>OZ017739.1:4225000-5425000 GCA_963969285.1 Odontomyia ornata | reverse complement strand
GGCCTGGTCCGAAGTAATGTGTCAAACGGCTCCAGGCTGGGTTCTCGAGTTGACAGGGGAGGTGTTTAGTGGGTAGTCCATTTGTCTTCTTGTGGGCATGGGAGTCTCACAGTCTATGCGCAGATAACGTTCACCATTAAACCACAAAAAATAAAATAAGAGGGGAGGTGTGTAAACCACCTTCTTCTAACATTTTTCGTCTCTAATAATTTTTCAGAAAAATTATTATTCAAAATATGCAACTCATTTATATGTAGCTGCAAACAATTCCATAAAAAAGTAATTTAAAAAGCTATCGGAGCCATCCGAAAGAGTGATCGATATCCGCGCGACGTTAGATAAGCTTCAAATGTAGAGCAAATTTGTCGTATAGATTTACATTAAGTTGATGTGAAAAGGGTGAAATGATCCAATTAAAAAAAGTTTAGCTAATACAAGTACTTACAAGAGAAATTTACCTTGAATATAACTTGTAGATACAAAAACATATTGAGTTTGCATAAGTAGAAAAATTAAAAATTAACTCCCTCACCTCTGAGCATGGTGGTCGCCATCACCGGTGTGTATCTGAGAGTGATGGCCTGAGGAGAATTAGTGCACACGTCGAAACCACCTTCTTCTAACATTTTTCTTCTCTAATAATTTTTCAGAATAATTATTATTCAAAATATGCAACTCATTTATATGGAGCTGCAAACAATTCCATAAAAAAGTAAATTAAATTGATGTTAAAAAGGGTGAAATGATCAATCTCAAAACTAGCTAAACTCAGAGAATCCTCGCTTGTCAAAAGTGATGCCATCATAAAATGGTGGATTTGTAGTCGGCGTTAGGTATCCCAAGCGACAGTTGATGATTATAAAGAGCCTTTGCGTTGCTTAATGGAGTGGCTAATCAGGCAGATTGCAGAAGAGTTCATCCTAGATATTATCTAGAAAAGAATCTGCTCTGAGTTGCAAGTAGGAATAGCTTTTGCTCCTTGGCATATCATCTGCACATTACTATGAGAACTATTAAGCCTATCCTCCAATGCTAAGGTTAAAGATCAACGAATCATATGTGTAGCCCAGGGGAGTGCTCTGAATGTCATTTCGTCCAAGAACTTAGCAACAATTTCATTCCTTGCCAAGCCTTGGTGTACCTTTAGACCTTAGAATATTATGTAATTCCGATGACTTGTAATAGCACAGATTTGCGATCGCAAGTAACGTTGTCATCATTTTAAGACATGTCAAGCAGAGCAGATAGCAGAGAGTTTCTGCTGTGGTTGAGCAGACACCTATGTTCCTAATTGCAGGAATACCAACCAGTAAACAGCTAAAACCCAGATCCAAACCTTAATAACACTACCTTAACACGAGTACTTCCCACTCTACCGGAAAGCCATAGTTTACCAAACATCCACACCTGTTATCCATTCGGGAATTCAGGCAGTGGCAGTCGACCAGACTATTTCTTCGTACGTGCAACCCTTTCAAATCTAGCTAAGAGAGTGTCTTCTCATACCTTGGCATATTTTTAACGAAGAAGTTACTCTCAGACTACCTCCAAGAGGTAGGCGTTTAACTTGTCGAACTTACAGCTGATGAGAGTGCCACAGTCAAGGAAGTTATTCATGTTGCCTATATTTGGGAGATGATGCTGGATAACGTTAACCTTATGTACTCATGATTATTTTGGACAGTCAGCTAATGGGTCTAGTTGACACGAGCACCAAGCATGAACTGTATATCATCTGAATTTGCCAAAAGAATTCTAAAGAAACATGGTGATTGGGTTAAGAGGTTGAAAACAGATTAAACTATAGCTGATGGAAGCATACATCTTATTGTTGGTTAGTGAGAGGTGGTGTCACTTTTAAGAGCGTATCTAAAACCCTTGGTTTATATATTATACCTCATGTTATATAGATTTTATATCTGACAACGTCTGACATATCAATCTGGCACCTTGATTATTCTAGTGTACCACACTTTGCACTATCGCTGCTGTTAGCAAAACACTACGTATTGTACATTACACCCTTCATGTCACCACTCAGATCTACATTGAAAAACGGCCGTTAGCACATTGGCTACTACACGATATTTCAGTAGATCGTCATTGGCTGCGTACAGCATGTATACACCTCGTAAGTATCCCAAATGCTATGCAGTACGAGACAAATGTGTTCCGCCAAAAATATTTTTTTGCATTCGTCAGCACATTAATTAACCTTCTTATCATTCAAGGATACAAGATAATAATCATATATTTTTCCCATAAAAATTTTTTTTTGCGTTTATGGGGGTATAAAACTCAACGCGTCCCAGGCTTTTTGTCACAAACCTGGCCTGCGACCACCAAAAATTTTCTCCAGATTTAATCGAGACTGAGCTCCGCCTTGGGAGTGCCTGCCTAAGACAACTTCAATTGACTTTGTCTAAGAATCACTTTATTTAGTCAACCTCACAGAATTATCCTGTTTTCGTCTCAAGATTGAATCAACGAAATATATCGTCATGCTTCACGAAACTTCCACTCGCAACATAGCTTCTAGGGATTAACCTGACCTAACATGGGTTCTAGGGCATCGTCCTACAGGGAAGTGCTTGTAACCATAGAATGTGTGGGGTACATCCTCAGTTCTAGGTAACAAAAGCTAAACTATAAAGTGATGTTCCAACCTTTCCCATTCTACAAAGATATTTATGAAAATATTCATACACTACTGAAAGCTGAGAAAGGTAGAAGTTAACCTTTCTGGTTGAGGAGTTTCAATAAATCCAACCATCCAATGACTAGATGCACTTGCAGTAAAGCTTGTCTGCCACCTTTGCATAGTTTTGGCAAGTATCTGCCCAGTAACTGATCGTGGTGCACTTTTAAGTGCCAACAGATTGATTAGAATAACATCTGCCACAAGAACAGCATTTCCAGTCACAGAATAGTGACCGCAGTCGATTTTCAATACTTTCAAACGTTGTAAGCTTACTTTTCTGGTTATGTACCTCCCCGATCTCCGAACCATAAAACAGTATGGAGTTGGTTTTAGTCAATAGTAACCATCACTTTGTTTCTTGATGATCAACCATATTTGACAACTTGTCTGCCTTCTTCTTCGTCTTTTTCTTCGTAGCATTACAGCCCATCTCGGAGCTTCGCTTCCTTCAAACATCTCCTTCAACTTTCTCGATCCATTGACCGCATCCTCCAATCTCGTAATCCGAGCAGCAATGAACTGTCTTCGTCGATTGAGTTAGACCAACATTTTATCGGTTTCCCCACTGATCTCTGGCCTTCAGTTCTCCAAACAAATACCTTTTTTGGTATCCGTTGTTCATTCATGCGATCCATGAGGCCAACCTATTGCAGCTTCCGCAGTCTAAAAATCATACAGCTCATGGTCATATCGAATTCGCCATGGGTCTCCGTCTAAGTTCGCTCCGATTATTTGCGTCAGGACTCATCGCTCAAAGGCGTTCAATATATTTGCGGATGCTTGGGTTAGGTTCCATGTTTCATATTCATAGCATAACACAGGTCTTATTAAAAATTTGTATACTTGGAGCTTTATTTTCCTGTATGTTCAGCTAGTCTGCAAGATCATCAAAGCTGAATAAAATATTTCATTTGCGAGCTGTATTCTTCGGCGTATTTTGTCTCTTTCATTACCATTGTCTGCCTTATCATTGTCAATATTTTACATATGTACATCCCATAGATCAACTTGCTATCTATAGTTACTATGAGATGTCTGACCGACGTACTGATTTGAACCTTAAGCCAGATACCACGGCATGATGGTTGATATCTTCTGCTTCATTAGCATAACAATTCCAGTTTTTAACACCGCAAGCTGCAAAATATGCGCTTTTACCTAACGTTTCACTTCCTCTTTGACTTGATGAAAATCTAATTTGGCCAAGATCAATGGTTTTGGCAATGGTAACCTTTGTGATATCATCAGCGTTACACATGACAAACACATTCGCAGGCATTGTCAGGCACAGAAAATCATCTAACTTGATCCGCCATAGATCAGGTCCTACAATCAACCAGTGTACTGCTCTTGACGGGACAGACCTCCTTCTTAAAAACTCATTTTCGATAAACTATAGCAATCATAACTTAAAGGATTAGGGCTGTTTTTGCAACAGTACCTCAATCAAAGGCAGTCCACGACACATGTATATGATTTGTATTGAATCCAACGTATTAGATGAAGCGAAAGCGGTTTTTTTATCGGATACATGGGTTGTAAATAACTAGTTCCTTCATCCATAGTTTTTAATATTAGTCTTAGCAATCCCACTTTTCCTTCCTACTGAAAATATGCATATACTTTTCCTATTTTTAAGACAGGTGCTATTAATTGTGCTACTAATTTTCGACCTATTTCTATTCTTTCCTGTTTCGGCAAGATTTTCAAACGAGTAGTATATAATAAAGTAGTATATAATAAATTATACGGGTTTCTCCAAAGCTTTCGACTCCGTGGATCATGACCTCCTTCTCAGTAAAACAAAAAGGTTTAATCTTCCCCCTTCCTTATATCCTGGTTTTCCACCTATGTCACTAACTGTGCGTGTGTTGCTTCTGCCAACTCCTACCTCTCTTCTTCATTTCATCCAGTTTTTGGTGTCCGACAAGGATCAATTTTAGGTCCTTTACTTTTTCTCATTTTCATCAATAACCTTCCTGCTTGGGTATCGTCATCCTGTCTCTTATATAGGGGTTTCCGACAACAGGTGCTATTTTGATATTTAAAAAAAATCACATTTTTTAATATAAATGGTCAGATGTTTATTTCATTATAAAGAAGAAAGTATGCCGTTAATAGTTAAAAAATAACGTCAGGCAAATGACTACCACGACCACGCTTACAGGACCATATCCTTTTCATAAAATTTTCCATAACCAAATCGCAAAGTGGCTGCCCTATGTCCTCGATAGCCTCACGAATTTTATCTTTGAGGTCTTGAATCAACGCTGGGCTGTTGACATTGACCTTCTCTTTCACGTGGCCCCAAAGGAAGAAGCCGCAAGGTGTTAAATCATAAGATCTTTTCAAAATAACATCTCTTATTGGAGAGCCCTATATGTGGAGAATTGTAAAATATTCAGTGATCGATAATATGGAGGACTGCGTTTTATTGCAAAAACATCTTCATAAATTATGTCGATGGTACATTTCTAACGCTCTTAACTTGAATATTTCTAAATTTCGGCAAATGAGTCACTCTAACGAAAAAAATTCTTTGTTATTTCCTTGCTCCATTCTTGAAGAAGTCCTGCATGAAAGTGTATACATAAAGGATCTAGGTGTCATCTTTGACGACAAACTAAAGTTTGAAAATCATATAATGATGATAGTTTCTTAGGCATCACACATTACTGGTTTTATCTTTAGATCCTCTAATAATTTTCGCATTCCTCATACTTGCATCTGCCTCTTCATTTCCTTAGTTCGTAGTGTGCTAGAATATTGTTCGCCAGTGTGGAATTCGCACCTCAGATATCTTATTGAATCTATCCAACGTAGATTCACACGTAATTTATTTTACAGACTACGGTTGGACTACAAACCCTACATCGATCGCCTACTAGCTTTACACATTCCTTCTTTAGAATCGCAAAGATTATTTTTAAGATGAATGCTTACTTTTTAAGTTGCACCATCATTTGTTTCCGGATAATCTTTGCTCACTTATCTCTCTTCATAGCTCAGTCAGGTCTTGTCACTCTCATGACATTTTCCGCGTCCCTTTTGCGCGAAAGAGCTTTTACTTTTGCTCTCCACTTGTGCGGTTACCATGTATACATAATAGCATGCGTCTTGGTCCTCTGCCTAATTCTTTTCATATTTTTAAAACGAATCTCTAATTATTCTTTTGACATTGTTTAGTAATTTTTAACTTGTTTTATTTTGCTTTAAAATTTAATATTTGTGTTTGATTATTTCATATAATCTGTGATTGGATTAACTGTGTTTGATTTTGATAAACCATATAAATAAAATGTATTTAGACGCGCTCACTAGTGCAACTTTTCATTATTTAATTTCCTACTAAGTTTTTCGTTCAACCCCATATGTGGAAACATGTTTTTGAAGTATCAAATAACAGTTGCGTAACTAGATGCCTCAAATGTGTCGTGTCCCGTTCTAATTCGAGGCAATTCTGTGGATAAGGAAATAATTGGAAGAATTTCTATCGGAGCAAAATACGGAAGCATCAATAATTTTCCATCAAAGAGAATAGCATTTGCGTGAAAATATTTCCTAATCGAAAGCCCACATAACTTTGCGCCGATAACGGGAAACATTTGAAAAATGCTTATATGAATTTCACGCTTGATTGGCTTTATTTCACTTATCAACAATAATAAATTGTTGTTGGTACAAATGTGCTGCCTATTGAAAATGTTCAGTCTCAAATATGCTGCGTAGGAAATTGCATGTTCATATGCAAATATGCATATCTATTTCAACCCGCATCCGTGCAACAAACCGCTACACGAGCACTTTACTTTCAAAAGTTTCACGCAACAAATTTTCCACGTCCGAATCGACAAATTAATTCTTTTTCCAGCCGAGAAGCTCTGTGGGCGCTTCACACCAAGACCATATCACATTTCACTCAATTTTGATGGATTACCTTTGCAACTTTTTAATTATTTTGCATATTCAATTAGCAGTATCTTAGAATGCTTTTCCAATCTATGCTTCGCGCGCTTATATGTGCATGCATGCTCGGAGACGCTTACGGTGGAAAATAATCTTCGACAGACAATGAGTAGGTCTCACACAATCGCTACAGATAACTATCTAGTGCTGAATATTCAATAGATTTTCCGCGATAGGGGAACGGTGGGTTGGTTGATGGAAAACGACCATGCTTGCCATGGGTGCCGAAAAAATTTGATATTTTCTTATCACTGTCAGTTTCCAATTTTTTTATTGCAGCAATTAGAGCCATAAAGTAAGCTCGCGTGCAAGAAATCTTAATTTCTCAGTGTCAGCAAAGTATTTGCGTTATCTGGTGGGATCAGAAGCATTTCACCTGAGCTTCACGTTATCTGACTGCCGAAATAGATTTAAACCATATAAGACCCATAAAATAACGAGGAGCAATTAAAACCGCGTGCCGTGGTCGACCCCACTCTCCCGCTTTCTTGCTTCAATTCACCCTAATAGTACAATTTGGTGGACACTTAGATATAATAGGTACGACAGTTTTTCGCGATTGCCTTCATCTCTTAGTAGATTCGCGACGTCGCGTTCGATGTATCTAAATTGTGGCACCAAATTGGCATTTCTATTCTTAACGGTTGTCGGAACGATCAGCGTCCTCCCAAGTGCAACAATGATCGCTTTCGCGGAAAATTTGGCATTCTTGTGAAGCTATTCTTCATCGCGATTCCTTGCGCGAGAAGCGGTTTTACGCGCAATGATGTATTGTTCATAGTTTTGGGCATGGTGAAAAGTGAAGGTGATCATTGCTGTTAGCCCATTCATCTCGTTCTCGGGAAATTGATTACTATTTTTTTTTTTAAATTTTAATGTGTTTTTATTGTATTTAATAGTTGCGGCTCGTGGCTTTGTATACAAGACGTGAGATTATTTTAAAGAAGTTCAACACGTGACGTCGAAGCATTAGTCAACGGCGAAGTGATACATTCATCAGTTTTGTTATGTTTTCCACATGTCTGAGAATTATAAATGTTTTCTAGTCGACGGAAGAATAGTTCAGAGAATAATACATGATATCGAGCAGATAAAGCTGAAAAATATACAAGGACATTCGAAATTGGAGAGTAGACTGCACTAAATTTTCATGTAAGTTACGTAGATATGTTTACAATTATATTTGTAGTTTTGATAAAACCATTTGAGAATATATTCAAATTCTAAGATTTCAATTTAGATACCTTTACAAAAGATTAGTCTTCACGGAAATTCGCAATAGTTTCGATTTAAAATCAAATTTCCCACTGAACTCGTGACCAGCATTTATATGTTTTTAGTTCATTTTATGCAGATATTAATATGATTGTTGTTGGAAATAAGAACTTTCATGATTGGCTTAAGCCTCTTTAGGGCTTTGTAATATCATACATACTACGAAATACTATTAAATTGCAACATGCCTGTCCGCACGTCCGCCTGTTTGCCGATGCAGCTATGAATAACAAACTTGGTAGGTATATTACAAGTGTCTCCCCGTATAGGGGGCGGACTTTAAATTTCTTTTTAGCAAAGTTGGTCATATTGGGAAAGGTCTTAATGAGAACTTTTCAAAATAGGTCTTAGAATATCAATGCTTGCTTCAGAGCGTGAAAAGGAAGGGGAAAATGTATGAAAAGTTTGTATTTCCCCCTAGCGATTGGACACTTTAGTTCTAAAAATGTAAAATCTCGTAGGTAGATCTTTTACAGCGATAAATACCTCAGAAGTTGAAATTTACTCAACTTTGTTAACAGTAGCCTGATTTGTTATTTTTTATATAAAAGGGTTCATAGGTACCATTATAACCAATAAAATTATAAATTATACATATTAAGGTAGTCTAATATAAGGTCCTTACATTATGTAAATTTCTCAAAATTGAATCATATTTACGGAGGTTATAGAGATTATGATTTTCATGAATTACTACAACAACAACACACGGGTTTTCAACCGTATGGGCTTTCCATTAAATCAAAATCATGTTTATTCTGCTTCTTCTTCGTAGCACTACAGCTCCTCTCGGGCCTTCGCTTCTTGCAAATAGCGCTTCCAACTGTCTACGTTCATTGACCGCGTCCTCCAATTTTCAAATCCGAGCAGCGATGAACTGTCTTCATCGACCGAGTCAGACCAGCGTTTACTCGGTTTTTCCACTGGTCTCCGACCTTCATTTCTCCCAACGAATAACTTTTTTGGGTATCCATCGTTCGTCCATACGGTTCATGTGGCCATCCGATAGCAGCTTCCGCAGTCTTACAATCGCTGAGACCTCCGGTTCGTAAAAATTTCATACATGGTTGTATCGAATTCGCCATTGTATCGAATTCGTCTTCGTCTAGCTTTGTTCCAATTATTCGCCTCAGGACCCCTCGTCCAAAGGCGTTCAATATATTTGCAGACACTTGGGTTTGGTTCCATGTTTCACACCCATGGCAAAACACAGGCTGTGTTATTCTGTGTATGCAGCTGGTATTCAAGATCTTCAAAACTATTTGCGAGCTGTATTCTTTGGTGTATTTCGTCTCTTTCATTACCGGTTCTCATTATTTTAGCGCATAAATCTACAAATTCGCCCACGTTTTCGATATTGTATTTGCCAAGTGTGATATTTTGGTCATTTGAGGTATTTTTCCTTGACTACGTCATGAGCTTTATTTTATTCTCATTGATTTGTAGCTCGCTAGCTTTGCTTTGCTGTCAAGTTTCAGGAAGAGTTCTTTGGCAGCTGTTAATGACCGCGACAAAATGTTGATGGCGTCCGCATAGGCTATTACTTGGTTCGACTCGTATAGTAATGTACCTCGTGTATCGATAGGTAGGTTTCTTATGACGTACTCCAGAGCCAAATTGAAAAGCAATGGTGCCAGCCCATCTCTCTGCTTTATTACAATATTTTTGTCAAACGCATCGGTGAGTTTCGGACTTGGGAGGCCGTCAACGTCATTGTCATTTTGGTAAGACGAACTAATTTGGCTGGGATGGCAAAGCGAAGCATTATTTGTTGAAGTACGTTATGATCAATATTGTTGTATGCTTACTTAAAGTCAATGAAAATTTGGCGTTCATCTGTGTTGAACTCCCAGCATTTCTCAAGTACTTTCTTAACAGTGAACAATTGATCTGTCGTCGAGCTACATGCTCTAAAACCACCTTGAAATCTTAGAAAATATTTTCTACGCCAAACAAAGTATTGATATGCCTCTTTAATTTTCGCCCTGTGGCTTGTCACCTTTTTGTGGATTTGGAATCTAATTGATTGGCTCCACTCTTTCAGCATATGTTCTTGTTGCCAAATGTGCTAAATGACTTTGTGAATAGCTTGCTGAACATTGCTGCCACCATATTTGATGAGCTCCACTGTAATCTCATCGTTGCTCGGCGCTTTATTAATCTTGCGCTTTGATGGTCGAGCAAACTTCATCCAGAGTTGGTGGAGCTAATAGAAGCTCTCTGAAAAAATGTAGAATAATCTTTATTGGATCTTCATTTTTTCAGAAAAGATGAGTGCCATATATATTTTGCAAGTCCTACTCAAACAACAATAATTTTTGTACTGCAATAAAGTGGGGCTGCTTCAAGTGGGATAAGCTTTTCTGACAGTAGCATACTTTCATCTACCCAACTAGCCTTGCCATATATACAATCATCAGTGGTTTGAATGGTTTCTCTTTTCATAGCGCTCTTAATAATTGTCTAATTTTGAAATTCTTACAACACGATACACCCAGGGGCGGCAATTGGAAATTAGGAGGGGGGCGGGGGGGGGGGGGAGAGAAATTTACCTATTGCGGAGAGCATCACATATATATATATATATATATATATATATATATATATATATATATATATATATATATATATATATATATATATATATGGGATATAACGAAATTTGTGACCACGATAGAGGTTGCAATTTTGCTTTGATTTTCACCAAATTTTCAGGAAAGGTGTATTGGGTAATTATCTCGGTTAAGTTCGTGAACCAGCTATATCGGCCGGGCAAAAACGAAATGGCGGCCATTTTAGACGAAAAATCGTGATTTCTGTTCTGACCAAAGTAAAGCTCCGATTTGGATGAAATTTGGCACAAAGGTTCATTGATGTATGTGATGAATCTCACAATAAAAAATCCGAAGTCGGTACGGCAGAAACGAAATGGCGGCCGCTCAAAGGTCGAAAAACGTGCAAAATTTTGTTGTTGTAATAGTGGTCAAAGCTTTCAACAGATTTTCATGAAATTTGATAACTTGATAGAAATTATAAGGATCTAAAGAATTACGTGGAAAAATTGGAGGTCAGGTTGCAAAAAACAAAATGGCGGCCAGTTAAAGGGCAAAATTTCAAAGGCTTTTTAAAGTCGCAATTTTAATCCGACATATACAAAATTCGGTTTCAAGATAGACATTATTTAGGCCTACAGTCTTTGATATTTTGGTGATCATGCATGAGCAAATTTCAAAATGGCGGCCGTTTAAATATGCGTTTTTTTCAGGTTTTTGTGGCCCTCTAGCGGTCACATTTTCCAGCGGATTTTGATGAAACTTGAGATTATGGATCTCTGTACTATGTTCTTGTATTATGCAGGAAATCATTAAAATTGAATGAAAAATAAAAAAGTCGAAAATTTAAAGCCTAATATTTTTAGCTGCCATTTTCTTTAAAAATTGAATTATTTTGCCCTGTCTAGAGTGAAACTTCTATTTGACGAGATAGTACATTGATTGATGAGTTTCTAGCATACAAAGATTTAAAATAATCCAAAATAAAATGCATGCATTCAAAATGGCGGCCCCCAAAGGTCAGAAGGCAAGCGCAATTCGCTATTTTAGTGCCAACTGAAATAATGAATATTTTTCATGATAAAGTTTTAAATGACTTTACTTGATAGAATTTATAAACCAGACCATTTTTAAGATATTGTAAAATCTTTTTAACAATCCCCTAAAAAAATTATAAAATCGCGACTTGTCTGTCTGTCCGTCCGTTTGTTCGTGCGTCAAAACAAGTTTTCTCGCAAACCACATGAGCTAGAATGAGGAAATTTTCTACGTAGGTCAAAAGTGGTGCCTCTTGAAATTTGCAGTGCAAGAAAATATTTTAAGGTATTTTAAGGGGGGTCTCCCCATACAGGGGGGTGGCATACAATTTTTTTTATTTCTGTAGCAGCCAAGATTCTCAACAGATTCCGTTGAAACTTGAAATTATAAGTTATTAACGCAAGTTAATTTAATTTAATTATGCAAATCGAATGACAAATGAAAAAGTCGAAAATTTACAGCTTAATATTTTTAGCAGCCGATTTCAATAAAAATTGAAATGACGGCCCTCATGGTTCAGAAAAAAATTGAAAATGTATATATTAATGGCAACGCAAGTGCTGATTAAACTTTCATGGAAATCTTTTGAAATTAACTATTCGAGCTATTTAAGCCTTTGTGTGGTTACCACTGTGAACTGTGTAAACAGCAAATGCGAGAAGGGCAAAACCGGTATTTATATGTTTACAACAATTTATGATCCGCCGATTTTCAATATGTAATCCATACGTATGCAACTCAATTTAATTAGCAAAATATTTGCGCCCCGATAAAAGGTCTCTAAGAACGAACGTGGCCAGATTTTTTTTATGTTAATAAATACCCATGTGGTACTACGAAAATTGCAAAAAGAAGTTGAGTAGTAGGCAAGCCAAATTCTTTTTCGAAGCTTTATGCTACATACGAGAAATTTACCTTGCCGGCTGGTGCTGCCAACGGGGATTTTTTGAATAAGTAAAAATCGAAGACGATTGAAAACACGTGCAAGTAAAGCAGCTATCACCAATTAAGTGAACATTCAAAATGGCCGAGCTTGTCGGCATAAGTGACAGACATGAGTACCAACATAACGCCACAAAAAAATCGAAATTCGAATATAAGTAACCCGCGAAAATTCAAAATTCGCGATACTTTTTAAACACACCTCGTATATATGTATGTATATTGCAAATTAAACACACCCCTTTTTATTTTCTGGACTAAAGCAACTTGAATTTAGTCAATTATTTTGTTTTTTGCTTCATTTTATTTCAAAATAGACCGGCTTTCGATGTCCTAACTTAAAAGATCCCTTGGCTGAATAGCACCAGTTATGCTACTTTCCCATAGCCTCGAGTATCTCAGGTCATTGTTCAATGTTCGATAGAGAATTTGTATGCAGTTTTTCCATCTATTAAATCCACTGGCGTGGTTAAATGTTAATTTCATTTCATGTTATCTTGGCAAGAAAAATCACAATCACGCACATCGGTCTCCTCATTCCAATTTTGTTTTATCACAGGATCCGCTATTGAAAGATATCCAATAAGTTTCTAGATGCTTTAGGCAAAACATATTCAGAAACATCGTTTTAACCCAGTTTTGGGGCCTGAGAACTTCTTTTAAGCTATGTGCAGCTATTCAATTTGGCTCTGGGATACGTCATAAGAAAGCTATCTGTCGATACATGAGGTACATTACTATACAAGTCGAGCCAAGTAGTAGCCTATGCGGATGACATTAGCATTTGGTCACGGTCATTAACGATTGCCAAAAACTCTTCCTGAAACTCGACAGTGAAGCAAAACTAGAAGGGCTGCAAATAAATGAAAATGAAACAAAGCTTATTATACAGTCGAGGAAAAATACCTGAAACACACAAAACATCACACTTGGCGAATACAATATTTTGTGCATTTATGCGCCAAAATAATGAGGACTGCTAATGAAAGAGACGAAATGCGCCGAAGAATAAAGCTTGCAAATAAAATATTTTATTCAGTTTTGACAATCTTCAAGACTAGCTGCATACATAGGAAAACAAAGCCTCAAGTATACAAATCTGTGATAAGACTTGTGTTTGCTGTGGGGCGAACGATGTATGAATTTTTTGATGAGCCGAAGGTCTCAACGAAACTAAGACTGCGAAAGCTGCAATGGGGTGGACACGTGAGACATTTGGACGAATGATGGGTACCAAAAAAGTTATCCATTGGGAGAACTGAAGGGTGGATCCCAAATGGGAAACCGAGAAAATGCTGGTCTGACCTGGTCAACGAAGACAATTTATCGCTGCATTCAAAATCGGAGGACGCGGTCAATGAACCGGGACATTTGACTGCGAAATGAAGGCTCGAGAGGGGCTGCAGTGCTACGAAAACGTAAAAAAATATATACAGCGATCATTCTATGCAAGATCAATTGTTTGGCATGTTTTGCCAGTTATGTGGCTGTTTTTCATTTTTTATACTCTGCTAGTCCAGTATAAACTCCTTTTCTTTCATTATTTTGGCTTTGGCCTCATTAATATGTAGTATTACTTGTTCTTCTTCGATGATGCTACAGTCAAAATCGGACTTTGGCCTCTCGGATGTATTGTGCCCAATATTTTATTTCTTATAATGGCGTCTTTTGGTCGGGTATATTTTAAATTATTCTGGTGCCTCCATTGGTGGAGTCTTTTCATCATTTTTGTAGTCGATTGCCTTTGATCTGTACTTTTAATACCTATCTGGCGATCGTTAATTCATTAATTTGTTCGACGTAGTTGGCATTTCGTAGTCTTATAAGCTTAATGTTTATGGATGCTTGTGACCCATTATATAGACTGTAGAACTCGTTGCTCTACCGGGATTGCCAAGCTTAATAAGGCCGAATATATTTACAAGCGTTCGTCTTTCGAATGTTTTGATTTTCTTTGCCGGTATCCTTGTAAGTATTTACGTTTCACAACCATAAGGAGTATGGATTTCATTAACATTTTTTACACTTTTAGTTTACTTTCAGAGTGTAGTTTATTGAATCGCATTAGAAAGGGGGAAGCAAAAAAATGTTATTTACTGTCGATATGTGTCACTGGATTTCATCATTTTCCTTACCGTCTTTTGAGGTCTAAGACCTTGATTATGCAAAGTGGTTCACTTGGTCAAAGTTGGGATCACTGATTGTAACTTTTCATTGAGCAAATATATTTCCTTTCGTGGAAGTCATATATTCGTTTACCCGTTTGCTGCAGTTCATAGAACACCTCATCAAGCCAACCAAGTGATCTGACCATTAGATCCACGTCAACTGCATACACCACTAATTGTACATTTCACTCTCAGCATACCATTGAATTCAATGGGCAAAACCTTAATTCATCTTCAATTGCATGACAGCCCAAGCCAGGCTTTGGACTCCAAGAATAATCTCCTCCAATCATCACTGTTCTGCGACCTGGTTCGCCAGTTGATCACTCCCAGTAACGATCTGTTGTCAGCTTCTATACTGTATTCCCATCGTGTCCTTGGTTTTCCCATTGGACGTCTACCTTGTGCTCTGCCCTGCAATGTTCTTTTGGGTAGCCGTTTTTTCTAAGATTCTCTCTCTATCGACCACACATCACAATCCGCGTAAATTTACGCAATTCGATTCATGTGGATTCATGTTTCACTTCCATATAACAGCAAACTTTAATTACAACGTTGTCAGGTACCATGTTGAAGAGAGTTGATACAACCACCTTCATGTTTTAAACCTCCTTTTGTGAAAAAACTACTGTGAGCTGATGTGGGTTTTGAGTTAGCACTCAGTGTTGAAAAGAGTGCTTTTTAGAGGCTTAGGACTTGAAACTAACAAAACTGTTTTATCAATAGCCTCGCGCCGCAACAATTTTTGCAAATTGTTCAAATTTATTTTGAAAAATTCGATCCTGAATATCATTTAAAAAATTTTTTTTAGTGATGAAGCACACTTTTGGTTGGGTGGCTGCGTCAACAAACAGAATTGCCACATTTGAAGCGATAAGAATCCAGAGGCGATTGCCGAAACACCGTTACAGCCATTAAAAGTTACCGCTCGGTGCGAAATGTCGCTGGGAGAATTGGTCCAGATGTTCTCAAAAATAATGATGGTGACAATGATATAGTCAACGGTGAGTGGTACAGAAAGCTGTTTACTAACTTTGTGGTGCTTCAATTGGAAGGCATTAATATTGCTGACCAATTGTTTTGCAGAATGATGCTACATGCCACATAGCTCGCAATACAATTAATTTACTGAAAGGCAAATTTGACGAATGATTATTTTAACGAAACTTCCCTGCTAACTGGCCACTATATTCATGCGGTTTTAAGCCGTTAGATTATTTTCTTTGGGGATATGTAAAGTCGAGTGTGTACGAGTATAACGATAATCCAGAAACAATTGAGCACTTAGAAGCCAGCATTCGAAGCGTTATTGCCGAATTATAGCCTACGCAAAGAATGTACGAATTGGACCTCCAGATTATGCCATGAATGCACCAGTTGCGGCGGCCACATACCCGAAATCAATGACAAAAAATATCTTTCGAAAAAGCCAAAGTTATGGATATTGGACATATTTTTCTTCGTTTTATTTCAATTTAAAGTTCTCCTCCTGAAAAAACACTGTATATATTATGGTCCTTACCAAGTGAACCATTTTAGCGCTCTTTCGAATTCAAGGAGTATTTTGTAGAGGGTATCCCGATGGATACTGTCCTTACATTCGCGAGGAATCCAATCAGTTCTGTGAATTTAAAATGTTCAGCAAGCAAGCAAGAAAAGTTCATTTACTTTCTGCCGCCAACCAACAACGAAATTTGTTGCACCAAGTCTGTAGATTTCCTTGATTCAACATTTGCTGTGAATCGTCATCAGTCACCATTACTAGTTCAAGTACGGGTCATTCAACAAGTACTTAGCCTCACCGCCCGATGGCGCTGCTATTACAAAAGAGTTTCACCATCGAGCAGTACATTCAACAAAACTAATGAAGGGAATTGACTGAAACTTTGACAGTAGGCTACTAAAAGAATTAATGCACGATGGTAAAACTCTTTTGTAAGAGCCATCGGGGGTGAGGCTAAGTACTTGTTGAATGACCCTCGTACAATCACAATATAGTTACAGTTGACGCACAAATCTAGGGACTATCAGCAGCAACAACTTAGAAACCCTTCTGGTAATTATCCAAAATGAAGCAAACTACTAGCACTATAAAATAGAGCCTTCTGGCAGAATCAATTGTAATTTTCTCCTATACTTTTCTTAGTACTGTAGGTTAAGCGGTCTCATCTTTTTGATTCTTGCTTTTTTGAAAAACAAAAACAAGGTAAACATGATGGATCAAAATGAAATTCCCCTTACCATCCCTTCAGCAGGCTTTATATTTCATGTTGACTATGTCAACATATACGAGTAGTCAAGAAAGATACAATGTACGATCACTTTCTTCCTTACTCACCTCAACGGACCGCTGTTAGCATTTTCGGCATCAGCTTGGAACCTGTTAATTGAACGGTAGTTGTTCACGGAAACGATGCATATAAAACAAATTTCATCTGGCAATACAATGAACAATCGTAGAGCGTTCAATTTTTACCATTACTTCAGTCTGTTAGCGGGAGGATCGTAGGTAGTCTGCCAGAAACCGCTTTATTCTCTTGAGTTGCATGTCCTTCCCCGAGAAATTCAGATACGTTTGAAATCTTCTAGCACTACAGGTACACTGAAAAATTGGCACTTGCTGATTTGCTTATAAAACTGTTACAGAGTAAGCCTACGTTGCTCCCGGTAAACGCAACACAGAACGCTTCAAATAATCATTTGTTGCACACAGATTAACAAATCAACGCACTGACGAAGGTAACAAGTCCCAGTTAGATATGTAAAAGAGAATCAAAACCGATGTAGCAAATGCAGGGGTTTGTTGATACTACCGCAAGTACAAGGAGAAAGCATCGTGGTGCTTGGCTAACTGCACTTTTAAGAAGGGAAACTGAAGAAACTCAATGTCACGGTGAAAGGCGAAGAGCCACAACTCATGTCTTATTGCCAATTTATGAAAGACCCCCCGCAAAACTGTCAACTCTTGTCAGCACAGGAGCCGACATTTTGGCTATTCCACCTTCATTACTAGACCCGATCAAAACGCCAAACTTACCCTTTAGCTCCAATTTTGGTCTTCATCGGCAGTTTTGTATGTCATAAAACCTATACTTGGCACAGATTCACCTCATTACTATCGACTCCTGGTCAATATCAAATACGGTGAGTTGACCGACCAATCAACTCCTTCGAAATACTGAAATGAGATGACATACCGAGCTTGAAGTATTTCATTTGTAAAACCCTCAACGTCACAGTAATTCTGAAAAATTTTCATCAGTTACTCAATAGTCAAATATCTTGAACAACGTAGTTAAGTACAACGTCGTACATCATATCCATACAAAAGGACCACTTCCTGTTTCTCGAGCTCACCGCATGGATATAACATGTAACAAATCCGCTTACATGATTAAGATTGGCGTCTATTATCCTTCTCAACACCCTTACAGTTCACCCTTATACATGGTTCACAAGGAGAACACCTTGAATTGGAAACCATGTACTAACCATGTGCCTCTGAATGATATTTCTGTCCCTGGTAGAGACCTTATCTCTTGACCTTTCATTCAATCTTTGTGAATGTACGATTTTACTGAAAACCGACATCGTACACGCTTACCATCACATTCCAACAGCCTTTGAGGACATTAAGCAAACCACAGTGACTGCGCCCTTTGATTTCTTTGAATTCCCTTTTATGCCTTTTGGTCTTTCTTGATTTGCGTAGATGTATGAAAGCTTCATACACCAGGTATTCGAAAGAATGGATTTTCTTTTCATTTGCATGAACAATGTACTAATCATGAGCAAAGCTCGGGAGAAACACTTGAAGCATCTTAAGATCGTTTTACAGTGACTTGACGAATATGACTTGCACATAACTGCTTCAAAATTTATATTCGGTGTAACGAGCGCTAAATTTTCTATGGAAGAATGTCACTCAAGATGACATTACACCCTCCACCTGCATCGACATCTATCCATCAAATTCAATAATTCGCAAGAATGTTGAACTATTACCAGATCTTTATGCTGAGTCTGCTGTTGATAAAGGTCTATTATACACTTCATAAGAAAAAGAATACCAGACCACTCTCAAGCAAACCAAAAGCCACTACCATTTACGCAGACCGACCAAAGTCAACAAGCCTTTGAAACAGAAAAGGCTTCGCCGGCGAACGCAAGTCTACTCTGGCATCCATGTGAACATACAGAATTTCTAATCTGTTCCGACGTCCGATGTAGTTATAAGCGCAGTGCGGCAAAAAAAGTTATCTCAACTTTGGGTGCCTTCAAGTTTTTTCAGCCACTAGCTGCCAATCACTGAGACGAAATATTTAGTTTTCGAAAGTGAGCTTTCAGCCATATACAACGTGACTGAACATTTTCGTCACTTCTTCAAAAGTAAAGAATTTCATGTGCAGACTGATAATAAATCCCTGACAACAACTTCGGCATCAAAAACTGACCAAGGTCCCAGATAAACTAGACATCTCGACTATATTTCTCAATTCACCAATGACATTCGGTATGCTAAAAGCTGTTCAAAATGTAGTCAGCAAATGCGCTGTCACAACTAGTTGTAGGTAAAGTTAATTTCGAACTTCTGCCTTTGAAGACACCAATAAGGTACAACCCAAAAACTCTAAGCTACTCACAATTTACAACACCCCACTCTAGACCCTTGGATTAAACTCAAAAATGTAAATCTACCAGGATGAACTCGTAGCATTTGGTGCGAAACTACAACGGGGACAAATGATCCTTTTATATCCAAGTCAATGTGTAAGCGAATTCCCGGCGCATTAAACAACCTCTCACATCCAGGTGCCTTGTGCACACGACAACTGATATATCGAATCCACTTTTTGCCAAAAATGACATCTGACATTGACAATTGGACAGAAATATACGATCAATGACAAAATCAAAAGGCGACAAGACACATAAAATCACGTATCGACAAGATTGCGATGCTATTAAGCTATGAGATGTATGACGGCTCGAGCTGATGCTCAAGCCTTTGTTAAAAAATACATCTCGCATTTTGGAATCTTTGATCTAATCACTACAGATAGGGGATTGCAGCACGAATCACAATTTATACAGGAGATTATAAAGCTTTGAGGCAGTTGTAGGATCAAAACCATAGCTTATCAGCTGTTAGCCAACGTGACGGTGGAAAGATTCCACCGAACATTGAAAACCGCCATCTGTGCTACTGACAATTCCACTAACAGGTTCCGAAAGCTTCCTTTTGTACTCCTAGGCTTTTATACGCCTTAAGAGGACGAACTCGAAGTATCTTCTGCGGACCTAGAAATGTGAGCTCCGCAAGATCCCGCCTCATGCACTCGACAACTGAACGCTCATTTTGCAAACGTGCATCTATTCGAATCATGGCAACGTGCAAATGAGTATTCGATCATAAAGATCGTGTTAGTAGACCACTTGAAGTATCTTACACAAGGGCATACGAAATTATTCATAGGTTTACAACTTTTTCATCATCGATAAGAGTGGTGAGCATGCAAAAGTGTTTATTCATAGATTGCAACCTGCTTGACTTGCTGACGAAGATACGTCATCCATTGAGCAAGCCGTTCGATTCAACAAGTCATGTTCAATCTTCAAGACAAAATTCTTTTGTTCGACAAGAACCAACCCGTCCAAAATCGACGACAGACAGAAATACTGGTAGATATGCCAGGGGTTTCTAGTCGGCACGTCTCACGCAACCACAGTGGCAACTCATACGAAGAGCTGACTTGTATAGGGTCACAGTCCTGCATCCGTAACTTTAGAACGTGTCCCAAATGAGACTGTGATAGCACTTGTTATGCCAAAAGACGTATATGCGGTGTCTAATTGAGAACCAACAGTTGAATTTCATTCACGTAATAAATTGATGCATTGTTGATCTGTTCATTCCACTCAATTTTCCATCCTCCTCCTAGTCTCGCTTCATACACTGATTCGAAAACTTAGCTCCAGCAGTATTTATTGTAAAGCTTGATAAATTTAGTTTGTGATATTAAATACAAACACAAATATCGGACTTACGCAGGGAGATGCGCTGGCTACATTACTATACCAGTCAAGCCAAGTGCTAGTCTATGTCAATATCAGCACTTTGTCACGGTCGTTAATAACCGTCAAAAAACCATTCTTCAAACTCAACCGCGAAGTTAAAACTAGTAGGGCAGCAAATTATTAATGAAAGAGGCGTAATACGCGGGAGAATGCAGCTCACAAATAAAATATTTTCTTTCGTTTTGATGATCTTGAAGACCAACCGCATGCATAGGAACACCAGGCTCCAAGTATAAAAACCTGTGATAAGACCTGTGTATCCGCAAACATATTGAACGCCTTCGAAAGACTGGTCCTGAGGCGAATAATCGGAGCGAGGCTAGACGGTACCAATGGTGAATTCGATATAACCATGAGAAGTATGAAATTTTTGGCGAGCCGGAGGTCTGAACGATTTTAATACTGCGAAAGCTGCAATGAGTTGGCCACATGAATCGTATGGACAAAATATGGATACTCAAAAAGGTATTTGATAGGAGAGCTGATGAGTGGAGACCAGGGGCGAAACGGAGCAAACGCTGGTCTGACTCGGTTGACGAGAACAGTTCATCGTTGCCCGGATTTCGAAATTGGAAGACGTTGTTTATGGACTAAAATGATTAGAGGCACTTGTTGCTAGATATTAACTATAATTTTAACGATAGAAACTTTTGCTTTAACTGAAAGGCAACGAAGCACGGTGAGATATTTGAATTGGCATTCCTATAGATCTAGAGAAAAAAAAATAATTTTTTTTCCACATATACCGGTATTTTCATGTCAAATTCATCCATAGTTTGAAATTTTTCTTTTTTACTCCAAGCCAGTACTATTATTATGAATCGTGTTAGTAAAGCGTTTTCCAATAAGAGGTGTTATTTTGAATAGCCCGCTATTTTGGTAGATGTCACTTTTGAAGCAGTCATTTTTTGACATTTGACAAGCAAACACTACGCCATTAACAAAAACAGAACAATACACGCTTCGACAATGCATTGAAATTATTAAAATTCACTATAAAATGGTGAAAATTTGGCAGAGACGGTTCGTAAAACTCGAACATTTTCGGGTCGTCGTAAAGCACCTTGTCGGACCACAATGCAGAAATTGGTGGAAATATTTGAGCTGCTGGGACAACTTAGTGATGTGAAGAAAAAAACCTGTGCACGTCACTCAAGAACAGCCGAGAATATTGCTGCTGAAGCCGAAAGTGTTGAAGAAAACCCAGGTTTGTCCATTCCTCGTCGTTCTTTGGAATCAGGCGTTCCACAAACGTCATTACACCGTATTTTGCATAAAGATTTGGGTCTTAGGGCTTATAAAGTTCAGTTTACACAAGAACTCAAGCCAGTCAATCATCAACAACATCGTGTCTTTGCTGATTGGGTCCTTGAAATGTATGAAAATGATCCGGAATTCCATCGAAAAATTATCTTGAGTGATGAGGCCCATTTCCACCTCGGTGGCTTCATAAACAAGCAAAATTGTCGCATCTGGGGCTCGGAAAACCCAAGAGTTCTTGTTGAAAAGCCTCTCTATCCTCAACGTGTGACTGTTTGGTGCGGTTTATGGTCCAGCGGAGTCATTGAACCATACTTTTTCGAAAATGAGGCTGGAACAACAGTTACGGTAAACGGATTGCGCTATCGAGAGATGATTAATGATTTTTTATGGCCGGAATTGGATGATATTGATCTGGACAACGTTTAATTCCAACAAGACGGCGCCACGTGCCACACAAGCAACGAAACCATTGATCTTTTACGGGAAAAGTTTCCGGACCGTGATATCTCTTGGAGAGGTGATCATAATTAGCCACCGAGATCTCGTGATTTAACACTTTGCGACTTCTTTCTTTGAGGCCACGTGAAAGAGAAGGTCTACGCCAATAGCCCAGCGTCGATTCAAGACCTCAAAGATGGAATTCGTGAGGCTATCGAGGACATAGGGCAGCAACTTTGCGATTTGGTTATGGAAAACTTCATGAAAAGGATATGTTTACGATATATATACGTTTGTTAGCGTGGTCGTGGTGATTATTTGCCTGGTGTTATTTTTCACTATTAACAACATACCTTTTCCTTTGTAATGAAATAAAGAAAACCCTGTGTTCTGCCCATGATGGCTTTTCAAATTCTTGGAAGTAAAAAAAAAAAAGAATATGTAAATCTCAAATAATTGATAAAATAGCATGAGCGGTTGTTAGGGTTGTATGGTACTTAAATTTGATCCACTCATGACCTTGAATGTAGTTCATTCATTTCTGTTTTCCGGAAATTAATGTTAATGAAAATCTAAGAACACCAATTAATACATGAAAGCGTCACCATTAAATTAGAAGCAGATTGAGTGCATCACTTACTTACCGTGAATATGTTATCAGGCAAGATTCCATTTCATCCTGCTGTGCACCCATATTCCGTTGTTTAAGCATGCATGCTGGCAAACGTACACATTCGAGTATGTTCACTCACGTAAAACATATTTACGTTGAGATTTTGTCAGCCATCATCCACCACGAATTGATTATCATTTTCGCTCAAATGTGAGCTCTTGTGAAATCGTACATGCAGGCAGGTAAATTGCTGCTCCTGACGTCTATCAGTATCGGGTAGCAAAGGAGCTTCCATATAACGTAGCCGAGTCGTTGCGATAAGGGGCTTTATTAACGTGCTTAAATAGAGAGCTCGGTACGGCACAAGTACCACAAAACCTGTCGTTTGTACTTCCTGCAATTCAATCTAATATTTCACGTTTTAGATGGTTTCCACGTGGTGGCTGCGAAATTAGATCGTATTTTTGTGGGAAGCACCGCGGATCGAGGGAAAGTGCTTGAAATACATGGTATAGATTTTGTAAAATTCGTCACATTTCTGCGGATTCGCAAGGGCGATGGAAAGTCGTTTTAAAGAAAACTAGAAAGTTCATCTCTCAAAATGCAAACGTAAGGTTCTTCGCACAGCTGAAAAGTCCCTTTCTCAATTTTCACAGCTTGGCACGTTTAAAAATTAAATGTTCGCCTTAAATGACTCCTGTTCAGCTCACAATTTGTTCACACTTTAAACAAGTTTCACTAAAATCTTGAATTTAGTCAGTTCAGTTTGAAAGGACGACGATCTAAGGCAGCGAAATTACGGACATTAAATTGCATTAAAATTAATTATTCGCAAGTTTTCCACTATCTTTTCCCGAACGGGCAACTAGAAGCGTGGCCACAATCAACGAACACATCGGAGCATTAGTGACGTTGGCGGAAGAATGGTAAACTTTTTAAAACCAAAAATTTTCCAAAGCTTCTACATGGAAAGTCCTGGCAAGCAATCGTCTTCCTCATATTTACTCATTAAAGTTTTATACGGTTTCTTAACACTAATGGAAAAATGTGTTAAGCGAGATTTATTGATAAATTTGAAAGTAAGAAATGCTTTCAAACTTTTCACTTCTTAGTTCAAGTTGAATAAATTGGTTCAATTAGTTTTTAACCTCACGAAAATTTCCCATTGGCTTTATTTATATTCAATGCTATAATAGCCCAGTCATATTAGGTAAAAAAAGGGGTCAACCTCGGAATGAAAGATAATAAGCTGCAAATTGGTATGAACCTTTGTTTTGTCATTCTAAATGTTGTCTCAAAAGTCACAATCGTTATCGTGTTCGCGTCTTAAGATATTCAAGGTCAAAGGTCACAAAAATCGGTTTTTCGCGAATATCTGGCTTCCTATCGGTTAAATGAGATTTGCATTTATTATAAAAGTTGTAGGCTATAAAATTCAATACAACTTTTGTTTAAACTTTTTTTTCATACGACCAACCGTTTTGAAGGTAGAGCGCGAAGAGTGCACATCGTACAGTCATATACGGCCTAATGCAAGGTCAAGCGTGAGTTATGGTTATCAGTACGTTATAAAGTCAATTATTTACTTGGAAATTATAATTATTAAACAATGCCTATTATTTATGTACTAACTATTAATTATTTATATTTAATTAAAGTAAGTAACTTGATTATTTATATATAATTATTCATATTTAACTCATCATTGACACAGCTATTGCCTTATCAGAACATCAAAAGACTGCTGTCATCATAGGAGAAGATATCGATTTGCTCGTTATTTTAATTGGACGTACTCAGTCACATCATCAGGAAATTTTTTTGAAAAAAGTTGGCAAAGGCAATGTCAAAACACAAATATATTCTACTAAAAGTTTTGACCAATATCCTCGTACTAAAAAGCACATTTTATTTTTACACGCATTCAGTGGCTGTGACACGACTTCTGCGCTATTTAAAAAAGGAAAAAAAAACTGTTACTAGAGCATTGGAAAAAATTCCTGATTTAGATAAACTGGTGGAAGTATTTCAACAAGAAAACTGCCCAAAACAAACATTATTAGAAAATGGAGTGCGCATCTTGTTGGCATTATATAATGCTCCAAAATCTGAGGACAACATTGATCATTTCCGCTACACGCAATTCATCAAGTTTACAAAACTAAATAAACCTGTACAACTGTCAACACTTCCACCAACAAGTGTAGCAGCTCATCAACACATAAAACGTGTCTACTACCAGATTCAAACGTGGTTAGGGAAGGACTTAGAACCTAAAGAATGGGGCTGGATGCTTGAAAATGAAATCCTGGAGCCCATACGAACGTTATTACCTCCAGCACCAGCCGAACTACTAAACGTAATATTTTGCAATTGCAAAAATGGTTGTGGTTCCCGCTGTGGATGCAGAAAATCAGGGCTACAATGTTCTTTAGCTTGCGGCCAGTGCAACGGACAAGCTTGCCTCAACGCTTCACTGTATCCAAGTAATCCCGATGAAGAAAATACATATGATCCCGATATTCTGGAAGGTTTGGAGATGAACATGACAGATAATGAGGATGATGACAATGAATCGAACATTTTTGAGCGACAAGAAGAAGAAGACGACGAACAAGAAGAAGATAATTAGCTTCCATTTCCAATTTCATTACAATTAAAATCAACAAAGATACTTTTGATACTTGAACTCACATTTGATAAATGTATATTATGCCGTATTTAATAATAAATAAAAATATGTGTAAAATATATACTCTTACTATCATTTTAACTTAAAATAAAACTAAAATATATAATCCAGAATTAATAATATTTTATACTTAAATAGTTAAATATGAATAATTATATATAAATAATCAAGTTACTTACTTTAATTAAATATAAATAATTAATAGTTAGTACATAAATAATAGGCATTGTTTAATAATTATAATTTCCAAGTAAATAATTGACTTTATAACGTACTGATAACCATAACTCACGCTTGACCTTGCATTAGGCCGTATATGACTGTACGATGTGCACTCTTCGCGCTCTACCTTCAAAACGGTTGGTTGTATGAAAAAAAAGTTTAAACAAAAGTTGTAGGGAATTTTATAGCCTACAACTTTTATAATAAATGCAAATCTCATTTAACCGATAGGAAGCCAGATATTCGCGAAAAACCGATTTTTGTGACCTTTGACCTTGAATATCTTGAGACGCGAACACGGTAACGATTGTGACTTTTGAGACAACATTTAGAATGACAAAACAAAGGTTCATACCAATTTGCAGCTTATTATCTTTCATTCCGAGGTGAAAGCCCTAATATGACTGGGCTATAAATTAAGCAAAAATGAGTTTCTTGTATTAGGCAAAAAAAATATGCGTTGGTATTTTTTTAATGGAACCATGCTAGAGGTTACAACTCAAGCACTATTCGGATA
The DNA here is from genome assembly GCA_963969285.1 of Odontomyia ornata. Classification (NCBI taxonomy): domain Eukaryota; kingdom Metazoa; phylum Arthropoda; class Insecta; order Diptera; family Stratiomyidae; genus Odontomyia; species Odontomyia ornata. The sequence goes on along the minus strand of OZ017739.1, from coordinate 5,398,535 downwards.
ACTAACGATATCCGTGATAAGATAAGGGTATTCCGAAACGAGCAATGTTAGAGCTTTTTGCAGAGTCTCAAGCCTGGGTGTGGTTATTTCTCCAGAATGTCCAAAAACTTTCGAATAAACAGCAATATTGTGGTATCATGTATCTATGGTCCAAATGGGATGCAATTTCACGATGCGGGTAAGGGTGAAGCATTTTAAGATTCTCTGGGAATGCAGTTCCGCGATAACTCTTAGGACGAGGAGGACTTTGAAACTGAAGATAGAATTGATTCTTCTATCAACAGGCTCCTGGGATATAACATTCAGCATGAAAACAGGATTGAACGAATGGACTTACACAGAATTAAGAGCAATATACAGACGCTCAATAAACATAAACTACCTGGACACGACACCATTGAAAATACAATAATCTCATGGTGACCTCACAACATTTTAGAAATATTTACAGATATTATTGATGCAATATTCTGTTTGCAAAAGTAAAGTACACCAAAATATGGAAATAAGCGGTTATTTTTTTTCGAAACTTTAAAAAGTCCCACAATTTCCACAAAATTGTAGACCCATCTCCTCTCATCGCAGTCAAAAATTGCGGAAAGGTTGATGGGTTTGTATCTGATAAAAAGATTATATTGGAAGATAAATATGGCTCCAAAGTTAGACACTCTACTGAGCTCCAGTTAGTTAGAGTGGTCCAGCAAATCAAAATAGGCTTAAATGGTAGAAGTTCAACAGGCTTAGTTAAGTTTGACATAGCTACGGCCTTTCATAAAGTCTGGCATGCAGTACTAATCTTTAAAATGCATGTAAAACTATCTCTATACGCTGATGATATCTGATGATACAGCACAAAAAGCAAAAGTCATCACTTCAACGTCACAACGATCAATAAATATTTTGCTGGAATACTTTTGTTAACAGAAAATTAAGATTAATCCAGACAAAAAGCAGGCACTATTCAGCACTAAAAAAAGACGACAAACTCCACGGAGACTTATCATTGATAACAAGACAATAGATTCGACACCAACAGGCGAATATCGTGAACTCATATTCGAGAGGAAATTCATATGGAAACAACAATAACTTGAATTATTCATCCAATACTTGGATATGAAATCGTTCAAATTTATGCAAAAGATGCAGAGCTTCTTTCATAAGCACAGTGCAGCCGCCATTTTGGTCTAGCTTAAATGATTTTTCTGAATGCTTGGCCGATTGAACATGTTCAAGTTAAGCACTATTCCTTAAATTTTCATGAAAATTCAAAGAAAATAAAAGTGCTTAGGTCAATTTCAAACATGTATCAACCATAAACACGTGTTATTGTTATTGTAGTTCCATACAATTGAAATGGCTATAACTCACTTGATTATGATCCGATCTCAATTAAATTTCGTAAATGTAAATATTTTATGTTAAACTATATAATTGCAAAATTTCAAGAAGTTTAAAGGTACCCTTTTAGTTTTATGGGCGAAAATAGAAAATCTACAAATCATACTATTATTAACAAAGTTGAGTGAATTTAGATTTTTGAGGTATTTGTTGCCCTTGTACACTCAAGAAGGCCTACATCCGTGATAATTTCCAGAGTTTTCGGCTCAAAAGTGTCCAATCGCGAGGGGGGACACAAATTTTTGGTACAATTTGCCTTCCCCTGGACCCCCTAATTCATAAAATGATTATTTTATTTCAGATTCTAAAAATTATAATCAAGACCTTTCATTTGATACCCCACTCGACTACCTATGATTAGAAAAAAAAATTTTAAGGGCTAATTCGTTATTAGGGGGGACCCCCCTTAAAAATTTTTGGTAAGACGTTAACTTTTGAGAGACCATCATTTCTGACCTTTTTACAAAGTTTGATAATTCTAGCTTCTATAGTTTCTGAGGAAACTAGCTGTGACGCAAGGGCAGACGGATAGACGGACAGACGCGAAACTAGTAGGTCATTGTAAAAAAAATTTTACAAACACCTTAAAAATAAACCAGGACCCTGCATAAGACTTCTCTCCTCATTAAACCCAAAAAACCTAGCCTTAGAAATTGAGTGCACATTTCGAGGCAGATTATACGATCGACGCTATTATACGGTAGTTCAACTTTCTACCAGATGACGAAGACTAGCAAAAAAGCACTCCAGTCCTTCCAAAAAAAAAAAAAAATAATAATTTTTAGAAACTATTATTACAATTCCATTATATATAGTATTAGGACATAAGACTTGAAACGGTTGAAATACACGTACGTGACATGGCACTGAAACTTATTGTCATAATTGAGAACCACACTTTTAGTACTCTGGCATTTCTTCCAACTTTACAAAACAGGAATTATCTCATGTTTCCAATTACCCGCCAAACAACATTTTCAAAATTATTTTTTAAATCATATAACAACTAAAACTGGCTTAAGAATATAGATAGCTAAGATACTTCTGATTTTAAACCAGCATATAACTGAGCGAGCTTATGGTCGGTCTGAAGAACTACTTGAAAAAATCTCGTTGTAACCAACTGGATTTAGGGATGCATCCGACTACGACTATGTAGTCGCACTTCTGTCGCAAGAAACACATGGTTAAATGGAAGCCCGCACACTGCGATTTTCGACAATTTTGTCCAGGTCGGCAGTCGCAGGAATTTGCGATTTTTCCTAAAACCAGTTTAGTAGGTAGTTTTTGTGATACTCGCGCAGGCGCACATCATTTGGACATTTGACGCTGATGTGCAGGGAAGTTTCTTGCATAGCGCACAAATGAGTTAGCGCATTTGTTCCTGGCAAAAACATACCTTCAAATGAGCATATTAGTTCTGCACATGCCTGAAGTTCTTTTGCAAATCTTGTCGCAGTGTGTTCGTATTTGCGTTTAAAAATCGCTGGTTACGACAGGAAAATCGTAATGTGGCCGAACCCTTTAGGAATGCAATCTCATACTCGCGTGATCTCTTCTCGCGAGGTCTCGCCCTTTCTTAGCAAGATTGAACCCCGCCGAAAAAAGGCGAGATCTCGCGAGTTATACGAGATTGCACTAAGGCATAAAAACATCTTATTCGAAGCGCGGACTGACACGGACGGAGTTGCGATCTGTCTGTTTCGTTCAGTGCGTGGGAGGCGGCGGCCTGAGGTAGCGGTCACGGGAAGAGATGTCTCTCAAATTCGTTCGTGCATGCAATTGGTCGAAAATCTAGCCGGGATGCAGCGCCATCAATGCGGATTTGTTTCGTTTACTAATAGTTCTATCTAGCTAACGTAATTGAATTTGGTTGCGTTCGAGTATTTTTTTGGTTATTAATGCAGAAAAAGTTCCTTATGTAATTTACGAGTGGAATAATGAACGACAATATATAGTTTATAAAGACAATGAGACAAATATAGTTTATAAAGACAATGAGAGTGTGTCAGAAGTATTGAAATTCTTTTTGAGAGCGGAAAATGGATTGAGTGCTAAGTGCAAACTTTGTAAGAAGGTTTTTAAAACCAAAGATCGATATCGGTGTGGCTTACATGTGCATTTAAAATCAATTCATAAAATTGACATAAAAGCAAAGAATGTCACATCATCGCCACCGTTGTCGTTGCTGCCACGATCGTCAAACACTCTGGCTACTAATCAAAACATGGAACTAGTAACAGCATCCGCATCTACGTCGAATGTAGTCCGGAATCACTATGATCGTCGGCACTAGTGCCACTGGCAAGAAAAAAGAAGCAAAAAAATTCCTGATCATTTCTTCCCGGTTAAAGATATTTCTATGGAGAAAAAAGTATCAAGAATGGTAGCTAAAGATGGACTACCTTTCCGTGTATTCTGTACTTTCAAAGATATGAGCGATCTCTTCAATTCTTTGGGACACGAACTGCCTATGTCCCCAAACACAATTGAACTTATAGTTATGAATCATAGCATGACATTGAAAATGAAAAAAATGCGTGAATTGGCTCAACCGAAGGAAAATTATCACAAATTTACGCTAAAATTTGATGAGTGGACTTCTTCTATGAACAAGCGATACGTGAATGTAAGCGTACACTGCTCTGTTTTAGAACTTGGGGCTGATTCGCGTCTTTTGAAGTATGCCTGCTGAAAGTGGTGTCAGTATTTTGAAAACAAGGTTAATCGAATTTGGCCTTATTCTGTAGAAAGATTTTATCAATATTAACATACTACAGATGGGGCAAGTGTGATGAAAAAGTCAATTGATATCACTTTCACACCAGCTCTGCTATGCCCATGGAGTTCAACTTGGCATAATAGATACTTTTTATAAAAAAAAACTGATGTTGAGGAAAACGACGATGAGATTCCTTTGGAAATGGACGAAATTTCTAGCACAGGCTCAGACTCAGAAGATGATGTTTTTCATTGCTCTATGCCCAGAATAGAAGTAGACTTAGATGCAGAATATGCGGGTATTGTTGAGAAAGTTAGAAAATTGATAAAACTTTTTAAAAGATCACCTACTGAAAATGATACTCTGCGAATGTACGTAAAGCAGGAGTTTGGAAAAGATATTAAATTACAACTAGATGGTCGAGCCTAGCAGACATGATTTCTACATTTATTAGAATCAAGCTGTGTGTCAGCAAAGCTTTGATTGACCTCAGCCTGGAAGCTGAACCGAACTTCTCTTTGAATGCGGAAGAACATGTGGTTTAAGCGGACTTAGACAAGGCATTTTAACCTGTAAAACTGGCTGTGGAGGTGTTATGTCGTCAAGATGCAGACTTGGCTATCGTAGAAACAACATTTACGTTCATGATTCGCAAATAGGAAGAGCTAAAAACTCCATTGGCAGAAAAACTAGCTGGTTCTTTGAGAAAGCGCATTGTTGAGCGTCGGACGAGTTTTGACAGCATGCTTGTTGTATATTAAAGATCCAGCTAAATACCAAGCAGATAAAAAAGAGGTTTCGAAAGACGAAACATTTAAATTGCCTCCAAAAAACGTGATTTGAACTGAAATTAATTCACTTATAAAGCGTTTGCATCCGCAACACAGTCTGACTAATTCACAGACACATGCCAATTTAGATATATCTTGGTCGATCGCGTCAACATCAGCTGCCACCGCTAATGATATGGCTGAATTTGATGATGACAATAATGAACCGCTTCCGTCTCTTTCTGAGACATGCAAGAGTATTTCATTGCAAGAAGAACTTCAGGTAACATTGACTGCAGCGTTCAAAGAACCTAGAAGCAGAAAACTAACTACGAATTCTCTGGAAGCATTCATCAAAAAGGAACTGAATTTATACGAGTCCGGGGGGTCAAAATGCGAACTTTTACAGTTAGTGAATAACTGCCTGAGATATGTGGTTCCAACTAGCGATGAATCTAAAAGGGCCTTCTTAGTGACTGGTTATCTGGCCAACTAAATAAGAAGCCATTTAGCAGACGATTCTTTGGACATTTTGTGCTTCTTAATGAGTTACTTTCAAAATAATTCGTGATGATGGCTTGTGATTTGAACTGAACAAATCTTTCATTTGATTGGTATATTTTGTTAATCTGTAATGTCTAATAGTCGGACAAATTGGAATATTTTGTTAATTAATCTGTAATATCTAATGGATCTACTGAGTAGATATAGTTTTATTTAATTCATAATAATATCTCAGTTTAATAGTCAACTCAACTAAGATAATAAGTTTCATTTTATTTGACTTCTTGTTGTTTTGTTTGTTATAAAAGAACTGTTTTATTACTAAACGATTTTCATTTGATATTGGAAGAGAAGACTGGTTGTTTCTTTCATTTGTAATTTGATAGATACGTACCTCAAAGCTTAATACTTAGGAGTTTATTAAAAAATTATAGACAGATACGTCAAACAATGTTTGAAGCATAAAAGTCTATTGAAAAAAATTGAGAAAATAAATATTCATCTTGTAATACAGGGTTTTCCAATAAGAGGTGTTATTTTGATATTAAAAGCAAAATGCCATTTTAAATATAAATTATCAGATGTTTATTTCATTATAAAGAAGAAGGTATGCCGTTTTTATTGAAAAATAACTTAAGGCAAATGACCACCACAACCACGCTTACAGGACCATATCCTTTTCATCAAATTTTTCATAACCAAATCGCAAAGCGCCTGCCCTATGTCCTCGATAGCCTCCCGAATTCCATCTTTGAGGTCTTGAATCAGCGCCTGCCCTATGTCCTCGATAGCCTCCCGAATTCCATCTTTGAGGTCTTGAGTCAACGCTGGGCTGTTGGCGTAGACCTTCTCTTTCACGCGGTCCCAAAGAAAGAAGTCGCAAGGTGTTGAATCACAAGATCTCGGTGGCCAATTGTGATCACCTCTTCGAGAAATAACACCGTCGGGAAATTTTTCCTATAAAAGATCAATGATGTGGTACGTAGGGCCATCTTGTTGAAAGTAAACGTTGTCCAGATCAAAATCATCCGATTCCGGCCATAAAAAATCATTAATCATCTCTCGATAGCGCAATCCATTCACCCAAACTGTGGCTCCAGCCTCATTTTCGAAAAAGTAAGGTCCAAAGACTCTGCTGGACCATAAACCGCCCCAAACAGTCACAGGTTGAGGATAGAAAGGCTTTTCAACAATAACTCTTGAGTTTTCTGAGCCCCAGATTCAACAATTTTGCTTGTTGACGAAGCCGCCGAGGTGGAAATGGGCCTCATTACTCAAGATAATTTTCCGATGGAAATCCGGATCATTTTCATGCATTTCAAGGACCCAAACAGCAAAGACACGACGTTGTTGATGATCGACTGGCTTAAGTTCTTGTGTTAACTGAACTTTATAAGCCTTAACACCCAAATCTTTATGCAAAATACGGTGTTATGACGTTTGTAGAATGCCTCATTTCAAAGAACGACGAGGAATGGGCAAACCTGGGTTTTCTTCAACACTTTCGCTACAGCAGCAATATTCTCAGCTCCTCTTGAGTTATGTGCACGGGTTTCATTTTTCACATCACTAAGTTGTCCCAACAGCTCGATTTTTTCCACCAATTTCTGTATTGTGGTCCGACAAGGTGCTTCATGACGACCCAAAAATGTTCGAGATTTACGAACCATGTCTGCCAAATTTTTATCATTTTCATAGTGAATTTTAATAATTCCAATGCGTTGTTGAAGCGGGTATCGTTCCATTTTTATTAATGGCGGAGTTTTTAATCACGGCAACGACGTCGCAAACGAAAAAAAAGACTATGGCATTGGATCCTGGAATGTCAGATCACTCAATTACCCTGGCGCTGTTAAGGATCTTTTACAACAGGCCAGTCAATATCAATTAAAAATACTGGCAGTCCAGGAAACGAATTGGACTGGAAACGACATTCAAGACATGAGATCGCACACAATATTTAAAAGTAGGAAGCCTACTGGAAAACGAGAATTTGGAGTGGCCTTCATTGTGGATAGGGAGTTCAAATCGCACGTCATTGATTTTAAGGCAGTCAAAGAACGGTTGTCTGCGCTCCGCATAAAAGCGAAATTCTTCCAAATCTGGCTGATTAATGTTCACGCCCGGACTGAAGAAAAAGACGAAGGAACGAAGGAATCGTTCTACAATCACCTGGAAAGACTGGTCGACTCATTGCCCACAAACGACACAAAAATTATTCTGGGTGACTTCAACGCGAAGGTTGGCAATGAGCTATCTCATCGGGGAACGACTGGAGGATAAAGCCTCCACGATGAAACAAATGACAACGGCCAGCGCCCGATTGACTTTGCATGTAGCAGAAATCTAGTCAGACGTTTGACTTGCTTCCCACATCGACGCATTCATAAAATGACCTGGGTATCACCGGATGGTAACACACAAAACCAGATCGATCATTTTCTGATCCAACAACGTTGGGCCTCGAGCATACTTGACGTCCGTATATACCGAGGAGCCAATTGTAACTCAGATCATTACTTGATCAAATTAAACTATCGATGTCGTACTTCAAAGGCATATTCAGCGAAGACCAGCCCGCTAGGACAATTTGACATCGAAATGCTCCAAACGGCGTCTGCGGCCGAAAATTTCACGGAGACCCTCGACAACCATTTTATCAGACGCATCGTTAAAGACGAGCAACGAGCTCTGGATGGAAGTGAAAGCGGCTATCAGAACCGTGGCCGAACAGACGATCGGACGTCAAGCCCGGTGCAAGAGAAATGATTGGTTCGATAATGAGTGCCAGAATGCGTTAGATAAAAAGAATCAGGCGTACAAAGAAATCGTAGGTAGAAAAACCAGGACGAAGAGAGAACACTTTGAATATCTCAGAAGAGTAGCGAATAAGAAAATTACGATTAAGAAAAGAAAATACTATGACGACCAATAGAGTAGTATAGATGTAAGTTGAGCAAGCAACAACACAAGACAAGCATACAAAGTAGTGAAAAGCCTGAAACGTGGTTATCAGCCCAAAACTACGCTCTGTCGTGATGACAGTGGCAATATAATTGCTGATGAAATCAAGATGAAGGAAAGATGGGCATCATATTTCAAGAACCTCCTTAATCCTCCACACAGCTCCAGAATATTGGAGCCTATAGATGTCTGCGGAGAGCTTCCATTGGCCCCACCAGCTCTGGATGAAGTTTGTTCCCTCATCAAAGCCCAAAAGAATAATAAAGCGCCGGGCATTGATGAGATTCCAGTAGAGCTCATCAAATATGGTGACAGTAGTGTTCATCAAGCTATTATCAAAGTCATCCAGTACATTTGGCAACAAGAACATATGCTGAAAGAGTGGAGCCAATCAATTTTATTCCCTATCCACAAAAAAGGTGACAAGCTACAGTGTTATAGAGGCATATCACTACTTTGTACGGCGTAGAAAATATTTTCTAAAATCTAAAAAAAACGGGTCATACGCCAACAGTATTATTGGGGAGTATCAAGGTGGTTTTAGGGCAGGTAGATCAACAACAGACCAATTGTTCACAGTCAAGCAGGTACTTGAAAAATGCTGGGAGTTCAACATAGACGTACACCAAATTTTCATTGATTTCAAGCAAGCATACGATAGTATTGATCGTAACGTACTGTACCAAATAATGCTTGGTTTAGGCATCCCAGCCAAATTAGTCCATCTTACCAAAATGATAATGACGTCGACAACCTCCCAAGTCCGCATCAATAACCAACTCACCGATGCCTTTGACACAAATATCGGACTAAAGCAGGGAGATGGGCTGGCCCCATTGCTGTTCAATTTGGCTCTGGAGTACGTCATAAGGAAGCTACCTGTCGATACGCGAGGTACATTACTATACAAGTCGAGCCAGGTAGTGGCCTATGTGGACGATATTGACATTCTGTCACAGTCACTAACAACTGCCAAAGAACTCTTCCTGAAACTCGACAGCGAAGCAAAACTAGTAGATCTACAAACGAAACAAAACATAGCTCATGACGCAGTCAAGGAAAAATACCCCAAATATAAAAAATATCACACTTGGCGAATACAGTATCGAAAATTTTAGCGAATTTGTGTATTTAGGCGCCAAAACAAGGAAAACGGGCAATGAAAGAGACGAAATACGCCGAAGAATACAGCTCGCAAATAAAATATTTTATTCAGTACTGACGATCTTGAAGACCAGCTGCATACACAGGAAAACAAGGCTCCAAGTATACAAATCTGTGATAAGACCTGTGTTATGCTATGGGTGTGAAACATGGACCCTAACCCAAGCATCCGCAAATATATTGAATGCCATTGAGTGACGGGTCCTGGGGCGAATAATTGGAGCGAAGCTAACCGTAACCAATGGCGAATCCGATACAACCATGAGCTGGATGAAATTTTTGACAAACCGAAGGTCTCAAGGATTGTAAGACTGTGGAAGCTGCAATGGGCTGGACACATGAATCGTATGGACGAACAACGGATACCCAAGAAGGTATTCGTGGGGAGAACTGAAGGCCGGCGGCCAGTGGCGAAACCGAGGAAACGCTGCTCTGACTCGGTCGACGAAAACAGTTCATCGCTGCTCGGATTTCGGAATTGGAAGACGCGGTCAACGGACTGAGACAGTTGGAGGCGCTGTTTGCAGGAAGCGAAGGCCCAAAAGGGGCTGTAGTGATAAGAAGAAGAAGAATAATTAGTTTATACTATGTCAAAAAATGACACTTCAAAAGTGACACCTACCGAAATAGCGGGCTAGTCAAAATAACACCTCTTATTGGAAAGCCCTTTGCTAATAATTTTTTATATTTTTCTTAATTTATTCAAATATTGTGATTATTTGCAAAATTAAAAATAAACACACAAAACTGCCGATCTCGTGAGATCTCGTTATTCATAACTTTGCGGGATCTCGCTTGATCCCCAGTCTCGCGAGATTTTCATTCCCTAACTGGATTTGAGCCAAGAAGCTTCGGCTTACGGGGTGAGCGGTCTAACCACTACACCACGCGGACTATATGTATTTATTTATTTATGTACGAGTATTCCATCTAAAAGACTGAATAACCCAATAACAAAATGGAGCGCAAAGAATAAATACAGCAATATTTAAATGAAAAAATAATGAAATGAAGATAATTGTTAGTTGAATTAGTAGTAAGTCTCTTAGTTTTTTCTTGAATGATATGTAAGAAGAGGAGAAAGGACCAACTTTGACATTATTATGTTGATTTGTACCTCAAAAGCAACAAGTTTCACTTTTGTCGAGAATTTTTCTTTCAACCAAACCCAATGTCGATGTAATTTTGTAGCAGGGCAGAAGACAGTTTATTTATAGATGAAATCAATTTCCGCACCGAAAGAGATTTTGCTTTGTTTTATCTGTTTTACATATTTATTGATTAAAAAACAAACTGCGAATAAGTCTTGAATTTGCATTGTATGAAAAACATTTGTGACTTCATTTTCGTTCGTATATTTTTACCTCCAGCCATCATAAATATGTTCATAAAATTTTCCGAAAATTCACTTATAAGCAATATCTTAAAATAATATTTTCACTCGATAGCCATATGTCAGCAATTTCCATGGCCTTCAATCTCATATGCATACATGGAGGCAAGGATGAAACTTTCTATTGAGTAATTTACATATGATGCACAAGATACTTCGAATCTATTTGCATTCCATTTCTGTAAACTAATTTAAATTATTCATGAATGTGGAAAATAACTCATCGGGCATATTCAATATGTGACATGTCCATCATTCTATCATCGCGTCGGTCTCATTGATGTACATTTCCATCCTTTTGTAATGAATAATCAATTTGTATGAATACATGAATCAAACAGAATTTATGTAATTTGAACGTGGCAGAAATAATATTAAAAGAGACTTCCATACAGGGATGCGTTTTTACTTGATATTTATTCGAAATTTCATTCACAACGGTGCAATATTGTTTGAAAGGATACGAGCACGTATGACACTCAATTCAATGACTGCGAATTCTATTCAGTCATGAAATGAATCCAGTTAAGCTTCATTTCGAAACTGTAGCTCACTCACTACATCCAATTATTTGATTAACAACTAATAACTCTATTACTAACCTAACCCACTTTGAAATATGCTAATCGAGGACAACATCTCGCAAATTATCGGATCTCATATCGAAAACATTTGACAAAATCAAATAATTTTCAATGTTCCAACCAAATCATTGGATGATGCCTTTAGGGTTAACATGACATACAAAGTTGTCTTGCATTCACAGAACATGATGCTGGTTGGGGTTTGGTTAATTCCAACATCGCCTGAAACCGTGTAATTTGACTATAAACCCAATTTACACGCCCGCCTAACCTGCAAATTAACTTCGAAACTAAATAATGTTAATTGCGTTGCGACAGCTTAGTCACATGTGTTACATGTAGCTAATGTTGAATATCTATCGTTTTGGAAGAGATTTGTTACTGTAACCGGCTAACCTTAAACTTATATGCATGATGGCACCCAAGGGTCCATAGTGTGATCCTCACTGGGATTTTGGACACTACCCAAACTTTAAACTTTTCTTGTGATTTATTCTTCCTTTCAAATGTTCGAACATTAAACATCTTGAAATTGTGGGTTTCTTCAAATTTTGAATTTTCGCATCAATTTCCAACCGATCAATTTCTACCCTGAATTTATCATATTGCCAAATTGAATTCTTAATTTTCAAATACTATCAGTTTCTTGGTACGTTTCCTGATGGTGTAGAAATCATCCCCAAGAACGCATATCCTTGTACAGGGATGAAAATTGAGATGGATTGAAATGTGAGGTGTGAAACTATTCATTGGCTACCGTATCAACTGTCGCTCCGAGTTTGTGTAGTTTCACGCTTTATTGAATCTAAGTGAGTAATTTAAATACGTAATTCGATTATTTACTTGCTACTGAATTTGAAAACCATGAAACACGGACTGGATTTCAAATTGGATAGTTTGATTGATGGGTGCGTTGAAGTCCAGTAATTAGAATTGAAGTGTGGGTGGTTCGATTACAGATTGAATGAGTAATGCAAACAAATGAATAACAATCAAACAAAGTGCCTATCAAATAAATATTTTAAAAAGAGAATCGCGTCCTGTCTGTCCGTCTGTCTGTCCGTCCGTCCGTCCGTCCGTGTGTCACAGCAGTTTTTCTCAAAAACTACTTAAGCTAGAAACATCAAATTTTGTATGTAGGTGTAAAGTGGTGATCTCTTCAAAGTTCATTTACAAAAAAAAATTATAAGGTATTTAAGGGGGGTCTCCCCATATAGGAAAGTGACCCCCCGAAAAAAAAATTTCAATTAAGATAGCCGATATGGGTATCAAATGAAAAGTCTTGATAAGGACTTTTCAAAACAGGTCTTAGTTTGGCAAAGTTTGCTTCGAAGGGTGCACAGGGAGGGGAAATACACGAAAAATAGGAGCATTTCAAAACAGTTCTTAAACTGTCAGTTTTTGCTTCAGTGGGGGCACAGGGGGGAAATACATGAAAAATGTGTTTCCTCCCTCGCGAATGGACATCTGAAATAATTATCAAGGGAGATATTTATGAGTATAACAATAACAAAAACCTCAGAAGTCGAAATTAGTTCGTAATAGTATGATCTTCGTATTTCATATTTTCTCCAATAAAATCGTCTTTGACATGTATCTTGATTTGATTCGATCTGGTGACTGCATTTTGCAAATTGAATACAAAACCCTTCTAACATGAGCGTAGGTCTGTTTACCCAACTTTCTTTTGTAATAAATTTATTTTTTACTTAAGATATTTATATCCATCGAGGTTTCTTTTTGATTATTTTCAAATTCATACTCAAATGTGTTTTATTCAATCAATCACTACAAAATTTACGCAAACACAAAGCAAGTTTCAAAATATTAAGACAATCAAACCCTAAAGGGCTCTTCCTGGGCCTCTAAATTTAAAGAATAAGGCAATCAAAAATTAGTCAAAATTATCAAATTGGAATTATTATTTATTATCAATTAATTGGAAGAAGGTAAAAAAAACCAACCAACTCTATTAAAAATAATGTATAATACAAAGAACACAACAAATCGGTAATCTTTTACGATAACGTATACATAATATGTTATTACTTAAATCTAGTAAATAAAGTAATAGATAAATAAAATTCTAATCAAGAACTTTATCTTATCCTAACAGAGCTTCTCAGGTTTTCTTTTAATAAGTATTTTATTCTCAAAAGCTACTTATTAACTAACTACAATTATGATTCTTAATCATACTCTAATATCACCTCCATTGCTGATGAGGGCAGAACATGACTGGTGTTGGTCAAGGTGTATGTTTGCATCTTAGGTATTTCGTAGCCAGACACTTGTCCCCATAAGGGCTTGCACCAACCCTCGCATGGCCTTCCTGCTCTGCAAAGATACCCATGGGACTAAGAAGGTGACTACACACGGAGGGTGACCAAACCAAACTGAAGTAATCTTGAGTAAAAAACTTAAAAACAAATAAAAAAAAATCCCAAAAATAAGTAAAAATATCAACAACGATAGAAAAACCGACAATTACAGGTACGATGTTAATAGCAAATTCATAATGGTACTAACGATGACAAAAACGACGACAAACGCAGTACAATGAAGACGGACGAAAAGCGCAGAACGACGAATAGCCTTGTCTAGGCTGAAATTCTTGTGGCACTTGGGTGCAGCACAAAAAAACAAGTTGGGTAAACAGACCTACGCTCATGTCAGAAGGGTTTTGTATTCAATTTACAAAATGCAGTCACCAGATCGAATCAAATCAAGATACATGTCAAAGACGATTTTATTGGAGAAAATATGAAATACGAAGATCATACTATTACGAACTAATTTCGACTTCTGAGGTTTTTGTTATTGTTATACTCATAAATATCTCCCTTGATAATTATTTCAGATGTCCATTCGCGAGGGAGGAAACACATTTTTCATGTATTTCCCCCCTGTGCCCCCACTGAAGCAAAAACTGACAGTTTAAGAACTGTTTTGAAATGCTCCTATGAAAACGTTCATCTCATATTCATATCGGCTACGTTTGATGAATTTTTTTTCAGGGGCCACTCTCCTGTACTGTTATCATCGATTAATGGTCAATCTTTTCGAATCCTAGAATGGTTACAAAGCCCTTTTGCTAGGAGCTCTCTCCTGCCTCCTCGACTTGTTTTCACTATTTTGTTTGACGATTACTGATACCACTAGCTGAACCGATTCTCAAAGATATGCATGACACCTATCATTCCTGAAATTTTCATGCAAATCCTAGCAAAACTGTAGTGTCTGAGTCGGTAAAAAGCGCATGTTGTTCCATAGGCATATGTTGCCATAGTAATAAATGCAGCGCATATTGTTCCATAGTAATACAGGAAAATTCAAACCGCTATAACTTCGCTAAATATGATTCAATCTTTATGAAGCTTTCAGGATAGATCAACCTTATGAATAGACATCTTCGTACTGAATTTCATTGAATTTAAGGGTACCGTTAAGATTTTATTCAAGAAAACATAAAATCGATAAATCATACTATTACTAACAAAGTTGAGTGAATTGCGACTTCTCACGTATTTGTTGTTGTTGAACTCACCAAGGCCTACATTCCTGATTTTTTCAGATTTTTCGGATCACAGGTGTCCAATCGCGAGGGGGGGGAGACACAAATTTTTCGTGTATTTCCCCTCCCTGTGCACCCCTCGAAGCAAACTTTGCCAAACTAAGACCTGTTTTGAAAAGTTCTCATCAAGACTTTTCATTTGATACCCATATCGGCTACCTTCAATGAAATTTTTTTTTCGGGAAAAATACATTATAAAATTTTTTTGTAGTTGAACTTTGAAGAGAACACCACTTTACACCTACATACAAAATTTGATGTTTCTAGCTTAAGCAGTTTTTGAGAAAAACTGCTGTGACACACGGACGGACGGACGGACGGACGGACAAACAGACGGACAGACAGGACGCGATTTTAGTAGGGTTTTGTAAAATTATTTTACAAAACCCTAAAAACGGTACAAATGCTAGAGTGTCCTTAGAGAGAAAAACGGTGGGTTGTACTGGACATGGACATGTCAAGAATTCGATAATTATTAATGCGACTGCTATCGAACTCATCAAATTAAGGATTTTAAATCCCAAAATAGTAACAAACCATCCTGTAGTCCACAAAGTAGTCACGGCACAATATGAAAGGAGTGACCAGACAAACGAAGCACGATTATGTGACTTCACCGCCTCTGTCAAAAATTTGGCTGAAGTGCTGAACTTGAAAATGGAAGCGGATAACCTCTCCCAAGAAAGTACAATTGCCGTACAGCGACACTAAGAAGAGAGGCTCATAAGAAAAGTGGGAGACATTCTGAAAAGAATAACATCTGAATGCGACTAACCAAAAATCAACAAGAGCGTAAAAAGTGGGCTCCTTGAACTAGATAAGTGCCTAGACCGCATAAGGCATTATCGGAGGAGCGGATGAAAGGCCGAAGAGGATCAGAAGATCAAATAAAACCAGAAAACTAAAGGAGCGCCGAGGGCTAAGGTTAAAGGGCAAGCGTAGATAGCTACACCATCAAGCATCAAAACAAACATGTCATACAGTCCTATCAAAGGAGATCAGCATGAAAGAAGGAAGGAGGATGTTAGACCAGGGGTTCTAGACAGTACTGATAAAAGGAGCGAAGGAAGTCACAAAGAAGCTTCTTCAAAACGTACAAAAAAAGAAAGTTCACATGGATGCTCACCAAGAAGAAAGACCTAATACGAGACAGGAGAAAAAAAAGCTACAATGAAGACACAGTAGCAGGCACTGCTCGTGAAACCCCAGGATAATAGGGTTGGCTAGGAGTGTAGCGGGATATCAGGGAAAACGTAAGGCCCGAAGATACCAACAGCTACCAAAGTAGTACAACCAACTCGGTCGGGCCACGTACTGGTCAAATTCGGAGCAAAAACCAGCAATAAAGAACCATTCTTTGATGCGGTAAGGAAGGTCCTTTAGAAAAGCGCAACTGTAACAGAAAAAAGAAACATTGACTGCATCAAGAACCTGGTTGAGGTAGAGAACGCCATCAAAAAGAGCTCCATAGCGCGGTCAGAACCAAAGCGAGGCTGATATCAGAAACTCAAAGGAGACAGTACATGATCATCATTGACTTGGCCGAAAAGGACGCCGAACGATTTCTGAATAAGGACAAGGTAAAAAAAGGGTGGGTCTCCTGCAGGATACGGCTAAGAGAAATGTCTTTTCAATGCTTTAAATGTCTTTACTATGGTCACACCGCACAAGTATGTATGTTATAAATGTGGTTAAATGGGACCTAAAAGGAAAGAGTGTTGTTCCAGCCGCGGAAGTCACCGCAGTTGCCGACATTAAGTTTCGGCAGAGGGGTGCGTAGCCCGGGGTGGCACACTGAGGTCGGCTAGCGCTCAGTCGTGTCGCGGGTCTTCCGGAACACCTTCTGCTCATGCCGAACCACCTTACATATAATAACTAACACGAAAGGAAAAGAACGGGAAAATATAATATTTTCAGTGTTGCATGGCCGTTTTTTTATTTAAAATTTTTAATTATGCTCTTACAATATCACTTCAATCAAGTATGGAACAAATGAATAACACATTAAATTCTGTAAATCAATTTAGACCTCCTCTTTGGTGGAATTAGTTCAAAACAATTTATTTACAAAAAAAAATTTATAAAAATCGCCAAAAGAGAAAAAAAATTCTATTTCACGCAGATAAATTAGAAAAAATTAATTGCTCACCCTCTCTTTTTAAGCTGCGGGGCGCTCTGCAACTGGAAGGGGATACTGATAAACCTTATAAAAACCAAATTAAATTTACTTCAGCAAAATTATGGGAACAATAAAAAAAACAAACGGCCACCAATCCGCGAGTCAGCTCCTTGAAATCGTCGAATAATTCAATCAACATAGTTTATTACTCTTACATTCACCCTTCTTTTATGTTTTCGTAAATCATGGTTTTCAAATAGAAAAAAAAAATCACCAGAAAAAAAGAAACGGTTCGTCTGGTCACGAAACAAATTAATTCAGAATCACTAGTTCATCACATCACACTATTCTTTTTTTTCACTCTATTCGTCTAAAATCGTCTCACACTATTCCCTCTCCACTTCATTCGTCAAAAATCAATTTTCACTAACGTTCATTTATTTCCTATGTATCTTTGTCTTCACACTTTCCTCCATCTCCTAATAAAACTATTTGTTTCCACTATCACTAACCACCGTTTCCGCCACAGCCAAAAATTGATCGAAAAAGAACTTCTATCCCAAACTCCAAACTCAAAAACTTCTTTTTCCGAATTGAAAATTCACTTCCCGAATCTTAAATCAAGACTTTTTCTCACGAATTCCTTTTTCTCACGAATTCCTATCTCCTAATAAAACTATTTGTTTCCACTATCACTAACCACCGCTTCCGTCACAGCCAAAAATTGATCGAAAAAGAACTTCTATCCCAAACTCCAAACTCAAAAACTTCTTTTTCCGAATTGAAAATTCACTTCCCGAATCTTATATCAAGACTTTTTCTCACGAATTCTACTCCGAAGCTTCACTAGATCCGTGAAAGAACTACCCTCTCTCTGCAAGCCAAACACCGAATCCCCTCAAATCCATAAACCCAATCCCGAAATCGTTTCATTCTCAATAACCGCTGCCGCATTTGGGTAACGTAATCGAAGTTCATTCGATTTGGCTACCCACACATCTTTTCCATTTCGACAACCGCATCAATTTCCATTTTGTATATATGTCGATTCGCATAACCATGATAGCGTTTGGTTGGATGCAAATCGTTATATATATATATACGGAAATTATTGCTCTTGCCGATATTACAAAAAGGGTGTTTTCCTGCGCTCGGGGAACTTGAATCCAGGGTCCCAGCAGACCCCCGGTCGAGAATCCGTGACGCTACCAACGAAGCCACCTTCTGTTGATTTCCCATTCATTGAATTAGCAACTTCAACTATGCACTTTTTTTAATGGGCGTTGAGATGAAATTTGTTAGTAGGGAAAAGTGAATGAATTTTTGTTATTATGACAAATAAAATTTTTAAGTGGGAGCTAATGAATAAAATTAGTTAGTATGAAGGAAGGAATTAGGTTTCGTTAGGAAAAATGTATCGAATGAAATTTTGTTAATGGGAAGTAATGAATGAAGTGTTGTTAGTGGGAAAATCAAAATCATTATTATATGACTATTTTTTGTAATTAAAATTAGGATAAGAGGGTAGGACTGAGATGATGGCGAGTTAAAAACTATAGGGAAATTGGTGAAATGTTAATTAAAAATAAGTAAATATACAGAGGAAAAGTTATAAGTGCCCAAAGGAAAGTGGAGATATTACGGTACCAATTTGAAGTTGCGAATGAGAGAATGTCGCTACGCCGGCAAAGATGCTGATCTAAGACCAAATCTTGGGCAGCTCTTGGGATCAGGAACATGTTGGGATTTCCAGGAAGCCCTAGACAAGGTAAAATCAGAACTTTGATCACCCACATCCTGCAGATAAACCAGCACCGCTGTTTCATCGCCCAAAACCTGCTTGAGCAATTTGCGAGGGACATGAAAGCCAAACTTCTGCTGTTGAGTGAGTGATAGCAAGATGAAAGCTCTGCGCCTGCTAGGAAGAGTATTTTTCAGGTGGTGGGCTCTGGACAGAGGCATTGTTTAGTTGTTTAGTGTGGGTTCAATGCTCAGGGACCACCTTTTTTGGTGTATCTGCATTGTCGAATGAATTGAAATCACTTTTCCAAGTTGAGTTTAATGCTATGGAGGGCACTGTATAAAACACAGATGGCGACGTGCTCGTTGAGGGAGATATCAATGCTCAATTATTTGAATGGGACATGCCTTTAACTACGAATGGTGGCAGAAAGCGCCCTCATCCTGCTAAATACCGAAAATATGCCAACTTTATACCTGATTTTAACACAATAGTTAACTTTGATCTTCTACCTAATATGCTATAACCTAATTCTAATAAAATTCATTCAAAAGCTTTATGTTATACTTAAAAAATTCTATTACAATATTTCTAACCCACGCGTTTAACCTTATCTCTAAACCAAATATCATAGACTTAATATATACCTCGCCTTTCCCTAATTTATAACACAAATAAACAACAACAATAAATGTAGCAATAATGGGCTGAAACTCAGAAACTAAGTAACGAAAAATACAAAAACTGAAAATAAACACGAGTAAGTTCGACATTGTCATTCAGCCACCAATACTTAGATTGCTGCGTCTCAGCTCGATTAGCTTCAACGAATCTAGAAAATGAGTATCTCCATTGGAATCGTTGGTCTCGTGAACTCAAATTTGGAGGATATTTTATCTTCTTCTCGGTGGTCCGTCGATATATGTGATATATGACCGGAACGCCGTCAGAATCAAAAACACATCGATTCATGTCCAAATACACGAATACTTCTGGAGGAACGAAGCCAGTAGCGTGGCAAGTCGCAATATACTCGTCTGTAGGGTGGAGTAGCTGTTAAATCCAAGGGTTCACACTCACAGTAACAGATTTGCGATATGATTTCGAAGAAGTTTCAATACGAAGATATCGGCTCTTGTCACTGGAGCAGTTTGATAAATTCTTCTTTTCGATATATAATGCTTCCAGTCCATTTCAGGCTTTCTGTACAAACCAGTACATGCACGAAGACATTTCCTTTCGAAAACTCTTAATTTTTCCATAGTACTAGCACTCGAGTTGTACCAGATCTGACATCCATATGTCGAAACTGGTCCAACCAATAATTTTGATCTTTTGATCGATATATCTGGAATGAGAGAGTCTTCGTAGGGCTGTGACTACTTTTTGTGCGTTACTGAGCATGATTTTGACATATTCAGTAAAGTACAGATACTGATCGAGATAGTTTCGCACTTCTGCGCATTGATTTTCATTCGACAATTGTCAGTGTACAGCTGCACATCATTGAACATTTTTTGGAGATTTCTCTGAACTATTGTAGCTTTTCGGTCTGACGTATAGATAATCAGATTATCAGCAAACGCTACCAATGATCGCATTGGCGAGACGTTAAAATCAAACTCGCTCAATAGCTTGCTAATGAATATTGAGAAGAGCAGAGGCGCAGTAACTGTTCCCTGCTGTTGACCATTCAAGACCTTGGATTCGCGCATTGTCGCCAGATTTCAACCAGTTACAAGAAATGATTTGCATCATGGCGACAAGGTATCTCGGGGACCCATCCTGTAGGAGTTTAAAAACTAGTCCATCTAACCACACTGTATCGAAGGCTTTCTCCATATTCATAAGACATGCTCCAACGCATTCTCTATCATTAAGTTTCCAACAGATGCCTGCGGTTACTTTCGTTATCGCATGTATGGTCGGATACCTGGCACGAAAACTAAATTCGCAATTCGGCATCAACCATATTTCTCAATGTTGGCGTTTACTGCTCTATTGAGTATCACTTCAAACACCTTATTGATGTTAGGCAGCAAGCTGATTGGGCAAAAGTTATTAGGGCATAAAGATTGTTTTCCTTCCTTCAAGATTTGAAATATCTTAGCCTTTCTTCCACTCATTTGGGAAATATGAATTGCTCAACATGTTGTTGAACAATATGCAATAATTCTTAATAGCAACATCAGGCAGATGTCGGAGAGCTACATTTGAAATACCACCAGTACCACATGATTTCCTGTTGTTTTTCCAGCCAAATATGAAACACAAGTCTTCATAGCTGACAAAATAATCAATAAGATTCAAGCTCGGTATGAAGTCAGATGTTAGTGTTTTAGTGAAATGAAGAATTAATACACTGTTCAGGCTTGATTTGAAGTCAAAACTTTTGCTTCAACGACCTCTGAAAATATTTGATTCCTTCTCTCAGGGTTTGGTAGATGAACCAATTCAAAATGTGTTCCAATCAGGGCAAGTTTATGCAATTTCTCGCGTATAATCCTGTTTCCATTTCTTTCCGAAGATTTATATCATCAATAGTGACTTTAATATTCGATACCTTCACTGGAGACTTCTTACGGAATATGCTATCTACTTTCACGAAATCGCCATCTGGGTCCTGTGGGCTAATACCCCTCAATTTTTCCACCCATTTATTGCTGGCCTCACTCCTGAAGTGTGAATGGATAAAGTTCCGAACATTCTGTTGCGAATTCCGGCGTACCAACTTTCTCCCATTCGCAACTTCAAATTGCTGCCGTGATATTTCCACCTTCTTTTGGGCATTCCTACCTTTTCCTCCATAAATTTATTTATTTTTTTTACATGTTTCCATTTTCCCTTTAATTTTTACTCCCCCATCATCACAATACTACCCTTTTTCCTTATTAACAACTACAAAAAATAATACCTACTAATAATTTCAATTTTCCCACTAATAACGTTCCATTTATTAATTCCCACTAACAAAATTTCATTCTATTCATTTTCCCTAACAAAACCTAATTCCTTCCTTAACACTAACTAATTCCATTCCCACTAACAAATTTTATTTTTTTATACTAACAAAAATGAATTGACTAACAAAATTCAATCCCATGCCCAAATGAATCATTGAAGTTGCTTATGAGATGAATGGGAGATCGACCATCCACGGCACCATTGGCTGCGTCGTGGGTCCTCGATCTTGGGTCTACTGGAACCCTGAGTTCAAGTTCTCCCGGGCGCACGGAAGCACTCTTTTTTGGGGTATCGGCAAAATCAATAGTTTGCGTAATGTACTCGTATGTGTGACACTTTACATTCAATCAAGCGATTTTTGGGGATGTAAATTGCCATATTAGCCCAGTCATATTAGGTAAAAAAAGGGGTCAACCTCGGAATGAAAGATAATAAGCTGCAAATTGGTATGAACCTTTGTTTTGTCATTCTAAATTTTGTCTCAAAAGTCACAATCGTTATCGTGTTCCCGTCTCAAGATATTCAAGGTCAAAGGTCACAAAAATCGGTTTTTCGCGAATATCTGGCTTCCTATCGGTTAAATGAGATTTGCATTTATTATAAAAGTTGTAGGCTATAAAATTCCCTACAACTTTTGTTTAAACTTTTTTTTCATACGACCAACCGTTTTGAAGGTAGAGCGCGAAGAGTGCACATCGTACAGTCATATACGGCCTAATGCAAGGTCAAGCGTGAGTTATGGTTATCAGTACGTTATAAAGTCAATTATTTACTTGGAAATTATAATTATTAAACAATGCCTATTATTTATGTACTAACTATTAATTATTTATATTTAATTAAAGTAAGTAACTTGATTATTTATATATAATTATTCATATTTAACTATTTAAGAATATCGGGATCATATGTATTTTCTTCATCGGGATTACTTGGATACAGTGAAGCGTTGAGGCAAGCTTGTCCGTTGCACTGGCCGCAAGCTAAAGAACATTGTAGCCCTGATTTTCTGCATCCACAGCGGGAACCACAACCATTTTTGCAATTGCAAAATATTACGTCAACACTTGTTCGGCTGGTGCTGGAGGTAATAACGTTCGTATGGGCTCCAGGATTTCATTTTCAAGCATCCAGCCCCATTCTTTAGGTTCTAAGTCCTTCCCTAACCACGTTTGAATCTGGTAGTAGACACGTTTTATGTGTTGATGAGCTGCTACACTTGTTGGTGGAAGTGTTGACGTAATATTTTGCAATTGCAAAAATGGTTGTGGTTCCCGCTGTGGATGCAGAAAATCAGGGCTACAATGTTCTTTAGCTTGCGGCCAGTGCAACGGACAAGCTTGCCTCAACGCTTCACTGTATCCAAGTAATCCCGATGAAGAAAATACATATGATCCCGATATTCTTAAATAGTTAAATATGAATAATTATATATAAATAATCAAGTTACTTACTTTAATTAAATATAAATAATTAATAGTTAGTACATAAATAATAGGCATTGTTTAATAATTATAATTTCCAAGTAAATAATTGACTTTATAACGTACTGATAACCATAACTCACGCTTGACCTTGCATTAGGCCGTATATGACTGTACGATGTGCACTCTTCGCGCTCTACCTTCAAAACGGTTGGTCGTATGAAAAAAAAGTTTAAACAAAAGTTGTAGGGAATTTTATAGCCTACAACTTTTATAATAAATGCAAATCTCATTTAACCGATAGGAAGCCAGATATTCGCGAAAAACCGATTTTTGTGACCTTTGACCTTGAATATCTTGAGACGGGAACACGATAACGATTGTGACTTTTGAGACAACATTTAGAATGACAAAACAAAGGTTCATACCAATTTGCAGCTTATTATCTTTCATTCCGAGGTGAAAGCCCTAATATGACTGGGCTATATATGCAAGTCAATGGAAACTATTGGGATTGTCGATACGGGAACAAAAAATGTGTGGGTAGCGGAATCGAAGTGTAATGAACTTCGATTACGTTACCCAGATGTGGCAGCGGTAATTTAAAAATGAAGAGGATTGCGGAATACGAATTGGATGAAGGTGAAATGCGGGATTAAGTGGTGAGGAATGAGGGAGTAGAGATTGGACTTGGATAGAAAAGGGATTGAGGTTGATATTTGGCTTGTGAAGGAGAGTGGAATTCTTTGGCAGTTTCGGAGAAAGTTTTTTTTGGTGAAAATTCGGCGAATAAAAGTTGTTTGGAGTTTAGTGAAGTAATTAAACAAATGAAATCAAAATTGAATTTTGAGAGTGGAACTCTTTGGCAGCTTCGGAGAAAGTTTTTTTTGTGAAAATTCGGCGAATAAAAGTTGTTTGGAGTTTAGTGAAGTAATTAAACAAATTAAACTAAAATTGAATTTTGAGAGTGGAAAAAAAAATAGTTGCGTTGGATACAAGATGAAGAGTGAATGAAAGATTTTTGTAGCAGAACGGTTTTGGCCGAGTGTATGTTGTACAGAAGAAAAATTAATTAGTGGGTACGAAAAGTGGAGGAAAAAAACTAAAAACAATCATTAAAGCGTGTGAATTGTACCAAGTGATTGAGTTGATCACCTTCTGATCTTACAGTGAAGATAGGAATTGTGAATTTTCACGTGTGGAATCAAAAGTTGGTATCAAGAAAAGATTGTCTTTGCAATAAGTGAGAATCCCTAAGTGGATTTAAATTTAGCAACCAACGGAAATATTGAATAACTTACGGGGAAGAAAAAGTAAATGAAATTATCGATATAAACTAAGGCGGTAATTAACGGAAATACATGGACGGATTAAATATTAGAATGAAGCTTATCTGTAACCAATGAGTTTTAGGTTAAAATCAATTAAATTTGCAGTGACCCCACCTCTCGTTTTCGGTGTCCTTCGTCGAGCGCTCGAGGATCCACAGGAAAAGAAGAGAGTAAGTAAATACAATGATTAATATTTTTCCTTGTTTTTTTTTTGGACATTCTTTTATCTATTACCTATTTTTCCAGTTTATTGTAATTTGCTATACTTTTATTAATATCTTATTTAATATATTTGCATAATATAAATATTTAGGGGTCTGTTTGTTTTTGATTTGTATCTCTTAATTGTTGAATTTGCTGTGTAAATTACTTTTTTTAATTAAATAAAACGGCCATGTCTCGTTAAGACAACCAATTTTCATTTCTCAATATGACCTTCCCTTTCCCGTCCTTTTCCCTATGTGCTAGTATTTATATGTAAGGTGGCTCAGCACGAGCAGAGGGTGTCCCGGAAGATCCACGACACGACTGAGCGCTAGCCGGCCTCAGTATGCCACCCCGGGCTACACACCCCTCTGCTAATTCTTAATGTCTGCAACTGCGGTGACTTCCGTGGTTGCTACATATGGCGCCCAAACGGTTGGTTTTAGTTGATTTTATCAGTTTTTAATTATAACTTAAATTTTTCAAATTCAGATTTGTTTGGCTTGAGTACCTGGAGTGCCTGACTTGAATAGTGGTTTGAGCATTCCAGGGAAATTATTTTTTTTTTGTTTCGTTGAAATTTTTTTGAAATCTTGATCACGGGGTTCGCCGCAGTTGCAGTGGCGCCTACCGTGCTGAATTTATGTTTTGTGTTTAACAGTCTTCACCGGCTATGATAGTGGTCATGCTGTAGCAGTGTGGATGTTAGTTGGGATCAACCGAATTTCAAGTCGTTGGTTAAATCTCCCTGCACGGGATAGTTGGACTTAGATCCAACTCTTGGAATTAGCCAACGCTTTCGGCCCTTCCATCATCTATCTGGTGGTAGCTTTGGGATTTGTGCGGCTCTTGTCCGAGTCATTATGAAGTCCGTAGTATTTCATAATGGTCTCGTAGTCAGCCCTTTGAGGTGACAATTAGAGCGGAGTCCGCCTACGAGTACCATGGCTATGCCAGGCAATGTTGCAGTTTGTCTACTTTGTGTCTCATAAACTTTTAACACCCATCCCATATAATTACCTGTTCTTTCCCCTTTCCATTAATGGGGAGGATCATTTTGAGAAATGAAATCTTTTTATGAATTGTATCTCCATTTCAATTGCTATTACAAGAATCAATATTTTCGATCGTTTCCAACACTATTCCTCTTCACTGCTAATAAATCGCAATAATAACCACCACCATTAATTGTTATTATTGCCATAGTCTGTTTTTTCAGTCTGTGGAATCATTTTTATTTCGTATTATCTATAATTTGCGTTAAATTTTTTTGATTTTAATGTAGGTAGCTTGAACTTTGGTTTATGGAATTGATCTTTACAGTTATGTATTTTGGTTATTTTATTTTGGAATGTAGGTCTAGTTTAGTTATAGATTATTAGAGTTAATTAGGGGTTATGATTTAGATTAGTTTTAGATAATTGGGTTTACTGTATTTGTTAGTTTTGAGTAATTTTTTATTAGTTTTAGTTTTGATGATTGGAGATTGCGTTTAGTTTAATTATTTTGTTTTGGATTTGAATAATTGTAAGATTGAGTTTGATAATTGATTTTAGTTTACGTTTGTTAGTTAGGTTTTGGTCAGGGTTAATTTGCACGTAGTGTGCATTATAGAGACTTTTTATTTTTATTCTAGCTAGTAAGTTTTAAAATTTTATATATTTATTTACTTGTCCGTTTGTCTGTCTGGCATTCAAATTTTAATTTATTTTTAAAGAATCGTTTGTTTGTCTGTCTGTAATTTATTAAATTATTTCTTTTATTCAAATTGTCGGTGTTGTCCGTCTGTTCATTGATTTTAATATATGTACTTAAATTATTTAGATGGTCTGTAGATTTTTATTGGTTTTGATAGTCATCATGTTTCCGCACATACGACATGAACCCGATAATTTCACTCGCTGTTCATTACGCTCTTCCCAAGATTTGCCAAATCCTCAGTCGGAGCTCTCGTTCCAGGATGGTGGTCAGGCAGTTGAGACTCATCAAACGATTATCCCAATCACCAAATGGGGTTTTAAGTTCGATGGTGGCTCCAATGGTTTGGATGCACGACAATTTTTGTTTCGTGCTAGCATTATGGCTAGAGATTATGGTCTCACAGAGCGTGAACTCGTTCGAGACTTTCATGTTCTGCTGCAGGGATATGCCGAAAACTGGTACTGGCAGATACGTGACCTGCATAGAAACTTGAGTTGGGGGCAGCTAAAAGTGGAGTTCATGGAACGATTTGGATCTCGGCTTGATGACGCTCATATTTGGGAAAATATGTTCGCCCGCAGGCAAGAATCCAATGAACCATTCATTGAATTTTATGAATCCCTTGAGGCTATGTCTCTTCAACTCAGGACTCCGATTAGGGACACGGATCTGCGAGACCTAGTTTTCAAAAATATGAGTTTCAGGTTGCAGGATCACTTAGCTGGACATGAGTTCTCGACCACCCGTGAGCTTGTCTGGAGGTGTCGTCGAATTGAGGACACTTGGCGTGAGCTGGAGATCAAGTATGGTCGACCTCCTGTTCAGCCTTATGAGCTTAATTCTATGAGACCACCTGATCGGTTACCGGCTGGTGTGGAATCTTGTGTGCCAATGAACCTCCATCCTAGTGGAACGAGAGATTTTTGTCACAATAATACCGACATGCATCATCATGAATCCCCAGTACCATTTAGCTGTGCTAATATCTCAAGCAGATCACCGGACTATGTTGGAAGTAATGGAAAGGCG
The DNA here is from genome assembly GCA_963969285.1 of Odontomyia ornata. Taxonomy (NCBI): domain Eukaryota; kingdom Metazoa; phylum Arthropoda; class Insecta; order Diptera; family Stratiomyidae; genus Odontomyia; species Odontomyia ornata. The sequence goes on along the minus strand of OZ017739.1, from coordinate 5,370,946 downwards.
GGCGATGATCGTGAGTCACCCGCTAGTTTTAGAGCACGACCTTTTCGGGATCGCTTTCGGAGATCCTGGAGATATTTCTTCGCCAGGCGTCTCTTGAAGCGTGCCTGCGTGGAGTCAATTGTTGCAACTCCTGGCGACAATAGGCCCTACGCAGAGATTTCCGTCAAGGGTCGCAAATTGACGGGCTTGCTTGATAGCGGAGCCAGTGTTAGTATCCTCGGAGCCGGAGCCTTGGACCTGCTGTCGGATTTGGGTTTGCATATACATACCATGCATGCTCATGTTCAGACTGCATCAGGGCACAAGGATCCAGTTCTGGGATACGTCACCACATTGGTGCAATTTAATAAAACCACCAAATTGATGAGATTCCTAGTTCCTTGACGCACGCAGTGTATCTTGGAATTGACTTCTGGGATCTCTTCAAAATAGCACCAATCCAGGTCAACGCTATCGAAGCAGCGTCGGAGCTTCAGAGCCCTGAATTCCATCTTCTGTCTCCAGAAGATCAGCAACGACTGGACTTCGTCAAACAACAGTTTCCGTCGTATAATGAGAAAGGCTTGGGTAGGACCAGTCTCGTGTCTCATCACATCGACACTGGTTCTGCTCGACCCATTAAGCAGCGGCATTATGCTGTCTCGCCTGTTATACAGAAACTGTTGTATGACGAACTCGATCGTATGTTGTCTTTGGGGGTAATAGAGGAAAGTCAGAGTTCGTGGAGTTCGCCTGTGACCCTTGTCAGAAAACCCGGCAAGGTGCGTTTGTGTCTTGACGCTCGACACCTCAACGAGGTGACTGTTAAGGACGCCTATCCGTTGCCACTGATTGAAGGGCTTTTGGCACGGTTGCAGAATACCAGGTTCATTACCAGCTTGGACCTGAAGGGTGCCTTTTGGCAAATACCATTGGATGAGGCAAGTAAGGAGAAAACGGCTTTTACTGTCCCTGGCAGGCCCTTGTACCATTTCAAGGTCATGCCGTTCGGTTTGTGTAATGCTCCCCAAACGATGTGTCGGTTGATGCATACAGTAATACCGCATGAGCTGCAGGACAAGGTATTTGTTTACCTAGATGACCTGCTTGTTACAAGTTCAACATTTGATGAGCACTTGGAGCTCCTGAGTACTGTTGCAAAACTGCTCAGGGACGCCAACTTGACCATCAATGTTGAAAAAAGCAAGTTTGTCAAGAAGGAGATCAAATATCTTGGCTTCGTAGTGAGTGATGGTATCCTGCGCACCGACCCGGAGAAGGTTTCAGGTATAGTCTCCTATCCTGAACCCCGAACGGCCAAAGACGTGAGACGGTTCATGGGCATGGCAGGATGGTACAGGCGTTTTATTCCAAACTTCGCCTCGGTTACGGCCCCTCTAACGGATTTGCTAAAGGGCAAACGTGCCTTCAAGTGGTCTGCTTCCGCCAATAGTGCCTTCAATAAAGTGAAGCAATTGCTGATTTCTGCTCCAGTGCTGGCTAACCCTGACTTTACGAAGCACTTCTATATCCAGTGTGACGCAAGTACAGTGGGTATTGGAAGTGTTTTGTTCCAGAAGGACGATGAAGGTGGAGAACATCCAATTGCATATATGTCGATGAAGCTCAACGCTGCGCAACGTAACTATAGCATTACTGAGTTGGAATGCTTAGCTGCGGTGCAGAGTGTAAAGAGATTCAGGGCATATATCGAAGGGTTGCCCTTCACCATCATAACCGACCATGCCAGTCTTAAATGGCTGATGCAGCAGTCGGACCTTTCTGGTCGATTGGCTCGCTGGAGTCTGAAATTACAAGGGTTCAATTTCCAGATTGAACACCGGAAAGGTGCTCTTAACGTTGTACCGGATGCGTTATCGAGATCTTGCTCGCAGGACGAGCGGGTGGCCTCGCTCATTGCTTGCCTCCCGGAGCACACACATATTGATGGTTTGATACCGCAGTCTGCGTTTCAGGAGCCCGAGTACGAACATCTCAAGGAGCAAATCCTGAAGCAACCTGATAAGTTTCAGAATTTGCACCTTGCTGATGGCCGAGTGTACATCGGTTCTGGTTCCCCTGTAACGCTGACTACAGATATCCCCCGAACAAAATTATGGGTTCCTGAGGGCTACCAACAGGCTCTTATAGTGCGAGCTCATGATGATCCCCGGGGCTCTCATTGTGGAATTCGTAAGACCACGGAAGTCTTACAAAGATATTATTATTGGCCTCGCTTGCGTCAAGATGTTATTCAGCACATCCAGGGCTGTTCAACATGCAAACAGGTCAAGCCTTCGAATTCCACTTTGAGACCTCCTATGGGCGCATCACGAGACTCGACGAGACCTATGCAGCGCCTGTTTGTGGACTTCATGGGTCCATACCCTCGTTCAAAATCCGGGAATACTCAATTGTTTGTGGTCCTGGACCATTATAGCAAGTTCATATGGCTCAAACCCATGGCTAAAGCCACTGCGGAATCAGTCGTGCGATATTTGGAGCGCGAAATCTTTTTGACCTTCGGAGTTCCCGAATGGCTTCACTCGGACAATGGTGTGCAGTTCGTCTCCAAGGTATTCGCTAAGCTTATGAGCGACTATGGGGTGCAGCACTGCTTCACTCCATACCATTCCCCGCAAGCGAATGCCTCGGAGAGGTCAAACCAGTCGACATTGAACGCCATCAGAGCCTACATAGGGTCCGATCATAGCAGGTGGGACGAGAATCTTCCGGAATCGTGTTTTGCCTTCCGCAAGGTGATTCATGAATCCACAGGATTTTCGCCTTACTTCCTCATGTTCGGATACCACCCTATCCAGCATGGCACTGAGTACGCCCTCCTTAGAAGCTTGAACGCTTTTGAGGATGGAGAAGTACAGCTAAGTTCAAACAGTGATCGTCTGCGAGCTGTACAAGACCGTGTCCGAGCTAAGCTGACAGAAGCCTACCGGAAGGGAGCTCAAAGTTACAACCTTCGGGCTCGCCCCCGTGAGCTACTTCAAGGTCAGAAAGTTTTCGTGCGGAATTTCGCCGTGAGCAATGCAGCCGATCGTTTTGCGGCTAAATTCGCTCCACGATTTGTTCCTGCAGTGGTTCGCCGCCGTACTGGGCAAGTTACTTATGAACTTGAGGATGAATCCGGTAAGCTGCTTGGGACCTTTCACGCTAAAGACATCCGATCCGATTCATAGTTACCCCTGCCGACCTTCTTTGTTTGCCCGGCTGAATGAGACACTCAGGGTCTGGGTCGTCCCCACGATTGTTGCGAATTCCGGCGTACCAACTTTCTCCCATTCGCAACTTCAAATTGCTGCCGTAATATTTCCACCTTCCTTTGGGCATTCCTACCTTTTCCTCCATAAATTTATTTATTTTTTTTACATGTTTCCAATTTCCCTTTAATTTTTACTCCCCCATCATCACAATACTACCCTTTTTCCTTATTAACAACTACAAAAAATAATACCTACTAATAATTTCAATTTTCCCACTAATAACGTTCCATTTATTAATTCCCACTAACAAAATTTCATTCTATTCATTTTCCCTAACAAAACCTAATTCCTTCCTTAACACTAACTAATTCCATTCCCACTAACAAATTTTATTTTTTTATACTAACAAAAATGAATTGACTAACAAAATTCAATCCCATGCCCAAATGAATCATTGAAGTTGCTTATGAGATGAATGGGAGATCGACCATCCACGGCACCATTGGCTGCGTCGTGAGTCCTCGATCTTGGGTCTACTGGAACCCTGAGTTCAAGTTCTCCCGGGCGCACGGAAGCACTCTTTTTTGGGGTATCGGCAAAATCAATAGTTTGCGTAATGTACTCGTATGTGTGACACTTTACATTCAATCAAGCGATTCTTGGGGATGTAAATTGCCATATATGCAAGTCAATGGAAACTATTGGGATTGTCGATACGGGAACAAAAAATGTGTGGGTAGCGGAATCGAAGTGTAATGAACTTCGATTACGTTACCCAGATGTGGCAGCGGTAATTTAAAAATGAAGAGGATTGCGGAATACGAATTGGATGAAGGTGAAATGCGGGATTAAGTGGTGAGGAATGAGGGAGTAGAGATTGGACTTGGATAGAAAAGGGATTGAGGTTGATATTTGGCTTGTGAAGGAGAGTGGAATTCTTTGGCAGTTTCGGAGAAAGTTTTTTTTGGTGAAAATTCGGCGAATAAAAGTTGTTTGGAGTTTAGTGAAGTAATTAAACAAATGAAATCAAAATTGAATTTTGAGAGTGGAACTCTTTGGCAGCTTCGGAGAAAGTTTTTTTTGTGAAAATTCGGCGAATAAAAGTTGTTTGGAGTTTAGTGAAGTAATTAAACAAATTAAACTAAAATTGAATTTTGAGAGTGGAAAAAAAAATAGTTGCGTTGGATACAAGATGAAGAGTGAATGAAAGATTTTTGTAGCAGAACGGTTTTGGCCGAGTGTATGTTGTACAGAAGAAAAATTAATTAGTGGGTACGAAAAGTGGAGGAAAAAAACTAAAAACAATCATTAAAGCGTGTGAATTGTACCAAGTGATTGAGTTGATCACCTTCTGATCTTACAGTGAAGATAGGAATTGTGAATTTTCACGTGTGGAATCAAAAGTTGGTATCAAGAAAAGATTGTCTTTGCAATAAGTGAGAATCCCTAAGTGGATTTAAATTTAGCAACCAACGGAAATATTGAATAACTTACGGGGAAGAAAAAGTAAATGAAATTATCGATATAAACTAAGGCGGTAATTAACGGAAATACATGGACGGATTAAATATTAGAATGAAGCTTATCTGTAACCAATGAGTTTTAGGTTAAAATCAATTAAATTTGCAGTGACCCCACCTCTCGTTTTCGGTGTCCTTCGTCGAGCGCTCGAGGATCCACAGGAAAAGAAGAGAGTAAGTAAATACAATGATTAATATTTTTCCTTGTTTTTTTTTTGGACATTCTTTTATCTATTACCTATTTTTCCAGTTTATTGTAATTTGCTATTCTTTTATTAATATCTTATTTAATATATTTGCACAATATAAATATTTAGGGGTCTGTTTGTTTTTGATTTGTATCTCTTAATTGTTGAATTTGCTGTGTAAATTACTTTTTTTAATTAAATAAAACGGCCATGTCTCGTTAAGACAACCAATTTTCATTTCTCAATATGACCTTCCCTTTCCCGTCCTTTTCCCTATGTGCTAGTATTTATATGTAAGGTGGCTCAGCACGAGCAGAGAGTGTCCCGGAAGATCCACGACACGACTGAGCGCTAGCCGGCCTCAGTATGCCACCCCGGGCTACACACCCCTCTGCTAATTCTTAATGTCTGCAACTGCGGTGACTTCCGTGGTTGCTACAATTCTTCAGGTGTAATTTCAACAAAGCCAACGAGAGTTGGTTGTAGTCCAAAAATCGCCGATTAATATATATTCTAGACGCGTGTGAGAAGAAAACTTTTCAATCTTTTGAACATAGGAATGGTTAGTGTTTCATATCCTTCCATATTGTTTCGATATTTAATCTTTGCAACTACTTTCTCAATAGTTTCCAACGTCAGGTTCTCTAACTTCGACAAATAGAGATCTATTGCATCGTTAGTTAGATTATTGTTAGTGGGAATCATTCAGCAAGAGTTGCCATCATCAGAAGGAGGACATTATTTCTGGTACTCTCAATTAAACTTCTTTTGAAACTTTCCTCACTCTGTTTTTTTTTTTGGAATTCAATCGATAATTTTCATGTTCAACTGGAATGAAGAAGAGATCATCCCTTTGATGATTGATTTCCATTACGATTCCCTTATGGTCGCTATCATAAGGAAGCACCTGAAGTTTCCCTTGGGGGCTATGAAAGTTGAATTCAAGTCTTGAGTCAGCGATGCAGAGGTCTAAATATAAATTTGCCCTAGATTATGTTGGAAACTCCGACCCATTTAGATTGCACCTGTATTCAATTTGGTTCTCTGTTATCCACGATTTCAGAAATACACCTCATGGATTATTAGTGGCGTTCAGCCATGATATATGCTTGGCGTTCAGGTTACCAGCAAGAATATAATTACTACGCAGCCTGTTCAATTCGAGTATTTCAAGCAAGAAATTGAGTTTTTCCTTGAACTTGAGAACAATTTGACCAGTTGCATAGGCAGAGATAACGAAGAGGTTGTCCCCACCTGGCAGTGAGATTTTGATAACGGACACTTCAAGAGATTCCTAGCTTTGGAATTCAACTTTTTCAATATTTTGAAAACAATAGTGTCATCTAACCAATATCTCGGTGCCACCTCCCCTGCCATAGTTTGCCCTATCGTTTCTTACGAATTCAAAATTCTTGAATGCCATATAGTGCCATGAATCGCGGTGGGTTTCAGTGAGAAGCATGATATCAGGCTTTTGCTTAACAATGAATTCAAGGAGATAGTCACATCGTATAGTAACAATGGAGTTGCCGTTGATCGAGATGAGATGAACCCTATCCATGGGAATATGACTGGATGACAAGTTATTTTGAGGCATTTGAAAGCACTAAACGCTGAAAAACAAAATGAATTTTTGTATCTTGCTTATCGATTCTCTCCGATAAAGAATTAAGTTGCTGGTAAATTTTGAGAAGCAGCTCATTATTGCAACTTACATTATTTACATTATTTGCAGCGTATTCTGCTGCTCCTCTAGCAGCGAGTGCAAATGATACTCCGGGCTTGACGAAGTTCGGAGCTGAGACACTGCGGTGTAGTTGTGTTTGCTTTGGGACAGATTTTACTCATGCATCTTGAAATCGGTAGCATCCTCGATTTGATGCCGGGTGACCAAAAACACCGCAGTTAACACAGTATAATTTCTCTTTTGGCTTCCTCTGGGCCAATTCGCACTCACCGGGAGTATGAACGTACTTGCATTTGAAGCATTGATAATGCATGGCGCAGTTGGCAGCCTAATGTTCAAATCTTTGACACCAATAACACTGATTCACATCTCTTTTTGGCAGGTGTACCCCCCCTCACCGCTCGGAAGTTCAAGCATCTTATTTGTTGAAGAGCACTTGGACTGCTCTTATTTGAAACCCGCACCAAATAAAGTGGTATTTTTTTTCTACCGTCGATGTTCTTGTCGAGAAGGTTTTAATGGAAAAAAAATTCTATTTAAGGTGCAGCTTCCTTAAGCACCAGAAGAACATCGACGGTATCTTCTCCGCGAAAGGTCTTCTCACTTTTGGGGTATAGGTAGAGTGTGAAACCTCCCCAGAATTCAGTGAATTTTTAGTTGATTTAATATCAACCAGCAATTTGTTCTAATTGTTGATTTTTTAGCATTAATTCTTTTGATCTCGAAATTGATTAGTTTATTTTCGGCTGCCAAAAGCCGAACCCTACTGTTTCTGCTTTGACCGAACACGTTAATTGGCGGAACTTTCTCTGTATTTTTAGAAACTTTTTGAGAAGGACCAGCAGAATTGCAAGCTGGTTTCTTCTCCTAATTTTTATTTTTTAAGTACTGAATAAAATTATAATTGTTATCTTGGTTAGCATTGCCTACAATACTTTCGTCAACGTCCATTTCTTGTTGGAGTCCGTTCAGCGCTGCCTAATAGTTTTGGCTGTCGTCAGTGCCTGCAGCACTTAGTATTTCTTCTGGAATAGCTTGTTTGACAGCTTTCTTGACCTTAGTTTCTTCCCTCTCTTGTACATGTCTTCTAGGGTTTTTGGTCGTAGTCTCTCCTGATTTTCAACTCGAAGTCGAATCACTTTTTGTTTGTTTTCGACTATTTGAGTTTTACGCCCGGCATCTGCGGAGCTTTCCTGGTTACTCGTATGTTTTCTTTTATTGACGATTGGTACCAATTTCATATTGCTACTCTCCCCAGGGTCCCCCAATGGAGGCAAGCCGTCGGGCTCCTCCATACAGTAGGCCCGCGTTAGTCTTTGGATTATTGGCTTTTGTTGATATATTGAAGTAAAATAATATTCAATATGGTTCAGTGGGTCGATTCCTTCGATGATTAATGCTTTTTCCAATGAAAATCAAAATTTTCTTGTGTCTGACTTATGCAAAATTGATTTAATTTTTTGAAAACTGACTTTTGTGAAAAATCAATTAATGGCGGGAGCGATTAAAAACACGTCTGCACGCAACGAGTGTGAGGCGTAGAATATTGCACAAGAATTATCTGAATCATCAGGATTCATTTAAATTAACCTGAGGGGGGACTCAACTTGGTACCATGTCAGGACGATAAATCAGCGTTACTGCGGATTGTGAAATATAAACAGCAAACATCAAACGAAAGCAGTGGTCGACAAGTCGAGATCTTCAAGAGTGCAAACAAATAAGTAGCAAACAAAATGGGACCCCATGATAGGTAGAGTTAAGTTTTGAAAAAGGATAAATGTCAATTTGGGCATAGTTATTTTTCTTTTAAATAACAATGTTGTCAAAATTGCTTTAATCAACTTTTCTTGTCATTTTAATTGAGCATGTATTAAAATTTGCTTTGATTGATTACATTGAATTGAATTACAGAAACAGAAAGGTAAGTTAACCGTTGGGCATTATCATTTTTCTTTCAACAGATATAATCCCAAATAGTGACTCTCTCTCTATATATAAGGTTTTACGTTAGCGAGTTACATTGGATTCCACTTGCGAACATTTTCCTACCGTAGTTGAAACGGTGAGTTACGAACGAACGTGTGGCGCATGCATCCCACGACCGTCTGCGGCTGTAACCCTTAAGCATTCTCCCAGAAACAAATTAATTCAATATAAGAACTATAAATCTTCCGTAAATAAAATTGCACCGCGTGGAATGTCTCAAAGATAATTGTATCTAAAAAGCTTGTTTCCTTCTTGATAAATTTTCAGCTGTTTGTTTAGCTTGTCACAAAGTGAAGATTGTTCTCTTTACCAACTTTTAAAGATGCTAAAGCAGTTTGGGTGATTCACCGTAATTTGAGTGTTTTTGTATTATTTTCTATTCTATTCCGCTATCTCGTATAGAAAGAATTTGAAAAGGGAAATCGTAGGGAAAAGTAGAAATAATTTTTGTACATGAAAATAGTTATTCCTTAAACCGAACCTCAGCTTTGCAAAAGCATCAGAAATCCTTTCATCCATGATCTTATTAGAAAGCCATAGATATCCATTACATTTCATTTTCCTTTGAATGAGATCAATGAATGTACTCGTATTATGTAGAAGTAATAGAATATTTTGGAACACGAAAAGAAAAATTAATTTTCTTGGAACTAGTAAATCTTCACACAATCCTTGAAAATGTTTAGTACTCGTATTACAGATTCAATTAATTTCTTAAGGGCTGAAATTTACAGTTCTTTATATGCCTTACCCTACCACAATCCATCGTACGACAATCCCTGCTACGAGTAAATTCCAAATCCAACAACAATGCCAAAAGGGTATTTGAATGATTACATTTCCCAGGAGACTTCATGCCGTCACATGCCACCCACAATTCATAGATAATACAGAGATGCATTTAGCCTTCATTCAGAAAATTGTAAACATTGAATTTCAGGGGCGCCTTCCCCATCATCAACGCGCATGTTACGTCTTCAGCAGCGGTGTTGGCGCCGGAAAGCTCTTACGGGGAAAAGGAACTGTGCGTCGCTATTTCCAACCTGGCTGGCTACAATGCTGGACTCCTTACCACACCGACCAAATACTACACGCACTAGCTTCCACAGATTTTCAAGGAAACTTTTTGCCGAGGGAAAAGAATTTTCATTGAGGAAAATAGATAGGACTTATGGTGCCGGGCTTAGTCGATTCCTGGTTGTCGTTTGTGAAGGATGTTCTCAGTGGGCTTTTGCGCGGTTACGGTCTATCAGAAAGTGGATATATTTCACATTTGAATAGAAGTGCTTCAAGGCTAGAGGAGGAAAAGTTGGTCTCCCTATGGGCCCAACAGATAAAGTGTTGTTGTCGATAGTTGAGTTCGAAGTGTGTCAATATTGAATGCAATCATCTTGCTATTAGTGGTCTGTTGGGAAGCATATGGTTGGGTTAATACGATGTTGTGTATGATCTAATTAATGTGTAGTGTCTAATTGTGGGTTTTCATCCTTAACTAACCCGACTATTGCTATTTTGATGTTCTGTTACACTTACTCGTATAATATAGTAAATCAGTGTTTTTGATTACATCAGTGTTATTTTATGCGTATGAATGTTAAACCTGTGTTTGGTGGATATTAGTGTTGCTTCCACTTATGCCTAGTTAATATAGCCGAGCTGTACTCCAAAGTACGCTTTTTCACTAAGTGGTTACCACAAAGTGCATACATCAAAAAGTGAACCGTATTTGCACAATAACAGGACATCTCCACATGCACCTTGAATTCACCATCAGCCCCGGGATATTCAGGATAAATATAGCGAAAGGTATTAAATAGACGAAAAGACAGTATATTTTTGGTACTTATTTTAATTTAATGAACTGCGTCTGCATGTCAGTATGCAATTCATCCTGCTGAATGCCGATGCAACGATGCATTACATGCAACTCATTATTCACCCCGAGGGAAGGGCATGAAAAAGAATGAGAACTGTAAGCTTTTATCAATCCAACGCTGCGTTACCAAACAGCATTTTAATGAAAATTGCAGTGGAAGGATTTTTTCTACTCTTTCCATTTTTCTATCTCGTTCGTTGTGATGAGTGCACTTTACTTACTTTTTCATTGTCGCGACCTTCCAGTTTATACAAGGGTTGAAATATTCTACCACTCTAGTCTCTATTTGTGGGAAAAAATTTTACAGTTTGGAATCACTAAAGTTGGAACATCATTGTCAAGTTGTTGAAAGGATTCAGGAGCCCATATGCTTGATTCAGGTGAATGTGAAAGGATTTTGCTGTAAACGTACCCTATGCATTTACGGCTGATCGTTAAAAGCGTATGCAGACTAACACAAGCTTAGAATCTATTTGCCTTTCGAAGTAAATAGTGCTTCGATTCGATATGATGCATATAGTTGAGATAAGTGCGTATGTGAAAATCTGTTTTTTATTAAATTAAGTCCATACACAAACACGTGAAGACGAAACAGTTCATATATTTATTTACTGCCAAAACAAGGCATGATTATAAAAAATATTAAATTTGTAGCAAAAATTCTTATTTGAATCCATTTAATTTTCATTCTTACTTAAATACTATGGGTGTTGAAAAAAGATGGTTACCAATATTCTCAGAACAAATATCGACAAACAGCAGTTCAAGCACCCGTTAATGAATTCAGTACTTAAACTTACAGGCAGTGAGGTGGAAGCGGCTTCTCCGTAATGAAGTCAGCCAATGTTTTGGATGCCAGAGATATGGTCACTAGGCTGCCAACTGTGGTATGCAGTAACGCTGCGTCAAATACAAAAAAATGTATGGTCCTAAACAATGTACATTAAATCCCGGGGAGCTAAAAGAAAAATTATTTTCTATGAACTGTTGTAAAGAGGGTCATTCTGCATCGCAGCAAGGATGCCCTCGATATGTAGACATAATATCAGCTCAAATAATCAGAATTCAAAATAAAAGGAGAATTAAAACTCCAATGAGCCCTGTTAAACTCGGGGTATCATATGCAGCGATTACCGCCGGGTCAATGTTGAAAGCTCAATACATTAATGATGACTTGTTGCTTAAAATATTACATAATATTGAACATTTAAGTAAGAAAATCAATCAACATGGTCAGCAAATTAAATTACTATTTTTTGAATTTGAGTTAACCAATACTTCTAAATAATTTTCCAGTCTAATGCCAAGAGATGAACTCCATCTCGTCTCCATTAACGTAAACTTGATTATGACACTGCATCAGCGGCTGACTCTTCTTGACTTTCTTCTCAAGCCTCACATCGTTCTGGTTTCTGAAATGCATCCTAATTCTTGGTACTCATCAACATTAAAAGATTTTAAGTTTGTAAAAAATGTTAGAGTGAATTGTGATCGTGGAGGTATAATCGTCAGAACCTAGCATCCCCAAACAATTAATAAAGTCAAACTTGAAAGCTTTGATAGTTTTGTAGTGTATCTATCAAAATTCCACTGCAAGGGAGGAATAATCTCTCTGCTTTCTCGGAGTAAGCCAACAATAACCTCAAATTTACGGAGGAATTTGATTCTTTATTCAAAACACGTGAACTGAATTGCATCGTTATAAGATTATCACTATAGATCTCAATGCCTGGCACACATCATGGCAAAGTGCCATAAATAATCGAGGAGATTGAATTCAAAAGAACATTATATGGGTTGGAGCTCCCAACATATCCAAGGATAAATTTGTATTTGATCTTGTGTATTTCTGATGCCCGACTTGAATTGAAATTTAATCTTGCCTCGAGGAAACAGCAGGTACTTCTCTATGATAATGACTTTGATGCTAGTTTTCTTCTTCGGAGCGCTACAGCCCATCTGGGGCTTTCACTTTCTATAAACAACACCTCCAGCTATCCTCGTCCATCGATCGCGTTCCCCAATTATGAAATTCAAGTAGCGATAAATTGTTTTCGTCAAGCGAGTCAGGCCAGCATTTGCTCGGTTTTCTTACTGTACTACGCTCTTCAATTTGCGCAACGGATACCTTTTTAGGTATCCGTAGTTTATTCATACGATTCACAGGGTAAGCCCATTGCACCTACCGCAGTCTTGTAATTGCTGACACCTCCGGCTCATATCATGGCATAGTTTTACCATTATTGAGACCTCCGACTTGTCAAAAATTTCACACAGGACATGATAGTATCGGATTCGCTATTGATCCCCGTCTAGCTTCACTCCAATTGTTCGCCACAAGACTCGTCTCCCAAAGGCGTTCAATATGCTTGCGGATACTTGGGTTAGAGTGCATGTTTCACATTCATGACATAGCAGAGGTTTAATCACAGGTTCGGATATTTGGAGCTTTGTTTTCCTGTGTATCCAGCTGGTCTTTAAAATCTTCCGAGCTGAATTAAATACTAATACTAAAATATTTCAGGAAGTGTTCTTTGCACTCTTTCGGCATATGTTCTTGCTTGCCAAATGAGCTGGTTGCTTTTATGGATGGCTTGCTAAACACCACTGCGTTCATATTTTATGAGCTCCACTGGAATCTCATCGGTACCCGGCACTTTGTTACCCTTTTGGGCCTTGATAGTGAAACAAACCTCATCCAGAATCATGTAAGCTCTCCGGGGAAATCTATAGGTCTCAATGTTCTGGAGCTGTGCGGAGGATTAAGAAGGTTCTTGAAATATGATGCCCATCTTCCTTAACCCTGTTTTCATCAATGATGATATTGCTGATATCATCTCGGAAGAGCGTGGACTTGGGCTAATAAGCAAGTTTCACGCTTTTCACTGCGTTGTATATTTGTCTTGTATTATTGCATGCTACACTTAAATTGTTGCGTCACAATTTGTAACGCTGTATTGGCGTCAAAGTATTTTAGTCTTCTGAAATTTTCATAGCGTTCTCTCTTCGTCCTGGTTTATCTATCAAAACATTGTCTTTATGCCTGATTCTCTTTTTTTCTAGCGTATTATGGGACTCATTATTGAACCAATCATTTCTTTTGCGCTGGATTTGATGTCCCATTCATTGTCTGTTCCTAATTGACACTTTTACTTCTACCCACAGCGCATTCCTTGTTTTTAGGAGCCGGCTTTTTGTCAAGGATCTCCGTGAAATTTTTCGCCACAGTTGCCGTTTGAATTATTTCGATGTCGAATCCCCTCTTATATTAAGCCCTGTAGAACGTTTCCTTCATTTTTTCTCCTTCTCTTCGGTCGAGGCGTATAAATTTGTCGGCGTTCATATCTCGCAGAATGATTTTATATGATTTTTAGGCAGTGAATCAAACAGTGTTTCCAGGTGAATGCAGAACACTTCTGTTGTTTCTTCGTCGTTTTCTTTAATCAGGGCTGTACGAATATCAGCCAAGTTTTGAAGAGTTTCTTTTTTATACGGATAGCACACAATCACTCATAGATTCGATTGAAATCAATAATTTTGATTTGAACTCCCTATCCACAAAAAAGTCAATCTAGATTCTCGCTTTCCAGCAGGGTTCTCACTTTCTCACTCACTTCGCTGGCTTGCAAGTACGTTTATTTTATATTGACTGGTCTGTTTTCAAATGTCCTTAGTTCCAACAGGATGTTTCAGTGATCTGACCTGCCACAGTCTAATAATATTGTCTTTTTTTCAGTCAAAGGTCATAGGTCATAGGTCGTATTAACCCCAAGGCTCTGTTGCAGCTTTTGCAACAATATTGGATTTTCTTGTGGCAGAAAGTTAGCTTGTCGATTAGTATCCATTCTAGTAATATGGCCGTTGCTTTTATTTCCGCTGTCAGATGCAAAAGTCTCGTTGCTGTCAAGGTCTGGTACCTTCCGCGACGTCTCTTTGATCTGACGATGCGTTGTGATTACATAGATTTAAAAAGTAAAGTTTACAATAGTAATTGGATGTACGTATTAATTACGTTACATTGTAGACATTCCGCGAAACGATGATTTCGGCTCGGAAAGGATTGTTTTTTTGGCTTCTGTTTATTATTATTTAGTGCCAGCTAAATATATCGGCCGGCAGTTCCATACCGAAAAAGAGGCAGTTTCACATGTAACAGACTTTAAATGATTTCTGGCCACCAAGAGACTTTAATACGAATATCCACAAAATTCTTCTGCTCAGAGGCATGGGCGAAGATTTGTCAAGAAAACCTCGTCACGGTGTCACCTGTCCACCGAGAAAGAATTGAAAAGGTGATGTTTCTACCTTCGCTGGCCCTTTTATCAGCTTGACGGCAACGGCTCTTTGCCTGGGTTCACAGAACTCACATTCAAAATCAACCCACTCACAGCATTTTCTTGGACCCAACAATTTTTTTGGCGGCCATACTTTTTTGCGCAGCATCTACATTATCCACCCAAAACCATGTCGGGATTGTTTTGTTTTCGTAATTGTTTTGATTTAAGATGTACGAGTACATGGAGGCGGTGAGTGCATGCTTACGTTGAAAATCTATTTCCCACATCTTCTTGTCATATTTCCGACGCAACTCCGAATCTTTCAGTATACTTTCAAAACTGTATCATTGGTAACTTACTTCATCACCTTTGTTTGAAGAGTTTTGCAAAAAAAAAAATTTAACAATACCTTACTAATATCAGTGCCTGTCGGTCCATCCGGCAGTGCATCACAGGAAGTTTTCTCAGGAACTACAGGGTGGCTAAGACCAAGTGTTACCAAATGAAAACGCTTTAATTTTTTTTGATTTTGATTATTTTTAATTGAAATTTCGTGGAATATGTTGAAAACATATTACATTTTATGAAAAACATGTTACTGCTCGATATGACCTCCTTTGGCTCTGATTATTTGATTGAGTCTTCCATAGAAAGCATTGCACGCTGACTGAACGTGGTCTTGCGGAATTTTACTCCATTCCCGAACAAGAGGTGACTTCAATGCATCAACACTTTCGTATTTTTTAGTGGACACCTTACTCCGTAAAATGGACCATATGGAGAAATCCATAGGATTCAAGTCCGGTGAATATGGTGGCTATTCTTTCGACGAAATCAGCCGCGGAACGCAATTTCGTAAAAATTGCTGTATCGCTCGAGCTTTGTGTAACGGTGCTGAGTCCTGTTGGAATGTCCAACGGCTCGTACCAAAGTCTTTACGTGCCCAAGGTAGCAAAGCATCGTTTAAGATCTTTTGGCGGTACACCTCTTGGTTTACCTTGACTCCTTGTTCGATGAAAATCAGAGGAATGCGTCCATCCGCAGTCACTGCAGCCCAAACCATAACAGAAGCTGGTGATTGCTTGCGCATGGCAAATCTTGCGTCCAAATTATCGTTGAACTTGTGCTCTAACCAAACACGATCATTTTGTTCATTCACATACTGTTGAATGGTAAAAATTTTCTCATCAGAAAAGAAAATTTTTGGAATCTCATCATGTTCGGCCAAGCCCTTCAATGCTCGTGGTTTTTCAAGCCTAACTTTTTTTCGTGCCTCCGTAAGACCTTGAATTTTTTGTATCTTGTAGGGCTTCAAGTGTGGTTCATTTTTCAATATGGTTTGAATGCTGTATCGTGAAACATGCAGACGTGCTGCTCATTGATTGGCACTTTGACGAGGATTTCGTTGGATTCGTTTCTTCACCTTTCGAATCATTTCCTTTGATGTTGCTGTCTTTTTAGGACCGCCTCTGTTGCGTTTAGCGATGCTACCAGTTTCGTTGTATTGAGTTATGGTTCGATACACAAACATTTTATTGCAATTACACTATTACGTGTGAATTCCATTCCGATTTTTTTATAAAGATATTAATTTAGAACAATTCTTTTTTGGCCACTTGTAAACAACTAACCAAACTTCAATTTGTCAAAAAAATTGACGCGCGAAAATAACAACTACACAAATGACAGCAGAGTTAAGTTAGTAACGTTTTATCTCAGCCACCCTGTATAGAAGCTACAGTGATCAAATTTTGTGAACAGCACAGATGTTTCTGACAAATGAAGTTTCCGTAGTCAAAAAAAATTTCAAAGGGTTTTAAGGGGGTCTCCCCATATAACGCTGTGAACTATTAAACAATCTTTTTCACCAAAGATAAGTCTAGTAGGGTATCAATTGAAAGGTCTTGATGATATCTTTTAATATCCGTCATTAAAATTGCAATAGAGATGACAGGGTAGGTAGGGGAAGCGAAAGAACATAAGAAAATTGTAACCCCTACCCTCGCGATTAGATACCTGTAGACCGGAAAATCTTGGCCCGATATTAACTTAATTTGACTCGAAATGTTGAGCATATTAAATTTATAACTGCTGACCTTTTAATTTAAGCCCAAAACTCTGCCTGTTTCATGGAAAATGAGTTAATTTATAACTTCAAAAACTTACAAGTTCTATTTTCCAGTTCCTACCCAATTTCCCTCAAACATCAAGTTGAAAATCTCATTTGGAAGAGTCAACGATGCGTGGCATTTACGGAAAACATTATTGTCTGACCGAAATGTTTGTTTACTCAAATCAATACCTCACCCTACGAAAAGATACAGCACAGCAATAGATATTGATGGACTGGATAGATTGATAGTACATAGAACCACCATAATGTCGTTGCTCGTTGAAACTTTCAAGAATGGGTTACATGATTCGACAAATTCTATTTATGTGCCTATCGTCCAGCGAGAATATACATACATGTGCTTGTATACATATACTCTTATGAAAACAAATCTTCTGCTTGGCTTAGTACGAGTGCAAAAGTGTCTTGTACTGATTCTGAATTTAATGAGATGTGCAACACTTATAGTACGAGTATATATGTACAAAAACATCAAGAACATCCTCTCCATGAAAATTCCATTCTGCGAGTCATTTGCAAAAAAAACAACAATTTTTTGCTGAATAGATCCATGCATTACATTTCACAAATAGAATTTGTCAGCCATAAAACTTTCGAGAAAAGTTTCTCAAGATTTGCGAACAGAAGTTATCTGATAAAAAAAATAACCAGAAGAAATTCTTAAGAGGAAGGTTTTTTTCGATTGAAAGGATGAATATGTCTCAGGGTGGATTTGCTTTTTGAAGAAGATGCAACTTTTAACAAGCAATCGATCGATTTGAATTATTGGATTGTGCTTTGAAGTATTCACGATTATAAGAGTTTAAGAGGTCAAAAAATTTATTTGTTATGCACAGTATGCAGAGTTAAAAATTACTTTATATAAAATATGTATTTATTTGCTAATATACAGACTTGAAAGTTCTAATCACGAAATTGACAATGGCAACTTCATAAAACTCAAATATTTGTTGTGGTAGTGTAATTCAGATGTAATTAAAGCAAAACAAAATTTAGAAGCTTAAACACAAAATTTTAGGGAAAAAAATAAAATTAAAAATTTATAGAATTTGACACCACCACCACCCGCCAGAAAGGGAAATTTTTCTTATGTACCTTTAGTCGCTGTTTTGAAAGTCAAAACTGTTTATAGAAAATTATTTGTTGCTTAAATACTTCTAACGTAAGCTACTAAAATAATGAATTTCATTTACTTTCTGAGCTTTAGGAGCCGTCATGGAATTTATGTATTTAAGGATTTAAGTTATCAAAACTTCAAAAGAAATCTATCTTAAAGTCTTATCAGCCAATGCACCGAATCTCGTTGAATCACAAGGGAAGAAAAATGATCGACTTTAATTGAAAATTGCAAATAAAAATAATAATTTTTACACTTTCTACTGCACCCGATTTTCATAACGGAACTTACTTTAATAATCTTTATTGTAAATTGAATTTTCATCAAAATCCGTTTAGAAATTTGGCCGCTATAGGGCTTCAAAAAATCTGAAAAAATCGCATTTTTGAATCGCCGCCATTTTGAAGCTTGCACTAGCGAAAAATAATATAAGTTTAATATCAAGTTTAATTTAAACTGAATCAAAATTGTGACATTTAGAAATCTTTGAAACTTGTATTGAAATTTGTGATCCCTTAAATTTTTTCCATTCTTCTCTAGATGCTTATAGCTTCTATCACTCTGCCAAGCTTTATTAACATTAAAGTCCTGTCCCATCAAACTACTGGCTGGAATTAGTTTTAAGTAACATTTCAAACTAGATAAAAGTTAGGACCCCAGACTCTGCATACCAAAAGTGATGCATAAGGGCGCAAGAGGCCTACTTCTGGTTCCACTTCCGGTTGGAAGAATCCTGCAACACAAAATCCTCAGTTGTACAGCCCTGGCTGATGTTATGTACAATCTTACCATTGATAGATTAACTCAACATTCTCTTGTGTAAAACCAATGCAAAAGAATTTCAATCTGGAACAACATAGCCCCGTAATCTCTCCCCGAAAATAAAATTGCGCATCTAGCAAGCAGGCAAAACGCTTGACTTTGAATGATCCTTATCATGATAGCATACGATAGCGAAAATAAACGCCTCCAATTTCACGCCAAAGTTCTACAATTCAACATTTTGCCTTCTCCACATAGGTGCGAGAAGGGAAACTGCACGTGATTTCAGTTGCGAACCACCAACAGGGCGGCAGTCTTAAATTTACATAATTTTCGCTATATTGGCTCTTGAATGCAATCGTTTTTTGCCGAAAATTGCTACAAAAGATAAGTAGTCAAACTGCATTGATAATTTGGGCACCATTCGTGTCAGCTAACATCCCGTAACCCCTTGGGAAACTCATTTTGTCCTGCCCACAAACAGATGAAATGAGTTAAATTGCAGTACAGAATACTTAATTCCTGGAGATTGTGAAATAGGTACCGCTCAACTTAGGCATCAGATGAAAGCAAAAAAGTCCGCTTACAAAAAAAAAAGCAAACAAAAAAATGCTGTCTCTTTTGTCCGGGGGCATAAGGGGAGGCTACGCACGATTTCCGCTCAAAACCCCCAGAAATTACTGGAGCTCGAAATTCGTGCTTTTCTCGCCTTACTTCAATTAATTACATGATCTAGTGTATGAAACTGCTGCTCCTTCACCCCCTTCCGTAGCTCATTCTTCCGGTCGAGTGCAGTTCATGATTGTATCGAATTCACCATTGCTCCCCGTCTAGTTTCGCTCCAATTATTCGCCATAGGACCCGCCACTCAAAGGCGTTCAATATATTTGCGGTTGTTTGGGTTAGGGTATATCTTTCACACCCATAGCATAACACAGGTCTTATTGCAGATTTGTATACTTAGAGCTTTGTTTTACTGTGCTGCATGCACAGTCGGTCTTCAAGATCGTTAAAACAGAATAAAATATTTTATTTGTGATCTGTATTCTTCGATGTATTTCGTCTCTTTCATTAGCAGGTTCTCGTTATTTTGGCTCCTAAATACACAAACTTGCTCACACTTGCACTATATCCACCAAGTATGCTATCTTGTATTTTTGAGGAATTTTTCCTCCATTCTATTATGAGTTTTGTTCAGGAACAGTTCTTTTGCAGTTATTAACGACCGTGATATAATATTGATGTCATCCGCATAGGCTACCACTTGGCTTGACTTGTACAGTAACGTACCTCTTGTATCGACAGGTACCTTTCTTATGACTTATTCCAGAGCCAAATTGAATAGCAATGGGGCAATCCTATCTCCCTGCTTTTGTCCGATATTTGTGTCAAAGGCATCGGTGAGTTGGTTATTCATGCAAACTTCAGAGGTCGTCGACGTTATTATCATTTTGGTGAGACGAACTAATTTGGCAAATGTTTTTTTATTTTTCAACATGTTCTCCTTTCAACTCCATACACTTTTCCCAATGATCGTCAATAGCTTCGATACCCGCTTTATAGTACGAGCCGTCAAGGTCCTCAAAATAGCTATTAACCGCAGACTCTACCTCTTCATTGTTGGCAAATCTTTTGCCGACGAGCCATCTTTTCAAATTCGTAAAAAGAAAATAATCCGAGGGAGCCAGATCTGGCGAATAGGGTGCTGAGGGAGCAATTCGAACTTCAACTCATTGATTTTAGCCATCGCAATGACGCACGTGTGGACTGGTACGAGGTCGTGATGAAACAACACTTTCTTTTTCTTCATGTGGCGCCGTTTTTTCTTGATTTGATCACTCGAACGCTGCAATAAGGCTGGATAATATGCGCCGTTGATTGTTTTTCCTTTTCCGAGATAATCAATAAATATTATTCCACGCGCATCCCAGAAATCCAGCTGGCTGAACTGTCTTTGCTTTCTTTGGAGCCGGTTCTCCCTCTTCAGTTCACAACTTTGAATGCTTCTTGGTCTCAGATGTAAAATGATGGCCCCATGTTTCGTCCATGGTTATGAATCGACGCTGAAATTCGGTTTTAATGCTGCGAAACATTGTCAAACACTCGATGGAAACATCTTCACATTGCTGTATGTGCTCCATTGTGAGCAAACGCGGCACCCATCTTGCGCACAACTTTCTCATGTCCATACTTTCGGCCAGAATGTAATGCACAGAACTTTTTTAAATTCCTGCCATGTCTGCTATCTCGCGCACTTTTAGTCGACGGTCATGCAATACCATTTTGTGGATTTTACTCACATTTTCTGACGTTGTGACCTCACTTGGTCGACCACTGCGGTATTCATCTTGGCAGTTCGTATGACCTCGCTTAAACTCAGTTACCCCCATTGTAAACGAAGGCTCAGACTTCCTCAGAGTAGAATCCGACTCGACTTTGAGATCGGTTGGACTTAGACCTTTCAAATGAAAATATTGTATCACATAACGATGCCCGATTTTTTCCATATTTACAAATTCACTGCGAGCGTTCACTTTGGATGCCTGTAAAAAAAATTTAAAAATAAGCGTATCGTTATGAATTTTTCACATTAAATTGTTGAAAGGTGGCATTGTCAATCGCAGCAATTGTTTTTTAAAAAACTACGTATATTCATAAGTCAGGTCGGGTACTTTTGGGACTAACCTCGTAAAACGCACTAATTTCATACCCCCCACATTCCAAGAGAGAGAAAAATGTAAACACATACATATAGAGTATGTACATATAAAATATGAAGAGGTGTCGCGAGCAAATAAGTAATGGGTCGCGATGGTATTCGGTGGGTGGGGGTGCGTTAGCTACATTCAAAAAAGTTTGTTCGCAATGAGCGGATTTCGAATAAACGCGATTCGGTTAAACGGGGGTTGACTGTACCCCTCATTAGATCTGTGACATGGTAAACTTGCAAAATTATTTTTTCATTCCTGCCCCCTCACCTTGAAAAGTGGCCCTGTTTTTAAAATTCATATATTTAAATTACACGTACTCATACATGATTGGATCCCAGAATTTCATCAGTATACCAAATTTGAACTTTATCTATGCAGTAGGTTCAGGGTGAGTCCGTTGTGATAGATCGACAGGCATACCAATGATCCTGTTAGGGTCCCGGTTTTCCATTTGAATGTAAGGAACTCTAAAAATTGAAGAAGTCGGCCAAAAATATGGTTGTCTTATGTTAAATCAGTTTTCTTCGAAATATTTGTTTTTTTAGGGTATTGTATAATCATTTTACAATACCCTACTAAAATCGCGTCCTGTCTGTCCGTCCGTCCGTCCGGGTGTCACACCACTTTTTCTCGCAAACGACATAAGCTAGAAACACAAGATTTTGTAAGTTGGTGCGAAGTGACGCCCTCTTCAAAGTTTCAACACGAAAAAAAATTTATAAGGTCTTTAAGGGGGGTCTTCCCATATAGGGGAGTTGCCCCTGAAAAAAAAGTTTTCATCGCATGTAGGCAATATGGGTATCAAATGAAAGGTCTTAATGAGAACTTTTAAAAACACGTCTTAAAAAGACAAATTTTGCTTCGAGCGGTGCAAGGGAAGGGGAAATGCACGAAAATTTTGTGTCCCCCCCACCTCGCGATTGGACACCTTTGGCCCGAAAAATCTGAAAAAAAACATGAATGTAGGCCTTTATGAGTACAACAACAACAAATACATGAGAAGTCGTAATTCTTTCAACTTTGTTAGTAATAGTAGGATTTATCGATTTTATGTTTTCTTGAATAAAGTCCTAATGGTGCCCTTAAATTTAATAAAATTCAGTACACAGATGACTATTTATAAGATTAATCTGTCCTGAAAGTTTCATAAAGATCGAATGGTATTTAATGAAGTTATAGCGATTTGAATTTTCCTGTATTACTATGGAACAATATGCGCTGTATTAATATGGAAACATATGGCTATGGAACAATATGCGCTTTTTACCGACTCAAATACTAAAGTTTTGCAAGGATTTGCATGAAAATTTGAGGAATGGTAGGTATCATGAATTTCTTTGAGAATTGGCTCAGCTAGTCGTATTAGTAATCGTAAAGCGAAATAGTGGCTGTTTTAAATGCGAAGATTGAATAATTTTGATGTATTTTGCCCTAACTTTAACGTTTAAGGCGCATGCTTTTAACACCTGATTCAATTTAATGAATGCCTGAAGATGGGTACCTGCAATTAATACTCATAGGTGAAACAAGTCGAGGAGGCAGGAGAGAGCTCCTAGCTAATGGATTTTGTAACCATTCTGGGATTTGAAAAAATTGGCCATGAATCGATGATGACAGTACAGAGGAGTGGCCGCTGAACAAAAAATTTCATCAAAGGTAGCCGATATGAATATCAAATGAAAGTTCTTTTTAAGAGCTTTTCAAAACAGTACTTAAACTGACAATTTTTCCTTCACAAGGGCAACAAATACCTTAGAAGTCGAAATTCGATCAACTTTGTTAATAATAGCACATTTTATAAATTTTGCTTTTTTGTCTATAAAATCAAAATGAGACCCTTAAATTTCCCAAAATCTATAATTTAAGTTTTCTGAACCATAAACAGCTAAGTTACAGCCGATTGAATATCTGACAATTACAACAACATTAACACGTGGTACTAGGGAGATACACGCTTGCAAGGGACCTAGACACTACAAATATGTAGGAATTTTGATAAAAATGTTAGAAATGATTTGTAATATTCATATGTTATCATGACTAATCAAGCGACGAAGTCAAAACACTTGAAACAAAATAGTGGCGAGTTTAAAATCATAATAACCATAATAATTTCTCGAACTCAATTTATGAAATCTATATATTAGTCAAGTTTTGATATCCAGGATATATTATTTGATTTGCTAATTGTTTTACAATACCCTTCTGGCAGGAGCACCCTCCTGCTACTTCAACTTGTTTTTAATTTGTTCTCCCCCACACAATGGTATTTAAATCAACAAAAAACGCTTTGTAGTTTTAATACATATTTAGATTTCGATAGTAAGTTCTGCCACTTTATCTGTGTCCTACTGTCCTTTTCAGAGAGCGAAAATGAACCGAGGATTCAAATAAACATAAATAATGCATTTAAATATGTAAACTCGTTAGGCTAGTTTTTCCCCAGAATAGATAAATTTTGAAGCCTCTTGGGTATTACCAATTCCTTGTCGCTGCTGTCACGTGCACGTATGCTCACGTATATATCTCAAGTTTAAAAATCCAGTTGACTGATTTTTCTCGGATATTTCCTTCTGTATGTATTGATTCTGTAATATTTCTCCTGCTTGATATATGTATAATAGTGTGAAGAAAGAGGAACAACTGCCTCCAAATACTCTTTTTTGACTAGTAACTCCCGAGGTTAGTTCTATTTGGCAATTCATTATGAATAGACTCACGCCACAGCAATGTTTGCAAGTTGTTCAAGAAAAGATTACCATTGATCCAGATTTCATTTGAAGATTTTGTTCGGTAACGAAGCACACTTTTGGTTAAATAGCTACGCCTGCACCAACAAATAGATTTGCTACATTTTGAGCGATAATAATCCAGAAGCAGTTGTCGAAATACCATTACATCCAGAAAAAGTCAGCGTTTGTTGCGCTTTGTGAGCCGGACACTGCCTAATGCCACACAGCAGGCGATACAATTAATTGACTAAAAGACACAATTTACGAACGATTCATTTCACGAAACGGCTCTGTTAACAAGCCACCACGTTCGTGCAATTTGACACTGATAGATTACTTTTTTTTTGTGGAAATGTAAAGTCGATTGTCTACGTCGACAATGCAGAAACGAGCATTTGGACGCCGAAATTCGACACGCTTAATTTACGGAAAGAGTGTGTGAAAATTAGACTTCAAGATTATGCCCAGTATGTGCCAGCCGCGACAGCCACATACCCGAGCTCACTGTTAAATATTTATGACGCCAATTTCATGGATATTATAAAATTTTTTTAAATTTTCTATCAAGCTGCCGCCTCTGAAAAAAACACCCATTATAAGTTAGTGCCTATTGCCGGTGAGAACGAAAATAGGAAATACCAAAACACTGAAACAACCCATGGAACTTGAATTGATGAATCTCTGTCAAAAAGGTAATCGCTCTACCTACTATAATCCACAGTCTTCATATGCTTGCACTGTAAAACATTTTAAATCGTCCGTTTACCTTTTGACAGCTTACCGATCCTGCATATCAAAAGGATGCAAATTCGATAAGCTTCGACAGTCATTAGTCAAATCCTATCAGTAAATTTAAATAACTTGTAGAGTCGTGCTATCACATACAATGCAAATGAGCTGTTTATCCCAAATGATTCTGTTATACAATTTTTCCCAACGAAATCCCAAAATCATGAATAAAATATTTATTTTATTCAGATATCTCTAAAGCACTGATCTGAATAGAAAAGGAGCAAAAAACAACAACAGACAATATAATATCCTTGCGCAAATTTCAACACCATTGTGAAGCACCCGCAACCGCTTGAGGATAATTTGATACAGTACCTATGTACGTTCGTCACTGGATTGTATAGCAACCGAAAAAATGCCAGGAAAGTGAAAGACAGCGGAAAAGAAAAGATTTGTCTCTATCTTGATCCAACAATGACAAGAAAACACCCACACAATGTGCCTTGTTTGGGCGGAAAATGAAAAATTTCACCACAAATCCTTAAAGCTAGTGTGAATGGCATCAGGACCAAGTGTGCAAGGCTTACGAGAAAGAAAAATGATAAATCCAGTTTGTATAATGGAAGAGTTTCTTGTATGACCCTAATAACTATTTGCTCATATGGTTATTCAAATTTTCCTTAATCACACATTCTCCTCGTCCACTACTGCCGCTTGTCCTTCATGTGTTTGTAGAATTAATAAAATGTCTTCTTCAGTCAGAAAGTTCAAGCTGGATCCTGAAAGGTCACGGGACAATCCCAAAAAGGCATGATGTAATCGATTTTCGTCACCATGATGTTACACCCTTATGATAAGGGTTAAGCGTGGATGGTCGGTCCGATGAAAAAAAAATTAGGAACCATTTCCATCCATACTGTGTGTCGCTTGGGTGTTTTAGGGTTACGCTATTGTCGCGGTTGAGTTGGCGTTAGGGCGGATTAGCTGGATCGGGTGCAACGAAAACAAGCAAAATTAAAGGCGGCGCGGGGTGGATGTTATTGTAAACTTTGCAAACTTTGATAGGGGTTAATTGGTGCTTAGTGGTGTAATTTCTTTTGAGATCTGATTTTATAGTATCCTTTCGATGGTGTTTTATTAGGTTGTAAGGAAAGTTCGATTGTTACATTATTGGAATTAATTTCTCAGTTAATTGGATTTGATTTGAATTATTTGCAAATGTTCCAGACGATTTATTTGATGGCCTAGCTATAAATGTAGTTGTGTTGCTGATCATTATTTTGGTTTTCATTCAAAATTGAAGCAGATATTTTTCAGATCAAGGGAAAACAAAATAAACTGAAATTCTTTTTCAGAATGCATGACTGCACATTTATATTTTCTATGGGATTAATTGAGCTACGTGCGCCGGGACGGCATTATTACATTTCGTGTTGAATGATATTTTATCGTCATTTTTCAAATCAATTGAATAAATGTGGTCGATGAAATGCTGACCGCAGAACAGCTAGTAAAATAATGGCAGTTTAAATTACATGATTTTTTACAATCAGATTGTGGATAGTTTGCTACTCGTTTTAAATGAAACCACAATTTCAGTTTGTCGATGGGCTCAATTTACATGGATTGAAGTTACGTGCTAATTATTTTGACCAAGTGAACAATGTATAATTCTTAAATCTATTATGTTTGATTCATTTTTTGAGCAGCATAATTTGGCTAGTTATCGAGATTAAACTTCATAATAATCAGGCTAAAAGAGGGTACTGCGTCATTTTTACCGTGTTTTTTCTGTAGATAACAATTGATACTACATAAATAATTAACATCAATATACTTTTGCTTAAGGTGTTTGAAAACACACTCAACAGTATGGAAACAAAAAAATATATAAAAGCATATCGAAGCAACAGGGTTGGCATAACACCTGTTGTATAGATTAATCATGCAACAAACTGAGCGAAGAAAAACATATAATTCCCCCAAAGCCACGCGTGGACACTATTCTGAATTTTAAAAAACAAACTGCGGTTAAGGAACTTCGGTGGTTTTTAGGAACAATAAATTTCTACAGGCGGTTTGTTTACAATGCTGCGGTACTACAGGCTCCACTCAACGACTTGTGTGCTGGACGTGAAAAGAATGACAAAACCGTCATCGAATGGACCCCAGAAACTAGTGATGCATTTGTAACTGTGGAAACACTTTCGAGCCAATGAGCCTCTCAGACGCACAACCGATGCATCTGACGTTGAAGTAGGCACCGTTTTAGCAGGATAATAATTGGCTACCATTTTGCCAGAAGAAGTTGTCCGCTTCCGAAAGTAAACATAATGTACAGGGTTATCCATTTCGTGATAGGAAAGTATAACCCTGCCATTTGACATCTGTCAGAATTAAATATCATCCAAAGCGGTTTTTTTAGATGAAGGTTTGCCATTTAGAAATATGGATCGTTTAACAGTCGAAGAACGCGTTAAAATTATTAAATTTTATTATAAAAAATGCTGATTCTGCTGTATCAACATTTAGGACTTTACGAGCCGATTACGGTCGACATAATCGACCTACACAGCAGACAATTTCGAACAAAGTGAGAAAATTTGAAGAGACTGTATCGGTTATTGATATTGCAAGGCCTGTGCATCATCACAACATTCATTCTTGCTCAAAGTGTGGAGGAAGACCCGAATTTGTCGATCCCTCGACGTGCTGAACATTTGGGCTTGTCTTACGGCTCATTGTGGCGGATTTTGCATTTCGATTTGCATCTCCATCCGTACAAAATCCAACTCACTCAAGAACTTAAGCCTCAAGACCATACACATCGCAGAATGTATGCGAATCGGGTGATTGAACAACAAGCCATTGATAACGATTTTTCGAACAAAATTTTCTTAAGTGATGAGGCTCATTTTTCGATCAGTGGTTACGTAAATAAACAGAATTGCCGCATATGGGGCTCTCAAAATCCTCAGGTGATCGCAGAAAGGCCTTTGCATCCGGAAAATGTGACCGTTTGGTGTGCATTATGGTCTGGTGGTGTTATTGGCCCGTATTTTTTTGAAAACGATCAAGGAAGGGCCATTACAGTCAATTCTGACCCCTATGAACGGATGTTAACCGATTATTTTTGGAGAGAAATTGAAGATTATGATCTGGAGAACATGTGGTTCCAACAGGACGAAGCCACAAGCCACACAACACAGGCTAATCGAGCACTTTTGCAAGATAAATTTCCAGGACAAGTAATTTCGAGATTGAGTGATGTCAATTGGCCCACAAGATCCTGCAATCTAACACCTTTGGATTTCTTTTTAGGTGGTTATACAAAAGATTGTGTTTACGCGAACAATTCTCAAAATCTTGAGCCGAAAATGTGCCGAAAAGTCATTGAAAATTACATCGAAAGGATTGAGGCCTGTAAGAGGTCCTGTGGAAGGCATTTGAATAATGTTGTAGTTCACGTATAATGGCAGAGTTCAATCTTTATATTGAATTGAAAAAATTTGTTTCTATCTGAATATTTTATGTTTTTTCTTTAGGCTTACTTTCCCAAGCGTAAAATGGATAACCCTCTATATGATCACGAACTTCTAGCTATATATTCCAGGGTCAGACATTTTCAGCACTATTTAGAAGGTTCTAGTTTCTACATTATCACGGATCACAAACCGCTAACTTATGCATTCGCTCAGTCTGCAAGCAAAGCGTCGCCGCGCCAGATCAGGCATCTCGATTACATCTCTTTTTAACAGATATCCGCTTTATCGCGGTTGCAAGTAATGATGACGCGGATGTGCTCTCGCGGCTGTAAGAGATTATGATGCCCAAAGTAATCGACGAATCTGAACTGATAAAAGAGCAAGAACGAGACATCGAACTTCAAGGACTACTTCGTTCTAAGACTACGTCCGTAAAACTTGTCCGGCAGTCTATAGGCTCCAGTAATGGAATAGTATACGACAAGTCAATGCAACGAATTAATACCCTTTGTTCCGCTGACGTTACGAAGGAAAGTATTTGACATGTTTCATCAGCTAGCGCATCTTAGTGCACGTGACAAAGGCAAGGCTATAGCTCAGAGATACGTACGGACAAACATGAAGAAAGACGTCCGTGGTTGGACTCGTTCTTGCGTTCCATGCCACCGCTCCAAAGTAGCTCGCCATCAAAAGAACCCAGTACAGCCTTTTCCGATGCCCGATGCTTGCTTTCAACATATCCACGTCGATATCGTGGGGCCGCTTGTTCCAGCGTAGGGATATAAATATTCCTTGACAGTCATCGACCGATTCTCTAGGTGGCCAGAGGCATTCCCCATTGCGGATCAGACCGCAGCATTATTTAACAATTGGGTTGTTCGTTTTGGAACGTCTCAAACTCGCGTTCATTGAAGCTTCAGCAGACAAATACGTGTATTTTCGCGATTCTACATCAGAGCCAATAAGCGTAAATTTGACACCCTATACGTCATCAGCTTCGCAGGCACTCCGAAGCCAGGTGACAACCAAACAGGTTATTCCTGCTCATAAATACTTGCAACCGACCTCGCAGCGATCGCCTCCTTTGTATATAAAGCATCACCCAACACCAATCAATACGCCGCCTGCAGGAACAAAAACGTACCCACCAAGCAAAAAGTACGTATGTTCGAGACACCATACAGATCATGATATTTTACTACCTCACCAATGTCACTCGGGAGGGTGTAGTGTGGTGTCGAACGTTTTAGGTGGTGTTGGGAGAACGACGTCAACCACAGACATCGAAACACATTGTATGGCAGCCAGACCGCCAATGCATAATGCGACGCAGCACACACAAGAAAACTTTATGTGGAAGTCAAGTTGATAAGAGAAACAAGTCAGTCGATCATAACTGCTTCAACGAATACGACAAACGCGAATCGAATCTTTCATTACTGTATAGTTAATAGGAAATAAACGATAGTAAACTCTAACCGTACTTGCATTATTTCCTAAAGGGTATCAAATGAACGGTCCTAGCCAGCACTTTCAGAATCTAGAATGAGAAAGTTATTTTATACATAGGGGGTTCATGGGGAGGCAAAATGTACGAAGAATTTATGCCCCCTCCCTTGCGATTCCACACCTCTGAATCGAAAAATCTGAAAAAAATAACGAAGGTATGTTTTAATAAGTACAAGGGCAACAAATACCTCAAAAATCAAAATTTGGGGCTCCAAAAGCGAGTTGACCAAGCTTCTTATAAATTGTCTTCGGTTCATACTTTGAGGATCAGAGTTGAGGTTGTAAAGGATTGAGGTGTTGCATCCATCTTGGTGAATCATGGCCATTCATATGCTCATAGGCCATTGGAGAGTTTTACAGTGTGTGGAGTACTCGTGACACATTTGGTCGAAATCGTTAGCACCTCTTTTCGTTGCATAATAAAAATCTATAACCTCCGGTTTCTTGGTATGCGAGTTAACCTTGACAGTATGGTATAATGTTGACAACTGGGGGACTATTTTATTTTCTTTCGAAGCATGTGATACCAAAGTCAAGTTTCCATCAAACGCAACTTTGTATGAAACTTGTCTTATGGATCGGGAATTCTCTGGGATTTTCGGTGTGTCTTTCCGTAGTGTTCCGATCATGGTAATTGAAAGCAATATCTTGAAAATTGGGATTGATGAAAGCAAATTTCGACATGTTATATTTCGGGTGGTTCCATGCAGTGGCTCTGATAATTTTCTGACGAAATATGATTGTAAACTTTTGTCACTCTCTGTTCGTACTTTCCACGCATATGACAGCGTAGAAAATATGTACAATATTGGTGCATCGTTGAACATCACGATTTTGATGCCATTTTTATCTGGTTTAGAGCATCCTCGGAAGGGAACTAGTTACTCATCTATTATATAATATGAAGGTGGAAAGTAATATTTTCTACAATGTGATATAAATTGTTCCCAAATCTCACCGATTGCAGTAAATTTATCGGTTTCCTTTCGTTTAAGCCGCGTACTTTTATCATCGTACTATGCACTTTGATATGAAGGAATACGAAGTCGAGACAGTGTTGCAAGGCATCTGATGGAATCATAATCAGCACTTCACAAATCTTCAAGATTTGTGTTATTCGTTATTTGCATGCCCGAAAAATAGAGTACAGTAGAACTCCAACTATCCGAATCCCCAATTATCCGAAACGTGAGCGCGGGCGAGGCGGGCAGTGTACAGGCGATGCCTACATGTCGTTACTATAGCAACGACGCGTTCACTATCCACCGTTCTTTGAGCTTGCGCTTCCTGCGTTCCCACCAGTCTGCCTTGTCTGCTTTGCTGGTCACATCCTGGTTGCTTAATTTCACCCGCATCTGCGCACCAGATTATCTATGCTGCACTATTCTTTCAGTCCAGCTCGTTTTCGTTCCTGTTGACATGGTGTTCAGCGTCTACTGCTGTCGTTCGCGTTGACATTGCGGATTAAGTGTCCGAAATGAGTACAAAACGTAAACGTGTTGTGCTTTCACTGAGTGATAAAGTTGAAACTATCAAACAAAAAACAACTGGCAGAGAGGTTTGGCATCGAAGCCGCTGCAATATCTGGCTCAAAACTAACAGCGCTAAAATTTCAAGTTTTGTAAGTGCGTTAGATAGTAGAGAGAGAACGCGGTTTTCATGTGGTTCCTACAACAACGGTCAATTGAACAAACGATTTCAGGTCCAATTTTATGTGAAATAGCACCAATATTTAGTAAAAAAATGGGCATAGTTGATTTTAAAGCAAGCCAAGGTTGGCTCCGCAATTTTGAATCTAGTCGTGGCACTCGGGAGTTAGATGTAGCGGGAGAAAATCTGTCTGCCTATCGTACAACTTCCAATAGCTTTCTGGAAAGCTACTAAAGATTACAATACGGATTTTGCATACAATGCCGATGAAACTGGTTTGAATTGAAAGGCTTTGCCTAGGAAAACATTGGCATCTCAAAGAGAGGAAAGTGCACCAGGGCATAAGGTCAGTGAGGAACGCGTCACAATTCTCATTTGTACTAATTCTACAGGCAACCATCGGCTTCCTTCGTTAATCTTTGGCAAAGCAAAGAAGCCCAGAGCTTTTAAAAACATTAACAACTTAACAGTGACTTACACAAATCAAAAAAGTGCATGGATGGATTCGAGTATATTTCTCGAACGGTATAACAAAGCCTTCATCTCTGGTGTGAAAAAAATTTAAAAAAGAAACTGGCAAAAGGGGAAAGGTTCTACTAATCGTCGACAATGCGCCAACTCATCCACCTGTTAAGCTTTTTGAGAGTAAAAATGGCGAGTTTAAGTGCCTTTTCCTGGCGCCTAATGTCACTGGTCTACTGCAGCCCATGGATCAGAGCGTAATTGAGTGCACTAGATGACACTACCGATGCCAGTTGCTCCGAAATTTGTTATTGGCTGAAGAAAACAACGAAGAAATAGTTTTTCATTCACATACAAAAATTAATTTGAAGGATCATTGCTGCATGATTGCCGACTCCTGGAAAATAGTGAAAAGTGTTGCGCTTAAATAAGCTTCGAATAGAATAAACGGCACATCAACAAAGAAGCAACTGGAAGCCAAAAACCAAAGTAAACAACAACTGCAAACAAAAGCTGGCGTTAATGAACAGGAACACGTTCTGTCCATGGTAGAATTTGTTAACATTGCCAAGGAAATTGTGGGTTGTTCAGAATGTGATGTTGGTGATGTGGAGGTGTGGCTTCAATGTTATAACGACGACCAAGGATTTCAGATTATGACAGATGATGAGATTGCAGAGAGTTTTAGGAACGAACAACAATATGATACCAATGACAACGATGAAATCCAGGAAGAAACCGACGATGAAAATCTTTCCACCCACGGAGAAGCGTTTATGTGTTTTGAAAATGCCTTAAAGTGGATGGGGCGGCAAACTGGAATGTGACACAGTACAACTTTAAGCCGTCAAGTGCCTGCGGGACCTAACCATTGGGAAACGTTCTACTATGTCAAGGAAATGTACTCCCCTCTAAATATTCAAAAAATAAAATCCTGTGAACACAATATGTTTTCAAGGGAACTACATATTATAGTATGTAGCTATGTATCTTACCCTTTTCATTTAACATTTGATATACTGTAGCATTCATAATATTATATTCTATATGATGTTTGCAGTGTAGTTACACTACAGTAATTAATTATAATGCATACAGTACCGAAAACAAGCTCTTTTTCTTTAAAATATACCCGTTTTCGTAAAAAATCCAATTATCCGAATTTTTGTTTATCCAAATAGGGTCCGGTCCCAATTGATTCGGATGATTGGAGTTCTACTGTAACTTCATGTGAGCGTTGAATTCAATCAAAGAAATGTTCGAGTAAGTGGGGTTGACTGTGTCATCCCATTTCGATCCTCATTCGTGTGGTGAACTACAAGTTTTTTCTCCAACAAAGAATCAGGAAAATAGATTTTTATGCTTCATAAGGCGTGAGTGAGGAAACCGAAGAAGCGAGTGAGGAAACCGAAGAAGCGCTGGTCTGATTCGGTCGATGAAGACAGTTCATCGCTGCTTGGATTTTGAAATTGGAGGACGCGGTGAATGGACGAAGACAGTTAGAGGCACTTTTCGCAGAAAGTAAAGGCCCGAGAGGGGTTGTAGTTCTACGAAAAAGAAGGCATAAAGATTTGCTTCGCCACTCTAAATCGTTTGCGTGGTGTCGTATACAATCTAAGTCCATCTTTACCTCTGCCGATAATTGGCCTTCGGCGCGATTTGAACGGCCAGCATTACGAGTAGTGGACCTTCCCCGCTTTTATCTTTTCTCAAGAACTGCTTCCTCGAAATCTGAATGTTCAGATTCTACTTCTTCCGGTGGTTTGAATTCTTCATTGTCGACATCTTCTTCCGACTCCGACCCACTCATTCTCAGTAAATTATCATTTTCATTGGAAACACAGTCAATTGTTAATTCTCTAGTAGTTCGAGAATCCATGAAAGTTTTCGCGACTGAATCAGCACTTCTCAATTTATATATTTTTGTCATCATCTACCAAAGAAATAAATAAAAATGGATATTAACTTTTTTGTCATCCCCGGTGTATGGGTACTAAAAATATGAAAATCATCGTCGAAATTTATATATCTTATAATTTATTATATTGTTACATGTACAAATAATTCTTCGAGCTACTGTCGCCATTGTTTTCACAACCATTAAGAACATCAAAAAAATGAATTTACTCGAAACCACGAGAACACACCAAGCATGATCAACATTGAAAAGTGAGTCACTGCTCCATTCATTAAGCTGCTCGAATATACCAGATACCTCTCGGCAGAACATTCGCCAATGCACGAGAGGTGCATTGAACGGCTGGAGACCCTATATAAGGGCGAGCTGAATGAATGGGGGGATCTTTCATTAGAACCGCGATAGTAAAAACTGCGATAGTGTGGAGCGAATAGAAAAGCGATATTGATCGAGTAATAGAAAAGTGATTCTCGTTGATTGTGAAGTGATTTTAGAAGACAATTGCGATAAAAATTTATGGACAAGTGGAAGTTAGACTTTTAATAGTGAAAATTAAAAATTGTGAAATAGTTAAATAAGTGATTGTGCATTTTTAATTAATTAAATAAACTCTTTTAATTTAGTTTAAAAGACATTGCGTTTTTACTTTCCCGGAACATTAAAATTATTGCCCGCAAACCATAACACGCGACAATATCATAAGAATATAATACGTATCGTATAAAGTTAGATTTCTTAATATTGCCTTGATATCGATATCAGCGATATTTTTTTTTATAAATTTATCGTATCGGTATCGATTTTGAGTCGATATCTATACGAAAACGGATAAAATATCTATTTTTCATAAGCTAAAGAATCTATATACGAAATGGCAAAAGCAAAACTGTTAAATATCTTTTCAAGTAGTCAATAACTTTGTTTATTTGATATCCGCAGGCCAATCCTCTTTTTTCTTTAAAAGCCGTCGGGCCTTGCTTAGTTGTGTGAGCAGACGCGTTTCGACTACTTTGAGTCATCTTCAGTGTCTAAAGGATGTGTTGAAGGGAGCGACTTTATATAGTCGTAGGATGGGTAATTAGCGAATAGGTAATTAGCGGATGGGTAATTAGCGGATGGGTAATTAGCGGATGGGTAATTAGTGGATGGGTAATGAGGTCAGGAAGTAACTTACTCAATTATGCCACGTAGGGGGATATTATGTTTTTGTTTTTTTGCTTGTTGGCTGTCCGTGTGTTCTGTTTCATCTCGTTTCCGTTTTCGTCTAAGAGTGTGGTCTAGGACTGAGAAAATTGCGTCGGAATTGGTAACAAGTTGTTCGTTGATAATGTCACCGTCTGTCTTTCTATGTTTATAAATTTCAAGCCTTTCTAGGATGTCAAGTCTTGGTCCTTTGTTTTGTTTGTGTAGCAATTTCATAGAGTTTGTCATAGCATCAGGCTCATGTGCGTGGTTTTGAAGGTGCGTCGCATAATCTCATCTTTTCAAGTTTTTGTTTAATAGTTTTATAAAAATTTACTTGTTTCGTGACCTGTCTGTCCGTCCGTCTGTCTGTCCGTGCATCACAGCAAGTTTTCTCAGTAACTACATAAGCCACAATCTTGTAATTTTGTAAACAGTTCAGAAGTGTTAACCTCTCCAAAGTTCAGGTATAAAAAACAATTTAGGGTTTTAAGGGGAGGTCTCCCATCCAAAGGGGTGAGGCCTTAATGAGTACATGGGCAACAAATTCCTGAGAAGTCCAGTTTGATTAACTTTCTTAATAATAGCACGACATCTTCAAAATTTCCAAAAATTATTATTATTTTTCATTGTTATTATCTCATGTATAAGTTCATATACCCTGAAAATTTTACAGCAATCGTGCAATAAACAACAAAGTTATGGTCAATAGCAAATTATACAATTGGAACAACAGCCACATGCGACACGTTTCTAAATGACTCACAAAATACAGATTTGTTCCGATTTTGGAAAAAAATTTCAAAAATCGTGCATAACATTTGTATGTTATTGTTAGTACGAACACAACGACGTCGGTAAGGCTTAACAGAAATTGTCGCTTTTGGTATTTGGAGAAATCGTTTGATTCACTAATTTGTTTTAATCGACTAATATTGTTGATGCTTTTTTATGAATGGCCGGGCATAAATCTAGACCGAAGGTGAGTATAAGAGTCCTATTTTCTCCAAAGTATAGGAGTTACTTTATATTAGGTCCCATTCCAAGGACATGGAAATCAAATAACAGTTAAGGATATTTACCGTTGAAACAAGAAAATTTCATGCTTTTGACCAATTTTTTTTTCGGCATAACTAATCAATGCATTTGAGGATTTTGATTATTGAGGTTTTAAACGGGAGACATCATATTGGACTAAAATGTCACATCACAAAATAATCCTTTGTAGGAATCTGCAGGTATTAACAGTTCAACACGTTAGATTGAAATTGTAAAATTGAATTTTTAAGCACTTTCGTATGAAGTACATCTATTATTTTGCGAATCTTCAAGGATTTCAATGAGGACACTGAATGCTTTTGTCAAAGATGATGAAATGGTAAATAAAGTCAAGTTTATAATTTTCGAATCCTCTCGATTGGAAAAAGACGACAAATTACCCGGAAAGTTAGCTTAAATTATATGATTTCAGATGAATCAAAGCAAAATAGAAAAAGGACTGCCAACTAAAATTGCTCTACCCTCGCAAGCTGCACACGTCCTATAATGAACAGTCAATATTCCATTTAGTTAAGATGAAGATATAGTCTGTGTTGACGTATAAGCTGAAGATCCCAGGTTCAAATCTCGTTGGTGAACAACGTGATTTAGTTCAGGGGATTTTCCGGACAGGCACGAGTGTTCGCTCAATGGTTATATGTACTGATTTAATCAGATCATATTATACCTGAGCCAACACACGGGAGCATGGTGCTGACCAAACCCACTTCCAAAAAAATCAATACGGTCGTGAAAATGAGATACTCTAACTATCTCTAAGCGAAGGCCTGAGAGGCGTTGCAGTGCTAAAAAGAAGAGAGAAGCAGATGAGGAGCACAACTTTTGGTTTGATGTGCTAAGCTATATTGACGGACCGATGAGACTATAGGCTAAAGTCCCGAGCAACAATCAGGGACTCTAGTAAACTATAATCTGATTTGCTATTCTCGTTGCTTAGTGGGGCCAAATGATTTTGGGAGAACTTTTCGTTCAAAGCCATCTTCCCAATTTAAAATGTTCCCGTCGGCGTCCACGCCCTGCGTACATAAAGGATAATTGGCCTCATCAGAACCTTGTCTATTTTTATTTTGGACTTTTGGTGTAATTTCATGAACTTGATCTGGAGTTTCGTTTTTCTTGTATCATAAATTTGGTTGTATTTTCATTGACTAGTAATCCCACCTGATTTGCGGATTTATTTATTTCTTGAAACGCTTTCTGCAAATAGGAAAGTGATCCGGCCAGTGCGTCGACATTGTCTGCATATGTCACCAGTTGCGCAAATTTCACGACCAGCGTGCCTTTTCCTTCTATGGATGCTGTTTTTCTTATGATGCACTCAAGTGTTAGGTTGAAGAAAACCGCTACCAAACCGTTTCCCTGTTTTAATCCTTTCTTTATGAAGATTATTTCCATTAGATCGTTTTTGATTTTAACTTCGCATTCGGTATTATAGAGTCTTATCTCGATCAAACGCACTACCTTTGCTGGGATTCCTAGTTCAAGGAGTATATTGTAGAGGGCGTTTCGGTCTATGCTAGCATAGGCTGGCTTAAAGTCTAAAAAAAGTTAGTATGTACTGATATTATGTTCCCAGCATTTTTCTAGTGTTTGTTTTACGGAGAAGGTCTGCTCAATCGTCGATCATCCTGCTCAGAAGCTAGTTAGGTACTCTTCAATAATTCTGTCAGCATACACTTCCAATCGCTGCTCAATTATTTTGACGAACACTTTGTAGCACGTGTACAATAAGGATATTCCTACGTAGTTTTGAAAATATAGTCAATCTCTTTTTTTATATAACATTTATTTGACAGATCACAGTTTTGTGTCAGTTTGCTAGGATATTCTCTTCAGTTCTGATTTACACAATGAGGTAATGCATGTGCATACTGAGAAGTTTTTGCCCACCTTCAATGGCTCCGCCAAGATTTCGTTTACATCAGGCGCTTTATTTAGTTTCAAATATCTGAGCTCACATCCCCAAGAGATGCGCGTGCTCTCCTCATTTGGATCGCCTGATATAATGGAGTTAGTTGGCAATGATCCCGTGTTGGTGTTTTTAAATTGTTGGAAATATTCGGCCAAGTGCCTTTTAATACCGGTATCGTTGCTTAGGATATTGCCATCCTCATTTTCACTGAGGGTGATTTTTAGTTTATGCCTTTCTTTTTAAAATGTTCGTTATTGCAGTTGGCTCCAAGAACTGTCCGCATATTGATCATATTTGATGCGACTTTTTATTCGATGAAAATTTGGTTTATTTGGTTGTGGGTCCTTCTGTCAGGCGATGCCTACATCATTTAATGAACTCGACAATGTGAGAAGCACGTTGAGTCCACAATTAATTTTTTGCTTATGGTGAAGTCTATGAACCACTGGTAGTTTTTGTTAGTATATTCTTACAAGCTGTGCCCAGCAGTTGTTCCTCTGTGGATCATTTGAAAACTCCAATTAGTATTTTGATATCTTTAGAAGGCACGTTGTTGAATATTTTTTCTATGCATCATCCTTTTCCTCAGTTGGAGTATGACAGATAATGACCCAAGTGTTGCCGTTGAGTTAGTCCTGCCCGAGGCGATGTTTCAGGTTCCTGGACTATAAATACTGAGGAAGCGAAGTCAGTGTTTTGACTCAGCTGATTTTTGTCCGAGAGTGGTATTCTATTTTCCACTTGCCCGCTAATTTCCTGGTGAGGGCATTTCTCGATCCGCCACTTGAGAACGCGTCCGATGAGGGGCCAGTTACTCCGCAGGGGCAAACGCAGTCAAAGCAATATCTTTGAAGAAAACTTTCCCCTCGGCATTGACTCACTGGCTGAATATTAAAAAATAATGAATTCATTATAGAATCCATCTTACATCCTTTGATGAAGATGTTATAGGGAAGCCTTGCAAGAAAAAATAGTGTTATAAAGGTATTAGAAAATGGATCCTATTCAAACCACGAGTGCTTTCGACTAAAGTAGAGATCGATTTTACAATCCCTAATAGAGGAACTTAATATAAATTTTTTTTTAAATTCTTAATGTCGATATCGATATTTTCGATAATCTTCTTCTTCTTCCTTTCGGGCCTTCGCGTCCTGCAAACAGCGCCCCCAACTGTCTCGGTCCATTGAACGCGTCTTCCAATTCTGAAATCCATGCAGCGATGAACTGTCTTCGTCGACTGAGTCAGAGCAGCGTTTCCTCGGTTTCCCCTCTGGCCCCCGGCCTTCAGTTCTTTTCGATAATATCGGGACGTATTTATTAGCGATGCGATAATATCGATGATTTCCTGAATCAATTGTATCGTATCGTTATTGGTATCATCACACTAAATATCGTTTCAAAAATTCGATACGATATCGATATTTTTATCGATTATCGTGAAGGCCTAGGAACTATTAACCGGGGTAGATATCAACCCCTCAAAAACTTGATATCTGCACTCTGCGACTGTAAGCAGGAATCGTGCTGACTCGCGTTATTCACAGAACCTTAAATTAAATTATGGTACTATATACCTTTTCAGACGATTGATGTCACTGACTAACTTAAAATCCTAGTTCAAAGTTTACCTGGCGTAATTATCTACCCCGATTTTAGTTCTAGGGTTAATATAGCCCATGTCTCTATAACACTTTGTCAACTATTTGCTTTTTTCATACTGAAACATTTACTGAAAAGTTAAACAATCGCATTAAATAAGAGCTTTTAACTATGAAAACAACGCAAATGCATGCTTACCACTCGCCGCAATGTGAACGTTCCAAATTTCCAATCAACTTCGTATGAAGGATTCCATACAATGCCGTAAATGTATTTTCTATAGTCCCTTGTGTCAACACACACCATACGCCTCATAACATTTTAATATGTTCAATAAATTAACTTAGGTGAAAATAATTTGTGGTAGGCAACGCTATTGTGAGGACATATATAAATTGCTAGCTATACTCTACGACACATACGGGCAATATTGGGTCCTCACAACGTAACTGCCTGTTAATCAGTTAAAAGCTTCCAATGCCATCAACATGTTGGCGGCGATGTACTAGAGAAAGTCAGAAGAGGACTCCTGACAGCTTTATGGATTTTAAATAGAATTTGTTTGCACATAGAAAGCTAATAATTTTGCAAATAGGAGTAAATAGCATAATCAACAAAGATTGAATGGATTGCCTTTACAAGGTTGCGTTGATTGGATATGATTGAAATATGGCATGGGTGATTAGCACATTCAGTTTGATCACGCTTAGTAAAGAGAAGTGGAGGATTTACAAGGCAAAAAACTCAACAGCAAGGACTCTGAATAGAAAGGTATCGTCAACGCCTAATGATGTTCTCTTTTGGAGTATCACATATGATTAATAACGGAAGTTTGTATTCAGATGTTTAACCCATATCATCCGAAGCAAATGGAACTTCGTCCGATTTATGCCAAACTTTCACCAATGCACATTAATGGCCTAAGAAACAAAAAACTATTCACAGGAAAAATCGGTCTTTTTAGATCTATCTAAAAAAAATTTAAAGAAAGACCCACTAGTTTCGCGACCTGTCCATTCGCCCGTCTGCCCGTGCGTCACAGCAAGTTTCCTCAGAAACTATAAAAGATAGAAAGCTCAAACTTTGTGAAAATGTCAGAAGTGCTAGTTTCTCAAACGTTTAGGTCTTAGCAAACATTCCAAAACCTAGGATGGTTACAAAGACCTTCTGCTAGAAGCACTCGCTGCTTTCTCAAATTTTTTTCTTTTATTATGATGCTCCAAAAATGGAACAGTAGGGCAATATACCACTGCATTTTCTTTGTTATAAAAATGAAAAGATGACTGAAATAAAAGAGAGAGTTAGATGTAATCCAAATTTATTTTGATAATTTCTACAAAAATTGTCATAAATTTATATTTATAATTGTATCATAAATGATTATCAGTTTTTTAAGAGTTTTGTATTAAAATACAAAACCCTATTGAACTCGGTACCTGTGTCCGTCCGTTCTTCTGTATGTCACAGCAATTTTTCTCTGAAACTATAGAAGCTTCAGCTGTGAAGCTTTGTGGAAAGGTCAGAAGCTATAACTTTTAGAACATTACAAATAGTTTTAAGGGGGTGCCCCCATATTGAGGAGTCACCATCAAAAAATTTTTTTCATTTAAGGTTGTCAAGTGGGATGTCATATGAGAGGTCTCAATGAGATCTTCTTAAAGCAAGTCTTAAAGCTGCTTTATCAGTGCCGAGGAGGGCAGGAGAAGGGGAAATGCACGAATTTTATCAATACCCCTCTCTCGCGATTGGACACTTTTCATTCGTAAAACCTGAAAAAAAATCATGAATATAGACCTCTATGAGCACAATACCAACACATACGTCAGAAGTCGAAATTCACTCAACTTTATTAGCAATAGTACTATTTATTAATTTTACACTTTCTTGAATAAAATCATAAGGGCACTCTCAAATTCGATGAAATACTATATGTAGTTTATAGGCTTAATCATCACAGAAAATTTTAGAAAAATTGAATAGTATTTAACAAAGTTATGGGGGTTTAAATTTTCCCATATTACAACAGCAACGATACATGGCTTTGGGATTATTAATCGAATCAGACACTACGGGTTTGCAAGGATTTGCATTGATCTTTAAGAATATGTTCAACGGGTGATATCCGTTATCGTAAAACAAAATGGCGGCCGTTTTAAATGAGAATATTGCATAAAATTGTATTTTTCCCGGATTTGTTAATAAACAGTTGAAGATGAGCAGCGAAAAACAATAAATGAAAAAAATCATGGAGGTGTCTCCAATACTGAATAATTTAAAGGTTGAAATTCGTTGAACTGTATTAGTATGATTAAATTGAATGAAAGCAGATATTTAAGTAGTCCCTTAAAAGTTTCTCATATTCTATAAGTTTAAATAGAATATACAAAAGTTATTTACGTTTGGATTTACTCCGACTAAAACAATCATATATGATCTTTCTACTACATGGGTTTTCCATCGAACCAGACACTATGCTTTTGATTGTATTTTCTTCGAATATATGATATAACAAAAAGACATTTCGGATTCAGCTCAGTCAATGACTTTCGCAGTATTGCAACGAAATATTTGCCAGTTAAAATGGAGCAGCACTGATTTTTCTTTTAAAGTAAAAATATCCTGTGTTTTCATCTTTTCCATTTAAACGATATTATTTTGTTTTTTCCGACGAATATATATTTCGGGAGTAAGTTGTTCCGTTCTTCAGTGTCAATTATTTTCTGAGATTACAGGGCCTTTTCGAGGATATTTATACTAACCAAATTCAAATTACCTAAGGTCAAATTGCTTAATGTATAATTGCTTAAGGTCTAATTGCTATTGGGTTGTATTACCTTTATATCTTAATATTATTCTTAGCTTAATTATTCAGTCTTTTTTTAGGTCTTTGTTAAAATTTTTTTTTACAAAGACCTACTAGTTTCGCGACCTGTCTGTCCGTCCGTCCGTCCGTCTGTCCGTCTGTCCGTCTGTCCGTGCGTCCCAGCTGATTTCCTCAGAAACTATAGAAGCTAGAATGCTTAAACTTTGTTAAAAGGTCAGAAGTGATGGTCTCTCAAAATTTAAGGTCTTAACAAAGA
Source organism: Odontomyia ornata (assembly GCA_963969285.1). Classification (NCBI taxonomy): domain Eukaryota; kingdom Metazoa; phylum Arthropoda; class Insecta; order Diptera; family Stratiomyidae; genus Odontomyia; species Odontomyia ornata. The sequence goes on along the minus strand of OZ017739.1, from coordinate 5,328,168 downwards.
TTTTTAAAAATTTTAAGGGGGGTCCCCCCTAATAACGAATTGGCCCTTAAAATTTTTTTTTAATCAAAGGTAGTCGAGTGGGGTATCAAATGAAAGGTCTTGATTAGAACTTTTAGAATCTGAAATAAAAAAATCATTTGATGAATTAGGGGGTCCAGGGGAAGGCAAAATGTACCAAAAATTTGTGTCCCCCCCTCGCGATTGGACACCTTTCAGCCGAAAAATCTGAAAATTATCACGAACATGGGCCTTTATGAGTACAAGGGCAACAAATACCTTAGAAATCGAAATTCACTCAACTTTGTTAATAATAGTATGATTTGTAGATTTTCCTCTTTTGCCCATCAAACCAAAACGGCACCTTTAAGCTTCTTGAAACTTTGCAGTTATATAGATTGATATAAGTTATATACGTATACAAAATTTAATTGAAATCGAATCATAATCAAGTGAGTTATAGCCATTTCAATTGTATGGAATTACAACAACAATAACACATGTTTATGGTTGATATAGGGTTTTCCAATAAGAGGTGTTATTTTGATATTAAAAGAATAATGCATTTTTTTCAATATAAATGATCGGATGTTTATTTTATTATAAAGAAGAAGATATGCCGTTACTAGCAAAAACTAACGTTGGGCAAATAATTCCTACGACACGCTTACAGGACCATATCCTCTTCATGAAATTTTCCATAATCAAATCGCAAAGTGGCTGCCCTATGTCCTCGATAGCCTCACGAGTTTATCTTTAAGGTCTTAAATCTACGCTGGGCTGTTGACGTAGGCCTTCTTTTTCACGTGACCCCAAGGGGAGAAGTCGCAAGGTGTTAAATCACAAGATCTATTCAAAATAACACCTCTTATTGGAAAACCCTATATAAATTTAAAATTGACTTAGGCACTTTTATTTTTTTTCAATTTTCATGAAAATTTAAGGAATAGTGATTAACTTGAATATGTTCAATCGGCCGAGCATTCAGAAAAATCAGTTAAGCTAGGTCAAAATGGCGGCAGCACTGTGCTTATGAAAGAAACTGTGCATCTTTTGCATAAATTTGAACGATTTCATATCCAAGTATTGGACGAATAATTCAAATTGTCGATTCACGCCATTAGAAAACTTATTTGTAACCCTAGGTTGTTCACAAAGACCTTCTGGTAGGAGTACTCTCCTGCTTACTCAACTTGTTTATTATTTAGTTATTGCTTAAGGTCTAATTATTTTTATTTATTACATGAGTAATTTTAATTATTATTAGTACAATAGAAAGCAATGTAACGCTATTTAACCATATCCAGGAGCCTAGAGAGTATCCATTTCCTAGGTCATCGTTTAGTCTCGTTTCGGTTGGCTGCCTCATGATCCACAATGATTCGTATACGTCCAGTTTTCGCATGTTTCTTACTTCCTTCACTACCGTTAGGTCGCTCCATTCTATTTGATGTCCTTCGCAAATGTGTTTCGATACTGAAGATTTAACGTTGCTCGTGGTTCCTCGCTTCATCGCCGATTGTGCCTGCTTGGTGTGCTCCTCGAATCTTATTTTAACCGTTCGTTTTGTTTGTCCAATGTATGCTTTATCACAGTGTTTGAATTTAATTTTGTATACACCGCACTTCTCATCTTTCTTCTTGCTATCCTTTGCATTTGTGAGCCTACTTTTAAGTTGAAACTGGACGCTGCTTGAAATTAGCTGGATGTTAACTTGCTTGAGTAATCTGCTTAAGTCTTCGGTTAGTTCTGAGTTTACGATCGCTGCTCTTTATTGTTCTCTTTGTTGTTGCCTTTTATTTTGCGTGTAGAGCGTAGCGTCTCTTTTGTTCAATTTTCTTCATCATACCTGAGATCATCCCTGCTTCATATCCGTTTTTCTTCGCTGTATCTAAGATTTAACTTATTTCCTTCATCCGGTTTTCCATACTCAGTGATACTGACAGCATCTTATGTATCCATGCCATTTTTTGTGAGTGTGCATGATTTGATGTTCTTGGTACGGTCCTTTGAGCGCTTGTATTTTTTCGGTATATGTCCAATTCTAATTTTCCGCTAACCCTCATTATTTTTCAAATCGAGGAAAGGTAGTTCGTTGTTCGTTTCTTCTTCGATTGCAAGTTGATGTTTTTTTGGATGTTATTTAATTTCGGCAGCAATTCATTTGGGTCTTTTTCCTTTACTATGGCGAAAATATCGTCTACATATCGAATCCAAAGTTTGGGCATTATGCCATCTCGCTCCTTATTTCTTCAATCCAGGACATAAAAATCTCGCTTAGAAACGGTGACAGAGGATTACCCATCGAATTCCAGACTTCTGCATATAAATATATAAAATCATAGCGTTTAAATGGAAAAGATGAAAACGCAGAATAGTCTGGAAGCGCTAAACATGGGAAAATACACAGATTATAGTAAAAATATATTTGTTGTGCATGTCATTAAAGTTTGCCAATTGAATCCTTCCATATATCTGCATATCGTAGGTTAAGTACAAAACCCTTCTGACATGAGCGTAGTTCTGTCTACCTAACGTGTTTTATTGTGAAAATTGATTGAACATTTATTATGAGGAACTACGTTGCAAGTGTCGTACTTTATACTTGTATTTTTGTGGCATAAACCGTACCGAGTTTGTTTGTTTCGGTTGATAATATTATGCTCGCTCTTTTTATCTAATCAAATGCTGTCTAGTACCCGTCTTATTACACAAAGCGATGACCTAGGCAGCGGCGTTTTTGAATTGAATGAAGTTGTAGTTGCATCTTTTTTCCATCTATGTAGTCACAATGTTCCTAGTGAATGATAACAAATCATAAGTACTAACTTGTTTTGATCATGTTGATGATTTGTGTAGTTGGAAGGCATTATCGACGCGAACATTTTTAGGAAACATTAGGAACTGCCAATACCAAATCCTACAGTGGATAGAAATTCGATAGCATCCTACATTCTAGTCTAGTCGATCTACATCACCCATGTATCGATTATAATTGGTAATGCATCTGGGCTGATCAATTTGATCACAGAAACGTATCACTTTACCGACAGTATATCTACCAGAATGAAAGTAATCCCGAAAGCAGCATCAGTACACTGAAAAATCCTCTTTTGGTTTTTTTTTCATTTCTTTTGGATCCTTCACAGGAGTTTTCTGGACTCTGTTTGCTCAGGATGAGTATTTCAAGTATTTGCTCACAGTGAAGTTTTCCATATACCATATATCTAAATTGTGTACAAATTGACCAGTTTTTATACTCAAATCGAATAGATTTCCCATAAATATGCTGCTTGGTGTTGTGTTTACTAAAGTATGAAATCATTGATTCGTCAATGCTCAAATTTCTGTCACCGAGACAATATTTCAACCACCTTTTATTCAGGAGATCTCAAAGACACGAGCCTTGGCAAATTTGTCATTTGGAGACAAATGATAGCTATCAGCTGTATGGAAGAACCGCAGCAACTCTTCAAGCCAGTTTCTTGGCATAACCGATGGTACTCCCTAAAAATTGCAGTCAATGCTTTGCTCCCAATTCATACGATACCTAGCTACGTTGTTATAACCAGTTAGCAATAGAATATCATTAAATTGCTTAACTTCTGCAATAATTACCCTGAAACTGTGATGCCCCTTTTGGATTGCACTTTGTTCCATTTCTGAACGAAAAATTTAAAAAATTAAATCATCAAAAAAGTTCAAAAAAAAATCAACTCGATGCTCTATTTCATTTGAAAATGAAGGTGGTGCAAATTCCTTCTCTGGCTTCTTCTTGTTAACTCAGCATTATTCCTTTAAGTGTGAGGAAGATCAATTTTAGACTCATTGCTAGTCGTGAAGCTCTACAACTTTTACATATATTTGTTTCAATGTTGATCGTTGCCCGTACTTCCGCCTCCGCCAACAATTGAGTTCGAGACAGGTGATTTATATCATGTAATTCTTCATCACCACTATCTTCGTCACTTAACTCGTTATTTTTCGGAGGCGTAATATGAACGTTTGCCCCCAAAACATTACCATCTTCTTCCAAATATGCAAAGATTTCATCAACAGTCAATTTAAAATAAAACGCAAGCATTCTAAACCCATTATAATGTACCGTCTCATACGAAATACTATAGGGGTAAAAATTAAGGAAACAAAAACATAAAAACATATATGGAAGCTATTCCCACGAAATGCTAACAATAAAAACCTGAACACATCTTTGAAAGTCAACAACTGCAATTCCCACGATATTCCGAATTTCAGACAACAGACGCGATCTAATTGCAATTGCAACACAACTCAGATCTTCGCATGAGAACGGCTGAGTGGTATCCGGGAAGTCACGTTGACATGTAGACAAGTCGGTGTGGTCTAGTGGTTAGAGCATGAACGCATAAGCCGAACGTAACGTAATTTAGTTCAGGGGATTTTTCGGACAGACTATGAGTGTTCACTCAGTGGTGATATGTACTGATTCAATCGGACCATATCATAGCTGAGCAGGCACTGACCAAACCAACTTCCGAAAAAATCAATGCGGTCATGAAAATGAGATACTCTAACTATCTCTAAGCGAAGGCCCGAGAGGGGCTGTAGTGCTACACAGAAGAAGGAGAAGAATTTTAGACAAATTTTAATATATATATGTAATTGTATGTCAAAACAGAAATAAAAGTTCTTTTAAAAAAATCCAATTTCGTGACTCATTTTATTAATAGGCGCTCGAGCAGGGACCTGTGTTTCAGATTACCCAAAAGTTGTCCCGGTCAACAAAAGGTTAGGTTATTGAATCGTCCAAAAATTGTCGAAGGAGCAATAAAAAGCTCGATTAACCGTCCGAAAGTTTTAAGGCGTGATCAACTTGAGTTATATCGCAGGATTCCGACAACCTATCATTGTATCGCGAAGAAACGAGGCCCGCGAGTAATCTCCTGGACGAAAAGGAGTCAAGTGTATCAAATAGCCGCTTCGCGATGAAGTCCTTAGTTATTATTTTAGTGTTTGTCTCCAGTTTTATCTACGCAGATATCCAACTTATACGCTATTCAAATTCTCAAATTGCCACTCTCAAAACAGGTCTGCAAAAATTTAAAATCGTAGCAAGCTTGTACATATACTCCAAACTGATCATTTCCTTAGTAACGTTTCAGCCCTCCTTGCCGACCGCATCCCAAGATTTAATCTAACAATAAATCAATAGGATAACATTAAATTTAAGCCAAAGAAAGCTAGAAGATTTTTAAATTTTACTAGATCTGCATGGAAGTTCATTGCGGGAAACCCCGATCATCGTGATCTTGTCTTATTGACGGTGGGAAGATGAACGAACTTCTAGAAAATAATAATAGGCAAGTTATCATTAATAAAGAATACGGTCAAAGGATTAGTCACATCACTAATGTTACTGATGAAATTCATAATGTTTTGAAGAAAGATAAGAGTTTTTAAAACTACTTTTGCTGATGTGGCACATCGCTCTAATGATAATATATAAAAACGGCAAAAACTTTTGGAAAGGAATTTTACATTAGATAGAAAATTCTAGAGAATCCACACTTATTAGATTAATTTAATGAATTTTCTGCCTTAAGGATCCTTATTGCGAATTCCGGCGTACCAACTTCCTCCCATTCGCAGCTTCAAATTGCCGCCGTAACATTGTCCCTTTCCTTTGGGCACTCCTACCTTTTCCTCTGTGTATGTATTTATTTTTATTAACATTTTTCCTATTCCCCTTTAATTTTTATGTCCACATCATCACAATCCTTTCCTTTCCCTGATTTCCAATTAGAACATCCTAGTAATAAAATAAGAAGTTTAATCTTCCCACTAACAACACTCCCTACATTAATTCCCACTAACAAAATTTCATTCTATTCATTCTTCCTTACAAAACCTAATTCCTTCCTTCATACTAACAAATTCTATTCACTAGTTCCCATTAACAAATTTTATTTTTCTTACTAACGAAAATTAATTCACGTTTCCCTACTAACAAAATTCAATCTCATGCCCAGATACATCGTTGAAGTTGCTAATCTGATGAATGGGAGATCGATAAGGCATAGCTCCATTGGTTACGTCGCGAGTTCTCGACCGTGGGACTGCTGGAACCCTGAGTTCAATTTCCCCCAGGCGCACGGAAGCACTCTTTTTGGGGTATCGGCAAAACCAATAGCTTCCGAAATGTGTATATGTGACACTTTGAATTCAACCAAGCGCTTCTTGGAGTGTTCAAATTGCCATATGTAAAACAATGGATACTATTGAGTTTGTCGATATGGACCGAAAGATGTGTGGGTAGCGGAATGAACTTCGATTACGTTACCCAGATGCGACAGCGGTAATTGGAGAAGAATTTGGATTGCGGGATCGGATGGGAGAATGGTGAAGGTGCAAGTTAGGTGGTTGGAATTGGGCAGTCAGTATTGGACGTGGAAAAAGAAGGGTGAGCGCTTTGGGGAGTGAATTTTTCCGTTTTGTGAGTCCGTTGGAAGTTAAAAAGTGGAAGTTCTTTGTCCGGAGGAAGAAGAGTTTTTAGTGAATTAAAAGTGAATCTTAAATTGCGTTTTGGAGATTTTAATGTGGGGTTGGGATTTCCAGTGTTGGTGTTGGGTGAATTTTGGGAGAAAATAGTTTAATTTGTATGGTAGTACAGAAAGTAGAAAGCTTAAGTGACAAAGTGTAACTTTAACGAAGACCCAAACTACTTCAAAGTGTATTGTGAATTAACTGAGAGTTAAAGATAATCGAAAGAATTAAGAAGAAGTGAAAAGAAAAACAGGAAGAACGAAGAGACTTTGAATTTAAACAAATTCTATTTTAAAGTGGAAAGAAATAACAATATAGTGCCAGAGGATAAAAGTGCAAAGTCAAACAGTGCAAATAAGCCAGTGTGAAAATTGCAAAAGGTGGCCGTTTTACCATCCCGCTTGAATTTTTATTGTTTTTTTTGGTACATTCCAGAGATTTCTCCTTTTGGTTTTCAGAGCCCCCGCTTCTTTCTTGGCCTTTCCCCGAGCACTCGGAGTTTTGCAGGAAAGTAAGTGAGTTTAAATTTATTTTCTTACTTTTTGCCTGGTTTTAAATTATTTGATTTTATATATTTTTGTATATTTAAATTAACCTCGATTTACTCTTTATTGGCTTAAATCCAATTTTGAAGGGGCGGATTTGATTGCAATTAGTTTTTTTTATCTTTTTTTTTGTAAAATTTGTGAATGGTTTTGTTATATAATTTTTGGATTTTTGTAAATAAAACGGCCATGGCACATTAAAAACCTTATTTTCATTTCTCAAAATGACCTCTCCCTTTCCCATCCTTTTCCCTTTGTGCTAGTTTTTATGTAAGATGGCTCAGCACGAGCAGAGGGTGTCCCGGAAGACCCACGACACGACTGAGCGCTAGCCGGCCTCAGTATGCCACCCCGGGCTACACACCCCTCTGCCAATATTTAATGTCTGCAACTGCGGTGACTTCCGTGGTTGCTACATCCTCATGGGATGGGTTCAAAATCCTTCCGTCCGCACGGGCCTGATTCAGATGCTTAACGTGCGAAAATCGTAATATTGAACAAAGAGTAACGGATACCTACGTAGGAGTTTGCGATTTTCTAAAACAAACGTGGAATAAAAAAAACTTCTAAGTACTAAGTATATATTTAAAGTTATTGACAAAACGTATTACGATGGTGGGCAAGTTGTGACCTGAATAAGTTATCATAAAATTCAGTAAGTAATCCTGTGTCCAATGAGGATCAGCAAATACTTTTATATTCAAATTTGACTTAAGTTTCGTGAATATTATTCAAAATACTAAACATCAAACTTAATCTCGTTTAAATCAATATCCTAGAAACAACAATGCACAGTGGTGAATGCTTCATTTTCAATTGCTTTACTTCCAGGACAATTAACCCAAATAATCTACCCGTACATGCCGAAATAATTTGAGCACATTGATTGGATTCTCCGTGAAAGGGTTGCATCTACGACTGGAATATGTTATATGTTTTTGGTGGATGGTTGAACTGATTTGATTGTTAAATCTACACAAGATAGAAACATACAGCCAGTTTGCTACAGAGCATTTAATAATTCATTTCTCGCTACAATTGACGTAAATATAATGTGACAATGTGGTAACAGCTTAGCAGGAAATATTTTCAAACCTCACTCAATTTAGTACGTTTATTTTGGTTATCACTTAGGCCACGCATAATTATGAGGATGTTAAAAAATTTACTAAAATAGATACTATTGTGAATAGCAAAACAAATGAAATATTCATGGTGAGAAGGGTCCTGAGTTTAATTGTATGGTTTTGCTTTTTCAGTCCTTTTGGAAATGTGACCTCTCTCTCTTTTAGTCTATCTGTTTGTGTTTCACAGTATTTGTTCTTAGAAGTCATGGAAAGTACAGACATTTAACTTTAGGTCAGAATTGCTAACCACATGTACGAGTAAGTTTAGGGAAAATTTTTCAAACATTTTTAATGAATCATGCGACGACGCTGGTGACCACTACCAACACACTTTGCTGCTAGGTGGCTTGTCATTTTACGTTGGTTGCGACCAGTGCACATCCCACGTCTATTTTATCGTGGGATGCCAACCGAATTTTGACAGCCACATGGTAGCAAAGTGTGTGGGTGGGGAGTGCCACCGAAATCGATTGCTTTGATCGCAGCGGGATTTTGGTGTGAAAATTATATTGTAAGTTTTGTGGATGGGGTGAGGATTTTGTGTTGCAGCCTGAACCTAAACGTGAACATTTCAGAGCGATAAAATCAGTGCGAAGCTAATGCTTAGCCAATTTGCGGGTGGTCGTGTATAGGAAGGCGATGGAGATGTGATGCTTTCGCCGGTCCGTCATAGGAAATTCATACGCTCGACACATGTCGGTCACAATTGCAATGAGGATGAAAAATGGCCAGTTTGACTTAGAACTTAGAACATATTCATTTTTTTTAAACAAACAATGTTTCAAGGTATTTTATAGGCTAACAGAAAGGAGATCTCCTATCATTATTGCGTAGAGTGTAAAATAAATAATTCTAATTTTAGAGATGCTGAAAGATGAAAACTTAGTGCATTTATTCTCGTCCTATTGGCTTGCAATATCCAAGAAATATTTAAGTAAGAAAAGATTGCGAGTTAAACTCTTTCGTAGCTTATCATTTTTTCGGTGCTTGTTAGATTGATTTGCAGTAACGTTTACTTCAAATTAATTTCTATTTTTAATAATGTTAAAATATAAACTTTACGTCACTTTCCATTTGTGCTTCATAAGCTTAAGTTGTCCTCAAATGATCAAAATGTTAATAGCGTGTGCAAGTTGAGGGCAATTAATATTAACGCTTGAATAAATCGTAGTCCTTTATCGAAAAGGCAAATACATCGCGAAAATTGCCTATTAATAATAATCAATCGTTTGGCAAGTAGTGAGAGTTCAAATGTTTTTTATTTTCTATTTTCCTTGCATTCCACTAAAGTAATGAAAAAGACCGAGAAAAGTAATAAAAAAGGACGTAGATTGTAAAATGAAAGGATAATCATTAAAATATCTTTTGACGTATTGATTCCATATTTTTTTTTTATAAGACATTAATTACATTGTCGTCGTATCATTCCCAATTTTACTTATTTATATCATGAAATTGAAGAAAGCAAATAATAAACGAGAACATATGTTAAGGTCGAAATCGTTAAAAAAATAGTTATTTACACTATTATTCTTTTATTATTGATAAGTCGCGAAAACACGCAAATATTTTATGTTTATTATTTTACTATATATATATACATAAATAATAATATGAATTGCTAACGAGAAACACGACTTTCCTTTCCAGTGATTCTTCTTTTCAGCGGGAAATGATGTGCAGGGAAGGTATGCCGTCGCGAGGGCAGGGTTTGAGAAAATCCGCTGAGGTCGGTTTCGCGTTGCGCGCGGTACGCGGTACCTTTGTTGTTTTGCCGATTATTTAGAGTAGCTTTCGTCGGGATGAATTAACGTAGTATACTTTTCGGTACCGCGTCGGAAATTCGGGAACGCGAAGTAAAAGTTAGGTTTTTGTTCTTGACTGGTAGATGAAGAAATACGGAGTAACGTAAAGTAGGTTTCCTCTCCGTATGGTTTTGTTTTGCAACGCGTTTGAAAACGGGCATGTATAGGTGGCTGAATATTGTAAATGAGCGTAACCCATTCGGAGACCCGCGACCGAAATCCTCTCCGATTTAGCTGGCTGACAAGCAGCCACCTCGTGGATGGGTTACGGTGCACGGATTGGTTGACCGGTTGGTACCATCCGTTGGCACTACTCAGACTTAACGTCTAGAACCGATGAGAGGTCGGTTCCGCGTTCGGACGTAGACGTAAAATCATTACAATTTAATAGGAATCTGACCGTGCATGCTTGCCGCCCTAAATATTTTTTCTTTAAAAATCATCCCGAGTAGGATTCAGTTTACGCATGCCTAAACGATCTTAGGACCTAATGCGGAAATAGTGGGGCTTGCCTAAGTTAGGCACACCCACCTTAAGCAATTTTGGAAATTTGGCGTTTTATTGTATCCTGGAAAGTGAAAAACATATTCAAATGAAATGCCAGATGGAGCATGCCTAAGTCAAGCATGCCTAATGTGGGCCTAATGAGGCACGCTAAGCTTGTTCAGTTTAGGATTTGTTTAGGAAAACCCCATTAGGCCCTAATGCCGAACGTAACACATTATCCTATCAATTCCAGCTTCTTTAGACACTGATGGGGTTTTTTGCTAATGGGGTTTTTCTAAACAATTCCTAAACAGAAAAAACTTTGTTGAAAAATGTAAGCAACACAAAAGGTTTTTAGTAAATACTTAGTAATTTACGAACATTCGTTCAAACGATAATTTTATAAACATTCGACAATTTTACAAAAATTTACCAGAAGCAATAGTTTTATGAAAATTCGTCAGAAACGATAGTTTTATGAAGATTCGTCTGTAACGATACTTTCAGCAATATGAGTCAGAAACGTTCTACGAACGCTACTCAAAAAGGCAAACATATTCTGCACTTTACAATTAAAGTTTCAATTTAGGCTGTGAAGGACCTGACTACACAGTTTGTAACTAAGGCGGTGATGGCGCTTACCTAAACTGTTCCTAAACAGAAAATTTCTTGTTGTCTAAAATCGAGCAAAATATGTTACAATTTCTTGATAATAAATTAGGATTCTATGTAGAAGATGAGAGTGCATAGCTTTAAACACTTTTAAGTTTGGATGTGATGAGGATCACTTTTTTCCAAGTTAGGCATACCGAGTTCGAGGCTAATGGGGCGCGAATGTGGCATTCCTAATTCGAATTAAAATATGTCACTGCATATAATTCGCACCAGAGACGTGTTGTTCATATATATGGATATATCCCAAATGCGAATTTCCTTGAAAAATGTGAAAAGTGGTAAATATTTTGCGAAGCGAAGAGAATGGTAAGCATTATGAACAAACTTATGCCTTATGCGTTTATTTAGCCAAGAAAGTTGTTTATGTTTAGGAGCTGTTCAGGCAAACTCCATCATCGCCTAAATTAGGAAATGTTTAGGCAAGCCACATCACTGCCAGAAAGAGGAACTATTAAGGCAAGCCCCATCACTGCCTAAATTAGGAACTGCTTACGCAAGCCCCATCACAGCCTTATTCAGGAACTGTTTAGGCAAGCCCTATCACTGCCTAATTTAGGCAGTAATGGGGTAAAGCGTTACGTTCGGCATCAGTGCCTAATGCGGAATCCGCATTAGGCCCTAATGCCCGTTTAGGCATGCCTAATTAGGACCTACTGACTGCCTAAATTGAATTTTTACTCGGGATGTTTTAAAACTTCATTACTAATGTCGAAATATTTGCGAACTTGGAAAATTGGTTTCCCCATCATCTTTATAGTACGTTTGGTTTAAAACAAATCTTTGATAGGGCTTATGTAACCCACAAAAAATACTTTACAAATCGAAATATATAGAATAGTTTTCCGAAAAAATCGATTCAAATTGGAATGCAAAAACTTGATTCAACTTTAAAATTTCAAAATGATCATTCATATTTGAAGATGTGATACCCATTGAATTTCTCGAGACTACTTAAAAACAAAACACAAGTTTTTAAACAATAGACGCTACGTGTCGAGACATATACTAAAGAATAAAGACAGGAAGGCTAAATGGAAACAGTGGTAGTGTTAAACAGCTTTAATGTAATTTTACATATTCTTACTCAACGGAGTCACCTAGTGCACTTGAGTTTTTAAATAACTGACGTAAATGAAAGATAAAACTCTCATAGTTTAGTTAAAAAACCTCTCTACAAGTAGAAAGAGTTCTATCCTAACTACATAACTTGTTAAGATTTTACAGATGGTAAATAAAAACAAGTTGGGTAAACAGAGCTACGCTCATGTCAGAACGGTTTTGTACCCAACTTCTCAGAAATGCAGTCACCAGCAATGAATAACGTCAAGAAATTTGCCAAAGAGATGTGCACCTTTAGAAGAAAATCCATCGTTTTTCTACTTCCAACGGTCGCCATTTAGTTGCAAACCAACAAAAATCAGTCAACTCATGAATTCTCAAAAATATTAATGTTATTGATTTTATTGGAAAATTTCAAGAAGATCAAGTCAAAACTGCAGGGACTGATTCCATGGAAAGTCCATAAAATACCAAAATCATGTGTTATTGTTGTCGTAATTGGAGAAATTTCAAACGGCTATAACTTCCGTGCATATCATTCGATTTTCATCAAACTTGCAAAGTTTAAGGCTCCTTTGTAGAACTACCTAAATTTCGATTTTCGTTGAGTTTAGGGGTACCGATACGGTTTTATTGGGGAAAATGTTGAGCGAATTTTGACTTCTGCTGTGACCCACGGACGGACGGACGAATAGACGGACAGACAGGTCGAAATTTTAGTAGGGTTTTGTAGATTATTTTACAAAAACCTAAAAATGAAAAACACTTATCTACGCTTAATAGTTACGACATTAATTTATACTGAGAATTCCTTAAGTAGACAGGATATTTTTTTGCACTATTTATTCAAAAGATATTAAGAATAAATACAGTTTTTTGAAAACTAAGCATTGAAAGTCATAAAAGATTCTTTCAATTTAAAACAGACTGAAATATTATTGATCATAGAATAGTATGATTAGCACTCACGGCAGCTCTTTTGGCACTTCCTGTTCTTTTGATTTACGCTTCCTTCAAATAGTCAACTTTTCTTCAAAGATCATGCCCTCATAAAACTTTTGAAATCTTAACACAATCAATGAATTGTAAGAGAAACAAACTGTTTGAATTGGATGCGTTCTAAATATATCAATCAATTCAATTTCATTGTGTATTTTTTTTTTTAAATGGGCACTTCAAACTTTGTCGATTAGCTTACTTTATAGTCAGTTTTTATTTTTAGCCTGGGATCAAAGTCTTGTAGTCAATATTTTCGAAAGAAGAATACAAAAATAAATCTTGATTGTAAACAGTTTTAGGCCTTAAAGTTAAAAAAATAAAACACGTCATCATTAATCATTTTTATTAGATCGAAAAAAGTTTATAGTTTGATCTGGAATTTTTAAGTAGGATGAAAAACTCAGTTCATAAGAAAGTACTTAAAAATGATTATTTACGGAAAAAAAACATACCAACAGTTGTTACAAGATAAGAATATAGGAAAATAATTAAATTTACCTGAAGTAGAACAAATTTCGGGATTATAATTATTTTTAATGATATATTTGTGAGTATTTGAGTGAGCTAAAAAGGGTGCATAAAATTTCGATTTAATGTAGATCTGATATTATAATCGAATGCATAAAAATTGTATGCATAACATGTTATTATCACTTTATTTCTTACTTGTCAAAAGAACGACGATCAATGAAAGAGGGAAAGAAAGAAAGGCTTAATCCAAATCGAATAAACCATTTTTTTTATAATGTTATCGACATGCTACTCCCTCTTCACAGAAAATCGTATGATGCCTTCAAATATTAACCTTTCAAGCAGCTTACCAATATTTGAAAGCAGTGAAATCGAACGACTTCTTGGGTATTGCCAATATTTTCGCGCATTACCATTGCTAAGGAAAGCAGCAAATGTTGATGCAATTATTCAGAGTGATTGCGAGAAGAACAAAGAAAACATGGAGAAGCCTTTTAAGCATATAATTGGAGATTTCATCAGGCCCTATTGATTTTTTAGGGTTTTGTACTAAAATACAAAACCCTATTGCAATCACGACCTATGTCCGTCTGTCCGTCCGTCCGTGCGTCCGTCCGTGCGTCCGTCCGTGCGTCCGTCTATATGTCACGGCACTTTTTCTCCGAAACTATAGAAGCTACAGCCATGAACCTTTGTGGTAAGGTCAGAAGTGGTGACTTCTTGAAAGTTCAAGGGTGGAAAAAATTTTCAAAGGGGTTTAAGGGTGTCTCCCCATATAGGGAGGTGACCCCTTAAAAAAAAATTTCACCATTGGTAGTCGAGTAGGATGTCATTGGAAAAGTCTCAATGAGCCTTATAAGTACCGAAGGGGCCAGGGGAAGGGGAAAAGTACCAACTTTTCGCGTACCCCCCCTCGCGATTGGACACCTGTGATCCGAAAAATCTGAAAAAAATCATGAATGTAGGCCTTAATGAGTACAATAACAACAAATACATGAGAAGTCGAAATTCACTCAACTTTATTAGTAATAGTATGATTTATCGATTTTATATTTTCTTGAATAAAGTCTAAAGTTTCATAAGGATCGAAATGTATTTAACGAAGTTATAGCGATTTGAATTTTCCTGTATTACTATGGAACAATATGCCCTGTATTACTATGGAAACATATGGCTATGGAGCCATATGCGCTTTTTACCGACTTAGACACTACAGCTTTGCTAGCATTTGCATGAAGATTTCAGGAATGATAGGTATCATGAAGATGAGTACATACAATTGAAAAAAGTCGAAGAGGCAGGAGAGAGCTCCTAGCAAAAGGGCTTTGTAACCATTCTAGGATTCGAAAAAACAGGCCTTGAACCGATAATTACCCTACAGAGGAGTGGCCTCTGAAAAAAAATTTCATGAAACGTAGCCGATATGAGTATCAACTGAAAGTTCTTTATGAGATCTTTTCAAAACAGTTCTTAAACTGGCAGTTTTTGCTTCAGTGGGGGCACAGGGGGGAGACATGAAAAATGTGTTTCCTCTCTCGCGAATGGACACCCGTGATGTAAAAAATCTGAAAAAATTATCAAGGGAGATATTTATGGTTATAACTATAACACCCGTGATCTAAAAAATCTGAAAAAATTATATTTATGGTTATAACTATAACAAATTATTGTCGTGTGACCTGTGGAGAAGCAACACATTATTTGTATTGTATTGGTCGTGCTCGTGTCAGCATCGCAATCGGTAGTTACTTGCTCTAAATATTTTGAATTTTAGCTAGTCAAGCTTCTAAAAATTAAAAGTTTGTTATTAACGTCGTGAGAAGTGTTAGTGGATCAGAAACTCATTCCTTTTATCAACACATAAACAATTTGTAATCTTCGTGAAGTAAACTAATATTAAATAAAATGAGCTCCATATTAGAGTGCCTAGAGTGCAATGAACCCATTGCAGAAAACAGTGACTCACTAGACTGTATTGTCTGTAAAAAACTGTGCCATTTCTTCTGTGTTGGATACAGTGAAAGCAGCTTCAGAAAACTCACTAGGGATAAAAAACGAAATTGGCTTTGTAGTAATTGCAGAATCGCTAATGATCCTGCTGCTAAGAGTTCAAATGAGTTCAATAAGGAGATAATTGAAAATGTGCGGGCGATGAAAAGTGAGCTCCAATTTCAAAATACGGAATTCACTGAACTAAAAAAATTTTTCAAACAAGAACTGGCAGAATATAAAAAATCATTGGACTACTGTTGTAACAAAATTGATGATTTTAATGCAAAAATGATGAGTTACAATAAAAAAATTGAGGGGCTGGAGGCGCTGTGCAATAAGTTATCGAACGAAAATTAAAAATATTACGTGCAAATTAAAAGCCTCACACTGCAAGTAAACCAGTTACAACAGTCGAAGCTGGCAACGGAATTGGAAATAAATGGGATTCCATTGACTCCAAACGAAAATACAACCGCTGTTGTTCACAAAGTAGGCGAGCTGCTCCATATTGATACTAACAAAAATCAACCAATCTTTTCAATGCGAAAAATGATTAAACGACATCAAACTAACGCATCCCCATCAATTGTAGTACGATTTGCTACGGATGAAGCAAGGGCTGCGTGGATGGCAGCAGCTAAAGCGAAACGTGAGCAACTCATATGTTCAAACATTCATGGAAGCTTTAAAGCAGACAGGTTTTATGTGAATTTTCACTTAAGTCAACACTATAGACGGCTACTTTACACAACCAAAAAATTCGCAAGAGAAAATAGTTACAAGTATGTATGGATTAAAGATGAAAATGTATTTATTAGAAAATCAGAGCAGGGAAAAATTTATAGGATTAACTTTGAAGAAGACTTGAATTTAAATCTACTCCAATGAATTTTAAGCAAATTGATCCTATTTGAATAACACTTTTTTCTCTTTCCAAAATGTTTGATATTATTAATGAATTAGAAACAAGCAACACTATGTATTTAAACGATCCAAAGCTTAGTAAATATTTTATTTCCGATTTTCAAAGCCTAAAAATATTTCATCTAAATATTCGAAGCATTGCTAAAAATTTTGACGAATTATGTATGCTTCTTTCTTCTTTTGATATTGTTTTTGATGTCATAGTTTTAACTGAAACGTGGCTTGATGCCTCTGATAGTTTTGAACTTAGTGGCTACAATAAAATAATCAAACCCATAAAAAACAATAAATGTGATGGCATTATAGTGTGTATAAAAACTAATTTAAATTTTCAAGTTTTAAATGAAGAAATCGGCAATTAATAATATTTTTCAGACAGCAATTTATACAACATGCGTAACTGATCATTTTGCTATTATGGGTCATATTAAATGGTTCAAAGAAGAAAATAGAAATAAAGCTTTAAGTGAGAATCAAAATAAAGATATTAAAATCATAGATTATTCACTGTTCAAAGAAATTCTGTCGCAAGATAATTGGGAAGATGTATTCATGGAGACAAATGCCGAGAAAGCTTTCTCTTTATTTTATAGTAGAGTAGTTTATGTATTAAACTGCAGCTTAAAGATTGCCGTAAAACCTTCTAGTAGACTGAAAAGGTTGAAGCCGTGGATAACTAATAGTTTGATTAAGGCTATAAGAAAACGGGATAATATTGCGAGAAGAATGTCTAAAGAACCGTTTAACGTAAACTTACAAACTTTTTACAAAAACTACAAAAATATTTTAAAATCTTTAATAAGGAGAGCAAAAAGTAATTATTATAGAAATAAATTAAGTGAATGCGGCAATGATAATAAAAAGATTTGGATGCTAATCAATGAGTCAGTGGGTTGTAGAAATTCGAAGTCTAATGTTACAACCACTGATATTTTCACCACAGAGGGAGTAAAAGTGTCTCATAGTGATCCTCAAAATATTGCTGAGCATTTCAATAAACATTTTGTAAATATTGGAAAACATATCTCAAACAATATTAAATCAAATGTTTCAGTAAATCATATTCGAAAGTCTTCAAACAGCAGTTACAATATTAAAGACTCCTTATTTTTAGTACCAGTTACCCAAGAAGAAGTGAAACAACAAATTTCAAAATTAAAACCAAATGTTTCTCCTGGTATAGATGGTATTCCATCTAAATGTATTAAAGAAAATGCGGAAGCACTAGCTGGCCCACTTTTTCATGCCATTAATCTATGTTTTTCACAAGGATACTTCCCAAAGGAACTGAAACATGCCCTGGTGATACCCTAATATAAAGCAAATGATAAAAGAGATATGAACAACTATAGACCTATTTCTCTTTTGTCATGCCTATCAAAGATTATTGAAAAATTAATTAAACAAAGATAAGTAGATTACCTGGAATCGAAGGAAATATTATCAAAATGTCAGTATGGTTTTCGTAAAGGTGTCAGTACTGAAAATGCTCTTTACTCAGTAACCAAAACAATCATTCAAAATCTTGATAAAAGTAATAAATGTCTAGGCATATTCCTAGACTTTCAGAAGGCTTTTGATACGGTGAATCGCGAAATTTTAAAAGAAAAGATGCATAGAGTGGGAATACGAGGAGTTGCTCTGGATCTTTTTTCGAGATATCTAAAAGACCGGACCCAGGCGGTGCGTTATAACAATAAAATAAGTAAACCCCTTACAGTTGATACAGGTGTCCCGCAAGGTACAGTCCTGGGGCCAATTTTATTTCTAATTTACATAAACGATGTTCATAAATTGATATTACCTAACTGCTCTCTTTGCTCTTTTGCTGACGACACTGTCGCACTTTTCAGGGGTGATACATGGAACGAAGTGGTTGTAAAGGCAAATGAAGGGATGGAACAAATACAAAATTGGCTTGTAAGCAACTTAGTGAGTTTGAATGTAAATAAGACGGTGATGATTCCTTTCACACTTACTTCTATTGGGCTACCTAGAAATGAACTGAAGGTAGTATTACACATCCCCGACTGCTCTTACAAGAGAAACGGAGATTGTGTTTGCCCGGTTCTCCCAGTGTGTCACAGTACCAAGTACCTCGGTATCATTATAGATTCTCACCTTCGCTGGAGTCAACATGTCTCTTATTTAGCTTCCAAAATAAGGAAAATGATCTTCAAATTTGTTCAGTTGAGAGATATATTATACAAAGATGAGCTTAGGCGTGTTTACTTTGCTTTAGCACAATCCTTATTGGAATATGGATTGATTGCGTGGGGAGGTGTAGCGATTACCCTCGTTTCGCCATTGAAAATAATTCAAAAGAAAATTATTAAGATTTGCTTAAAGAAACCGAAAAGATATCCAACTGATCTAATATATAAAGAATTTAAAGTAATGAGTCTGCATGATTTATACCATCTAAATTTACTAAAATTTGTACATTTAAATCGTAAAGTTTTTCCATTTGCAACCCATTCAGTGCATGCAACTCGTCGCCAGGTGAGCCAGATTCTTTACGAACCTCGTTATAATACAACTGCAGCCTCATTACACCCTTATTATTACGGACCACGTATTTTTAACCTACTCCCCAAAAGCATTTCTAACCTAAATAACATCAACTTATTCAGATCTAAACTAATTAACTATCTAACGGGATAGTGCATAAATGTTCACGAATAGAATACAGAAGTAATTTATCCTCTGTTTACTTGTTTTTCTTTTATTTCTGAAAAAAGTTATTGTAAAATAATACACATGAAAATTAAATAGGCTGATAAAAATTGTAAGCAGTGATGCTGACATAAGCAAGCCATTTCCTCGACACGAGCAGTGCTCAATGAGGAATGTGCTCATATAAAGACTATAGATATAAAGGTTTTTGAATTATATTTTTGAATAATTGTTTCTTCTTTTTCTTAAATAAGATAACACATGTATTATATTTGTATTTTTTTCTGAGCAATAAATAGAAATAAATAAAAATAAATAAATAAAATAAATACCTCAGAAGTCAAAATTCTTTCAACTTTGCTAATAAGAGTATCATACTCAAACATGACATGTTTCTTGATTTTATTCGTTGCTGGTTACTGCATTTTGTAAGTTGAGTCCAAAACCCTCCTGACAGAGCATAGGTCTGTCTACCCAACTTGTTTGAATTTTGCTCCAGTCCGAAGAAAGTGAGTTTCAGAGGGATTTGAATCAGAGAATCTGGTCAAGAACAATTGCTCATTGTCCTTGTCGAAATCCGTTGTGGTACTGCTCACTTACGAAGTAAGGGAATATTCCTCACATACTTTCTATCGTTGAAGAACTTTCGCAAAATCTTTTTCGATGGAGTAAGCGATAGATTTGCCATCCATGACCATGATACAAGGATCTGGATTGATACTTTCTAGGTCCTGATCAAATCGCTTGTTAGCAAAAGCCATGGTTTTCTTTAAGGTTATTCGGTTAAAAGACATAAACACTAGTTGAATACGTTCATACTCCCAGTCGACCACATTCAAATTGCGATGGTGGCGATGATGCTCCAAGATATCTTCTGGTAAATCTTGATAAAGGTAATTTGTTGAAGGTTTCTTGACGGAGATCTTTAAGATGGCCGTATCCAAGGTTGAATCAATACGTACAACTCCCTCATCGCTTTCGAGAAAAGGTAGATTTCTCGATGTTTTGATCGCATTTTCTTCCATTCATCTGTCAAGTTCAGCGCTGGCTGCTGCCCAATTGATTTGTTTGTACAGAATAAAAAGCTGAGGATCTGCAACTTGAAGTTTCACACCCCTTTTCACTCTTAAGGTCAGCTCAACCAAAAAATGATCAGATTTGGCGTCCAGAACTCTACACTCAAACTTCCTCCAACTGTGGGAGGGATTTACCAGATTGGCAGACACGATGAAGAAGTCAATAATGGACGACCTTCCGAGGAAGGTAGGTTCTTTCGGGGTAGTCATTATGAGATCCATATTTGATTGAAACCAATTGGAGGTAGCTGTTCCGTAGCCATTAGATGCAATATTTCCTCATGAGGGATGCTTCGTATTGAAATCACCCTCATGAAATACAAATCGAATTTCTTGCATAGAGTAGGCACTGTTTCCAAGTTGTCAATGACCTTCCTCACCGGATATCCTTGTCAAACATAGATGCTATCAAACACAAAGGTGCACCCTCCCAGCATGCAGCTGGTATAAGGTAGTGCCTTTTAACTTTCAGATGATATTTGTGAGTCATAGTAACTTCGAAAATTCCCTCTGGATCATCATGCCTGATAGTCTTGTATTTTCCCAGATGCACTCTGTGCCATTCTTTAAGTCTTGTTTCCGATATAAACAAGAAGTCAGGTCTATGACCGTTTAAGTATTCTTGAACAGAATTCCTTTTATAGCGTGAAGCCAGTGAACACATGTTGAGGATGGAGAGTTCAATAGAACTCATCACGGCAACATAGAATCCATACAATACGATTAGTGAGTGTTATAGTGAGGGATGAAAGTGTAGTCTTTTCGAATGAGTGTGAACATGCATCCCCGAACAATTGTTCGTGGCCAGTGCTCAAAACCGTATTTCGGTAACTCTGCGACTGCTGTCGTTGCTGCATTGGCTACTGTTTAGGTTGACGTATAGACTGAAGTAAAGTCCGTTTCGTTGCACCTTACAAAAGGGTAGAGTACGAGATGGTTTCTCGTAAATTATTTTTTGTAGATGCGTTGTTGGAATCCCTCCTGGCCTCTTTTTTCAACTTCTTTTGTTTTAGGATAACCACTGAAACTTGCAGGGTGACCCTTAGCATTGCAGTTGACACTGAATATCTATCTTTTTTATCGTCCTTCGACATTGGACATACAATCAACCTGTGTTGCTTATCAAGTCCACAGTTAGAAACGAGGTGGCCAAATCTTTGGGAATTGAAGTTGCTGCTTTTTTGTAGACGTTCCCATTGTATCTTTTCATACAGAGGGAACTTTATGTCCATCCATTCTTCACTTCAAAGTCTGGTTTGAACGGGGCTTAAAAAAGAGGAAACCGTCCTTATTTTCCTCCTAGAGGTTATCGTCGAGAAAGTTTTAGCTGATAGGATATCAGCTAAAAGATTCAGTCCTCTATCGAACATCCTTGCATTCCAACTCTCATCCTAAAATTGATATCCCGATATCCTGCCTGGAATTTGCGTGAAATCGCCAAAAATCGTGATCAGTGCATTGTAATATAAGTTCAAATGGATATTAGTTTGTTGATTTTAAAACCTTGCATAAGACATGCCAGTTTCTTATTGCCACGTGTTTTCATATGAAAAACATGTCGTGTAGCTAGGAGAGCGCTCCTGTTAGAAGGGCTTTGTATGTAACCTTCCTAGGATTCCAAACAACTTTTCTGATGACATAAATCATTGACTTGAATTTTAAATCTGCTGAACTTACTAGAAACTGTTCACTTATTTTTGTTTCATAAGCATAAAAGAGCTGTCATTTTGCTCCATTTTAAATCGATTTTCTGAATACTCGGCCAATCGTAAGTATTCAAATAAAACACTATTTTTAATTGAAAAATCGTCGGGCCTTGTTTTTTTGTGTGAACAGGCGCATTTCGATTGCTTTGAGTCATCTTCAGTGTCGACTCTTCAAGAAAAAAGAAAATTGATCTGCCGATATCAAATAAAACAAAACAATTGACTAAAACAATATTCTTGAAATTTTTATCAAAATCCGAAGAAAATTGTAGCATCTAGGACGATTTGAAATACGAGGAAGGCTCAAATATTATGGAGACAAACGCTGTAGATGGCGCCCATGTATGTTTTGAAGGTCGTGGCTTGAGTATGTGATAGCTGGGTCCCTTACAAACAGTAGTGGTTGAGCACACCATCGATAGTATTCAATAGTTTACTGTATAACAATCGATAACTAACGATAGCTGTCGATAGTTTTTAAAAATTTTGAAAATCCTCTAAAAAATATTATTACTTTGAAAAAAAAATGGGTGCAAAGCAAACAAAATCAGTTACTACAATATTTTTCTTCACAAAAGCCAAGAATTTTGATTGACAAAAGTAAGCATATTAACATTTTTAGGTTTGATTCTTGAACGACGGTCTGAAATTTTAACATTTTCGCGAATTTGTATGCATAGCCTCCAAAATAATAATGGGTCAGTATCCTGAGTCGCATTTGTTTGCTCTAGATATTGCCTCAATGCTATAATATTGTCCACTGTTCCTGTTCTGGTTTTGTTTCTTATGCTAAGCCTCTCTTCCATGAATCCAAAAAGTGATTTAGATAACGCGACTACTGCCATTAGCTCTATTGGGCATGACGCTTCTTCTTCCTTTACATTTTTATTGCATATGGCTGGAGAGTTTAAGGTAATTTCATTTTGAAGAAGTATGACAGCTTTTTTATGCGTTTTCCGATGAAGGAAAGCCTTCCTTTTTCATTCGAGGGTCCAAAATAGTTGCCAGTTTAGGTAATGTTCTTTCCTTATGAGGAAATAGTCTTTTTTGCATTTTTGATCGAATTACTTTAAGAAGCGTATTTCCTTCCAATGTTAATGGTACAAGAGGCGTAATGTTATTATAAATTGCGAAAACTATTGGCATTATTAGCGGCATTGTTACATAGTCTCCTGATATTTTATTTTTTGCCTCATCAAATGAATAAAAGATTAAAATTATGTCATTTATTATTGCAGCTCGAGAGTCAGGCCGACAGGAGCTTTTGGCGATTTTGATGACAGTACAATTAAAGTTTCATTAACCTTGATTATTCGTTTGATTATATACAACGAACTGTTCCACCATGTAGGAACTTCTTGAATTAATTTTAGAGGCTACTCATTTCTTACATGGAATCCTTCCTTTAATTTTAAAGATGCCTTGTTACTGCTTTTGAAAAAAGTTACCTATTCCTTGCACTTGATTAGCTCTGGTTTTATCTCAGGAATTTTGATTCCGTCTTGCATCACCAGGTTCAAAGTGTGAACAAAAAATAGATGATGTCTAATTTTTAATATAGTGCAAACTTTAATCATTGAAGAGGTATTATCAGTAACTATACAAGATAGTTTATTTTTAATACTCCAAGCGGTCATTATTTCATAAATTACTTTTGCAATATTTTCAGCAGTAGAGCTGCTACAACATTCTGTAGATAGAACAGCTACACGGGTGACGTAATTTGCATCGGCAAAATGACAAGTTACTGCAAGGCAGCTATTGCTCACCCTTGACGACCACATGTCGCATCCCAAATTAAAAAATTCATTTTTTTCCAAAATACAAGCTAATTTCGATTTGCTCTCTTCGTAATGGTTGTTTACTTGGTAGGTCGTACCTGGGATCAAAAAGTTTGACGAAGGCTCTAAATCCAGAATTGTTTACAAGGCTGAATGGCTAGAAATCTAACAAGAGCCTGATCTAACACTTTTTTCCGAGAACTATCCGTTGTATAGGAATACTGCCTTTTGAAAAACGAGGTCAACTTCCTGAAAAAGAACATATGAATACGTTGGGGACTAGGGTCTTAGAGTTTTTATCAAAGGGTTTATTTTGACTGAAAAGCGTTATTTCTACAAAAAACAATGAATTTTAAGAAAAAAGAAAACAAAAAAGTGCATTCGCCAATCCATTAAAATCAGTCACTCGAAAAATTAAAAAGCTTACGGCAAAGTACATACTTGACTGAGAAGATATCATGAAAGAAGGACCAGAATTTGAATTTCCAGAAAACGAGGCTGCTTCGTGGAAATTGAGATGCGCACGCACAGTGCCCTCTTCGACCGATTCATTTGAATATCCAAGATGTGAACGTTTAAGGTGACCTATGAGATTACTGGTATAACCACTCGTTTTATACTCTTTTCCACATTTCACGCACTTAGCTATCTTCTTGTTGTTGTCCTTCTTAAAAAACTTCCACACTTCGGATATTTTACGCTTTGGCATAATTGAATCACTAAAAAAACGCACCATTTAACGAATCCACATTCGAACATTCAAGGCACGTGACACTGATAGAAGACAGTGTAGCTCAAAATTAGAGAGAGGCTTAATTTATTTTAGTTTCATGCCTGGGCTACAATAAAACAAAAGCAGGCATAAGCAAATGTCACAAAGTTGAGCCCATATATACAGCGTATTGAACACATTTTACATACACGAATATACGCAACATTGGAAGTTGAATCGGATCCAACTTTCATGTAGTTACGTAACGTAAAAAGTGTGTAAGCATGAATTGAATGTTGGCGAACTTAAAACTTGGTCCCGAATGTTTCGTTTTTTCTATGCCTTACGCCCACCAGTCATACATTTTAGTTCAACATTTCAACCCGAGTGGCAGTGGACAATGATGCTCAAAATTAATATTGGTAAGTCTAAAAAGTATCGAGGCTTTTTTTGTCATTTTGAAAATTTCTTTTGTTTAAAATGGATTTTATTTAAGTACATATTGTCCACTATTATCTTTGACCTTTTGCCATTTTTTTTGGATTGAGCCATTATTCTATTTGTGTTGAGCTTCTGTGGTTTAATGGCGAAAAACTTGGCCAAGTGATTTTCACAGTCCCTTTTTGAAGCGAATTTATCTTAAATAAGGAAGTTTTGCAGAGACCGAAACAAATGGTAGTCTGATGGTGTAAGATCTAAACTATACGGTAGATGATGCATCAAAACTTCCCATCCAAGCTCTGTCAATTTTTGCCGGGTCATCAAAGATGTGTGTGGTCTGGCATTGTCATGATGGAAGACAACGCCCTTTCTATTAATCAATTCCGGCCGGTTTTTTTGAATTGCTTGTGGCAATCTGGTTAATTGCTGACAGTACAGAGCCAAATTGAGTGTTTGGCCAGGTTCTGGCACCTCATGATAAACAATTCCATACCATACACACAGCATAACCTTATTTGATGTCAATCCTGGCTTTGAAGTCGTTTGTGATGATTCACCTTTTTGACCATAATCTCTTTTGAGCGCCATCCTCGTATCTTACCCATTTTTCATTTCCCGTAGTGATTTGCTTCAAAAATCGTTCGATTTCGTTGCGTTTTATTAGCATTTTGCAAATGGAAATTCGGTCGATCAAATTTTTTTCTGTTAATTCATGCGGCACCCAAACATCGAGCTTCTTTGTGTAGCCAGCCTTACGCAAATGGTTCAAAACTGTTTGGTGATGGATATCTAGTTCCTAAGCAATGTCATGGCTACTTATGTGTCGGTTTTCTTCAATTTTTTGTAAGATTTCATCGACTTTTTCAGTGATTGGACGAGCTGAGTGAGGTGCATCTTTGACATGAAAATTTCTAGAACGTAAGCGAGCGAGCCACCTCTTGGCTGTGGCTTTTGATAAAGTATCTTGACCGTAGACACCACAAATTTTTTTACGACCCTGCGATGCACTCTTACCTTGATCGTAGTGATATTGTAAAATATAACGAATTTTTTTCAGAAACTTCATTCATTTTTAAATGAATACAACTTTGACACGAACGACGAAGTACAAAACTGTCCATATGAAAATTGTAGACTGGAATATCACCTTTCAAACGCATGTAAGTTCGACTCAATCTGATTAGTATTGCCCGATATATGACAACGAACACCATCTAGTGACAATACTTTTTAGACTATCCAATATATACGATCCACCCTCACATCTTGTTGTTGTTGCATTGACATATAATCTAAATGGCTGATGATTATGACTCGATTTCAAGTAAATTTTGTGGATACAAGGGTCTTATCTTGGTATACATAATTTCAAAATGTAAAGAAATTTAAGGGGACCACTTTAATTTTATGGAGTTAAACGTAAAATTAATAAAGCATAATATTGCTAAAAAAGTCGAGCGAAATTTAATTTCTGAGTTTTTTGTTGCTCTTGTACTCACAAAGACCTATTTCTGTAATTTTTTGCAGATGTTTTGGATCAAAGATGTCCAATCGCGAGTTTTTTTGTACATTTTCCCTCTCCTTGAGTGGCCAGATGCACGAAATCAATTTTTTTTTCAAAGTCAGTGTTAAGAAAATTCTTTCAAGGATCACCGTGTTAGAAGGGGGACCCTCCTTAATAATTGTTAAGGTTTGATAAAACCTATCCTTTCAGAGATTACCACTTCTGACCTTTCCGCAAAGTTTGAGCTTTATAGCTTCAATTCCTGTGACGCAGGTCTTTCTAATTCTAGAAAGACCTGCTAGTTTCTGTCTGTCTGTCTGTACGTCACAGGAATCGAAGCTTTGAAGCTCAAACTTTACGGAAAGGTCAGAAGTGGTAATCTCTCAAAGGATAGGTTTTATCAAACCAACACAACAACAGTATGCTTTGTTGACAAAGTTGAGGGAGTTTCAACTTGTAGGGTATTTACAGCCCAAACAAACATCTATAAGTATTCAATCACGAGGGCACATTTTTTCCTGTTTTAAGGGTTTTGTACTAAAATACAAAACCCTATTGCAATCACGACCTGTGTCCGTCTGTCCGTCCGTTCGTTCGTCTGTATGTCACAGCATTTTTCCTCCGAAACTATAGAAGCTATAGCCATGAAACTTTGTGGAAAGGTCAGAAGTGGTGACTTCTTGAAAGTTCAAGGGTGGAAAAACTTTTCAAAGGGGTTTAAGGGGGGTCTCCCCATATAGGGAGGTGACCCCTCAAGAAATTTTTTTCACCATTGGTAGTCAAGTAGGGTGTCATTGGAAAGGTCTCAATGAGATCTTTTCAAAACAAGTCTTGAAATTGCCTTATGAGCACCGAGGGGGGCAGGGGAAGGGGACATGTACGAACTTTTCGCGTACCCCCCCTCGCGATTGGACACCTTCCATCCGAAAAATCTGAAAAAAGTCATGAATGTAGGCCTTAATGAGTAAAACAACAAAAAATACATGAGAAGTCGAAATTCACTCAACTTTGTTAGTAATAGCATGATTTATCGATTTTATGTTTTGTTGAATAAAATCTAAACGGTGCCCTTAAACTCAATAAAAGCAAACGGATGACTATTTATAGGATTGATCTTTTCTGAAAATTTCATAAAGATCGAATGGTATTAAACGAAGTTATAGCGATTTGAATTTTCCTGTATTACTATGGAACAATATGCCCTGTATTACTATGGAAACATAAGGCTATGGAGCCATATGCGCTTTTTACCGACTACTACAGCTTTGCTAGGATTTTCATGAAAATTTCAGGAATGATAGGTATCATAAAAATGAGTACATACAATTGAAATAAGTCGAAGAGGCAGGAGAGGACTCCTAGCAAAAGGGCTTTGTAACCATTCTAAGATTCGAAAAAAAGGCCATGAGAAGTGGCCCTTGAAAAAAAAATTCATGAAACGTAGCCGATATGAGTATCAACTGAAAGTTCTCTATGAGAGCTTTTCAAAACAGTTCTTAAACTGACAGTTTTTGCTTCAGCGGGGTCACAAGGGGGGGGGGGGGAATACATGAAAAATGTGTTTCCTCCCTCGCGGATGGACACCCGTGATCTAAAAAATCTGGAAAAATTAACAAGGGAGATATTTATGGGTATAACTATAACAAATACCTCAGAAGTCGAAATTCTTTCAACTTTGTTAATAATAGTATGATCCTCCAACATGACATGTTTCTTGATTTTATTCGTTACTGGTTACTGCATTTTGTAAGTTGAGTACAAAACCCTTCTGACATGAGCATAGGTCTTCCTACCCAACTTGTTTCTTATTGCTGCTTACCCTTCAATGGATGTTAAAATTTTAAGACTTTATATTTAAAGATCTTTTGAAAACCTGTTATTTGATACCCTACTTGACTATTTATGGCGGAAAATTTTTTAAAGGATCATTTTCTTATATGGAATGACCCCTTGAAATCCTTTCAAATTTTTATTGATGCCTATAAAACTTCCGATATGACAATACTTCTAACTTTCGCTCCAATTTAATGTTTTAATAGTTACCGAGAAAATTTGTTGTGATACACTGACATATGTATAGTCGGGCGAACAGACAAGTATCAATTTTTAATACGGTATCGTAACGATTTTCATTTAAAAATCCTCAAAATGCCATAAGCCCATTATATTTCACGAGAAAACTCCCCATGGTAGTTGATTGAGTAGCATCCTCTGTTACACACCTTATACGAGCGTTTAATGGGACCGCTGAAAATATTCCCAAACGAAACAAAATGGAAATGCAAAAAGGAACTGCCTCCGTGACTTCCCAAAAAAGAGTTTAGAACACGTGTAACCCACCATCGTGTTAATTCTTTCTAATGGACAGATAACACGCAACCTACCGAGGCTCGTCTTTGAAAGCCCTGTTTTTCCAATTGATATAAAAAGAGTTGAATTATAAATGGTATTCCCCATGCTAAATCTAAGTGAGAAAAGATTTATGGTAAATAGAAAATTGTTTTCTATTATGTACTTGTGGGTAATTCGGTTTATAAGAATTCCTTAGGCTTTCAATTATTTTCCATTTATTCAAACATATCGTGCCAACCCTTTTGCCTAAATTTACAGAGAGAAAGAAGTAATTTCATTTGTGTTACACCTTTGCAGCAAATGATTTAATTTTCAGAAATTCGTATTTTTGCCAGCCAAGTTAACACCTCCACCGGAAATATTTATTAATTAAGGAGTTAAATATGACAGTTTAGCTAACAGCCACTTCACACGAAAACGATGTAATTATTCGCAAAATATAATTCTATCTCCGTAGTAATAATGTTGGACACATTAAGTCAGGATTATAATATTGTTGAAAGGAGCGTTCTTCCTCGTAGAGGAGTATTCAACGGAAAAATCTTAAATTTTTGTGAATTGCTTGTCAAGGTGAATTACAATGAATTGCTTTACTTCTGGTCAGAAGAGAATGTTGCGTAGAACCCTGTCAAAAAGTTTATTTTTAGAGCCATTCAGTCTGCCACGAAATACTTCTATCCATTTGCAAGAGATTTTTGCTACAACAGTGGTTTTATCAACTTGGAAAGAATATGAGAACTGACGGATTATTTTTAAACTCTTGTTACATTAAGCATTCGTGGAATTACGTTTTATATATTTGAAGTTACTAGTATTTAGTTATTTACAGAATTACCTGGAGTTCTACTGAAAAGCTTGGTTTCATTCTAAAATGCTCACCATGAGCCCAGCATTCCCAAACGGTTGCTCAATTAGTTGGTTGTATCATGGAGCAGATATAATTATGAAAGAGTTTCTTAGAATTCAGCAATAGCATCCAAACTTCTGACAGTGAGAATCATGTTGAGGCGAAAGCTAGGGTTGAACAATGCACATGAGGGTACTTAATGAAGTTTAGCAGACACCCTTCTGACTTCTTCTGTAGCCATTCAATTCGAAACTCATCCTTGCGTTGAGAACATTTTCGGAATGTTTTTCGAACAAGTTGGCGAACAATATTTTCTGTGTTCTTCTAAATGAACGAACGTATTTGGACATATCTATACGTGTAACTAAATATGTGTACTCGTATGTATGTACAATTCTATTGCTTGTCGGTGATATTCAGGTTTCCGGAAAATTAAGCACTCTTCTAAAAGTTTTGGGTTAGAACTCAACCAAAGAGCTCTGCAATGTGGTTCTGCAGGCACGTTTTAAATTGTTTAGTGAATTGGAGTTTGTACTGAACGTAAAGATGCGGAACTTTGCACTGTGTCATCAAATTTTGAATAGTAATTAAAAATTCTATACAAAACTTAAATTGTATTTATTGAAGACACTAGCAATAATGAATATTCTCTTAGAATCAAGTAGCTCTTGTAAATTTTAAGCCCTAATTTCAGTTTTATAATTTGGTCATATTGGAAAGTAGTGTTTTAAAACTTT
This sequence comes from Odontomyia ornata, assembly GCA_963969285.1. NCBI lineage: Eukaryota > Metazoa > Arthropoda > Insecta > Diptera > Stratiomyidae > Odontomyia > Odontomyia ornata. The sequence goes on along the minus strand of OZ017739.1, from coordinate 5,297,731 downwards.
TAGAAAAAAACTGAAAACCGACTTTGGGATGCCCTAAAAAGGATGAAATAAATTTTTTGGAAGCGAAATGGCACCGCATTATTTCCCCCATTTTTTTGTGATGGTGTAAATGTTAGAAGTTTTTATGTTGAAATGGGGAAATTCATTTGGCACCCCTTCCAAAAAATTTATTTTGTCCTTTTTAGGGCATTCTGAAGTCGGTTTTCTTTTGTTTTCTAAAAGTTTTTTGTTTCGCCCTTTTTAGTGGCAAATTTCTTCATTTCAAACCATTCAAAATTCAGTTTCTTGAATACATTGTATCATGTTCTCGTATATTAAAATAACCATAGGAATCGAATTTAACTCTGGTACATTTAATCCATGATCTCATCAACGTCTACCTTGATTTTAAATTTCATAATGATCCAATATGAATTATAGCTTTGAGAAATTATCGAATTTTGAACTTTGCCTAGCCGCCATTTTTAAATTCTGACCTGACCCTGGAGTGCTTTTTTATCGTGCAACTTTTTTCGACCTTTGAGTTCGTTTTTGGATTTATTATTGTGAAGTTTATCACACAATTGAATAAATCTTTGTACTAGTTTTGGTACAAACTAGAGCTATACTTTGGCCAGAACAGAAATATTGCTGAAAATTTGGCGAAAATCGAAGCAAAAGCACACACATACAAACACATAGCCATATATATATATATATATATATATATATATATATATATATATATATATATATATATATATATATATATATATATATACATATATTCAGGGATAATCGCATCAAAAGACTTGCGGATTTAAACCAAGAGGCAAACTTCTGCACTTTCTATGTAAAAGAAAGTAGAAGGATTTGTAAAGAGGCCATAATTCGAAAAACAATCGAAAAATGACCTTCTAATCAGTGGATGCAGAGTTGAGCAGCTACTTTCCCGCAATCAGCAAAGACGTGGCTTAAAAGTTTTGATTCCAACGCGATATGCTTGGCTTTTTACGAGTTTCAAGAAAAAGAATGGTATTTGTTCCTGGTGCGGCATGGTTTTCAAGAAATGGATTGATCAAATCGCGAGTCCTGGATCCAAGGACAGTAAAAAAATAAGTAGCGCTAAGTATGTATGTAAGCCCATTACCCTTACTAATGATCCAATAGAAACTTCTAACATGAATCCTAAACCTGAATCCCTATTTTCTCGGATAACTGTAGCACTTCGGTTGTCGACCCAAAACTTCACTCTATTAGCGTTTGTGCTGGTCAACTGGAAACAGTCATAGACGCAGAGGCGTCTACTGCACAAAACCTAGAAGCAGCTTCCTCTTTAAACTATAAATCTTCTACTATACAGGGCACTTATAATAACTTCGTGCGTGGAGAAGATTTAATTCCGAATTCGTCCGGATCAATTTTGCAGCCCATATCACTTGCTTCTAATAATAACAACCAATCCTTATTAGACTCGTTGTTGCCATCTACAGTCAAGGCAACTATAGTTTCGGGTGCTGACCTCGAAAAAAGATATTTAATATCTCGACTTAGAGATAATAAAATTTACGAATTGGTTTGGCTCTGCCTGTCATATATGCACAAGGCATCAGAAACCACTTGCATAGATGGGAAAACGGAAACAATTCTAAAAATCGTGATTCAGAGAGAAGGTCTTCCAATTGATCTGGATGCTCTCCGGCTTCCGTATTTTTCCTACCATGAAGAACTAAGTATCACCGTTAACCAGGCAAAAAAAAATCTCGAAACCTACGCATCACATGTTAGTTAAAATCATATCTCGTCACTGCAAAGGGTAAGGGAACAGCACCATAATTTTTTTCGTCCCCAATAAGCGGAAAATTTTAAAGTTATTTTACCATAACTGTGGTGGTATACGTAGTAAGTTAAACAAACTTTTTCTTGACGCAAAGTCGAGCCATTTTAATATCTTAACCCTTTCCGAAACATGGTTGAATGATTCTCACATTAACGAAGATTTCCTTGATAGTTATTGGAATATATGCAGAGACAATAGAGATCGTCACAGCACAGGACAATCATGAGGAGGAAGTGTTTTAATTGCAGTACACTACTCCTTTATGAGTGGGCTAGTAAATTCCACGTAATATAAATTATTCCAGCATAAAGTGGTTAAAATAAAGTTGGGAAGATGTTATTTATATATTGGCGTTTCTTATGACCCCTCAAATTCTAACGATACTGTCTACGACGACGTTTGTCAAATTGTTGCTGAAATTGGTGCAATTACAAATGAAGAAGATAAGATTATAATTACTGGTGACTTTAATCGTCCAAACTTAAAGTTTGTGGTCGATGAACAAGACGGCTTCCTTCTTCCTATCAATCTCCTAAATAGTAATGATTTCAATCTCATGAGCACCTTTTGTAGTAACGATTTGCAGCAAGTAGCTCCTATACCCAACCAAATGGCAGATGGCTATATCTTATTTTCTCTAACTCTTACGACGAAGCAGTGGTCAGTTCAACTGATGACAACGAGCATCTGTTTTCTAATTCAGTTCATCACTCCGCTTTTACCGTTGAATTGTCCACTTCTGATACTTCTAATTCTATATTTTACAATTCCACTGTTGTATATGACTTCCGTAATGGCAATTAAGATCAAATCAATTGTCTTTCATCCCGAACTGGAATGATACTTTGTCAACGTTAGACTTGGATACAGCATTATCCACCTTTTATAGCATCATCTTTGACGCCGTTGAATCATTCATACCTAAATTAAAAAAAAAAGACAAGACTTCATAGCCATGGCTAGGAAGAGATCTCCGGCATTTACGCAACGAGAGAAATAAACTTTACAAGCTACTTTAACGCAACAATGATGCCAGTGATGAGATCAAGAGTAAGTACAACGAGATTGCTCTCGAATTCGAACTAAAATCCCAAGAGGCATATCAATCGTACGTTAACGTTGTAGCGAAGGACACTATTTCCAATCCAAAAAAGTTTTTTCACTTCGTAAACGTTAAGCGTAAAACTCATGGATATCCTTCGATTATGACATACAAAGGCTCGACGTCATCTTGTGTAGAACAGATCACTCAATCTCGAAATTACGCGTCCTGGAAATTCCTCTTGCAAAAGTGCTCGATTAGCCTGTGTTGTGTGGCTCGTGGCTCCGTCCTGTTGGAGCCATATGTTCTCCAGATCATAATCTTGACTTTCTCTCAAAAAATAATCCGTTAACATCCGCCCATAGCGGTCAGAATTGACGGTAATGGCTCTTCCTTGATCATTTTCAAAAATATACGGGCCAATAACACCACCAGACCATCATGCACACCGAACGGTCACTTTTTTCGGATGCAAAGGCCTTTCTGCGATCACCTGAAGATTTTGAGAGCCCCATATGTGGCAATTCTTTTATTTACGTAACCACTGAGTGAAAAATTAGCTTCATCACTAACGAAAATTTTGTTCGAAAAATCGTTATCAATGGCTTGTTGTTCAATCACCCAATTCGCATACATTCTGCTTTGTGTATGGTCTTGAGGCTTAAGTTCTTGAGTGATTTGGATTTTGTACGGATGAAGATGCAAATCCAAATGCAAAATCTGCCACAATGAGCCGTAAGACAAGCCCAAATGTTGAGCACGTCGAGAAATCGACAAATTCGGGTCTTTCTCCACACTTTGAGCAATGACAGCGATATTTTCAGCAGGACGAATGTTGCGATGATGCACAGGCCTTGCAATATAAATAACCACTCCAGCCTCTTCAAATTTTCTCACTGTGTTCGAAATTGTCTGCTGTGTAGGTCGATTATGTCGACCGTAATCGGCTCGTAAAGCCCTTAAATGTTGATACAACAGAATCACCATTTTTATAATAAAATTTAATAATTTTAACGCGTTGTTCGACTGTTAAACGATCCATATTTCTAAATGGCAAAGCTTTAACTAAAAAACATGCTTTAGATGGCATTTAATTTGGACAAATGTCAAATGGAAATATTATACTTTCCCAACCACGAAATGGATAACCCTGTACATATAATATAAGCTGGAAAGTGACGAGTCAACTATAATTTGCAATCACTCAATCCTTATTATTTCTTCGGGGAATTTTATAATCCTATATGTGACTTTTACGTCTAAGGATGTAAGAAGGATTCTATACCAAGCTCATTGGTAAGCAAAGAATGTATGCGGAAGAGAAATGCATCCTGAAATGTTCCCTTCAACTATTGTTGAATTGTATTTATGCCACATTTAGAATTAATTTATTGGTTATTTGCGGTAGAAAGTATGGACTAAAATACACCATTTATGCAGAAAATGAAGGATACTGAATATTTTTATCATCCCTCACCGAAGGACTCGGTATCTCCAACAAATCCTTACGGAGTGCCAACTAATTGGCACTTTTCGTACGAAATATCATTTAAATTCAATTTCTCGACATCAATGTATCATTTTTGACTGTTAATATCTACAGAGTCCTTGGAAGGATTTCAATTCTGTTCCGATCCATTTTTGATTAATATGTTGTCCTTCATTTGAAACTTCTACAATCAAAATCCTTACACGCGTCGATCAGTTATGCTGAAAAATCCGGGTAAAAGTCGAAATTTTTTTAGTTTTAACGGTAAAAGTCCTCTACTGTTACTTGAATTTCTTATCCTTTAAACGGCAACTAACTGGAAGAAAGACGTATCATTTGCCAAAACAGGACTATTCTATCTATCTTCCTTTAAAAGTTATGCGTGCATTCGCGAATTCTTGGGTCACAGAAAAAGTAGACCGAAGTCGAAAAAAAGGAGGTAACTAGCTAAGGGTTGGAATTGCTTGTTCAGAGAACAAGTTGAAACGAGCAAAAACGGACGAACTGGCGGAGACATCGTCATTACGAAGATCCTTATGGCCCACAAATAAGAGTGGGGCATTCAAATGGAGGTGGTGCTCCCTCGCACCCTCCCAACCGGATCAAGATCCAAACGTAGACGTGGCCATATACTTCACTTTTGAGTTGAAACCTCATACAAACATAATTTGCATGAACTTTCCCATCAAAAGAGAAATATAGACGTGACAAATTTATATAATAGAATTATGTGATCGAATCACATAACCCTATACCATAAAACGGTACGCGAGCGGAAAGCCACTCTACCCGGCAAGAGCCCCTCGACACAATAAAACGGTGGAGTGCGCCCGATGGCTAGCCCATATCATTCGGAAAGCCTTCCGTCGTTGCGGGTCCTTTATCCGGTCAGATTTGATGGGATGGAAAGACCGAGGTTTTAAAATTTAAAGATCCATTTTAATAATAAATAACTTTCCAATTCCTATTAACTACCAGAAAAATTAGAAAAAAGAAAAAAAATCGTACAACTACGTAAATTTCAAGATATTTTTCTTTGTAATTATTGTGTCCTTGAGTGATAACTTCAATCTTTTTATCATTATAATTATTAAGTCTAAATCTCGAAAAAAAAGATTACCGAAGAGAAACAGAAAACAAAAAAAAAAATTCAGGATAAAATACATTAGCAATATATTCGGCAGATCCGCAGTTATTTCTTTATAATAATTTGAGGAATTTCGTTTTAGTTTCATTTTGATCAATACAAGTATGTACTTTCCATATCACAATACAAAGAATATTTGTTTGATTTGGAGAGTTAAGATACGCTTTTATCTTTCAATCATTAGGTAGCAAATCGATATATTCCGATACAATACAAACTAACAAAAAACAAGTTGGGTAAACAGACCTACGCTCATGTCAGAAGGGTTTTGTATTCAATTTTCAAAATGCAGTCACCAGATTGTATAAAGTCAAGAAGCATATCAATGACGATTTTATTGGAGAAACTATGAAATTCGAAGACCATACTATTATTAACAAAGTTGAAAGAATTTCGACTTCTGAGGTTTTTGTTATTGTTCTACTCATAAATATCTCCCTTGATAATTATTTCAGATGTCCATTCGCGACGGAGGAAACACATTTTTCATGTATTTCCCCCCTGTGCCCCCACTGAAGCAAAAACTGCCAGTTTAAGAACTGTTTTGAAAAGCTCCCATGAAAGCTATCATTTCATACTCATATCGGCTACGTTTGATGCATTTTTTTTCAGGGGCCACTCTCCTGTACTGTTATCATCGATTCATGGCCAATTTTTTCGAATCCTAGAGTTGTTACAAAGCCCTTTTGTTAGAAGCTCCCTCCCGCCTCCTTGTCTTGTTTCACTTATGAGTATTAATTGTAGGTACTCAGCTTCAGTCATTCATTAAATTGAATCAAGTGTTCAAAGCATGCGCCTTAAACGTTGAAGTTGGGAAAAAATAACTCAAAGTTATTCAATCTTCGCATTTAAAACAGCCACTATTTTGTTTTACGATTACTGATACCACTAGCTGAACTGATTCTCAAAGTTATTCATGACACCTATCATTCCTGAAATTTTCATGCAAATCCTAGCAAAACTGTAGTGTCTGAGTCGGTAAAAAGCGCATGTTGTTCCATAGCCATATGTTGCCATAGTAATACATGCAGCGCATATTGTTCCATAGTAACACAGGAAAATTCAAACCACTATAACTTCGCTAAATATGATGCAATCTTTATGAAACTTGCATCTGTGTACTGAATTTCATTGAATTTAAGGGTACCGTCAAGATTTTATTCAAGAAAACATAAAATCGATAAATCATACTATTACTAACAAAGTTGAGTGAATTGCGACTTCTCACGTATTTGTTGTTGTTGTACTCATCAAGGCCTACATTCGTGATTTTTTTTCAGATTTTTCGGATCACAGGTGTCCAATCGCGAGGGGGGGGGGGACACAAATTTTTCGTGTATTTCCCCTCCCTGTGCGCCCCTCGAAGCAAACTTTGCCAAACTAAGACCAGTTTTGAAAAGTTCTCATCAAGACCTTTCATTTGATACCCATATCGGCTACCTTCAATGAAATTTTTTTTTCGGGGGGTCACTCCCCTACATGGGGAGACCCCCCCCTTAAATACCTTATAAAAATTTTTAGTAGTTGAACTTTGAAGAGATCACCACTTTACACCTATATACAAAATTTGATGCTTCTAGCTTCAGTAGTTTCCGAGAAAGACTGCTGTGACACACGGACGGACGGACGGACGGACGGACGGACGGACGGACGGACAGACAGACGGACAGACGGACAGACAGGACGCGATTTTAGAAGGGTTTTGTAAAATTATTTTACAAAACCCTAAAAAGAAATACATATATATTATAATGATAATTAAAACTCGTTACTAGAGACGCTTTATACTAGCGAAACCAAATCTCAACATGATTGCATGCAATGCGATACTTCTTCGTCCAAAATGAATGTTACAATTTGCTTTACTTGTATTCTCTTTAATTACTTGTGACTACTGTTCAGCACTGACATCTTTCGGGTTGACACTTATCAATTTCTAATTCGTTTGATTTTTAATCGCATTTTAGGGAGCAAACAGCTCTTCAATTTTCAATAAATATTCATAGAGCTGCGCAACCATCAATAGAAGATTGCCGTCGAAGCCCAAGAAACACTCGCTACACATTTACGTAGTACTCAATTTCCGAAAGGCGTTTCACGCGACGAGTTAGCTCACTACGTGAGCAAGATTCAAATAAAAAATATGGCCGATCTTCGTGTTTCTCTAACTTTCGCAGAAGAATGATTTCCAAACAATGGACATTTGACAAGAATAGCGTCTTACTTGGAAGCTCACGAATTTGAGAGCTTAATTTATGCAGGAGAAAACATGGCTTTGATGAAAAATGAAGCTACTGTTAAACTACTCAGACGGAAGCAGAATCTGACTCGTGATCTCATCCACGCAATTTGGCTTTAAATGAATGTTACGCCTGCAGAAGATTAGTGCAACGTTCGTAAACTACGGCGCTTCATTACAAAACTCCGTTGCCTTTGGAAGAACACATAGATGTGGCAGTGTTTGTTGTACTGTATGCGGGAGCGCACCGATCTCTGTCATATCACATCACTTCAGGATTCTCACAAGTTAACAGGCCAATTGAAAATTCCTGGTCAAACGGGGCCGTTTTTTAACGATTTCATCCTTTAAAAGATCCAATAATGCTATACAATAATTACTGTTGATGGTCTGGCCCTTTTGGAGGTAATCAATGAATATTATACCTTGCGCATTCCAGAATACTGATACCATAACCTTGCCAGCTGACTGTTGTGTTTTTCCTCGCTTTGGATTCGGTTAATCGTGTGCAGTCCACTCAGCTGACTGTCGATTGGACTCCGGAGTGAAATGATGGAGCCATGTTTCATCTATTGTTACATATTGATGCAAAAATTCAGGTTTATTGCGTTTAAACTCTGCTCAGAATCATTAACACGTTGTTGTTTTTGATCGATTTTGAGCTCGCGCGGCACCCAAATATTGGTGAATGATATTATGTACACATTCAGATGATATCTTCACAATGTCTGCTATCTCGACCAACTTCACTTTACGGTCATTCAAAATTATTTTGTGAACTTTTTTGGAGTTTTCGTTGATGACTGCCACTTTTGGGCGTCCACTGCGTTCGCCGTCTTCGGTCCTCATTTCACCACTTTTAAACTTACCATACCAATCAATGATGGTTGATTTTCCTGGTGCAAACCCAAGAAACTCTTCATCAAGCCAAGATTTTGCTTCAACTGTATTTTTTCCCTTCAAAAAGCAATATTTCATCAGCACACGAAATTCTTTTTTTTTCCTTTTCATTCAAATAAAAAAAGTAGCTACTTTCAGAACGCAATATCTCACAAACTAATGGTCGGACTGCTGTCAAATTTCGACAGGTCTCGTTTGAATGTTGGTACTAACTAAAAATCATAAAGATTTAATACTAGCACCACCATCTATGTATCACACCGGGGACTTTTCAATTGGCCTTAAATCGACTACGGGCGTGGGCAAGCTCACCAATAGGCAAACGAATGAAACAGTGGCAAACCGTCGCACCAACACCCTCTGCAAACCGTTCTCTCGCTCATTCGCACACACTTGTCTAGGACTAACCAACATTTTTCTGACACTTAAAAATATTTTTGAAATCGTCTACCCAGGATATAGATCATATTTCTAACTAATTCCACACAACGACTGGGTGGATGAGTGTCCATACGATGATAGCTAACTGATTTCTTGGGCTATTTTTGATTGTGCGTAACTTTTCCGTTCGTTCGAATAATATCACGCACGATATGAAGTTCTTGGAACTTTACGATCAACATTCTCCCATTGTCGAGTTCCGCACACACATCTGATTTTAAGGAATTCTTAGCCGGCACACGGACGCTCAACTGTAATTTATCACACCAAGCCAGTGGCCAAAACGGAAAGCAGTGCGCAATCACTCCCATGGATGGGGCTTCCTGCACAACTCCAATATTTATTTTCCCTATAAATTTCTTTCACTTGCGAAAACGCACAATTAGGTGAGAATCACTTTCCTAATTTTTCCGCTTAAATTTTGCAACGCCCGGCGGAAATTCTCGAATGCGAAATTCTCCTCGAAAACTTTCTTTCTTTGGCGTTGTGACGTGACCGCCATGAAGATGAATAGCAGACTCCCCGATCCGTACCCAAAGCTTGTATCTCTTCTTTTGTTCCATCCCGTGCATATGGTGAATCGCCTCAGCTGATTCCATCAGCCATGTTTCCTTCTCTTCCGTGATGTAATACACCTTTGAGGGGTATTACATCAGCGTTCCTCAAACTCGGAATTATGCATGCAGATTTGAAGTTTTTAAAACAAAAATTAATTAAAGTAGGGAAAATTGAAATGAAGTACGGAAATTTGCAATGTAGGAAAGAAATTTAAATAAGGTAAAGAAATGTTAACTAGAGTAAAGAAATGAAAATTTTAATTAGCTATAAGAGTTAAATCAGAGTTAATAATATAAAGGAAAATTTATATAAAATAACATTTGATAAGATTTATGAAACGAAAAAGTATTCTACAAAAAATATGTTTGCAAATAAAACCAATTACATATTTTTTCAAATCTGCCACAGAATTCCGATACGGAGATAGGAAAGTTTTCGAGTAGTTTGTTTGTGTGACTGCTCGATTAATACACTTTCTATGAAGAAGGGTTTGGAGAATTAAAATGTTAAAACTTGTCATGATCTACTCGAAAACATATCTTGACCCACTTCAAAAACTTCAACTCAGTTGTGAGTTTGAAATTCCAAGAACTCAAATAAAACTACCTCAATGTTTTGAATTTTTTTGAGGTATTATTCGAAAATCAGTATAGACTTCTGAATTTTATATCGATCGAATAGAAACTTTTACAAAATGTAAGTAAATTGGCAATAACTTAAGAAAACTTATTTATACACATGTCATTTATATATTTCCGTCGATTTCTCTCCTACGCGACCAACCTGTATACTATTTGACTCGGAAAATCTCTTCCGCAATTTCCTCCATTCACCATTTCATGTTCAATATACCCGTAATCGACCACATGCTTTTGATTGACTCGTCACAAATCGTTCCGCTGCTGGCTAAAAACTTCAATTTTGACTTATTACCGTCATTTCTTATGTTGAATCAATTTTCATTTGGGAAAATCTTCCATTCACCCAAATCCGGGGATCAGCAACTTAAGCTGCAAGTCACGTTGGAGCTTCATTTGCTGAGGCTTTATTGATTTTTAGTAAATATTTTCGTAATGTTTGCGGTGTTCACATCAATCAAAGTCATCGATATTGATACGTTTCGTATGATGGCAGTTGTTTGATGTCAAGTTGAAGAACATCTTCACCAGCAGGAAAATGGGAAATGTGGAAAAAGTCAAGATCAACATGACATGCACGTTGCGAAGGTTAAGGATACAAAGGGAAGGCGCTCTCTAATTTTCATTCCCGTGAGTCAAAGTCTCTAGCGAAGGCTGTGAAGAATTTAAGGAAAAGTTTCACGTCCTTTAGATGGATAATGAAACCTTCAATGGGATTCAAAGGATGTTAGGGGTGATGAGGATAAACAGGGGATATTGATAGAAAATGAAGTACAACAACATCAATTGTGATCTTAAGGCTTATATAGGCTTGGGTTGTTCATGATGGTTCAGTTAAAATAAATTGAATTCAAGGGCAGGAGTGGCTTCGTCCTTTTTTGTTAGCTGAACATTTTAGAATAATATACTTTTTATGGAGCTAAATGGTAAGATAATCAGATTGTAAAATGTCATGAAGATAAAAAACTGATTATAAGTAAAAACTACTTTTAAAACCACAGTCATAGTAATTAAGCCGCAGATTAGGCCCAGGTCAATTTATTTAAAGAACTTCTTTCCCATGGTCAATCATATTATAAGTTTGCAGAATGCTTAGCATAGAGTACTGTTCCGAGTCCCGGGCGTTGCGGGTATTCTCTTGTTAATTGGTTTGGAATTAATGAATGTTACATTCCGAATTCGATGGTGCACATATTTCTTTTAAAATGCTTTTATTTCTCTTTTTCTTATATCCTCTGCCGTCACCAATTTTAAAGTTCCCGTTATCTCCATTAACAATATTAACCTTTTTTAGGTTTTGTACTAAAATACAAAATACTATTGCAATCACAACCTGTACCCGTCTGTCCGTCCGTCCGTCTGTACGTCACAGCAATGTTTCTCCGAAACTATAAAAGCCACAGCCATGAAACTTTGTGGAAAGGTCAGAAGTGGTGATATTCTGAAAGTTTTGGAATCGAATACTTTTTCTAAGGTGTTTAAGGGCAGGTACCTCCATATAGGGAGGCGACCCTTTAAAATTTTTTCCCCATTGGTAATCGAGTGGGGTTTTATTGGAAAGGTCTTAATGAGATCTTTTCAAAAAAATTGCCTTATCAGTACCGTGGGGGGCATGTGTAATGATTTTAACTCGTACGAACGTCGAGATTTCCCAAAGGAAATCTGAATCGACCTCTCATTGGTTCTAGACGTGAAATCTGAGTCGTGCCTTTGAATGGTACCCAATCAGTCAACCAGGCCATGCACTCGTAATTTATTTCGCGACGGCTGCGTGTCGGCCAGTAATACATTTCGCGGTGGCTGCTTGTCGGCCAGCTAGTTCGGAGAGGATTTCGGTCGGAGGTCTTTTAAATGGATTACGCTCGATTACTTTAATTCAGCTACCATTACGTGCCCGTTCTAAACGCGTCTAAAACGCAACCATACGGAAAAGAAACATATCTCTACTTTATTCCGTGTTTACTTTCCATTCAGTCAAACAACATAAAAAAAGTTGTTCGAATACCGCGTTCCCGAAATTTCTTTCTCTTTTTCCCGACGCAGTACCGAAAAATATTCTACTCTAGTGCGAACTCCGAAACAACCTGCTCTAATAAAAAAAACGCAAAACAAACTTTGGTATCGCGTAGCGATCGCGACGCGAAACCGACCATTCGCGGATTACAAGAACCCTACCCTCTTATCGGCATACTAACCGTTCGCCGACATTGTCCTGCTGTAGTAGTAGTAGTAGTAGTAGTAGGTAGGTAGGTAGGTCTTAGCTGAAAAGGAAACACGTGATTATCCTAGCAATTCATTTTATTCATGGTATACTTCGGTAATGAAATGTTAACAATACATTCAGATACACTTCAAATTAATTATAAATAAATATCAATTATTACCAAAGCTGCTTTTACACTAAATGATACAAAATTAAAATTAATTACGTATAAATTATCAAAATTGAAATTTATGTCGTGTTGCCAAGTTTTTTGCTTTGAAGATGTATTTTGCAAGAGAAAATAATTTCGATTACAGTGTATGTTGAACGTGGAAGTAAACCTGTTAAGGACTCTCTTTTTAAAATGAATCATCGAAAATCATCTAACAATTTGAAGAAGGAGAAGGAAGGAACTCCTGTTTTTCATATTCTATTCATGCTTGCATATAAAGTACCATCATAAGAATCACATTCATTTTGAGTGGTCAAGTTAGGTATCATTGCTTTTCCTTCGCCAGAGATATAGCAGAATGGGTCTGCCTTAGAGGCTTAGCATCCCCCACATCTATTGTGTGAAACAGCATGGTTGTCCTGCTGAGACCTTCCTTTTCATGCGATGAAAAAGTCGATAAAGCCGAGTCAAGTCGCAGCTGTTGATTCGCATCCAGTGCGTGTCGGAAGTGAGTGAGAAGTTGGTTTCGCGTCATGAACATTGGCGACAGAGTCCAGTATCGTGCTAGCAAATAGTGCTGGGGCCAATTAAATTTTCGGACAAAGTTCACTCCTACGTAAAGGCTCTGTGTTAGTTGAGGTACAATGTAGAATTCCAGGGACTTGGACACCCCTTTAAAGATAACATCCGTCGTAAGTTTCTCCACTACGGAATGTCGATTTCCGTCCGCCGTGCTTAACCAGTAAAATACTGAATTTGATCTGCGTGAGTCGTTAGGACCTTTCCTGCAAAATCAGCTGATATGCAGTTCACACTGGCCCCAGTGTCAATCAAGCCTACCAGTCGCTTTTGCAGGATGTGTACTGACGCGTATGGGCGAACATCGTCCTTCAATGATTCGTCTAAGTGGATCGCCCGTAACGTCTTCCTCGACTGCCTCACCCTCCTCCAGAAGCTCCAAATCCGACACGTGCCTCGCTTCCTTCTCTGAGAAGTGGTTATAACCATCTCCTCATTGAAGATGAAAGGGCTCAACATGCCAGAAAACCTTCGTCTCATTACCATTCCCCTGAATGTCCGGCTCGGCAACGTGTGATGTCGGCTGCAGAACTTCAGGAGAACTTTGTTTGGCGGGGCGAATTAGCAAAGTTGCGGTCGTATCTGGGGCTTGGTCGGAATCTGTCCGTTTGGGCTTTAGAAGTGCCGACTGGTGGTTGCGGCACTCGCTGGCAAGTTTTTCGCAACTTGCAATCCGCGCAATCTGGGGCATACGTGTCCGCTTTTCCGCAGCGATAACAAAAGACCGTTGGTTCCACTGGACATGCAGAGAACCGGTCTCCCAGTTGTTGGTAGTTTCAACAGACCGTCAGGCCTACAACTATCTCGACGAAAAGTTGGTCAGTTGCTAGTTCGAACTCGTGATCCAGGGAGACTCCAATCCTCGGGATATGTGTCGGCTCCGTATCTATGTGATCAGCTGCTGCTAATTCGGCAGTATGGTTGCTTCGTTGACTAGGTCCCGTCATGCGAGGTTGTCGATGAAAGGTTCCTCGTCGTTCATCTAGCCGTTCTTGTTGACAAGCATTGAGGCGTAAGCCCTGTACGGTGCATATTAGCACATGAAGGAGTCTGTTTTGAACTTTGTCCTCAGGCATGGGTGTTCGTAGCCGAGTGCTTAGGCGTAGTATAGTAATATAATACTGGTCGAATGGTTTATAGGAGCCTTGTTTGCGTTTCTGCAATTGTTCACGCAAATTTCTATCAGTGAGGCCGTCATCAAAGTGGTTGCTCAAAGCTGCACAGAAGGAATGGCAATCCGCGCGTGTTACGGATTCTTTGAAACTCCAGTACCATTCGGCAGCATCCCCGCTGAAAAGAGGTATACGTGTCTAATAAAAGCCGAGAAGTTGCCTCCCAGCGTACTGGTGACTAGAGCCTGAATCTGGAACAGGAACCTGTCCACTGGTGTCGCCGAATTAAAGCCGGTGAAGCTTAGTCTCCGACTCTTCATGATGCGTGGGGTTGGGTATTGGGCTGGAGTCGTGAAATTCGGGGGGCGATTCGCTTCATTGGGGGGCCTGCTGTCAGGAACTGAGTCGTGTTATGTCGGTATCGGTTGGGGGTGCGGTACTGTACCTAGGTCGATACTCTGGGGCTCTGGGATACATTCCCGAACTCCCTCGGGGGATTCCAATCATCAACCAGTATAGAGGTGGGCATAGCCGCACTTGGATTAGGTTCCAGCCAGGTGGAGCTCTTGCGCAGCTGGGGTGCTGGCTGCTCCTAAGGTCTTGGAAATCTTTCTCCCCGTGACCGATCCTGTCCTTGCAATAAGGAAAAAATTGTGTCGTTGAACGTGGTGTTTGAGTGCGTTGTTGGGGCATCTACCGGTGCTCCTGCAACTGGAGCTTCTCCGCCCACGGCTCCCTGGTTATTCGACAGCGGTTGCACCTGGTAATTAGTCCGGGGTCTTTTGCCACGGCTCCCCGCATAGGGACTTGCGCTCCGAGAAGATCGTCTAGGGCACTTTTTTCGATTGGGCGTCTGCATAAAGGACAGAGATCGGATGTTTACAAGAGCTGCTGGACACAAATATGATGAAACAGGTGTCTGTACTCCAATCGCACACTGGAAACGCCCTCTCCGACGTCCTCGTAACAGATCCCGTAGTTGGCTAGTTGTACCGGTTTGGATCGACTCCAGCGTCCTCCCTGCAGTTGGACACTTTCTATCCGAAAAATCTGAAAAAAATTATGAACGTAGGCCTTTTTGAATACAACAACAAAAAATACGTGAGAAGTCGAAATCCACTCAACTTTGTTAGTAATAGTAGGATTTATCGATTTTACGTTTTCTTGAATAAAATCTAAACGGTACTTTACACATCAATGAAAATATTTAACGTAGTTATAGTGGTTTGAATTTTCCTGTATTACTATGGAACAATATGCACTGTATTACTATGGAAACATGGCTATGGAACAATATGCGCTTTTTACCGACTCACACGCTGTAGGTTTTGCTTGAAAGTTTCAGGAATGATAGGAACCATAAATACCTTTGAAAAGAGGGCAAATGGTATCAGTAATCGTAAAACGAAATAGTGGCTGTTTTAAACGCGAAGATTAAATATTTTTGAGTTATTTTTCTCCAACTTCAATGTTTAAAGTACGTGCTTTCAACACTTGATTGAATTTAATGAAGACTGGAGATGAGTATCTACAATTAATGCTCATAGGTAAAACAAGTCGAGGAGCCACGAGAGAGCTCCTAACAGAAGGGTTTTGTAACCATTCTAGGCTTAAAAAAATTTTCTGATGCCATGAATAGATGATGACAGCCCCTGCAAAAAAAATTTAATCAAAGGTAGCCGATATGAGTATCATATGAAAGGTCTTAATGAGAGCTTTTTAAATCAGTTGTAGAATAGACAGTTTTGGTTTCATTGGAGCACAGGGGGGTGGGAAATACACGAAAATGTGTTTCCCCCCTCACGATTGGAAACATATAATCTAAAACATCTGAAAAAAATTATCAAGAAAAACATTTATGAGCACAACAACTACCTCAGAGGTCAAAATTCGTTCAGCGATGTTAATAATAATATGATCTTCGAATTTCAAATTTTCTCTAATAAACATTTAAAATTTGTATTCTTACATAAGGTCCTACTACCCTGCAAGTTTGATGAAATTCGTATCATATTCGCGGAAGTTATATACATTTGAAATTTCGCCAATTACAACAACAGTAACACTCTATTTTGGTATTTTATGGACTTTCAATCGAATCAGATACTGAAGTTTTGATTTGATCTTCTTAAAATTTTCGAATAAGATCGAGGACATAAATCCTCTTAGAATTTCATGATTTTTGTTAGTTGAAAATGGAGAACGAATGGAGTTTCTTTTAAATGAGCCAACTTCTTTGATTTATTTCTTGATTTTATTCGTTGCTAGTGACTGCATTTTGTAAGTTGAGTACAAAACCCTTCTGAGTTGAGCGTAGGTCTGTCTACCCACCTTATTTTACTTAGTGAGTAAATTTCATCATTTGCATTCTTTTTGTTGTTCATTGCAATGAGGCAGCAATTATAAAGTAATTGATGCTGTCTAATTCTTTTCTGACGGTTCTTCTAGCAAAGGCATACAATAACATGCCCATTACAATGTTATTGATGCAAGAATTTTATCGCACTGCATTTATCTGAACTTGATTCTCCAATATCTAGCAGCTCAGCAGCTGGTGCGATTATTTACCTATCCAATATCAATGGTTGCGTAGTGTGGGTGACAGCACACCTGGTTACCAATTTAAGGTTTGCTAAGATCGTGGGTTCGAGTTCACTTGTGAGTAAAATTTATTTAGTCTCCATTAAATGGTAATATTTCTGTACCATCATAACTGTGTGCAAAATAACTGACACGCAATTAGAAAAGCTGTATTTGGTGAAGATGGGAAAATTAAACGAAGGGTTCGGGTTGCAAGCATGTCGGAGACGGAAAATTTAGGTTAAATGGACATGGGGGTAATGGATTGTTGGGAACAAAGGGTCTGTTCAAGAAGGCGGGGCAGGGAAGTTAAAAAATTGAGTGATGGGATGATGACATAGTCTTGTCAAGATTGTAGATAATTATTTGAGAAACTAGAAAACTAAATTCGAGTATAGCAAGGTGATACGTTCTGGCGGAAAAAATTTTTAATTTTGTGCAAGTTGTGGGCAAAATTATAATGGCTTTCTTTTTCGGTTGTCATGATATTAGAAAACAATGAACATCTTTTGACAAAAGCGCGACAGTGACGATCGGTTTCTTTGTTTCCGTTATTTTTTGAATGACCTAGTGAGCGAACGTTCAATTGATCGAGTGGCACTTGAAGCGAACCTTCCATGTCAAAGGACTTGGAAGATTATCTGAGAAGCTCTGTCGTAGTTTAACATGAACCAATCAAGCAAGCATTGTGTTCTAGTTAATGATCTCGGGGGTATATAACCTTGAACTGATTGATATGTTTTTTTTGTTCTTGCTGAGAGAAAAGTCCAATCAAAATGAATTTTAAACAAGTTGACTGAATTTTGCAATTAAAACAACGATTTACGAATCGTCGTTCAAAATTAATTATTAGTTGCAAAAGGCTTATTCATTGAAGATGAGCTGATCAAGTCAACGGGTAGAGCGGTAAAAAAGCTAGTGGCACGATGAAATCAATCCGATAGAGTTAATTTTGATATCCATTTAAATTCACAAAATTCAATCGCAGTGCTCCCTCCCCCATTCCCTTCGTCAAGTGTTTGGATAGCAAAACCTTTATTTTTGTGGTTTTGATCTAAACTAGTCTGAACTTTCTTCGTATTTCATATTGTTAAAATTTCAAAATCAGGTTTGTATTTCATTGAGGTCTTCTACATTTTTGGTATTGACAGATTTTTAATCATAGCTTTTTCGCATTAATTGGAATACATTTTTCATTTCTGTAATAATTCCTCCCAAATCCTTTCCCACATTATTGTGTTCACGCTGCGAATCACCGCAGTTTACATTGTAATTTTTTGTAGTTATGTCATACACACTTCAAGTGAGGCTTCTTAAACACACTTGATGTATGTTTTTCCCACGGATCAATTCAAATATGAGTTAAGAAAAAGTGTTGATGGAAACGTGTCACGGTTGCATTATTCAACGTATATTATATGGTTCCCTATCTAAGTTCCACTCAAACTTACCTTGCTTGATTTTGATAACCTGGCGAATTACAAATTCTTCATCTTACGAATACTTTTGCTTGTGTATTAAAACAATTTTATACTTTTAGAATAAGAGTTAAGTTGTAGTTTTCGCATAATAAATATTCTAGGCTCTTTTAAGGAAAGCAATACCTTTGCTACAACGTAAGTATATTTAGTGATTTTCAGAAATTTTTTGGCAATGAAGCAATGAATACTTAAAACTTCAGCACATTTATTAATATATTAGATTAAAGATGAATATTTTGTTTTAAAATTTCCTCAGAAAACATGGCAAATAACAGCTTTCAAACATCAGTGGTCAACGTCAGACTCAGACATTTGGGTACTATCACTCTACTTTTAAAAATATATCTCTTTTGTATGTATACGTAGCTTTTTTATTACTGTTAAATTGATGGCCGTAATTTTATAGATGCTGAAATCAAAAAGCAAAATTTAAATTTGCTAACTTTTTTCTTTTTTGCAACAAAAATATATTTTAAAGCTTAATAATTTAGAAATTCTCAATAATTAATTTTAAAACTGTTTCAACTAAAAGTCATACAAACCAATTCAATTCAGAATCATCTAAACCTGTTTCTTCTTCTTCGTAGCACTACAACCCCCCTCGAGCATACGCTTTCTGGTCTCGGTCCGTTGACCGACCCTTCCAATTCCAAAATCCGAGCAGGGATGAACTGACTTTTTAGATATCCGTTGTTCGTCCATACTTCTGCAGTCTTACAATCGTTGAGACCTCCGGTTCGACAAAAATTTCATACAGCTCATGGTTGTATCGAATTCGCCATTGGTCCCTGTCAAGCTTCGCTCCGATTATACGCCACAGGACCCGTTGTTCAAAGGCGTTCAATATATTTGCAGATGCTTGGGTTAGAGTCCATGTTTCACACCCATAGCATAACCCAGGTCTTATCACAGATTTGTATACTTGGAGCTTTGTTTTCCTGTGTATGCAGCTGGTCTTCAAGATCGTCAATACTGAATAAAATATTTTATTTGCGAGCTGTATTCTTCGGCGTATTTCGTCTCTTTCATTGCCCGTTTACGTTATTTTGACGCCTGAATACACAAATTCGCCAACATTTTCGGCACTGTATTCGCCAAGTGTGGTATTTTGTGTATTTGAGGTATTTTCTTCGACTGTGTCATGAGCTTTGTATTATTTTCATTGATTTGTAGCCCTACTAGTTTTGCTTCATTGTCGAGTTCCAGGAAAAGTTCTTTGGCAGTTGTTAATGACCGTGGCAAAATGTTGATGTCGTCCGCATAGGCTACTTTTTGGCTCGACTTGTATAGTAATGTACCTCGCGTATCGACATGCTCTAGAGCCAAATCGAATAACAATGGGGCCAGCCCATCTCCTCTCTTTAGTCCGATATTTGTGTCAAAGGGGTCGGTGAGTTGGTTATTGATGTGGACTTGGGAGGTCGTCGACGTCATTGTCATTTTGGTAAGACGGACTGATTTGGCTGGGATGCCAAAGCAAAACATTATTTGGTACTGTAAGTTACGATAAATGCTGTCGTATGCTTGCTTGAAGTCAACGAAAATTTGGTGTACGTCTATGTTGAGTCCCACACTCTGTGCGTAAATGAGCATTCACCTCCCTACCACAAAAAAATGGCAGCGAAAAATATAAATTTAACTGGGAGCATGTTAATTTCTACGCACACATAAGGATATTAAGATTAACATCTAATTACGTACAAATCTATATCAAGCAAGGCAACTATATTGGCTTAATTATACTTAACTAAGCTCGATTCACCCCAAAGAAGTGGAATGTCATAAAATTGACGGATATTACTCGATATTCTCCTGCAGACCTGCCGGGGGTGGTGGCATTGAGATTTTTAAACCTCATAAGTATAATACTTGCATAATGATAATAATCCATCGGACAATAGTCCAAATACGATCTTTCACGCTGAGATTCATTGTTAGGGTATCTCATTCCATGACTGTAACGAAATTCAAGGTTATATGGTCAATATTACGCTCAATCATGTGATCACTACCTAATTTTTCAATTACTACCCATCACAGCTGGAAAGACTCATAGTCCGACAGCAGCATCAGAAGCTCAAACTCGATACCACCACCGAGGTTTTGAGCTTGAGAGCTACTAAGTAGTCGCGGTATGTCCTAACCTACTGCTCCACTCGGACTACAATTGTTCAAATTATACACACATATTAAAGTGGTCGACATAGATTGTGCTGGTAAAAAATGATTTTATTCCAGGATAACGTCGGCAAAAAATAACAAATTCTATTTTTTCCATTTTGTATAAAATTTTTACGTCGAATATATGCGATACATTATAATATACCAACCAATACATGCTTGATATAGATCTGCCTTTGTATATATGTGTGTAAACACCAGCTGAACAGATAAAGTTTCTTTTCAAGAATCCTACCTAGATGTGAAAAACTTTTTTCCAATCGTAATAATAAAAATATCTTTAAAAAATAAATTTGCTCCAGCCAATTTCCAATCACAAGGCACCTTTGTGAAAATGCACTTATTTCTAAAAGCCAAGCACTTAAATTCTCGAAAGTTCCACATGAGGTAGACAAAAAGGATTCGAAGCACTTCGCAAAAAGCACTTTCACATGAAATATATTCACATAGAACCATAGATCATATTGAAATAAAAGAAAAAGATTTGTCCTTGGAAAAAAATAGGACACTTAAAATACTTGAAGATTGTTTTATTCCTATGGCTGCCGCATAAGCCGCTGTTCTTTCTGTTCACAATATCCTTGCGAGCGACATTCAAAATATTTCAAGATTTATGTTCTTTTTCATACTCAACGTACTCGTAGTCGCACGATGCGTGCATAATCCTTGTTTGGAGTGTTTAAAACAGAACAAAAGAGAGAGCAGACTTTCAAAGGATATTCTCTAGATTAAAGTATCAAAATACAGCAAGAAGGAAAATGTCTGTTTGACAAAAAGATACAAATGGCGGCGTTTTATGAACATCCATTTCTATTAAACAACTGCCAATTTATTTTTCTTTTAACAACCCGAGTGCGTTTATTAATTTTTTTCAACATCATTGGTACCAACATTTGCTCTCAACAAAATTCACTGTGCCTCTTTCTCTGATATTGTTTTATTATGTAGAATGGGGTCGTACACAAAATTATCAAGCACTCTCTTTTAAGTTGAATTGTATAATCTACTCTTACCAATTTGACAATAAAATCAATGGCACGTTTTCTAACACTGCGGACATATTTTCTCCCGTATTATCAACACAGAAGCTCATACTACCCCAGAAGTTTCCCAGAAACAATTCCGAGCAACAGTCATTCTACTTATGACGGTCGTAAAACCATAGTTGCGTCCTTAAACCGAAAATTATTTATGTAATTCATACGATTAATTGCCTTGATAAAGGACTTACAACTGAGGAACGTGAAGTGTTAATTGAAATGGTAGCTGAAACTTGTGAAGATTCTCTCTCTTTGCTATCTCCAAGTTTACTCTTGTTGTTATCTCACTTAGTGTCATAAACTAAGTAAAGCTGGCATGTATGTAATTAAGGGCATGTAACCAGGGAAAGATATGGCCCCCATGGCGTGTTTAATTTTAAAAGAGGTTTACATGCGTACGTTTTTCATGAGAGTGATGTATCAAAATTTGTAATAAAGTTGATTATATGGACCGTAAGAAATAGCGCGGCAGGGATTTATCGCTGAATGTCTTTTGTATTCAAATATGACGTTCTCAATTATGTATTTAAAAACAAGTTGCTCCTATCAGGAAGAGCCTTGCCTCCAACTCAAGAAATTGAGATATTTATCTTAATACTTTGCCAACCGCACATTTGGCAAAAAGTTTTGTCGTTGCCACCGGCGCGCATTAAAGAAAATTCATACCTCAGGAGTAATCAAAGTAAAGTCAAAAGCGCTTTATTCAATACTAATCGTTATAAATTTTAAAAGAATATGAAGCAAATAGTCTGTGTGGTCTAGTGGTTAGAGCATGAACGCATAAGCCGAAGGTCCTAGGTTCAAATCTCGTTGGGAGCAACGTGATTTAGTTCAGGGGATTTTTCGGACAGACTACGAGTGCTCACTCAGTGGTGATATGTACTGATTTAATCAGATCATATCATCACTGAGCAAGCACACGGGAGCATGGTACTGACCAAACCAACTTCCGAAAAAATCAATACGGTCATGAAAATGATATACTCTAACTATCTTTAAGCGAAGGCCCGAGAGGGGCTGTAGTGCTACAAAGAAGAACAAGTAAAGCAAATTCCAAACAATAACAATACAAAGACTTAATGGCCCAAATGGCTTTCTAAATTTATATCTGAATAGTAATCGATAAGCTAGATGTGATGAATATCTATGTAAATGAATTACTTGGTTGGTATTCATAATTCACTAGTAGCTGAAAGATTAGCGGCGTACATTTCATTTTAACGTTGACAAATTTTAAATATTTTCATTTCATACCGCAAGACAGATAGATGAGTTCTTATGATATAGAAACAAACCAATTAACAAAAACAACAGTACATCGATATAAAATAAAAATATAATATAATAACATATGCGGCAAGAATCGCTAGAAAAATCAAGCGAAAATAAACCAGAAAGGGCCCGATAATTAGCACAATATTGAGGTCACGTATATGTGACACCAGCCTATCACCGGTGGTGATTTGAAGTCACAGTCCCAAAAGAAACGTGACTTTCAACCGCCAACGCGATTTATTAAGGCATCGGCTTTCGGAACGCACTCCAAAAAGTCCCAGCTACACTCAAAAATGTGAATGAGCTCAAAGAAATTACTGTCTCAACTTCCAATGAGGAAACACCGTTACTTCATATATTAACGTTTGACCACGAACAGCAATTACACGAGGTAATTTCAAAGTTCCCATCATTCAATAAAATTGGTTTCGAAAAGACACATTTGGTATCTTGTCACATCGACATTGGATCTGCCGAACCAATTAAACGGAGCATTTCAATGTTTCACCAGTCATATTAGATTGATCTATCCGGAGCTTGACAAAATGCTTACTCTCGGTGGTATTTGGCGAGATTCATAGTTCCTAAAGTTTGGCGGTCACCCTAATAAGATCACTGTTAAGGACGCATATCCTCTACCCCTAATAGATGGTTTTTTGACGATTGCGGTCGACAAAGTTCATTACAAGCCTTGATTCAAGGGACATCTTTTGGCAGATTCCTTTTCTTGGCCAGCATTTCGTGATGTTATGCATGAGTTTGCGGGATATTCGCCATATTTCCTGATGTTCGGGTTTCAAGCTGTAAACCATGGCTCTGATTATAGGCTGCTTTGGGAATTATCGTCATTTGGAGATGAAAAAAATGATCTTCTGACAACACATGAGCGGCAAAGGAAGATACATAAACGAGTACGGGGAAAGCTCGGCAAATCTCACGCCAAGGAGAAACGGCACTTTAATTTACGAACAAGTGCTCGTGCCTTCGAGAACTATTTTATGTTCGAAATCACGTATTGGGTATCGCGATAGGCAAGTTTGCTGCCAAACTTGTACCAAAGTTTGTGCCAGTCAAGGCATATCGTTAGGAACCTGCTGATGGCAAATTAATGGGAAGTTATCATGCTCTGGATACCACATTCTGAAGTCTTTTTTATCGTCATTTTACAGTTTGAATATCTGCCTCTTCCTTCAAGAAATCGTATCGGTACTGCAGTTGTTTTATCACACTTTACTTACCCTTGTAGCTTAAATTCTCTTATTTATTTTGCTTTTATCTTTCATCTCAAGAATCAATCACAAGTGATCTGATATCATTTTTAAATCATTACTTGCCAATTTGCCCAGCTTTTTTAAACGCAAGAAACATTCCCTTAGTCCACTAATTCTAAATTTCAAGATTGGTTCCATTCAGACTAAGATTTATAGAATTAGCAGAGCATAGATGATGTATATGTATATATATATATATATACATACATATATATATATATATATAATGTATATATATATATATATTTATATATATATATATATATATATATATATATATATATATATATATATATATATATACATTTCTTTTTAAATCACATGTTATTTGGACACTGACAGCTGTTTCCCGTTCAAAATAATGCTACTGAGTCAGTATTAACGTTTTTTTTTGTTCAATGAGATCTTTTCAAAATGGGGGCAGGAGAAGGGGAAATGCATGAACTTTTCGCATACCCCTCTCGCGATTGGACACGTTTCATTCGAAAAATCTGAAAAAAATCATGAATGTAGGCCTGAATGGTTACAACAACAACAAATATGTGAGAAGTCGAAATTCACTCAAATTTCTTAGTAATAGTATAATTTATCGATTTTACATTTTCTTTAACAAAATCTTAATGGTACCTTTAAATTCAATATATATATAAATGGCTATTCATAAGATTGACCTGTCCTGGAATTTTCACAAAGATCAAATGGTATTTAAGGAAGTTATAGCGGTTTGAATTTTCCTGTATTAACATACTTTGGAACAATATGCGCTGCATTACTATGGAAACATATGACTATGGAACAACATGCGCTTTTTATCGACTCAGACACTATAGGTTTGGTAGGATTTGCACGAAAGTTTCAGGAATGATAGGTTTCATTATTATCTTTGAGAACTGGTTCACCTAGTGGTATCAGTAATTGTAAAACAAAATGAGGGCTGTTTTAAATGAGAAGATTGAATAATTTTGATTGATTTTTCCCCATCTTCAACATTTAAGGTACATGTTTTAGCACGTGAATCAATTCAATGAATCACTGAAGATGAGTACCTACAATTTATACTCATAGGTGAAACAGGTCGGGGAGGCAAGAGAAAGCTTCTAACAGAAGGGCTTTGTAAACATTCTAGGGTGCGAAAAACATTTTCTGATGCCATGAATCCATGATTTGAATCATTCACCCAATACTTATTCAAGAAATCGTTCAAATTCATCCAAAAGATGCAGAGTTTCGTTCATAAGTGCATAAAAGTCGCGATTTAGTTCCATGTTAAATAATAATTAATTTCTTTTTTAAGTTTCAATAAAATTTACCGACGTTATAGCCATTTGAATTTCCTCCACGTAGTTCTATCTAGCCAACTTGTTTAAATGAATCTTTACCATTATCATTCGAGCATCGGCAACTTAATTTGAAAAGAATAAAATTGAGTACAGATTCAAAAAACTTCAACAATGCACAATACAGGGGTTTGGCCTGGGTAACTTAAGCAGATCCAGTTTGCGCGCCTAATGTGAACAAATTGTTATTCCGATAAATTTTTAAGCAAACATTGGATTGAAATGATTTGATTATAAAAATTAACTTTGAATCGTATCATTTAAGAAACTATAGAGTTTTCCATTAGGTGCATAACAATTTTGTATCTTTATATGAATACACCCTTCAACTTTTTAATAAACTGTCAATGTCAAAACATTAATTAAAGTCAACATTTTTATCATGATTACGTTCACGAAGAAAAATTCTGAGTCGGCGGTCGGAACTTTAATAGTACTTACTCCAATTTTTGGCCGTAATAATCGTCCCTACTGACAGGCTGTGCGTGCTATAGTGGATAAGTTCGAGTCGAAATGTCCACCATTGGACGTTTTGGTGCCAAAAAGATATCGTATCGCTCGAAGCGGGGGAAATATCACAGCCGTAAGTGCATAGATTCAAAATTAGTCAAATTAGTCCATTCTACGTCGTTCTCATGAATGGGCATCACTCAAACGACACTATGGCGTATTTTGTACAAAAATCTTGGCCTACATGGTCACAAGATCTAATTGACTCAAGAAATAAAGCCACTAATCCTTCAAAACGCTGAAACTTCTCCTATTGGGCTCTGGCATAGCTTGAAGAAAATGAAAAATTTCATCGAAGAATCATCTTCAGCGATGAAGCTCATTTCTGGCTCAATGGCTCTGTTAATAAGCAAAATATGCAATATTGGCCTGCAACAAACCCCATGTGCTTCTTGCATTGCATCCACAAAAAATTACTGTTTGGTGCGGTTTTCATAGCAAAGGTGTGATTGGCCCATATTTTTTCGTGGATGAAAAGGAAGGTCATGTTACTGTCAATAGAGAACACTATCATGTTATGTTGGAAGATTATTTGTGGCCAGAAGTGGATGAACTTGACATCAATGATACGTGGTTTTAACAAGACGGTGCCACTATCCACACAGCACGCCTTACAGTCGATTTTATTAAGTTTATTTATTTATTGCCATGTCCCTAATGGAAAAGCTTATACAATAGATACAAAATTTTACCTACGAATATCTGAGAAAAATTATGAAAATTGTAGTACAATGTGAAAGTTTTTTCCACTGCCGA
The DNA here is from genome assembly GCA_963969285.1 of Odontomyia ornata. Lineage (NCBI taxonomy): Eukaryota > Metazoa > Arthropoda > Insecta > Diptera > Stratiomyidae > Odontomyia > Odontomyia ornata. Next base: position 5,270,961 of record OZ017739.1, on the reverse strand, counting down.
AAAATACTTTCGCTTCGCTTTGGTTAGATGGTGAGGTGTAGGCTTGAGCCGCGAACCTCCTTCGGCTTGATTGCGTATTACGCTGCGTAGCCATCATCAGCTAATCCTTCTCAATTGTTTTTATTTCCCAGACATCTTCGCATGAAAAGGGCTTCACCCAGTATGGATAGATGTTAAAAATAATTAAAGAAATGTAAAAGTAATTAATTTAAAATGTCAGCATAAAATAAAACTAAATTCTTTAAACATGTAACTCTCGTCTGTGGTGTTCTGGTATTAAATGGACAGAGTAGCAGGTAAGTGGTGTTACAGTGAGTTCTTTCCCCGGGAGCCTTAATGTTGTATATAGGATACGCATCAAGTTGAGCTCCCAGTTCTTACCAGTATACATAGGGTATACTGGTTTGTAACATGGTCAATGCCTAAACTACCACTCACACTTGGTCACGATACGGAAATCGGCCTAGAAATAGTTTCACTTAATTTACTGAAGTAATAATTCAATCCAATATTCAGTTTTATTTTGGCAAAATCAATAAATATTTACACTGAATAAGATATTTCTAAAATTATTTTTAATTTTTTATTTCAGCACTCCAAATATGAGGCCACGATTGAATTGACAATTACTTACTCTGATATGAACATGCAATGAACAGTAAAACTGATTGTGCGTAGTTTCTGCCAAATCTTGAACATTTTGAATGGCTTATAACAGCGTTACTGTGAAACTACAAAATGGATAAGGACAGTAATTCGCTGTACACAAACTGCGTCTTGAAGGTAAGGAATGCTTTTTCTCATTGCACACAATCATATTCAAATTTCAATGTGTTCCAATGTATCTTAATATCATCAGCACTCAATGAAAATGTCCTTTATGCTTTCCTACTTAAAATGAGACCTACCTGGAAACAAGTTCCTGAACCATTAACTTCTGACTTGCTTTCTTCAACAAATCCTAATCAAAACTGTGCTAGCAACTTAATTTAAAACTTTTATTTTCACCTTTGTTTGCTCCATCATCAACTACCCTACTTGGTACTAACAGCATTACTTGCAAAACTTTATAACGTGTTAAGTAGATTCGATTTCTCCATCCTGCGCATCCAAGCAGAACGTAGACCCCGAAAACTGCCACTGGGCACAAAATTTAGATTATCTCATTTGCATTACACCTGGCATTAACGCAAGGAAGCAGAACCATCTTCTTTTATAGCTCATTCCAGCGTCAAGCGATGGTGTAGTTTAGGAGTTACACAGGTATCTCTAAATCTCCCGTTGGTCCTTGGGTGATCTACGGAATTTTTCTCGTTTTCATGTTGGTTTTATTACGTTCCTTTAATTTGGCCAAGCGCGGCTGGCGAAAAAGCAGTTATTTAAATTCAAAAGCTTCCCTTGAAGGACGAGTAATCTCTGAGATGATCACAAAACCTGAAATTATGCGGAATGAAATATTCTCTTGAAGGAAAGCTGGAGAACTGTTTTGGGTTCTCATTGCTTTAATTGTTTCTTTATGTTTTTGACGGTAAAAACCACATTAAAGATGGATTAATTTAATTGCTTTTAAAAATAAAATTTAATAATGGAAATTTTGTGAAAAATCACAGCATGGACAATTTCAGAGAATATTCCGACTAATGTTTTCATGCAGAAGGCTTATAAAAGCTGTGACCTATATGTGCATCAACCATACACATCTAAACTGCATGTTCTGGCAAACTCAAAGGGGGAATCTGTTGCTTCGCTGTATTTGCTTTTAATCGCATTTGCATACCTTTTGCGCTCGCTCTTTTGCAATAAATGCCAACTTTAAATTGAAAAATTGTTCAGTAATTGATTTCGTCCGTTTTATCTTGCCTCTGCTCACTTTTTCAAATGAAAGGCATACCAAACCATCCTCTGATGATTCACTTTAATTAACTTTCAATGCAGGTTTACCTATCGAGTTAAATTGTGCTCAAAATAGCGTCCAGTTCACTAGGACAGAGAGATGGACTGAACTTTGTTTCCGAGTAAAACTGGTGACAGTTTTCATTTGTTTTTGTTGCAAGGAACATCTCCAACTAACATAGCAATTAAAACAGCTGGATTTTATAAACTGTTGGGGCAATAGGAAAAGTTGATGTAATATAAGGCTCATAAATTCTACGTGGCTGCATCTCCACGTACAGTTGTACTCGTATATGAGTGCTCTCCTGTTGAGTGTCGGTTAGCACAACCGGAAAAATCGAAGCATCCCAACAGTATCCTTTATGTATGGCTCACTATTTCATTCAACCCAGTGACACCGTGATAAATGATCAGCAATATGTACATAGATATCCTTGCTTTTATTTTCTGTTCATTTATTTCAAATAGAATTTCCAGTATTAGTAAATACATTGGAGCGATGGCTTCTAGAGATTTTATTCAGTGGTATACATACAGGTATGTATAATTTTTGCTATCAACAATATTTTTTGGCGGAGCGAATAAATCAACAGAATACAAAACCTAAAGGCACGAAAGATATGTAACTGACAAGATGATGCCGAATATCTCGCAAAGCATTCATACATCGTTTAAAAAATTACTAATATTTTAAGCAATCATTAAAATCAATTACTAATTACTTTGTACGAACTTAAGTTTTTTCCAGTGCATCGAATATCTTTGTCTTTCGATATAAATTCGATTTTGCATAACTTAAGCTTTCAAAAATTATTCTAGCGAAAATTATAAGCTTAAAAAATAACGAATGTGGAGTGTTCGAGCCACGACGGTGAGGGACCTGAAAGTAAACCATTAAGAAATCAGTAGTAAAATGTAAAAGTTGAATAGGCAAGAGTTTGCTTCAGCTAGAAGGGTGTTTTAACCAATTTATGAATTGTTGTCCATTATATTTAGTCATTCATAAGTAAATCCAGAAAAAAACTACGTAAATTTACTCATATTCTATCGGAAGTGGCTGTTAACTTATCTTGACCTTATGAATATCATTAATCGATCAAATCCATAAAGATAATTATGATTTAAACTCTTTCTACAACTTTTATGAAAATATGACAAAACTATAGTATCTGATTCGATTCATATAGTTCATGCCCGCGCAGTATACTGGGTGTCCTAGAAATCCTTCAAGCCAGTAATGGGTGATAGGACAAGTCATAATAGTTATCAGAAAAGAAAAATCTTGGTCATAAACTTACCAAATTATATTATATATTCTGTGATGATGACTTTTGACTTCAAATTCTTGTATTTTTTCTTATATTTTTTTCTCTGTAGTTAAACCGTGGACTAATCTTCTATAAATGGTACTGCGAGACCTGTAGACGTTATTCAAATTCAGCCTACGTTTATTGGCTCCGCATGGCTAGCTTAACGGTTAAAACTTTATGTGATGAACTGAGTGCTTTGCACAAAAAATGTTCGGCTGCGTGTAATGAGATTGCTCCCTTGCTCCAGTTTGTTGAGACTATATCTGCACATCTTCTAACTGAGACGAACCTGGATACTCGTGATGTATTACAGCCTGCCACACCAGATCTTCCTTCATCGGAAGAGAATACTAACACCACATTAGATACAGCTCCTGCCATAATAACGAGAAGTAAGAGGCAAGCTAAACCTGCAATAAAAACAGTGCTAAACTGTTGACCAGTAATGATTCTGAGGTTGTATTTCAATCATCACCTGGGCCCTCATCTTCTTGTTGAGGCTGTTATATCGAAAAATCGGCCCTCTTCACCCAACACTCTTATAACGGATATTCAACCAAAGTCAGTAGCTGATGTTTCCAATTCCGCTGATAATCTGCCAGCACCACAAATAGTTCCATCTCTTCATGTCGTGGCGAGTTCTCTTCCGAAACATTAACAACTGGTCACCCTAAACCTTTTTCAAATATTAGTTTAAATTTTGATATTCGAAACACTTCTCATAGCTTCAATCTTTATCATCAAAATGTACGTTGCATGCGAACCAAGCTGGAAGCAATTAAAATTGCCTCTTCCATTTCCGGTGATGATTTCATTTGTTTAACAGAAACCTGGCTGACTCCTGATATCGCCAGCAGTGAAATTTTTCCACTATATGATGTCTACCGAACTGATAGAGATCGTTTGGTTTCAGGTAATTCTGACGGTGGTGGTGTATTAATTGCTACTCATAAAGCCTTAGACAACAAGCTCTGCTCTGACTTTTCACCGTCACTTCCAGTAGCATCACTGCCTCAATCAATATCTCTCAAGCCGTGAGTTAAGTGTTGCTTTGCGTGTATATCCCTTGCAATGCTCCTTTCCGCGTTTACAACCGTTTTTTTCTGAATTATCTTCACATTTCTTTAGCATCAACCCTCTATACACTATTTTAATCTGTGGTGACTTTGACATGCCTTGCCTAAGGTGGGACTCAAGCTCTCATACCCTCTCATCCTTCAATGATCTCTCTATCCTGTTTTCTTCTTTTTTATCGCTTCGCTCCCTCTCGCAATTAAATATGATCCCAAACGCAAACAATTAACTTCTCGATTTCATTCTTACTACCAATCCTGCCTCTATCTCCTTGATCACAAAATCCACCTCCGAATATATAAAACCTGATCCCCATCATCATCCGCTTGAGGTTCGTTTATCTTTTCTTGCACCTCAGTCCAAACGCACTCTTTTCTCCCCAAGATTTAATTTTCCAAAGCCAACTATGCAGCCATTCAGCTTGAGCTGGATGATATTGACTGGAATTGAATCCTACAGAAGCTCGTTGTCAATTCAGTGCTTTCAACTTTCTATGAGAACCTCAGTAGCATAATTACAAACCATGTACCTGTCTGCCGTTCTCCGCGGAAAAAGAGCCCCAGCTGGTTTTCCGCTGAAGTCTCAGACGCTCTTTATTTGAAGGGCCAGGCGCGCAAAAATTTAATTCTTCTAACTCTAACACTGACCTCAACAACTACCGACTGCTTCGTAAAGAAGCCAAAAAAGCGGTTAAGAATGCAATGCGATTTTATTACTATATAATTGAAACATCACTGCAATCTAATAGTCGTTAGCCCTTTTTGACATACATACATTCTCTGAAAACAACATCCCATAATCCTAATATCTTCTCATGACGTAACTGCCAAGCTTCTGAAGGGCAAGCTTTCTGAAACCTTTTCGCTCAATTTTTTCCTCCACATTTAAGGTTTTGAACCCCAGTATATACTCATTGCGTCCTTCCCTTTCCCCTACTATGCATTCTATCGTGACCTCTCCATCAAAAATTGAAAATCTACTGCTCACTTTTGTCATTAATGGTGGTCCGGGTTCTGATGGAATATCAACTCTGTTCGTAAATTCATTAACTTCTTCATTATCTACCCCACTATCAATTATTTTCAATATTAGCCTTTCTTTCTCCTGCTTTCCCGACTTTCCGATCCATAAGTCCAGAGATCGTAGTGAAATCACGAACGATTTCTTTGCCGTCTCCTTGAGCGAATTGTGCATAACAAAATGAACGATGACATCAGTATCCTGTTTGCAAATGAACAACATGCCTTCATTAAAGGTCGTTCGACAATAACCAATTTGTTAGAACTTACGAATACCATCTTTATTGCTTTCGACTAGAGCCAACAAATCGATGTCATACACACCAATTTTGCTAAAGCCTTTGACAGTGTTGATCATGGCCTTTTGGCTCCGACTCCGACTCAATCCTCTCTTGGATCTTATCCTTCTTATCCCATCACTCCTGCACCGTTACATGGAATAATTTTTTTTTTCGTCGGGCTCATTTAGTCCAAAATCTGATATTTCACAAGGATCAATTTTAGGCCCTTTGCTATTCAAAATTTTCATTAATGATCTTCCCCAATGGCTGTCCTCTAATTGTCTTTTTTACGCTGATGATTTAAAAATTTATCGTTCCATCAACTCCAGCAAAGACCTTCAAAGTGATGTTGACAATCTCCAAAATTGGTGTTAAGGTAATTTACTTCCTCTTAACATTTCAAAATGTTACATGAGATTCAACAACAAAATTCATCCAGTTTTATATGAATACCGGATTGACGGATCGCTGCTCGCACTTGTGGACAAATTTCAAGATTTGGGAGTAGTATTTGACACAGGTTTGAAATTTAGCATCCATATTTCATGCATAACCACTAGAGCTTCACGTGTCGCTGGTTTTATTTTACGATCCTCTTGCAAGTCTTTTAGCATTTCAACCAGCGTCCATCTATTCGTACTTCTAGCCCGGTCGATCTTTGAGTATGCCTCCCAAGTATGGTATCCTCACTATACCAATCTATCGGATGCTGTTGAAACTGTACAGCGTAAATTCACACGTTCTCTATTCGACGAATATAAACTCCCTTACAGCTCCTACGATGAGCGCTTACAGATCCTCAACTTTCCATCACTCAAAAAAAGGAGAGAATTCTTAGACCTGTGCTACTTATTTAAATTATATCACGGTATTCTTTCATCCAACCTTCGGGAAAGGTTTAATTGTATACATCCCACCTCAAGAACGCGTTTTCTTATTTCAAATTAGTAACTTTGTTATTTCACATGTACTATATTATATTACATTTCATTACCTATTTTGTAATTGGATTCATGGATCTGTAAAATAGTGTAAATAAATAAATAAAATTACAGCTTGAAATCAAAACATAATTACTTCAGTTTTAAATAAAATGTTTTTTTGCCCAACATTGAATTCACAATAATTACATCATCCACCTTTGACCGACTACACTGTATTTTGGCAAGTGACTTGAAACGAAGATCTACTCTAGATTCTAAAATATTGTGGCACATTCCGCCCGTCTTGAATCATCTGATCCAATGGTTGGTAAGACTGTGGACCGGCCGCTTAAAAATTCCAAAACGACTTTTAATTCCGACAACTCGAACCATCTTGTCAGATCCTGGATAAGTCTGTATTACATGTCCCCAAGGCCACTTAGAGGGCGGAACATTCTCTTCATATACCAAAACGAGATCGCCAACCTTTAAATTCGGCCTCTTCATTTTCCATTTATATCAGGTTTGAAGGGTTGTTTGATACTCCCTGTGCCACCAATTCCAATAATGCTGTGCCGGCTTCTGGATCACGCTCCATCTTTTTGCCGGCGAAATTCGTTCTACCTGCAAATCCCGTTTGGGAAAGTATGTCAATGAATGACCGACCAAAAAAAGCGACGTTGTTAAGACTTCGATGACATCAGAATCTCCATACACTCCACAGAGAGGTCTTGAATTCATCATTGCTTCAATTTGGCAGAGCAATGTATTCATTTCTTCGAACTTGAGGATGGTGTCACCAATAAAGCGATACAGATTAAACTTCATCGGTTTAACTGCTGCCTCCCACAGCCCACTTAAGTGTGGTGCCACAGTAGGATTGAAGTGCCATACAATATTTTCCGCTAGAAGTGAAAAATACAGTTCGTTCGAGTGCTCTGTCATGAATTCACGATCAGCATTTAACTTATTGTTCGCTCTGACAAAATTTGTCCCATTGTCACTATGGAATCCGTACAGAGCCCTCAGCGTGACACGAATCTTCGAAGTGCTGCCAAGAACGCCTCAGTAGATAAGTCATTCACTAGTTCAATGTGAACTTCCTTCGTACTCATGCATACAAAAATGGATACGTGCGCCTTGATTTGTCATTCTCCACGTCCGATAATTGACCGAAGAGTTAGTTGTCGAGCAAAATCAACTCCCACTTCCACGAATGGACGTACCAACTTAACGCGTGCTTATGGAATATTAGCCATGAACTGACTTGAAGCCCATTGTCTATGCTTGAAGCAGATCACGCATATATGCACGACTGACCATGCCAGGTGCTGTAAATTTGTGCTCCAAAACCGTTGTCGAACATTGCTGATCAAAAACGTTGGACCTGCATGAAGATCCTTGAGGTGATATTCCTTAACGATTCGTCGGGAAGCTCACATTTTTCCGACAAGATGACTGGATTCTGGACATTACAGTTGACTTCAGCCTGAGTAAATCGTCCACCGACTCGCAGTAATCCCTTGTCATCAAAAAATGGCGAAAACGATAAAATTTTACTCGATGCCAGTACCGGCTTGCGACGTTGCAAGAGATGTAGCTCGCTTCTAAATGATTGTTTCTGCGACCATTTTAACAGTTGGTTTTCAGCTCGTTGCATATCAGTTATCGACAATGCAGTGAATCTGGTTGACGATGTCTTCAGAGAATCAACAAATCATTGAACGAATGCGATTCGTTGTCTCATAGCTATAAATGTATTATCCTCTGGAAACAACCGGTTGAATATGCTAGGCTCGCTGTCCAACACAAAAGTGTTCGTCAGAAACATTTATCAGTCGCTCTTTGTCAGCGGGTACATTATTAACCGAAGCAATAACTTTATCTGGCCACAGTTTCTTGCCCTCTTGTAGCCAATCAGGACCATGCCGCCATAATTTGAAACTAATCAACTGCAGTGAACTCACTCCCCGCGATGCCAGATCTGCTGGATTGTGCTCGGACTGTATGTTACATGATGCCGTTGATTACGTGATGGTGATTGAAGAATCTAATAAGTTCGATTTGAAATATACGTTTTCCATCATCTAGGATGACTGGAAAGCCAAGTCAAAACTATTGTAGAATCTATCCAAGATAATGCAGTCCCATATTCAACCTGGATTGCCTTGGATACCATGTTCCATAATTTGACTAGTAAGACAGCTCTACACAATTCAAGTCTCGAAATTATGACTTGTTTAATCGGAGTAACCGTTGTTTTCAATGTAAGTAAATGACAGTGCCAACCCTTTCTGTTCGAGTTGTAAATTACCGCTGCAAAAACTGTTTCTGATGCATCGCTGAAACCGTGAATTTCAAGAATATTGTCCTTCACAGTGTCCACCCATCTTGGAATTCTTAACATCTCGAGCGATTTTAAATCATTCTGCAATAAACGCCATTCCTCTTCAATTGTATCAGCTAATGGATCATTCCAGGTTAAATTTTGCAGCCACAGCTATTGAAATAACACCTTGGTTTGAATATTAGCCCGTGCCAACCAGCCTACTGGATCAAAAGGATGAGATGCGTCCGAAAGAAGGCCACGTTTCGTTGACGGTACCCAAGTAACCTTACGTTTGAAGTATCTATTAAGTTGATTGATTTGATTTCTCGATCGACTTCTGGAACAGAGTCTAATACTTCTTCCACGTTTGACGAAAACTTTCTGCGAGGAAAACCACCTTTATGCAAAATCTCTCAAATTTCTTGAAGCGCCTTATTTGCTGACAATGTGTCTTTGCTTCTTGACATCAGATCGTCTACATAAAATATGATTTGGAAAGCTACGGTCACATAGTTTCAGAATCAGTATGTGTTATTTAGCTGAAGCATAAGCAACAATACTTTTTTTACTCTGAAAATGTCGAATTTTGTGCCGAATAAAGTGTTTTTGCGGGAAGTACTTCTTAATTGAAGAAAAAGACTGCCGAAAGTCATCGTATTTTGGTGGAAGCGTATGGCGTGCATGCTCTAGCTAAGCGTACGTGCCAAAAGTGGTTTGCACGGTTTAAAAGTGGCAATTTTGACTTGGAGGACGGTGAACGGCCCGGACAGCCAAAAAAGTCTAAGGATCACGAAGTGGCGACATTGCTCGACCAAGATCCATTCCAAACGCAAGAAGAATTTGCAAAATCACTTGGCGTCGCTCAACAAACCGTTTCTGGTCGTCTAAAAGCAATTTTTCACAATAAAGCTTCAATTTTCGAAAAAAATCCCCTACCCCTATTAGTTCAGACGTTCATGCTCCCGCATAAACTGAATATAGTGACGTCTAAATTCACTGTTCCCCTGCGAACATTTCTCCATTCGATACAAACGCCTTTCCGCAACTGACTGATTGTTAGCGAATATGACAGGATGAGCTAACTTAAAAGGCAATCTTACCACAAAACGATCGCCATTGTCTCGGTGCCAGTTATGTTCAAAATAATTTTGGCACTCCAACTCCTCAATTGCCAATGTTCGCTGAATCGGTGCTTCCTCAGTTGCCCGAAATTTTCGCATGGTTCGATCAATAGCAACAACATGTGTGTGGAGACTGTTGGATTTTTCCAAACGAGGTGTTTCCTGTAATTGACCAGTGATAATCCAGCCAAGCATTGTATTTTGCGCGATGTATCTCATGTTGTCAATTTTCACTTGTTCTGGACGTAGCACCGTAAAAACTTGTCTGTTTCGATTAATATGTCTGCTACCCCAGGTACATTGAAGTTGAGATCAGTGAGTTCAAGACCCTTGATGTGTCGCCACTTATCGAAATCAAACTACCTTGAAGGCAGTTGTGACGTCACCTTCATCATAATCAAGGCCCTTACATTGATCACTCGCGATGGATTGATTCGCGAAGACATTTGTAACTGAACTTCTCCTTTCGATGTTCCGGATGAGATACCGCCCATTCCTGTTACTATAATACGAGCGTTCAACCTTTGCAACTGCATTTTCTGAGCGCATGATTCGGTTATGAATGACATCTCAGAACCGGAATCTAACAATGCGCGATAAGTCTGCATATTACCGTGTCCATCGATAACATTCACTAGTGTTGTCAGTAAAATCGCGAGATTAACTTGCCGATGTTGCAGACTTGTCTCACGATCCTGATAAATAGTATTCGCACTTACTTGATTTTTGGAAGATTCTGCTGGCTGGTTAACGTGTAGCATTTCATGATGTCTGTGCTAGCATTTCATACAGCTTATCTTTGCGTGACACTTAAGAATGTCATAACCAAGTCATAAGCAATTATAGTAGAACCGATTATCCTTAACCAACCTTTTTCTGCTGCCAACGTCAGAAACAACAAATTTTTCCCACGACGACAGCTGATGTGATATCTTGCCGCAAACTCGACATTTCTCGTTGTTTACATACAAATTTCTGACAGCTGGCTGTTTCTGCGATGAGTTTTCTGCTGGTGGGGCTGTAGAGAACTGGAAACCTATAAGCCCTTTAACTCAATTTTTCAGAAATGAAACAAATTCTTGGAACGTAGGTTCGGTGTTACTTGCCGAATCAATCGCCCATAGTCGCTGTGTTTGTACGTCAACTCTTTTCAATGACATGAATATGAGCCCTGGATCTCTGAATTCAGACTTTAACTTTCTGACGACCGAGTTATCGTTGTCGATTTTTTTCCGTAACTGGGCCGCATCTGGTATTTTAACCGCTGACTGGTCCAACAATTTTTGGATGAATGCATTGATTATGAATTTCGAACGGTTGTACCGATCCTCTAGTTTGTTCCAAGCTTCGGCGTAGTTTGAGTCTGTCAAAAGGAATGAATTTATGACACTTTGTGGTTTCAGCTGCAATAATTCACCAAAGTACTGAACTTTTGTGATGAATACAATGAATTGTTACTGTCTATGGCCTTGGAAAATGTGTTACTAAATGCAGGCCAATTCTTGTATTTACAGCATCAAATTTGCTGATATATGTTTTTGGTAACTTAAATTCCTTATGTTTCACATCACTTTGTTCCTTGACACTTGCCGCTTTTACTGATGCCATTGCCAGGACGATGATGAAATGCTGTAGCTTTGCAATTGCTGCATAAAACTGTTCTTTGAATTGCTCAAGTTCACTTGGCTCACCTCCTGCGTCGTCAGCCAAAATGATTTGGTCTTCAATGTCAACAAATGCTGATATCGAAGTTTGACTTGTTCTAGTCTCGTCATCAATTCTTCGATTGTAGCATTAGCACCCTTTTCAGTACAGAACTTGTTCATTCTAGTCACTTGCGATTTAATACCTCCGCATTTTCATATCTATCTCGCTACCGAAGACATTTTGTTTCGTTTTATTACCGCGCGAGTGTTTGTCTATTTTTACGTAACTTGCTGCGGCTGACGCTAAACAAATGATCGAGATTTTACCACATGCTTCACAAATCTTAAGCTGTTCCATATCCGGCTCGACGGACTAATGTTTCTGAAAACAACTCGGTACATTTAATTTATAAATGTGAACTCTTTATTTCTTCTTAAATTCACAACCCGAAGGACACGCGTCTTCTCTACTACGAATGTGATGCAATGATGACATGTGTCAGTGGAAATGACATTGAAGTATAATATTAAACAAAACAATGGACGTTCAATGCATATAAATTTAAGTTAAAACAACTATATTCAACGAAATAAATTCAAATAAAATATTCAATTATTAATTGTATTCAAACTTATATTTTGACTGACATCATCCAACTTTGACCGACTGGACTGTAAAAAAAGTAGTACGCTATTTTGGCAAGTGACTTTAAACGAAGATCTACTCTGGATTCTAAAATATTATGACACTTGCTAGATTACTTCTTTCAGTACTTTCATTTGCTACCTTACTCATTCAGATCGGAGCACATAAGTATTATCGCATTTTCATAAGGAATGTTTTCTTTAGACTTTGGCTATTTTCTGGAGATTTTTCAAATATCACATTCCTTGGACTTCAGCTATTTTCAGCTGCTTTTTGTTCCTTTATCATGAAGTAACCTAGCAAGTCATCTTATTTTGAATTCAGTCCAAATGTACCATCCTCTAAAGTGATTTGCCAGTACAGTCAGTAAAAGTTGGATGTTGGGATTGATTTGAATGCAATATTGGGCACAAATTCAACACATTATTTAAAACTGGAGCAGTTGTGTTTAACTTAAAACTGTAATATAGAGAAGAATCGAAGAAATGGAAGTAACGCTGATGTATGTAGTCACAAGACTTAAAAGATCATTACAGGGTGTCCGTTTTTGCGATTTATCCCAATCTGCCTCCAAGAGTAAAATTATCAACGTTTAATAAATGGTTTACTGGGATACTTTCTTAAATGTAAGACTTAGATCGACCCAGATCAAACTCAGGTACTTTTTATTCCTATGAAAAGTCGGCAAACTTCACAGATGCTTATAATTAACTACAATACAGTAGACCGGGTACCAACGGCTAAATAACTTGAACTTACATTTGACAAATCACTCCCATGAAAACAACACCTCCAAAATAAACGAGGTCACTGCACAGGACTTATCTCTTCTTAATATCCACTCATAAAGTCCAGAATGCTTAGCGTAAAAAATCTAGTACACATCTATAAATAGATTACACGACCGATGTCACTTTACAGTAGCTCTGCTTTCTAACAAATAACAAAGAAAAACAAAAAATCACATCATTTCTTCCCAAATAGAGTTATCAAGAAGGTGTTCGGAGTTCCATGGTATGTTAGAAACACTGACCCATACAAGGGCTTGAGATTATAGATAGTAGAAAAGTAAATGCATTACAAGCCATTTAAACTTTTTGATAGAATTGACGACCATAATATGTATACCATTTCTTCAAACTTTACAAAACAAGGAAGACCTCAGGTATCTAATATTTCGCCCAATTACAATGTGAACATTTTTATTTCTAAATTTTATAATAACTAAAACTAGCTTGAGAAACCAGGTGTGTACTGAGGTGCTCACAGACATGAGGGAGTTAACGTGCTAAGTCACACCAACTTCATACTCCTTAACACTAAACCTACCAGAGCGGTCAAATGACAGCTTTTGCGACTTTGATCAAAATTGTTGAATTCCAGGAATTTATTTTTCTTGAACTTACTGCACGACTTTTTCTATAATAAATAGCTATTTAATTTTTCAATATATATTTCTCTTCTTCTTTCGTTTTTCCTGATAATAATATGTACTCTACCGTTGTCTACCCTGAGCGGTCTTTTGACCGCTAGAATATATATGAAATTTTATGCAGGTATCTACATTGAAATTCAAACAAAAACTGTAGTTTTCCAAGAAACGTCAACCGATTGTGTTCTAGGAACAAGCTATCCACTTACAGTTATTTTATGCTGGGTACAGAGCGACTGCAAGTAACTCACGAGGTGAGGCAAAATAGCGATCATTCAAATTAGATTACTTGCTCTGTACGCGGCATTACAAATATTTGCGAAGTGATTAGTTCTATTTGTAATAATAAAAAATAGGCTTCAAACTTTGGGTAATAAACAAATAAAAATAGTAAGTAATAATTTCTGCATTATATTATTGGTGAATTATTCCAATACAAATTCAAAATTTTAGCTCTAAAATGTCAATGCATAAGAAATTGCTGGAAGAAATAAATAATATAAGCGAACTATGCTCTGAAGTAGATGAAGAAGAAAATTCTGGGAGAGAAGATAGTATATATGATCCATTAGAAACTGACTCTGAGCTATTCGACACGGATAATGAGGAAGAGAACATTGTGAACACGCAAAGGGGACGAAAAAGAATGAGATTGTTCACCAGTTCCGAAGATGAATGCGAAGAAAACGATCACAATATTGAAACTTCAGTTGATGGAACCGTTTGGCAAAAACTTCACCAAGGTTCTGGACCTGGAAGATCTCCACTTCATACTTTTTTCAGAGAAATATCAGGGCCAACGGGATATGCGAAACGCAACATCATGAAGGGCAAAGTACGGAGTGCATTTTCGTTGATACTAGACCAGGGAATTATGAATCATATAAAAATGTGCACAGAATCAGAAGCACGTCGAGTTTTAGGATCCGAATGGAGTATAACTTTAGAAGAGTTAGATGCTTTCATTGCAATATTATATGCACGTGGTGCATATGAAGCAAGAAACTTGAACGTTTCATATTTATGGAATAAGAAATGGGGTCCTGCGTTTTTTTCACGAACAATGAACAGAAATCGGTTCACAGAAATTATGCGATTTATTCGTTTTGATAGAAGAAGCGAGCGGAGCCAGCGTCTGCAGACTGACAAATTTGCTCTCATCTCCAAGGTATGGAATGCATTCATAGAAAATAGTCAAAACGGCTACAAACCAGGTGCGAATATAACTGTTGATGAACAGTTGTTTGCGACAAAATCAAGATGCCGATTTACACAATATATGCCCAATAAACCCGATAAGTTCGGAATCAAGTTCTGGTTGGCATCGGACGTTGAAAGTAAATATATTGTGAATGGATTTCCGTATTTGGGAAAAGATGAGACGAGGCCATCAGCAATACCACTCAGTGAATTTGTTGTTCTCAAACTCACTGAACCATTTATAGGGTGCGGACGAAATATAACCACCGATAATTTTTTTACAAGCACATCTTTAGCAACAAACCTTTTAACAGAAAGAACTACCTTAGTAGGAACTATTCGGGCGAATAAGAGGGAATTGCCCAAACCTGCAAAAGAAAAGAAAGACAAAATGGCACGTTTTTCAACGCAGCTTTATAAATCAAATAATTTTACTCTAACAATTTACAAAAGCAAACCGAACAAAAAAGTTCTCTTATTCAGTTCGAAGCATAAATATGTGAAAATTGGAGAAACAGGTAAATGTATACCTGAAACTATAGCTTTTTATAATAACACCAAATTTGGCGTGGATATGACAGACCAAATGGCTAGAAAGTACAGCACAAAATCTAAATCTAATAGATGGCCTGTCCACGTATTTTTCAACATTCTGGACTTAGCTGCTATAAATGCTTGGATCCTATATAAGCAAACAACCGGAGAAAGGATATCGCGACAAGAATTTTTATTTCAGTTGGCAGAGGAACTTGCCACCGAATACTGCGATATGCATGAACAAGAAAAAATGGAAAGTATGGCGAAAACTTCAGCAGATTCTTCCAAAATTTCTGAAAGACGAAAAACGTGTCAAATTGGATATTGCAAAAAAAATAAAGCAATAAACATTTGTTCCATATGTAAAAAATATGTTTGTGGAAAATGTTTACGGGAGAGACCCTCCATCTGTAAAAAGTGCGACAACGAATAACTTTTATTTTAGTTTGAATAACGCTATGTATGTGAGTTACTGAAGTAACATATAATTGTTCAGTCTCGAGCCTACTTTCTAAAAATGTACTCCTAAAGTCCGAAAAATAAATGTTTGTTTTTAATTATTATATGATAATCATTTTGTGTTTATTGTTAATACTAAATTCTGTATTAATTACAATCAATTGGAGAAGTCTATAATGTTTATTTCAAAAGCGGTCATTTGACCGCCATCGGTAGAAATAGGTATACATAATATGTCGGTAGGTTTAGTGTTAAATTCCAAGAAGAAGAAATGACTGTAACTTTGTTAAATGATACTCCGAATATTCTTTCAAAGAAATTCCTAAATAAATTTGAGCGAATTTTGACATTTGAGATTTTTGTTTTGTTGTAGTCTGCATAGTGTAGTGGTTAGAGTGCTTGCTGTGTAGGCCGAAGGTCCCTGGTTTGAGTCCCATTGGTGACAACGAGGTTTATTTCGAGTAATTCTTCGGATGAACTATAAGCCCTTTGGTTTCAAATTAGTACGTTTCCTTGTGGGTTGGATGGACACATGGCCAAAGCGTAGTTCTGACCATATTCTTCTCGAGTGTCAAACATTTGATCAAGATAGTGAGATACTCCAACTAATGTCAGTTGCTGCGGGTAGCGCAAATGTGATAAATTCAACAGCCAATGATTTAACGAATCAACCTCAAATCCTGAAATTGGTGAGCGACGGTAATCGCGGGAATACGAGTATGCTCATCGATTCATTATCGAAAGGAGGCCACGCACATGGAAATCCAAAATTAGTCGTTAGCAATGTAGCTGTCCTAGCGAAACAATCCCCCGGAGGTAGTCAACCGACACTTAATTTCCCTAATGCAAAAGGAATATCATATTTGACAACAGAAAATAGACTCGACAATGGAATAATAAACAGACTCTGAAAGGTTCAACTTGATTTGCATGTAGACAGTTTCACAAACCCAAATAATCATTCAATCATCTCTAAAAAAAATGGTTTCGTTTGGCAATTCATATAAACGAATACTCGCAATTATGCACTAAAATGAATACTCGCAATTATACACTAAAACGAATACTTGCAATTATGCACTAAAACGATCGCACAATTTTATGTTCGACATATTTTTTTGTGAGAGGGATCATTAAACTAATTTTAAAATTGCCTCATTAACGTAGTTTTGAAAGTTGTGTAAAATTGAGAGGATTGTTTAAAAAAAAATCGTATAAAACATCCAGAAAGCGAGTGAATCGCAACTGAAATATAATGAGTCAAGAAGATATTACACGAACGATACAAGAAAGGCTTTATAACAAAAAAAAGGAGAAAATGAAACAAAAGATTAACAATCCCCGTATTCAATCGGTAATGAAATTAATGGATTGGCGAATCGTTTCAAGCGAGCATGATTAAAATAAATTTTAATACAATGAATTATAAAGGAATAATCAACATAAATAAAAGTGAAAATTTGAAGTGACAAATATCATAGAGTATTCAAAATCGAGCGCGGATCGTAAATGGTGGAATTGAAACAATACTGAACAACTCCGTACATCGGATTAGGAGTGAGATTCCATGAACACCCAAAAGCGCCGATTCAAGTGGTGGGAAACTACCTAGCCGACCACACGCAGTGGGATTTTTAAGGTCTTCGACCTCCCCGAATGAGCCGTTGGCCAAGAAGCTAATAAAAGGGGGCTGGAAGCGTGTCCCGTTCTTCTTGTTGGCGTACGTAAGAATCATCTGGTGAAGAGTTACGAGTCGATACACGGAGCTAGCGGAGAAAAAAATCAGGGAGTTTGCCAGTGGGGATCTGGGGATTCAATCGAAGAAATTGGCTGGCTGGAAATTGGTTTTAAAAAGTAAATCAACGAGATTGGCAGTGGAGAATTGGAAATATCAGCAAATAAACAGAAAAACCAACCATCTGGGGATCCCCACATCAGCGGCAGCGGAATAACCGCCGTAAGTGTTGGCAATCATTTTTCTTTTGATAATAGATATATTGTCTGAAGCCATTCCAAAATTTATATTTTTGTGCGCAGTTTTATTAGATTTTCTTTTGACATTTCATTATATTTTCTTGCTAAATTTTAACGTTAACGAATAAAAATAGTGAATTTATTTCGGTTGTGTCTTTTACTTTTACTAGTGAATTTTCCCGAATTGTAAACTTTCTGCTCGTCAGGAGGAAGATATCTTTGTTTTCCAAGAAGGGAGTTTACTTGCCTCGTTTTGGAGTCGCGGGGTTGCCAAGCACCCGTCGTGATCAGCTCGCGACTAAAGTTATTTCCTGGCGTATCCAGCGTTTTCTTTTTTTTCAGGTGTTGTAGGGGATTAAGATTTGTTAGAATAGGTTCTGGGAATGGTGGAATTTAATTCTTTGTTCTCCGGGAAGCCGTAACCTCGGCGGCTCCAATCCGGCTCTTAGGGCGGACGAGTGGCGCCTGCGCCCCCGAAAGGTGCTTTGGTGCAAAAAAAAAAATGTTGTCGCCGTAGTAAACATAAAGATCTACTCCTGTGATCAGGCTCACAGGCATTCAATTGTGAAGGTTGAATTCACAACTTTGTGTTTTTCCCCTATCCTTGCGCATACATCTTTGTTGATTATGTTATATTGTGTTACGGTTTCTTTCTACTCTTCTTATTCCGTTAATGGCACAGCAAGGACAGATGCTGATTACTACAGAGATAATTGTAAAAGTTTGTAATTGCCTTCAAAAGCACAAACAAACAGACTCTGGACACTTACCGCAACTACGAACAATTTGCAGCAATGTCGACATCAGTATTAATTTTTGACATGCAAACTGAGGAGCAGTCAACAATCATTACGACGCAAATTTTATGCAGCTGCTGTCTGAGCATAGACTTAATTGATAGTATTCTTTTTTTGCCGGAATAATTGAAGAACGTTTTCGATTTGCGTGGAATGAACTTTTCTTGGTTGACAAATTCAACTTGAAATTTAGTTGGCATCGGTGCCAAATGATGAATCATATAAGTCGAACTTATGCAAAGAACCTGGTGAGGACACGAAGATACCACGAGGAAGAAAGTCGCGAAAAACACACAAATATTCGGGAAAAGCATCCCAGAGAACAATTTCACTTGCTTCCCGACATCATTAAAACATAAACATATCGAATTGTCACAGGGATTTGTCAACAGCGATATCGTTTTCTGACCAACTTGTTGTAGAACTTAATGGGACTTGTTGCAACTGGCGAAACGTGGTATGGATGGAAACTAGCGGACCAGTTGTAAAAGAAACTCCTGGGAGAAGCTGTTATTCGGGAAAATGTGATAACTCGCTCCTTGAAGGGAGAGCCATTAAGGAAAGCAGATAAAAGGGCAGATTTGGTGCCTTTTTGGTCTCTTGAGAATAGTGGAGTGCTGAGTTCCAGAAGTCCGAAGGAGTCAATTTAAGATTATTTCTTTTAAAGCACTATAATAAACCAATAAAATTTGAGGAATTACCGCAAGTTTTCTATGCAGTGTTGTGGAATTTGAGGATTCGTTGAAAATTGGCTCTATACACAAAAAGTGAAATCGTAAAAGGGCGACTGGTAGAAAGCATCAAATTTTTTACTCTGGTGGATATTTAACCACAAAAAGTTGCCTCCGCCAAGTAGTCAGGTAGCTAGTAAGCAAATTTAGTATAAATTTCATCTTTTGTCTTCATTTATGAACTATAGAAATAGAGAGAGTTCTCGAAATAGTGAAAGTGGAAGTTGTTCAACACAGTGAATCTTATTGAACTTGTAGGAAATGTTTATTATTTTACACTTATTGTGCGAGAATCAATAAAAGCTCACTGTAGAGTAAAAAAGTATCGTATAGATTTACATTAAATTGATGTACAAAGGGTGAAATGATCAAATTAAAGTTTTCCCCCAATAACACAGTTAATATTATTATAAAGTTTTTAACATAAAAGACATACAATTTACGGTCGAGTAGGCTCTGAGGAATTCGGAGCAAACCGTCAGGCATTGCCACTAATTTTAGCAGAAGATTTTAATGTTAATTTTGCGTCCAAAGATGGACAACTCCTGGTAAACTTTCTGCAAAATAAATTAGAACTACAAATGAATAATAACCGAAATAAGCCCACCATAAAACATGGAACAACAATCGATGCAGTTTTCTTTGGATATCTTTCTAATTTTCACTCGAAAGCATATGTATCTTATTTTTCATACCATAAGCCTATTGTCTCGGTCTTACAATCAACCACAGTAATAACTGATGTACCCGATTATGAAAATAATTAATAAGAAAAAATCTTTTCAAAAATATTTATTTATCAATGAAAACCGATAATAAATTTGAATATTTGTAGAAAATTAATATATGTATGAGTTAAATGGATGTGTCAAACTCCTCATCTGCGAGATCATTGTAATCGTCATCGATCTCCGGACATAATTCGCACCAGGGCTTTATTTTGTCGCTTCTCATCACCCAACTGAATGGTCACTGTTTCTGTTGTGCTTCGCTCTCTTTCACAATATAGCGATCATGCCGCAGAACTCTCTTAATGATACAGGGGCCACGATACGTAGCCTCCAACTTCTTCGACTCAGCCGTAGCTGGAATGGCCCTTTTCACCAAGACCAACTCTCCTTCCTTGTACTGCCTTGGTTTCTGATGTCTCTCATCGAATCGCTTTTTCCACTTGAGTCTGGCCTCAGATATATTTTCGATCGCGTCTTCTCTGTTTTCTGTTACCGTTTTCTCTTCCAAATCAGTATCCTGTACTGCTGCTAGAAGCCTTTTGTCGCTGATCTCCTTCACCGGGTAGTCAAAAATAAGCGCGATTGGAGATTACTTCGTCATTGCACTCATTCGTGTATTCAGCGTCCATTGAAGCTGTCGTAGTTTTTCATCACACGTGTTTGGTTTAGCGCATGATGATTTAAGGTAAACCAGTATCGACCAATCGACTCGCTCGGCTAGCCTTTTTGCTCGATGTGTGCAAATTGCCGTTTTAATATGGGTTATGTCGTTGACATTACAATAATCCTCAAACACATGCGAAGTAAACGCTGTTTCCTGATCGGTGGCCACCACACGCGGGAGACGAAATAACATCGTCAGTTGATTGACTGCTTCGTGGACAGGCTTCAATTTCGTTGACATTGTAGGATTGATGACCGGGTACCGAGTTAACGCATCTACCATGACCAGCATATACTCGTTACCACGGTGACTTCTAAGTGATCCATATGGACTATTTCAAATGGTAAACGGGGAATGTCCATACCATGTCATTAACTTTCCTTTATTCTCAGCGCTCGCACAAAGCTACAGTCAATGCATGCCTTCCTGTAGTTTTTTAATGAAGTTACGCATGCGAGGTAACCAAAAACTTCCTTTCATTCGCATCAGTGTACCATCGATATCCGGATGTCCGGCGTGATTGTGACACAGTTTCGCTACCCGCCAGCGTATGCTGCCCTTTGGAACGATGGTATTTTTTGCCCTCTTTATCAACTCTCAAGAGACGACTGTTCTTTATAACATATTCCTTGCGAATTTGCTCCCGATGTTGAGACTCCGCCTTCATCTCAAGAATGTCCATGATGTTTTTCACTTCTGAATCTTGTCGCTGTAGAGTGCGTACCCAATCCTCTATTGACAAGTTGACACTACCAACATATTCCTCGGCTCAGTCGGTGGCTCCACAGGCGCTCGAATCAATGCGTTGACGTGAGGCATCTTGATTCCATGATGCAATAAAATCCCGTAATCTAACTTTTGTAGTTTCAAAAACCATCTTTCCAATTGCGGAATGAGAGGTTTCGTCTCTTTGGGACTGGCAATGGCTTGACAATCAGTTACTATTTCGAGCTCTCTTCCCAATAAATACATTCGGAACCATTCACACGCGTCGACGATCGCGAGCACTTCCAGTTCGTAGCTATGGTATCGGCTCTCTGCTGAATTGCACCGATGAGATTCATCAGTCCCGACCCATTTTTCTGCAACAAGATGCCTACAAGGCTCACGGAGCTTGCATCGGTGTGCAACTTATATTGTGACGCCTCGTCGTGAATGACTAAAGTGGGTGCCTCAGTCAACAACCGCACCAGCTGTTGATGTGCCTCCTCACATTTGGTCGACCAGTTGAATAGTAGATCCTTTTTTAACAATCGCGTTAGGCTATGATGTTATAATTCGGAATAAATTTCCTAAACAAGCCGGAGAGCCCAAGGAAACGCCTGACCTTGGTAGCATTCTGTGGACTAAGGAATTGTTGCACTGCCACGATTTTATCTTCCTAGGCCTAATTCCTTCAGCCGTTAGTTAATGTCTAAGGAACTCCACTGTTTCCTGGAAAAATGAGGACTTTGGCTTGCGTAGCGTTAGTCCTTCGCGTTTTATGACTTCTAGAAATTCCTTCGAGTATTCCAGCCCCTGCTCGACAGTTTCAGATGGAATGATGACCTCGTCCATATAGCTTATCGCCTTGCTATTCATCAATGCTTGGAGCCTCGCTATAAGTCGTTGAAAATTGCCAAGGGCATCTCGAAGCCCAAACAGCATTTGATTGAATTCGAAGTGGCCATGGTGAGTTATGAAGGCCATGTACTGTTTGGCCTCCTCCACTGTCTCCAACTGGTAATAACCAGACATCATGTCAAGCACGGTGAAGTCGTTTTTTTTCCGCCAACGTTCACAAAACGGTGTCGACCACAAGCATGGACCGTGGTTCTTTTTGGATGACCGCGTTTAGCTCAAGGAAGTCGACACAGGGTCTGTCTTCGCTATGCTGCTTCCGCACCAAAACAATGGGTGAAGCATACAGTGACATTGATTAGCGGATTTTGTCGAGTTGCAGTAGCTCATTCATGATGCTTTCGACTATTTCCTATTTAGGAAGTGGAACACGGTACGGTTTTTTAGGTACCGCAATGTCTGACGTCAAAACAATGTTCATTTTCATAATACTAAACTTTCCGAGGTCCTCCTACCTCTCTGCGAACCAACCACAATATTCGTGTAGTGACTCCACGCTGTTTTTCGAATTTGCTGTAAGTATCGTTGATATTTTCGCACGCATTATTAATGACATAACATTTGCCCTTATCAATCACTACACGGCCACGCAAAGCAATGATGACGGCATACATCGAGATCGAGTAGTTTTTTATCATGAAGCCACACAAAAATTGCTGCTCGTCAATTGTGACGGTTCATGCTTGCATTTCGCGGTACTCCACCTGTTCACCGGCGAATCTTATCATCGTCTTGTTGCAAGCCTTAACTGTTCCGACACATTGATCCACGATGTTCATTTTATAAATGACTGGCAACTGCTCGAGTCTATACACACGATATTGTTCACAGTAATGGTCTTCATAACCGGATCACCAGATCGTTCACTGATGGAGTTCACAGGATTGTCATTTTTCTTTTTTCTCGGCGATTTTGGGCAATCGCGTAAAATATGTCCTCGATTCCGACAATTAAAACATACCGGGCCACCTTTACCGTGAGTTATCACTTCTTGCACGGAAACGTTTTTGTCCCCGATTGGACAATTCACGGCACTAGTCTTACTGTTAACCACAGCGCATGCGTCAATGCTCGGAAACGATTGTAACAGATCAGCACATCGCGGAAAACACATGACTGACAATATCCGACGCAAACTATCGTCCGTCAGCCCGTTAATCATATAGCGGATAAATGCCTGGTCGTCGACACCACCGTGGCGTCCCAACGAAAGAATTCGATAATAGTACTCCACCATCGATTCAGCCTTCAACTTTTTCGCCTTCATTAATTTTATATGCATATCAGAAGCAATTATGTGAAGCGGAAAATCTAAAAAAAAAAAAGCGGAATTCTATCCATGTCCGAAACACTGGTTGTGCGTTAGCCCACATCTTTGCCGTGCATTTAAGCTTGGCTATGAGAGCTAGGAGAGAAACAATCTCCCCATCCAGACCCCATTTGCGATTGCTCGACTCGATCGATGAAATGTGTTGACGTCATTCAGCATGCCTTGGGTCAAATTAAGGAACAATTAATATTATGTCGAAAACGGGATGCCCATTCGTGACAGAAACAATTGTGCTCCATGTTGCAGAAATATTGCAGGTGGCAGAGATGAAACTGGAACTGCTGCGTCATTGCATGCATACACTTTTGTGTGTTGGTATGCTTGGCGAGTAAACATATGACGTAGATGCCGACACCACGCTGGTTGCCATCTGCGGACACTTTTCACCCTGAACATTCGACACCAGTTTGAACGAATTTATGGTGCCGATTGTAGAAGCTAGCTGTTGTGATAGAGTCGTCAATTGCTTTTGCGATTCGCCTACATCACCTCGCAGCTTCTTGACCTCCGTCATGCCATCTTCACTCTACTACGCCTTCATGGTTCCGCAACCGCGTAATAAGCTCTTCCTTCGTGCCAGTCACAGATAAACTGGCTTCGCGAAGTTTCTCGCGTAGCTCCGCCACTGTCAGATCACCTGTCGCCATTCCTACACTACTTTTAAGAAAACGACTCGTGAAATTAGGGATTATTCCACTTCTGATTTTGTCAACAGTCAAGGTTTAAACTAATACGCAAACACCAAGGTCTTCAATTATACGTCTTAAATTATTCAAGGACCGACATCGACCCTCTAACAGTTTTTACACACATGCATATAACAATGCAGATAGACAGTGTTGCCATAGTTAGATAGATAGATGTTGGATAGCAAAACATTTATGGATGATATATATATATATATATATATATATATATATATATATATATATATATATATACATCTCTATATATATATATATATATATATATATATATATATACATATATATATTTATATATATATATATATATATATATCTCTATATATATATATATATATATATATATATATATATATATACATATATATTTATATATATATATATATAAATATATATATATATATATATATATATATATATATATATATATATATATATATATATATATATACATATATAGATGGAGCTAAAGAAGTTTTACTTCAGTCGTGTGGTCTCGTTTTTTTCTCGATTTTAGTGACTTTTATTAAGTAACGGCTTTAAATAAATCTCATGATGCTTACAGTAAAAAAATATTTTTGTTTTTCTTTCTACTTGTATTAAAAGTTTATTCTCTTCAAGTTTACGATTGAAGTTAGACTCTATTTCAATCAATCTCAATTTCTTTTGGTTTTGTCAAATATTCTGCAAAAGTTTCGGCTGCTTCAGGATTGGCGGCATAGTAATTGTCGGAAAATTTATGTTTGTTTCCTTAGCAGCTTTTGCGGAAACTGTTCGAGGATATCTTGCTGCCTAATTTTCGTGAAATATGCAGAAATACACGCGGAAGTTTTATATTCTTTTAGCAACTTGAACTTTTTGGGAAATGTCTTCATTGAGAGGAGATGAAGAGATTTTAACCCAAATATAACGATTTAATTTAGAGAAATCACGGTTAGTACTATAACTCAAAAAATAATGTAGGAGGATCAAAGTTTGTTTTTCCGTTTCTCGAGCAGTTCATCCATACGGACTGCTCTATTACTACACAGCATGAATAGACTTCTACTTCAAAAAAATTGTCACGTGAATGTCGTTCCAATATCCGCCAGGTACTTAAACGGTCTCAGATTTACGTAACGTGACGCAAACTTAGAAAATTTATCCACCCCATCCAGAAATGTTATACGAGTATAGGGTGAACGTCTCTATAGAAGTTTTCACTTCAAAGATTCGCGACTAATCATTTGCATAATTTTCTTACTGTAGTTTATTTCCAATTGGATTAGAGAAGATGTTATGACACCGCGACACTACGAGACCGGTGGCGCCGGTGAGTTCTTGATGGATTTTCTTTGAAATACGGTTAGAAGTTGTAGAATTTGAGGACTAAAGTAATTTGTTTTGAGCAAATTTACTAGCTTACAAGCAGCTACAAACGGTAGACTATTGAGTACGTAAACTGATGACTCCTGGGGTACAATTTGGTGTCACGTCTTTAGACCCTATATTTTAAGTTGACTTTGTTTTTGTCGTTACGTCGCTAAAATATGTTTTGTGGATTCTTAGAAAATCATTACATATGCATACCTCTGAAGTAATTTTTAGAACTTTTTTATCGATTGTGTAGCGAAAATTCTTGCATATCATCTAGTGAGTGCAAAGCTCTTCTGATAAAAGTACACTTCTGCCCATTTGACTTGTATTTTAATCATTTACAAATTAATAATTTAGCGTTTCATTTCCATTCAAAAATAATTTCGCTATGCCAAATAATTATTTATGCAACCTAATCTATGGAGCTCTAGAAAGCCAAAGTAAAATTATTCATTATCTTTAGATATAAGTTTGTGATAAACCAAATGTGAAAACATTTATTCCATTTAGTAGAATTCAAAATAAATTTCATTCAATCTTTCAGCATTAAAACTTCCAATGACGTATTGATTTCAAATGACAAGGGTGCAGACACAGATGAAACGATACATTTTTCTTCCAGGAATAAGACATGAAATTGAATTCTTAAATGTGTCCCTTGTCAATTTTCATTAATGTTGGTTTGAAACAATTCCCTCGTTTTTTGTCGATCAAATAGAGCAATTTTTCCTACATTCCTGTTGATTACGTGAATGCCTGTAACGTTGGCTTTTTGTCTTTAAGGATTAAGACGGATGAAAGTAGGTTTCAAGGACTATTGATTTTCATTTGTGGTTTGAAGATACAAGGACAATAGTGAAATATGAGAAGAAATTGATCAGAAAGCTTTTTTTTGAGAAGTTTATTTAGAAAAGGTTGATTAATTGATTGTAGATAATAAGATTTCTTTGAATTGGGTTCCCGTGTGCACTTAAAATTCAAAAACAGCCTCTTATGTCATCTTATTCAGTAATTTGGAAAAACATATTAAATAACATTTTCGTATATTATGTCGCTTCCCGTCTGCATCACAAAACACGAATGATATATTTTCACATTGTTCCTCGAGTTATTTATGGTAATCATCAAAGCTAACACTGAAATAAAATGCTAACATTGACACACTAATAAAACATGTAATGTTTCCAATCTATCGTGTCCTTATTCGATTCATTAATATATTCGTTACTCACATGAGCTAAATTATTTCCAAACTGCTTATACCTACTGCCATCAAACGGGCCTTAATGAAAACACATTCGTGTACTCACTGAAACTTTTGGCATAAAATAATCAAAAGATTGATCGCTTTTGATTAGCTCACAATATATTCTTATAGCACACATTAGGACCAACTGCTTTCATTTGTGTATGCTCTACACATGAAAAAGTCGACCAGGATAGTAATTGATGTTCATATATCAGCCTGTCCAGAACAACACGTGCTCCATTCGCCAGTTACTTTATTGTTAATGTTGCTTGCATTCGTTCTGTGCTTTTATGTTGAATAATAAACAATTGCCTTGTTTTACTTAAAGTACATCATATGTGGGCCGTCTGGGGATGCAAACATCGGAACTTTTGATATAAAGTTTGGCGTGGTGGTTTCCCAGTGAAACTGTCTGGAGGGTACAAAGTTCATCGAAAAGTTATGTCGGCATTAAGTATCCTGGCACTTAATATTCTCCGTACTACTTAATGTTAAATTAGTTGGAAAACTTTTGGCTCTTTTAAAGCATCTTCAATACAAGCAGAAGAGTAGCGGATTGATCTATAATTGGCTGTTCCTTGAGCCGCGGGTGGGTTAGATGAAGTAAAGTTCCACGAAATAATGATCTGACGTCGATACTCGCTTGCGATACTTTCACCGGCTGTAATATAGAAAGATTTAATTACCGAAGAAGCTTCTTCTCCCGTTTAGTGTTTCATTAGCGTTTTTACGCTAAACAAAATAAATTACGTGGGATTAATCTAACTCTTCCACCATCGTTTGCTCGAATCTTCAACTAGCTCTTTGGCGCAAAGATTCTTACCTTCGTGATTTTCCTTGGATTTCACACGGATGAAGGGTAATGCTCGTACACGGACAAATTTATATGTTTCCTCGTTCCGAGTGCTTAGTGTGACGTGAACAAAGCACCTTGTCGTGTAGAGGGATGTACGAGCAGATGCAATTAAGTACGTGTCTGAAAGCCATTGATATAAATAGTTGCTAATAAATTAAGGAGCTTCGTGAAGTAGTTGCATGGTTAGTGATTTCATTAGGTTACTTTAATCTGTTAGCAGGTTACTGTTCAACGCTAAGTGCACGAAACAATTGATTAGATTCAGTAATGTAATTTCCATTGAAGCAGAAGAAAGGATTTTGCTTGTTAGGGGTCCGTACATCTATATGCAGAAACGGAACCCTTATAGGACCACTCGTATTCTGTCTGTCCGTCAGTAAATTCGCTCGGAAGCGACTACACCGATTAAGTTTAAATTTTGTACTAATATACATTCTTGTAACCTACTAATGCACGTATTATTTAATTAAATGAATTTAGAAAATCGGGGTCGCTTTTGCGAAGGAGGAGGGGGGTTAAAAAAAGGTATTGAAAAGTATACCGTGCGACATACGAAATGAAACTTTTCGCTTCCTACATACGTTCAGAATACAATTTTCCATAAGTTTAAAGCTATAGTGAAACTTAACATGAATGTATTTCGTTCTTTGATGAAAAATTGGATAGGTGATAAAGTTCTCTGCTGCCACATTGTCACAGAAGAGTGTTGTGGATCGCCTTTGACTTCAACGCATCTTGTTCTCGTTGAGGAGCCCATACAATTTTCTTGGCTGCATCTTGTAGTAATCGAGCAGTCACATAAGCAAACTGCTCGAAAACTTACCTAAAACTTATCCGAAATTTTAATTGTAGATTTGGGAAAATTTCATTACTTCCATTTATAGTTATTAATAATAATATATTTTTTTCATTATTCTTGTTGAATGTAAATTTCATATCATTTATTCTATATTAAACTTAAACGTTTCCTTTTAATTATATTCTCTAAGATTAAATATCAATTTTGTTATTATGAAAAATCTTGTTCATTTTTCTTTACTTCTGTATATTTTTAAAATTCAAATCTGCAAATTATAATTTCGCACATGCGAACACTGATTTAGTGCATCCCGTCTATGTATTGCATTGCCGAATTCAATCTAACTCGGCTGAGCGATCAGCTGGATGCGATGTACAGTTGCAATACAGGGAAATTATGAAAGACCTAGACGGATGGGGGAGTCCAAAAGAAAAATGCGGATCGCTGCGCATGTTACTCTGTGCATGTCCCTACTAGGTCCCCCGAAATAATTAAAGTGAAACGCCGCAATAATACATATTAATGTGAAGCAATGCAATAAATTGTAGTGGAACATCGAAGTAGCGCAAAAAGTGAATAAACTTTGCGGAAATGTAAAAATTGTTGGTTGCAAAGACATGTATCCGCACATTTAATTCTACTTCTTTAATTAACCCCTGTCGCTCCACCAGCGCTGAAAAGGAGTGAAAAAGTGAAAAGCAAGCGCACAACACAGCCAAGTCACTGCGACGATCTCGACACGAAAGAAAAGGAAAGTTGTGCGAAGTAACGGTGGTTAAAATCGCGTGAAAAGTAAAAGTTTGCGGTCGTTTGTGCTACGATTCGTTCGCCGGCCCGCTTGTGCACGCACGCTAATCATGAACAAGCGGTGAAAACATATTTCTTCAATGACTACAATATCAGCGATTTTGTTACGCCACATGCAGTCGATCATGTGATAATTGGAACAAAGACTTTCACTGGCAATTTTGCACATTAAAAGATCATGTGAAATGGGAAATATCAACGCTTAATATCTGAAGGCGAAATAAATGGAGTTCCCGCAAGTCCATCGGTACTCACAGCAACTGCATTTTTATTTTGTTGCGTGGTAATCAGTTCGTCGCAGATACAAGGAAATTGCTGCAGCTAGTTCAAAACTCAAAGTTACATAGATTTTGCTGTCATGGACATTTCTTCGCTAATTTATGTATTAAGCTGCTGAGAACAAAAATCTTGTTGCCGTGTCGGGAAGAAAGTAGACTAAGAAGAAAGAAATATTGTAGAACGATCAAACGGGCACAAAAGCAATGAATACAAAAATTTTCAGTGGTTATAATTAATAAAATAAACTAGTGTAATGATTGCAAACCGCTCCGAAGAAATAAAACTTATAAAATGCTTTAAATCGATCGCAGCTGGGAGTAATGTTAAATAATCTCGTAATGTTATGTGGCACACTGCTTGCACTCTTCATTATAACGGCATCGGGAAAGTGAAAGTTAATGCATGGTTATTGAATCTTGAACTTGGCCCACAATTTTAGGGTAACGCCCTTTATAGCATATTAGCTGCAAATGTTAAGAGATGTTGATTTTGCGTAACATAACACTTTCGTCTAGCCCAGATTA
This sequence comes from Odontomyia ornata, assembly GCA_963969285.1. Lineage (NCBI taxonomy): Eukaryota > Metazoa > Arthropoda > Insecta > Diptera > Stratiomyidae > Odontomyia > Odontomyia ornata. The sequence goes on along the minus strand of OZ017739.1, from coordinate 5,240,670 downwards.
TGGAGAAATAGTTGCTGGCAGTAAAGGGTATACCCTTGATACCTACAAGTAAATGGGAAACATTTTAAAATCCAAGAGTTTTGGTTAACATTTTAAATTGACATATAATATTTTCAAGTTAACCGTCGCAAAACTCCCCAATTTTTATCAGTACTGCACCCGACATGATTTTGTTTCAGTTTTAACTATTCTCATTTTGAGTTTATCCATTATTTTCGTAATATCTGCTTTATTTTGTAAATCATGTGTGGACTTGTTACGTTGAGAATCATGCAAATAAATTTCTTAAAATGCACAATTTGCATGTCGAATAAGTAGAGAAAAATACAATGAAGAACCTCATTTTAATGGACAGAATAAAATTTCGCGTATCCGTTATTTTAACGGCAATATTCGAGTCTAAGGCAAACTCAGAGGCCTCAATGCCTTCAATAATTTTGATTTGATAAAGCTGCAAGCCATCTTAATAGGACAAACGTTTTGATTTGAAGTGAATTATTCCAAAATTCGATGCTTTATTCTGGAAAAATCTTACAATATATTTTGTTTGAAGTATTGCCCATCGAAAACTACAACATTTCCCCATCTTTCACGCAATTCATAAATTCCATCCCAAAAAGATTACGCCGGCTTGGCGGCCAAAAACGAATCCATCCAATTTCGAATGCCTTGCTCTGAAGTGAAGCGTATTCCGGTGAGGGCGTTTTGCATCGAGCAAAATAAATGAAAGTCAGACGAAGCAAGGTCCAGACTATAAGGCTGGTGGGCCAAAACTTCCCATCCACTATTTTCCAAATAGTTTCTCACGGGTCTTGCAACATGCAGCCGAGCGTTGTCATGATGAAAAATTATAACCTCGTGTCTGGTCGCATATTCCAGGCGTTTTCTGATGACGGCATGCTTTAAACGTATTAATTGTATCCTGTGATTGTCTAGCTCGATTTCAACAACTCATAGTATAACGGTCCCTACTGATTCCACCAAATACACAGCATAACCTTGGCACCATGGATATTTGGCTTCGCCATTGATTTGGCTGGTGGGCTGGGCTTCACGTATGACATTTTGCGCTTGGGATTGTCATAATGGGTCCATTTTACATCTCCAGTCACGATCCGATGCAAAAATTATTTCTTTTTATGGCGCTCAAGCAGCATTTCAGACATACAGAAGCGTCGTTCAACGTCGCTCGGCTTCAACTCATAGGGAACCCAATTATCTTGCTTCTGAATGTATGCGGCGGCTTTCTAACGTTTTGAAATGGCTTGCTGAGTCACTCCCAACAATTTGACAAGTTTGCCTTGCATTCGACACGATTCTTCATCGAGTAGTATCTCCATTCTTCGTCTTCAAACTTTTTTGGCTGTCCTGGGCGTTCTTTGTCTTTGATGTCGAAATCTCGATCTCGTAGTAGATGTAGCCCGTGTCCTCAGTATACGCTTAGCGACACTGAACACGTAGATAAAAACGACTGGCCTGTGTCATCGTGTTACGCCTAGTGACACTGTATTCGCGTGACACTGTCTTTATGTAGACAAAATGACTGAACTGGCCCATGTACTTGGCTTATGCCTAGTGACACTGAATTCACGTAGATAAAATGACTGAACTTGCCCATTCCCTTGGCTTCTGCCTAATGAAACCATATTCTCATAGACTAAACTCGCCCATGTCTTCGGCATATGCCCAGTGACACTGTATTCTTGTGGATAAAATGATTGAATACGCTTCTACTATGACCAATCGTTTAAAGGTTACAACAGCCCCGCTCATGAAAAATCCAATTTTGTCATGTATTTTTCTGTTGAACCCGCATTTTCTTCAATCCATAATTTTATACCCGATTTCATAATGCATTGCCTCTATTATTTACTTAATGCAAAATATACGTCCAATCTGCATCTTTATCACTTTCTTAATTCCAACTCGTAACTGTATATCAGCATTTCCACCCTCCGGCCAGCGATTCCCACTTGTGTTTTTATGAAACTTGATTGAATGGGTGCTTTTGTTTAGGCATTGTTTTTATTTAGCCAAACGATTTGTTTTATTTAAATGTAATTGGGCTTGTGGAAGCTTTTTTTAACATTTGTGTTTAGTCACGCCGTTTGTTTTCATTTTTTATGTGGAAGTTTTTCTTTTGAGCTTGCCATAGTGGAGAGTTTTTAACAGTTATATATTCAGCATCAGTTGTTGATGGTGCTATTACACCTTGCTTTCTAGAGAATCATACTTTAGGACCGCCGTTAAACATCAATATCGCCGATACTGATGCTTCGTCTGGCATCATTTGATGCCCAATCAGTGTCGAAGTATGTATTTATATTGTTCAATTTGTCTTTACTATCACTCACTTGCCTGCATTCCAATGTTCATTTGGTGGACAGTCCGAATACTTCGATAATATTGCCACATCATAAGCTAAGTCAGGTCTAGTTGCGATGGCTAAATACATGAGGGTGCTAACCAGTTGTCTGTATGGAAAATTCACTGCTTAGCTACCAATGATCGCCCCATATCAAATCTTGACTTCAGCTAGCGTTAAAACATGATTGCTAGCCATCATCCTCAACTTTTCAATTATAGTGTTTATATATATGCCGTCTGAAACAAGCGAATTTTTTTGTTTTCACGATCATGAAAGAATTTCATTCCAAGATAATACGTCGCTTTCAAGCTTGTGATTTAAAACTGTTGCCCCGTAGCGCCCAATAACTTATTTATCTCTTCCTTTAATTTTCCAAAACTGAGTCCTCCGTCAACATAGAGTGCAATCATTAGTTCAACTTCATTAGAAGTGTAGACACATGGATCTGATTGTATCGGCTTGAAACCAACCTTCTGCATTAAATCTTCGAGCTTTGAATGCTACTGACTAGGTACTTTGTTTAAGTTATACTATATAAGCTTGTAAGTGGTAGGCAGATGCGATCACTACCGACAGAAAACCCCTCAGGCTGTTGCATGAATATTATTGCATATAAAAAAGCCGTCTTCACGTCCACCTAATAAATCTTGAAATCTTTTGCTGCTGCAAGTGAATTAAATCGAGCAAGTAAAGCGCATGCTTCTTTGTAGTCCATCCAGCCTTTTGTGAACGTCCGTTTACAACACGTTCCACTGACCCATCTGGTTTTGCTTTCATAATAAATATCTACTTATTTTAATTTATGCTAAAATGACTCTGGTTCGTCCACTGTTTTGCGTACTTAGATGAAGCGCTGCTACATCAGTCGATGGTATCTCTACATTTTTTATAAACGAACACCAACAACAAACTCCATTACTGCCATCATTACAAACCTGAGTTTTCTTTAAGTTGCTCCGAGTTTTATTTGCAATGCTGTCAAATCTGTTCTCATGTTAAACTTTGTTTTATCATATCTATAGAAAATCTCCATGTTTTAGCGCTATAATTTAAACAAAAAGAAAAATATAATTTGAAAAAAGCAAAGCTATTTATTTGCACAAAGAACGGTACCAGCTACGTCAAATCACAGCTTTTTGCAAAAAATAGCATCTTTCCGAACTTGGCTACATCGAATGATCACCGTCCCCTTAAGCGAAGAATACCGGAAAAAAGAGGAAGATTACATCATGGACACAGTTGTCAAAAATGGATACGACCCCATGTTAGTGAAACGGATGGGGAAAAAATGGAAAAAAGAGCACAAAGACGCAAGCTCACAAAACTTAGTACACTCAAGGACGAACCAACGCAAAAAGCAGTAATGATCATGTCAGAGGTTAGAGGTGCCCTGAATAGAATGATGAGGAAAAACGGTATCCAAGTGGTGACCAGAAGCTTACAGTTTCAGCTTAAAACCAACGTAGCGCAAATCAAAGAAATGAGAAGCAAACGTGAAAAGCGAGGGATCTACAAGATTAACTGCCAGCAATGCGAAAAAGTATATATTGGGCAGACAAAACGCAGCGTGAAAGTCCGGTTCAACGAGCATGTTCGAGAAGCACAATCAGCACTAACGAAAAATAAAGTAAAAGACGTTCGATCATCGGTAGTCCGTCACATTAACGAAGGACGCAACGTCAATTGGGAGCAGTTGGTAGTTATCAAAGAAATACGAGATTTGAGGAAACTGGACGCATACGAGACACTTTGGATTATGCGGCAGCCTTTGGAAAAACGATAAAATGATGATGTTGGCAATGGAGATTCACCTCTTTTAAAATTACTTCTAAATAATTAAGTCGGGTTACAAAATTTTGAAAAAAAATTAAAATAAATTAATAGTTCCACTAAAATTCATTTGACCCACATTTAAAATATACTTTTATGACCTGTTATTTCATTGATATGCATCCTTTTGTTAAGAACGGTCATTAATGACTAATTAGCTTTAGCATATATATTGTACATCTTGAGGATTTCTCTTCGGAAAAAATTAGACACTGAAGAAGGGAGAACATTTACTCCCGAAATATATATATTTGTCGGAAAACAAATAAATAGCGTTGCTTTTTTCAAATTATATTTTTCTTTTTGTTTTAATATCATGTTCAACATAATTTATCATTTTTGATAAAAATAAAGTCATCTTTTGATTCTGTTGTGAACTTCGAATTTTATTTAAATTCATTGCTAGGCACGAGTATAATAATTTAAGGATTTTGCTTTGGCTGTAGTTCCTGTATGATAACGTCAGGACTAACAACCACTTTGCCAGTACCAGATTGCCACAATTATCATTTGCTGTCCAAGTTTGATCTCTTTGTGTCGTTCAATAGCATGCGAGATTTGTTTCTTTAATCTCTCAAATGACCAATATCGAGTGTATAACCTGTAAACACTTCTTGTGATGTTTTGTAATCCAGTCGCTTAAGTGGAACGACATTTCTAATTTTTACTGCTGTCACCGCTTCTTCTGCTCACAGCCCTTTGGGCAAATCCGCTTCTATTAGCATTGCGCAAGTTATTTCCATACATTTTCAATATGGTTCAGGTCAGGAGCCATGATAGAACAGGGATACTATGGCTATGGAAGAACAGGGATACTGACGGCGCGATACCATTATGCATAAAGGTGCTACAGGTTCCACTGCATTTCAAAAAATTGAAATGTGGAATTAATATGTCTTGCATGATCTCATCGTACCTCGAATATTCCTTGCCCCTTGAAAAAATAAGGCGGTCTACATCCATCTGCTGAAATGCAAGACCATATCGTAACGGCTAGCGGCTGCTTGACGGTTTTTGCAACAAAAGTTTGTGGTATTGTTCATGTTGTCTTCTTCAAACGTGACATTCCGTTACCGCTTTTGACCTGCATTCGTTGCTAAATACAATTTGACAAATAAGAAAAAAAAATTTAAAAACTCAAAAATGTTGCTTTAAACTTAAAAAACAGCAAAAAGTAATTAAAAGATTATAATGACCTTTCGAAAATTTTTGAGAGAATAATGTTGAAATGTTTTTGCAAATTCCAATCTAAGTTTGGGCATTTCGCTCATTAATTACGGTTTTTGTGCAGTCACCTGGTATGCAAGTTCGCTTCTGTTAATCCTTTCCTGAGGATCATACGGGATATAAATATTATTCCTGCGACCAGATCCTAACGCAAATTTTGTATTAAGGAAAAACGGTTTTTAAGACATTCTGTATAACTTTTCGGTCTGCTCGAGTCATTGTGCTACTTTCCCGGACAGAATTCTTTCATTTGCTGGCTGGTTGCAAAGGACTCTCAATCGCGATATTATTGATTTGCATCACCGATTGAGGAAAAATCTTCCCCATTCGTGCGACTTCACGGAAAGAAAAGTTGTTTGTCCTTACTAATGGACGCTTTTTATCTAAAACATATACCTTTACACTTTCCCCTTCATAATGAAATGCATGGATCCATTGAGGTGTTTAATTAACCATGAAAAAAGTTGAAATATTATGCTTTCAAAGAATCAATCACTTTTGCCCTAAAACACTTTTCACAAATCAAACACTTTTGCTTTCCAAATACTAGCGGAAAATTAACGACTTCGTAGTTTTGTACCCGATTTATATAAGGAAAAGTTTTAATGTGATAGTAGCCGCTCGGATTCATAGGTTAAAAAAAATTACTTGAAAAAATTTCAAATGATCGGGGTTTTTCAAAGCGCCTAAGACCCCTTCAGAATGCTTACCGATATAATTATAAAATGAAAACATTATCGAAATGCCAATTTTATGACACTATGAAAGAAAACCATGAACAAAGACTTTCAGTATACTGTGATGTCTTTATAAATCGTATGCAATTTAGGTTCACTTTGAAATTATTACGCAAGGTATGCCAACATGAGCCTGGAAAACTCGTAAACCACTAACATTTCACCACATTTTACATTGCGCTTCCGTTTGCAGTCAAAAAATTGCTTTTTATTTATTCTTCTTATTACCATCAACACTATTCCGATCTCTTCCCGCTGATTGTCTCGCTAGGGCTAATAGTTATGAACTTAGAGCGCGCAACTTAGAGAATGTAACACCCTCTACTGAATTGCAACATAAAAATTACAGAAATTGTTTAAAGACTGACGAATTTTTTTTATATTGAAATCATTTTTTGCACTTAAAGCGTATACCAGAAGATTCCATCCGTCTATTGTTCTCCATGCAAAATAAAAAATGTCTACGAAAAATCGCAGGCAATTTATACTTGAATACACCAAAATGTTTGCAAAGAATCGCAGGCACTCTGCGAAATTGTATCTTAATTTGAACAAGTCATTTTCACTTCTACACGCCATGGGTATTTTCTTTTCACCAACATAAAGTATATTCGCGAGTACTTCACTTTTCTCACGCGTGGCACATATCACACAAAATTTCTGTCATTGAAAACTTATTTCATTTTACCCCAACACAAGATTCTTGATCCGCGGTGAGGTTCCAAACGCAATCAGGCCTTGACTTTGCCACTGACTGACAGCCCAAACCCGCAACGTTTTTCCCCAATCATCGTCTGCCCTTCAAAGTTAATATGATTGAAGTTCATTACACTTCAATTCCATTCCTTCTGTTAATCTTTCGACTTTCGCCAAACATAATAATTTCAATTGCATGTGTGGTATCCAAATATTACCATGATACTGCTTAACTATATGCAAATTATCATCCATTCAAGAATTTTTCTATTCGACGAAACTAAACAGATTTACTTGAATGTGGATTCTAACCTACGTTCCCAAGAAAACCGCTAGATTGAGCGCCCGACACTCTAGCATCTGCACAATCGTTAGACACTGTAGCATATGCACTAGTGACCGACATAGTCCCATTCATCAAACAACAGTTGATTGTTGTTTTATGATGTTTGATGATTGTTGTCTCATTGCAATTTATACATGAGAACAACAAATACTATGAGAACGGATGAAATTTTATTTAAAAAAAAATCATTATAGTTTCTTTCCTTGGACCAAAAAAAATAGAAATTGATTCATGGTGAGGGAAATATAAGAGTATTATTTTATTCTGGTACTTGAAAATAAGAGAGTAAATATACTAATAAAAACTGGGAGTAAAAAAATAGGAAAATGATTATATATTTTTATTAAAAAAAATAAGAAAAAGGTATGTATGCCCCAAAGAATGTGGAAGATGATACCAATGAAGTTTGAATTTGTGGGAAGGAGAATGCCGGTCCAGCCGCAATTCGCGACAAACTTCGCGAACGCTGAACTTATAACATACGCCTCAATAGATTTTGTTTGTGAAGAAGTGAAAAGTGATCCAACAATGTTATGGCCTCTGATACAAACGTTCCTAGCAAGTAGTGTTTAAGCGCATTTGAATCTAGTACTCCCATAAAATTATCCAGAAGAAGTGGTCTGTTCATTTGATTCAAACCCAACATGATCTTCGTCGAGATTTTTCCTACGTTGTCAGATAACTTAGAGTTTGAGTCATGGTCATTTGCTATTACAAAATTTTGGCTCCTCAAACCACTGCTTTGGTTTGCCCCATCAAATACCTGAAATAAAATAGAAATATTAAATAAATAACTAAATAAAAAAGTAACCTTTCCGATGGACCCATGGTTATGACGATACTTTTCTTTCCAACTTCAGCTTACAACAGGAAGTTATCTAGAAGTGGGGAGTGTTCCTGCATCTGCAGAATTTTTTATGCACGTTCAAAGATTGAACATATCCCTAAATTAAATTAAGAATTTAGTACAGGGTTTTCCAATAAGAGGCGTTATTTTGATATTTAAAAATATACCATTTTTTAATTTAAATGACCGCATGTTTATTTCGTTATAAAGAGAAAGGTATGCGGTTAATCAGAGGAAAATAACATCAGGCAAATGACTACCGCTTACAGGACCATATCCTTTTCCTGAAATTTTCCATAACCAAATCGCAAAGTGGCTGCCCTATGTCCTCAATAGCCTCACGAATTCCATCTTTGACGTCTTGAAGATGCTGAGCTGTTGGCGTAGACCTTCTCTTTCACGTGGCTCCAAAGGAAGAAGTCGCAAGGTGTTAAATCACAAGATCTCGGTGGCCAATTGTGATCACCTCTTCGAGAGATAACATTTCCCGTAAAAGATCAACGGTTTCGTTGCTTGTGTGGCACGTAGCGCCGTCCAGATCAATACCATCCGATTCCGGCCATAAAAAATCATTAACCATCTCTCGATAGCACAATCCATTCACCGTAACTGTTGCTCTAGCCTCATTTTCGAAAAGGTAAGGTTCAATGACTCCGCTGGACCATAAACCGCACCAATTATCACACGTTGAAGATAGAGAATCTTTTCAACAATAACTCTTGGGTTTTCCAAGCCTCAGATGCGACAATTTTGCTTGTTGACGAAGCCACCGAGGTGGAAATGGACCTCATCGCTCAAGATGATTTTTCGATGAAATTCCGGATCATTTCATGCGTTTCAAGGATCCAATCAGCAAGAACACGATGTTGTTGATGATCGACCGGCTTGAGTTCTTGTGTTAACTGAGCTTTATAGGCCTTAAGACCTAAATCTTTATGCAAAATACGGTGTAATGACGTTTGTGGAATGTCTAATTCCAAAAAACGACGAGGAATGGACAAATCTGGGTTTTCTTCAACGCTTTCGGCTACAGCAGCAATATTCTCGGCTGTTCTTGAGTGACTAAGTTGACTCAACAGCTCGCATTTTTCCACCAATTTCTGTATTGCGGTCCGACAAGGTGCTTCACGACAACGAAAAATGTTCGAGTATTGTTGCATTTTTATAAATGACGTAGTTTATGCTTGTCAAATGTCAAAAAATGACAGCTTCAAAAGTGACATCTACCGAAATAGCGGGCTATTCAAAATAACACCACTTATTGGAAAGCCCTTTATATAAGTAAACTGTCTGGGCTTAGTAACCAATTACAGAGAAAGACCGCATGATCATAATCGAATATTGATTTTAAAAAAATTAAGCCCAATATCAAGCGGAAGGTTTTTTGTTCTCCTCCTTTATTTTTTTTTTGCAAAGATTTTGTTCAACGGAATCAGTTAGAAACATGGCTTATATTCGGATTTTATCCTTTTAGATTAGAAATAATCTATATTAGTGTGTATTTTATATGCAAAGACCTTAAATCGTATTGAAACACCAAAATTTTTCAAAGTGATTTGCACAATTTGTTTGACTAATGTTTATTTTAAGGTTTTTATAGTAACTTACAAAACTCTGTTCAAATGGGTTATGTCTGCCCGTCCCTTCATCCGTCTGAGTATCACAACAGGTTTTCTCCCAAACCAAGCTTGATGATTGAATAAAAAGTTATTCCCTCTTGAACATTTGGTCCCTCACCAGCTCTTCAGATGAAGCAGATCTCTTTGTTGAATGTCAACATTGATATGACCTGGGAGCTACCAGCATAAAGAAGACAGGGCAATGTGATTACAAAAAGTAGATCATTAATGACTAGAAACAAAAGCAAGCGAAAAGCTGGAATAAACATTGTAGGGAGGGATAAATTGACAGTAGCTAAACAGCAACGATTCAAAATATAGAGAATAACCAATACAACAGAAAATCAGGAAAATTGAATTTTTACTTCTCTCAATCAAGAGAAATGATCCCCTGAATCAAACATTTTCAAAAAAGATAATGTCAACCTATTGTTGACGGTAAAGGCAATAAGATGGGTAAAAAAGAAAGTTTTTGAAGTAGACCTGCATTTCACAAAACTATGCTGTTAGTCTTCTCAGGAGAGGAGTAAAAGAGGATATAGTATATCATCAATTATGTTTTCAAGGTCACAAATAAAGCAAGAAAGAAGGGATATAGGGTAATAATTGGAAACAGCATTAAAGTCCCCTTTTTTAAATCTGGAGAATATGGGCCATTTTAGTCTTAGAAGGAGAAATTCTAAAAGATCAACTCAACTACTCACTCAGCAAAGCAAAGCTAGACGGCTTTTCAAGCAAAAAATAGATAAACTCAAATTGAAAATAAAAGAAAAAGGAAAGTATTCAGTAGAGGTTGACTTTAGGTCTGACAGAGTGGCAATAAGGTCTGCCAAATCCACTAAAACAGACCCTATGGAAATGGGAACAACATTTCCTGGATATATGTCATCGCCATTAATGAGAATTTTTTAAAAAATTAGTTCATTTGCTTGAAGGTTTGCATCTTTATTTTGGTATCATTTGGTTCCACCAATAATGAAACCAACTAGTATCGGAGCATTTTAAAAATGTGTATCTCGTTAGAACAAGAACACTTTCCGTGTTTAATCTAAATGTGTATACTTTTCACCTCTTCAGATTTCTTCTGCCTCTTATGCTTCTAATGTTCAATGCAAAACAAAACAAAACAAGTTGGGTAGACAGACCTAGGCTCATGTCAGAAGGGTTTTGTACTCTACTTACAAAATGCAGTAACCAGTAACGAATAAAATCAAGAAACACGTTATGTTCGAGGATTATACTATTATTAGCAAAGTTGAAAGAATTGTGACTTCTGAGGTATTTGTTATAGTTATACCCATAAATATCTCCTTTGATAATTTTTTCAGATTTTTTAGTTCACGGGTGTCCATTCGCGAGGGAGGAAACTCATTTTTCAAGTATTTACCAACCCCCCCCCCCCCCCCACCCCCCTGCGCCCACTGAAGCAAAAGCTGTCAGTTTAAGAACTGTTTTGAAAAGCTCTCATGGAGAACTTTCAGTTGATACTCATATCGGTTACCTTTCATGAAATTTTTTTTCAGGGGCCACTCCTCTGTACTGTAATCATCGATTCATGGCCTGTTTTTTCGAATCGTAGAATGGTTACAAAGCCCTTTTGCTAGGAGCTCTCTCCTCCCTCTTCGACTTGTTTCAATTGTATGTACTCATCTTCATGATACCTATCATTCTTGAAATTTTCATGCAAATCCTAGCAAAGCTGTAGTGTCTAAGTCGGTAAAAAGCGGATATGGCTCCATAGCCATATGTTTCCATAGTTATACAGGGCATATTGTTCCCTGGTAATACGAGAAAATTCAAATCGCTATAACTTCGTTAAATACTATTCGATCTTTATGAAACTTTCAGAAAAATAATCATCTGCTTGCTAAATTTTATTGAATTTAAGGGTACCGTTTAGTTTTTATTCAAGAAAACATAAAATCGATAAATCATACTATTACTAACAAAGTTGAGTGAAGTTCGACTTCTCATGTATTTGTTGTTATTGTACTCATTAAGGCCTACACTCATGATTTTTTTCAGATTTTTCGGATGGAAGGTGTCTAATCGCAAGGGGGGGGTGTACGCGAAAATTTCGTACATTTCCTCTTCCCCTGCCCGCCTCGGTACTCGTAGGGCAATTTTATGACTTGTTTTGAAAAGATCTCGTTGAGACCTTTTCAATGACGCCCTACTCGACTACCGATGGTGACAATTTTTTTTTGAGGGGTCACCTCCCTATATGGGGAGACCCCCTTTAAACCCCTTTGAAAAATTTTTTGACCCTTGAACTTTAAAGAAGTCACCACTTCTGACCTTTTCACAAAGTTTCATGGCTGTAGCCTCTATAGTTTCGGAGAAAAAGAGCTGTGACATACAGACGGACGGACGGACACAGGTTGTGATTGCAATAGGGTTTTGTATTTTAGTACAAAACCCTAAAAAAACAAACATCCTAGCGCTTTTGGTAAAGAATGTAATTACGTTAATTAACAATTCTACGAAAGACAATTGAATTTTTCTCTTACTGTGCAACTCGAAGAAGAATCCGTCATTACATTCCTACTTTTTCCCCCATCGTGGTTCGTGTATCCACTTTTGCAACATGAACGTTAGGTCAACAGATAAATACACATATCTATTTTCCCCACGTTAACATGAACATACATACGAGTACATGTGTTTCCATGCCACCAACGGACAACTTACGGAGCTTCTAGAAAACATCCCACAACGTACACAGGAATAGTCTTGAATTATTGGACCACGAAGAAAAATGCTATTGTTGCATTGAAAACCAACCAATAGGATACGGTAACGATTTTCAAGAAAACCAAACATTTCATTGTAACAAAGAGGTTTGTCAGTTGGATGATACGCTTTATACTTCTCTAGTTTTTCATTCGTTTCTTTGGTTGGATATAAAGACTCTGACAAACTGGATGAGAAAGCATGTAAGCTGTAAGGAACAGTGCTTGTACTCGTATGCAGCACTGACCATCTCTGTAGATATGTATGCATTTATTTCCAACATTGATTACATGATGCATTCGACTGGAATATTTGCAGAAAGGACTCACAATCAGTGAAGGAAAATGTCTGATGAGCAAGATTTGGCTTGTCAAGTTAGCAAGAGGAGGAAGACACATTATGGAGCAAATTATGAGTTTTATTTGGTTCAAAATTCACTCAATTCAATAACATAAAGGAAAATCGATTGAATGAAGTGTGAGTCCTTACTAAGATAACTTTTAGGAAAAAAAATACAGGATTTCCAATCTCTACCGTGCGATCATGTAGTCGAGCTGCCCCAAAGGTAATGGACTGTGGCAGGTATTGATGAGTGTCCATTATCCTCGATGAAACTGCAGTTACTCTGAAGCGCAAGAACAAAGTTTGAGTCTATAACAGATCCTTTTCTATTCCCAGGGAATGTTTAATTTGAATGAGATAATAGTGATATGCAAAAAGCTTTCAGAGTAAATAATAGGGAAAGGTTGTTTACAGTATTTCAAGGTCTTGTTACGTTTCAAAGCCAAAAAATTATAATTTCAAATCCAGAGATATATTAGCTATTGAACCACCTTGAAAGTAAACCCCTCTTTGTATTTCATTTTATTACGAAAATCATTACCCACGATTGTTTTCTTTTCCTCTTATCGCTTATTCAGCTTTTTCGTGTCACCTTCCGACCGTTATGAGGACACATTTGAAGATTTAGGCGTTTGTCTAGGTTGAGCGTCTTAACTTAATAGCACAGTTCTTAAGTAACATTTCAGGGAAATTTAAAATCTTACGCCAACGTTGCAGACGTGTTAAATTATGGAGTAAGGATAAAGCTTGTAGTTGATTTATCTTGTCTGGCTTTTAAATGTCTTGACTACTTAAGTTCATGTTGTGTATCATAAATATTCCTTTTAGCTGACTAATTAAATCTGTAATAAAATTGTCATTTTTCTAACATGAAGGACTGGCTGAGTTAGTTTAAATGATAAAACGGTTTGTTCGCTCATTATCAGATTTGTTTCACTCCTCATTTAAATGTTTTGGTTAAACAGACAAGTTTTGAACACAGTCTATGGTTTCTAGACACAAATATTGTATAAAGTCAAAAAATTCAATGAAATGTAACAAATATCAAACACTTGGTTCAAACGAAAAAATGTTGTTTCATTGTTTTGGATGGTAAGGCCCAACGGCTTTTCAAGAAGAAGAAAAAAATATTGATCTAATCTTATTTTGAAAAGACCTAATCAAACTTTGTGTGTATTCGATATAAAGCGCATATAGTACACAAACCAAGGGAAATTAGTTCGAAAAAGGTAGACACCAAAACGCAAAATTTGGTGGAAGGTAGCAGTATGCGTAATAGACCGATAGACGAAAGTCTATTTCAAATAAGAAGCAGTCATACTCTCCCGAGGTAAGAGAAGTTCTAAATGAGAAAAGTTGATCACTTTATTGAAACTGCTCACACAGTCATAGCTAAAAGTTCGTAAGGTTAATGTATGTAAGTAAGTTCCACTCGTCGCATATTCGTAATTTAGCTAGGGATGAGTGTTTCACTTTAGCCACCTTCACCATCTTTAGGTTGACAGCTTGTTTGTTCTCGCTTTTCATCTTATAATCTAACGACTCTCTCTGAAGAAAGAACAGAAGTTTTTTCCTTTTATTTGTTGAATGTCTTCATCTAAAACCTCCATGTCCGCTAACCTTATGAGACGAATGGTTTTTGTAACTATTTTCTGAGCGGAAATTGCACACTGATAAAAGGCGCCGATAAGAACTCATTGGATAAGTAGACTTTCACTTAATTTCCTACCGAAGATGCAATACAATCAAACGCTTCCGCGGAGATCAGAAACCCAAATGGATGATCAAAAAGAGTTGGTCATGGATTCCTTTGGAAAAAATTATGTAGCTAACCATCAACGCTATTTTCATCAACTTTGAATTGTTCAGTAAAATCACTTTTATTGGGGTTTTGTAAAAAAAATGGCTTACAACATCTTAGTAAAAATGATACTTGCCTGTCCGTCAGCGTGTCACAGCAAGTTTTCTCAGGAACTAGAGAAACAGTAGTCATCAAATCTTGTGAACAGCTCAGAAACTGCTGTGTAATGAAAGTTTGACAGTAAAAAAAAAGTATTTTAAAAGGGTCTCCCCATATAAGGATGTGACCCCTTAAAAATATTTAACCGAAGATCGTCGAGTACGATATGGTAATGTCTTCATATGTCTTTATTACATTAAAAAAACACCCACTACTGTCCAAAGTTTATTGTGTCCGAGCTCAATCGAGTCTTACAAAAGAATAAATTTTTCTTTAATTTTCTAGAGATACCTTTGCTGTTAAAACATGTTTAGGATTACCTAAATTTTTCGGCAAAGCTGACTAATTGATCAACCCGACCAAAATTAATAATAAAATTTAGTATGTATTAAATTTATTTTTTAAATTGACTAAAAGTGAGAATAGGAGTCAGAAAAAGAACAGAATTAAAAGGAACCATCACATAAATTCAAACTATACTACTGTTAGGCAAGTGCCGATCATACGCTCATCCGCCCCCACATGTATTCCCGCAATCGGCCTCTACTATACCACCGTAAGGAAACTTGGTTACAGTTTTCAATATCATATCATATATCGATCATTTAAGGGCACTTTCCATACAGTATACGGCCCTTGATATGTCAGTGTAAGCTTGTTATTCTTTCCAATAGCGATATGGGCATTCCTAATTACGAAAAACTCACCTCCATCAAAAACTTCGGCCGGATTGTACCTAGATTTATGATAATCCCGGCTTTTTTCTTGCCATCTAGCAATAGCATCAGATGAACGTTCTCTTTAAGTTTGCAAATCACGATCAGCTCGACCCAATAGCCTTACATCCCAATACTCACCGAGCCAATCAAGATTTGGTCCCGGCTGACGAACACCAAACAACAGCTCACTTGAAGTGCATTTAGTTGTCTGGTGTACAGAATTGTCAATAGCAAACTCGACTTGGCTTAACATCTTTGATCAATCCAAATGCTGTGAAGGCTCAGTAAACTTAACGAAATTATCAGCAATCTTTGCCTGATGGAAGCCACTTTTCAAATCCAATATGACGATATAATGCTTTCCCCCCCGATACTCCAAGCAAGTTTCAATCCATGGTAAAGGGTAATTGTCTTCTATAGTAAGCTTATTAAGTATACAGAAATCTATGCAATTTCAGATTGTACCATCCTTTTTCTTAACTAATACGATTGGTGAGGCGTATGGTGAATCAATGGGGTAGCCAACATTTTGTGAATGCAACGCGGAAACAATCTTCTGTACATCAGCCCAATCGGGAACAAACAATTGTCTAGGTCCAAAATAGAATTGAGTATCAGAAGAAAGCCTTATTCCTATTTCAAAGTAATGCATAACTCCAGGGACAGTCGACCAATTTATATAATTATCATCGAATTATTGCAACGACCAACTGACTATCAATGTCGATACTATCACAAAAGTCTAGATCAAAAGCTGGCCATAATTGATTCTTCAAAGCAGGGGTTAATGCTTGAATCCACATGTGAAGCGGAACACAGATCCTGCGATGACGACGGACTCATACGATTCTCATCAAAGTTTATAGGCCTATCACCAAACAAGGCACCCGCAACAACTGTGACTCTAAAAATATGGACGAATCTCGGGTGCAAAAATAACAATTATTGGTTGAGAATTTCTTAATTCATCACTCATAAGTTTAATATCGAATGCATTTAAAAAATCTCGTCCAAGTAGCAATTGTGCCCGCAATAATATAATAAAAATTCTAATGGGCATTTGTTTTTACGTATATAATTTTATTTTACCCATTCCTATAAAAAAAATCCACTAACGTACTCGCCTGGAGTTTTTCCAGCACCAGCGGCTGACGGGCAAAACCAACCAGACTGCTGGTATCAGATAGACATAATTAGCCATCAGAAAAGCGCTCTATTTTCCTTCACTGTAAAAAGTAAAAGTTATGAGATTCAGCGCTGAAAAAGCAGCAGAAGCCTAGCCAACGTATTTACCCTCGACAAAATTGAAACTATGCCCACTTATAAATCGAACTCAATTTGAAATATCGGACAGAACTCGCCTTGTACAATTTTGTAGCACATGATCATCAGATCCACAACGGTGACAGGAGCCCATCGATTGACGTGGCTTAGTACACGTCTTCAATAAGTATCCTTTACCAGAAAGTTAAAGCACATTGCATCACTCAAACAAAAAGGAGAAGATTTTGCCAGTAATTGTAGCCTCCCTTCGATATTGATCATGATCAAGTGCCACTTGATGTAGATTATCTAATATCCGGGCTGAATATCAGTCCGGATATTATTTGTTTTATCAATTTCCTTTCACAAATGTGTGCTCCATAGGACGCTAGTTCCTTCAATCGTACTATATAATTAGATAAGCCCATTTTCAGGTCATATTCAACACCCGCCAAATCGTTTAGTACATTTGTGATTGAATGCTCTCCTTGAAACTGATTCAACAGTTTTTCCTGCAACTCTGGTCATGTGTTGACAGTAATCGTGTGTAGCCAGATGGGCGCTGCACTACCACTTAATAAACGTCGTGCGCACATTAGTTTAAAATCGTCATCACATTGCAATGGTGCTAAGGCTATTCCGAAATCAGACAACCATTTCTCAATGGCATACGAGTTGTTGTCACTAAACTTCTCAATGGGACCTTCAATATCGGCAAACTCGTGTCTTCTTTGACAGCCTAGCTCCACAGCTTTTGATGAGATTGTTATTCCCATCTTCTGGATCTCTCGACGTAATGCTAAAACACGTCTCTATTTTTTCAACTGTGCTAACACATGATCTACTTCCGCGTCGTCAGAACTTTCCGTTTACATCGGTTCGATCACTCTTAATGCACCGCCAATTGCTCCTTGCTGCACTTTGGAGTCACTGCAAAGCTGATTGTCATCTTCCAAGGCCGGTTTGTTATGATTATTGTACAGTTTTTGTAACTGAACCACCGTAGCCATTGACAGAAATTCCACACTATCGGCATGAAGCAAATCACTAAATTGCTTTGCTCTGTATATAGTCACAACTCACACCAAATTACGGAACGGAAACAGAATCTTAATATTTTCACAAAATATGCACACGTGTGCAACTCCACACTTGAGATGTAATGTCTTTATATTTCTTTATTATTTGAAAAAAAAAACTAATACCACTGTCCAAAGTTTGTTGTGTCCGAATTCGATTGAGGTTACAAAAAAAAATATTTTTTCTTGACTTACCCATGGCTGCCAGTACTGTTAAAAAATCTTTAGGGCTACCTAAATGTCTACGCTTATATAGAATTCTATAATATCAAATAAGAAGCCTTGACAAGAATTTTCAATATAAAATGTTAGGCAGGAAAAGCGGTAAAACGGGAAACAATTTTGTCTCCTCTCGTGATTGGACACCTTTTGACCAAAAAATCATAAAGGCAGTTTTCTTGGAACACAGGAATGACAAACACCTCAGGAGTCGAAATTTGCTCAACAATACAATATAAAACTAGTTGGACTTATGATTTTCACATTTTCACCAATAAAATTGGATCAGTACCTTTCAATTCAATGAAATTTTGTGTCCAGGTAGTTCAATACTGGATTGCCTTGTTCTATTCTTTCTATCAGAATCCGATTATATTCAGTGAAGTTATTGGCATTCGAATTTTCATGCATCACAACAACACAATACACGATTTTTCCACTCTATGAACTTTTGATCAACCCAGATACTATATCCTTATTTGGAATTTCTTGAGATCTTCAAACAAGTTTAATAACTTTAATATCTTTAATATCAACAAATATGTGGGCAGAGTTATTAGCGTAAAAGATGATTTCCTTCAAATTTATGATTTAACATACGAGTACAGATCAATAAAGTATTTTTGAGTTTGAACATTAGCTACGTAACATAAATGTCTACATCTAACACGTTCAGTACAAAGTACTGACAAGAGTGTAATCCTGTCTATTGAACTTGTTTCTATTTATGATTGCCTTGACTAATTTTTCTAGGGATATTCATTGACCAGTTGATTTATTCTAATCTGGATAGTTTTTGTCTTTTTACTTCCTGCAGAAATAAGCCTTATTGCTCAGCTGACTTTCGTAACTTCTGAATAGGAAATGCTGCAGGAGTCAGGACTGCTGCAAGACAAGCTTCCAAAATGACTATTCGTCAATTTAGAATTACTCCGTCCAAATCAGTCAGTACCTCAAAGTTATATTTTTTGAATCTCTATACTCTTCTAAATTTAGTACGGTCGAGTTGATTCCGGGTACAGCACGGGTGCTTAAAGTTTGGATGGCATTTGAAGTATCTGAAGTAGGTCTAATAAGTACTCCAGTCCAATAAAACGCAACTGTACGAGACTATACAATTGTAAGTGTGTATAACTTTATCTACCTTGGGGGAAACCTGAATACAAGAGAAGCAAAAAAGACGAAATTTGACGCCACATACGAGTACATGCCGCAAATAAAGCCTATTACTTCATACTTCCCATTCTAAGGTCAAGAGTTGCTCCGTATTGATAAATAAATCATTGGTCAAACCTGTACTATTATATGGAAGTTACATATAGATCCTTACGAGTGAATCAAAAAAGGTAGTGGAGATATTTGAAGAAGAAGTGCCCCGGAAAATCTTTTTATGGACTACTTTTGACACGCGAACATTTCTATATTCCGTGCCACTTGGTAGCTGGAGCTCATCCACTCTACGCTGAAGACGGGTCCTGGGATGCCACGCGGTTGCTTTTTTACCCTTAGGATCACCTGGTCATCTGTCATCCGTCACTGCTATGTCACCACCTATGTTTTCCCGTGAAGAGGAAGAAAACTGCCACTTCTCACCTCCTAAAAATCATGCAAATAATTCAAAAACCACCATTTCTCGCCACCTAAAAAATCAAAAAAGTTCGCGCCTCAGGGGTCCAAGGAGTAAATACAGCAAGCGCGTGGCGTCCCACGAATCGTCTTCTCGGGTTGGCTGTCCATCCCTGAGGTCACACCGACGAGCGGATGAGCTTCAGTTGCCAAGTGGCACGGAATATAGAAATGTTTGCGTGTTAAAAGTAGTCCATAACAAACTATAGCCCAGTGAAACAAAGAACACATTGAATACTACGTTACAATGAGGAGTTGTGTTAACTCTTTGATGAACCACTGTATCTGCTTGCGTAAACTTACGGAAATTGCAATGTACAAGCTACGTATAAAGGCAGACGTCTAGCAGGAAGACCGAGGACTGTATGGAAACACACGATCAAAGCTGGCAGCAAGTTCTTGCTAGGGGTTATCAACTGGTGGACGAGGTAGCAGAATCGTGATAATTGGAGAAGATTAATCCTAGAAGCCAAGGCCCGGCTTGGGCTGTTATTCCATAGATGATGATAATGAAGCAGGTGCCTGAGCCATTTTTTTGCCAGTATTAGAGAGTTCAAGCCTTTATTAATTGACAGTACACAGTCCTGAGGAAAAGGAGGAGGTTTTAACACGATGGGTTTTTACAGCAACTATTAATGCCACTTCCCGCAAGTCTGTAGTTTATAATCCCCGTCCAGTACCTTGAACATTGTAGCATGATCTTCAGATACTCCTTCTTAGTTTTTCGACATTTTGGTCACTACGATCATCACACGAATGCTGCTACAGGTTCGCTTGGTAGAGGTTCTGCCACCTGGCACTGTGGAGCAGAACTTATTGTGACGTCGTCTCTAGCAGCACTTTTATATACTTTTCTACTGCAATTAGTATCTAAGTTCTTGTCCTCAGAAGAACCTAGAGATAAATTTGAGCTTGTTAGTCTGCTTTGGGGCTATGTTTTTGCAGATTTATATTTTAAAATTTTATTGTCGGGCCCAAGTTTGTTAAAGCCAGTACAAAAGCAATAGACGCAAATTGTCAGTGGCAATTACTAGCTACTGGACATGCTATTTGGTGTTTTATTTTGAAACTTTCTAACGACTATGTTATTTACTGCAGTCAAAGACATTGAAAGATGGATAAGGGCTTGGATATCTGGGTGGCATCCTGATCCAGCTTGAGCTCAGCCATGTCGGGGTTCTTTCAGGAAAGTCCGCTGCCCGTGCTGTGCCACCCTACATACAAGACAGGCAAACCGGGAGGGTAAGAGGTTGTTTGTAAATGATATTGTATTCGATTTTTCAAATGGAAGGAATAAACAGCAATAAAATTAATTGTAATTAATTTGGAAAAGAAATCAATCAAATCAATTTACTGGTGAAATAAAAATAATTCAATAATTCAATTCAATGATTTTTCAACTTACAAGAAAAACATTACTTACCCTGTTTTGTTGCGGAGTGCTCACAAACGAAAAGAGAGGACAATGGAAACTTAATTGAAATGTTGCTATTATATTAAATCAAAATGTTACAAATAACCGCCGCCAATCGCTGCTAAGGTTGATTCCTCTTGAACACCGTAAACTTCCCATTATCACTCTGGTATAATCAAAACAATCCAAAAATTTTGACCGAAAGTTTTGGTTGCTGTTGTTCGGCTAGGATTCACGAAATTGTCAACAGCTCCCTCAAGGTAAACTATTGTCATTACCTCACTATTCTTCATATATTATAACACACAAACTGGATATCCTTTTCAAATATGTTTTTCCGTATGAAAATTTAGTAAAAAGTGAATTTTTTTCATGCAATAAAGGATGAAAAGATAATGACTTTTTACTAAATTTGCATACGGATACAAAAAAATTAATTGAACCTTTACCAGAGTCTATTTTTGTATCAACTGTATTGCAAAAAATCAGCTATTTATCATTCTAAACAAGAGATCTGAAAAATCAAAGAGATCAAATCAAATTTGGTTGTCTAATCGAAACTTTACTTGTTCTATCACTGTATATATTTAGTTCATCCCGATTAATGTCAATTAAACTTTGATGATCAATTTCAATCAAAATTCAGTTCTGATTGATTTCCAAGTGAACTTTTCATTCCGGATTCGTTCTCCAACGAACTAAGATGTACTTATTTTATTTGCGTTTGCTTTTTGTTATTTCTTTAGTGATTGCACTAGCAGCGAAACGAATAAACGCAACTGAATGTGTCCAAAATTACCAACAATTATCTAATTTACTTCTGTTAAATGCCTAACAAAGGCTTTTCGGACTTTCGACATCGTTTTTACTTCCACTCACAACCTTTTGCGACCAAAAGTTAACTTGATGTCCCGAAATTTACTACCCCTTCAATTGAATCAACTCTCTGTTCTCAACGCAATTCCAGAGTCGAGAGTATTTTGAGTTCAATACACTCGAATCCGGCTTTCTTTGTTAATATTTTCCTAGTTTTCTTTCGATACAACATTTCCAATTACATATATGTTAATTTGCAACTATTACGGCTCAAAATATCTGCATAGCTATATATATATATATATATAGATATTCATTTATTCACAAATGCTATTATTTGCTGTAAATTGCAAAACTTTTACCCCTGGGGGAATTTGAACCCACGGTTTCAGCAAAGACCCAGAATGGCAGTTTGGCGTTCTACCACGCACACAAGCAATTGTTGATTTTGGACAGGTAAGTAATCGCACTAGTTGGTGACATTCATTTTTCCCATTAAATATGGGATAGTCAAGTTCCAATTGGTACATGCGCTAGAGTGCCTGCATCAAAGACATTTCAATGAGTAAGAAGTTTGTATGCTTAAACGAGTAAAAGCGTCACAAAGGGATTAGAAAATATAATTACTTCATGATTATTGTTTCATTGCAATGAATGAATAGGAACAACAAAATATTATGGGGAAAATGAATTTACTATTGCAGATGGGAAGTTATGGTTTTTTGTCAAGTACAATGGAAATAAAAATTGAAATTTATTTAATGGAGACGGGAATTTATGATTTTGTGTTAATAGAAATAATAGTAGAAGTTTACCAGAGCTGATAGCATGGGATTAGGGAAGGGAAAATAACTAAATATTTAAAAAAAAAATGTATGCCAAGGAATTCGGAACTTTGTATTAATGAAGTTTAGTTCAATGAAGAAAGAAATACCGACAACGGCCGGAATTCACAACATTTTGTTAGGTTACTTTAAAGTTTCTTTTATCAATAATAGTAAACATATTTACAAAAATGCCAGCCTTAATGCCTCTTGATTGGAGCCTCTATAATCTTAAGCTTAGCAAAATCGAACACCCCTTATTCCGTTACATATATCCCAAATACTTCCTACCTACTGACGCTTCTTAAATGCGCCATAATTCACTAAAATTTGAGGGAATGTTTCGAATTGCAACAAAGCAAAGAAAGGCGCGGAGGAAAATGACGTGATGTGGAGCAATGCAGTGTAATACGCCAACTACTTGAATTCCCTCTTATCCTCCACCTCTCGAGGCAAATAACGAAAGTTTGAGATACGCAACATTACTATTTTGGAAAAAAATTGTTCAATGTGTCTTCGTATGGGAAGATACTCCCCCTTAGAAACTTTCAAACATTTTTTATGCCAAAAAACAATCACTTTTGATATACGTATCAGGTTTGGCGCCTGTAGTTGCTATAATTTCGGTGAATAACTCATGTGAAATAAAGTCAGATGAACAAGCGGACAGATAGATCGTGATTTCAATATGATTTTGCAAGATATAAAAACATCTTAAAAAGATATGCAAGGTATACGTGTGTTCAAAAAGTAAGGTGACTTTGTATTTTTAAGGAAAAAATATTTATTTATTCGTCAATATTTATGTTGTTCCCTTCAAAGTAGTAGGAGTACTGGTTAATTCATGCGGTTTTTTTTCGAGCAATGTCTCCGATTCGTGATCTTCAAACTTTTTTGGCTGGCCGGGCCGTTCATCGTCCTCCAAGTCTAAATTGCCACTTTTAAACCGTGCAAACCACTTCTGGCACGTACGTTTAGCTAGAGCATGCACACCATATACTTCCACCAAAACACGATGACTGTCGGCAGCCGTTTTCTTCAATGAAGAAGTACTCCCCGCAAAAACACTTTATTCGGCACAAAATTCGACATTTTCAGAGTAAAAAAAAGTATTGTTGCTTACGCTTCAGCTAAATGACACATACTGATTCTGAAAGCATATGACAGTAGCGTTCCAACATATACTTGGAAAGGTGAATCACTGGAATAAAAATCAAGTTACGCCATCTGTTATAAAACCGCAAGAATTAACCGGTACCCTTATTAATCAATACACTTGTACCTACGCTTTTTACAATCCCCAAAGCATTTTTTATAAGCACTTTTTGGTATAGCCTTGAGCTTTTTCAGCGCTGCAGTCGTTATCTCCTCAATCGTTGCAAATCTCCATCCTTTCATAGGTCAAGAAAAAGCCACACGGGGTCAAATCAAGTAATTATTGAGGCTGACGCATGATTGTGGTGTTGTCTTTGACCAAAAATTTTTGAACTTTGATCCATTTTATTTCGAAAACGAGAAATCGCCGAGCACGCAAAAACCTTCTAACCGTTATGCCTCTCACAAACAAACTAAACATATGATTTAGCTTAAACTGTAAATATATGCTCATGACGAGTGTACCAATATAAAATAAAAAAATTCGATAATCAAATGTACGTTGCCTGCGAAAGTTGAAAAGTCACATTACTTTTTCAACACACCTGGTAAAAGATGTCTTTAGAGGCAGAGAACTTTAAATTTAAATAAAAGACAAGAAAAATGTTTGGAAGATATTTTTTATCATGAATATTCAAAGATGACTTTGGACGTGTGGCCGCTGCAGCTGGGACGTTTGGGGTGAATCTGGAGGTCCAATTTTCACACACTCTTTGCAGTAAAACAGGCTGTATTTCGGCAACAAAACATACAATCCTAGCTTCCAAATGCTCAATTGATTCTGACTTATCAGCGTAGACATTTGACTTTACATATTGGTGTCAACCGTACATCAAATTGTATGAACCAGCTGGCCAGTTAGCACGGCCGTTTCGTGAAATTAATCGTTGTTCAATTGTATTTTTCAGTAAATTAATTGTATCGCGCGCTATGTTCTTTGTGACGCCGCGCCATCCTGCTGAAACTACATGTCAGCAACATTAATTTCTTCCAATTTAGGCACCATAAAGATAGTGATCATGTTTCTGTACCACTCCACGCTGAATGTATCACAGTAATCATCATTAGTTTTGAAAACATATGGACCAATTATCCCACCAGCCCATAATACGCACCGAACGGTGACTTTTTCTAGATGTAATGGTGTTTCAAAAATTCTTTGTAAATTATCATTGCTTCAAAAGTGGCAATTTTGTTTGTTGACATATTCATTTAACCAAAAGTTTACCCCATCACTGAACAAAATTTTCAAATGAATGCTCCTTGAATTGAACTGTATTTTTCAAAACAATTTTGAAAAATTTGCAAACGTTGCTGCAGTGTAAGTCTATTCATGATGAATTGTCTAACAGAACTAACCTCAAAACAACCGAGAACCTTTATATCGGCCATCATCAGGAACAGTGTTGCCGATTTTATGTTCTACGTCTCTAAAAAACACCTTTTATGAGTATTTCCAGATAATTATGAGATTGAATTGGCTTTCGATTTGAACTGACTAATTTCTTGGCTTTATTGTCTCCGACACTTCAGGTAGCGATGATGTTTGTACTATATGTATGCTTTTCAATGAAGTATAAATGAACCCGAACAAAATTGGCTCCCAAAGCAAATTCAATTGTAATTTCATAACATAGGGAGCTTTTCAATTTAACTCCACGTGAAGGCTGAAGATATTTTCATTGATCATTTAACAAATCAACCGAAATCTATATTGAGTACATATATTTAACATTCCACTCTTCTTACTCTTTCAGGTGGTGAAAAGATTTATTCATCCATTGTTACGTCATCGCCATGAATGAAACAGTGTGTGATAATTTAATAGAATCGGTAAAATGGACAGAACCAGGACGTCTCGTATCACTAGCGGTTCTCGAATTCATCAATATTCTAGTTATAGTGGGAAATTGTTTAGTTATTGCTGCTGTATTCTGTTCGAACAAACTACGTAGTGTTACAAATTATTTCATAGTAAATTTGGCCGTGGCTGATTTATTAGTTGGCCTCGCTGTTCTTCCATTCTCTGCAACATGGGAAGTATATAAGGTAAATATTTTTTTATTCTAACTATTCTCGGCTTAGTCTATGCTAATTTATTTAATGAATATAATTCGACCAACTGATAAACGCAGTTCAATCCCTTCGAAATGTATTTTGGTGTTTGCTGTTTCAGAATAATGGATTGTTACCTCAAAGTTTAATTTCAAGTTGATGCCTCGTGGGTTGCTGGTAAAATGAACCCACTCACAATAAACACTGTTGATTCGACAAAGTGCTCCAAACATCAATTGCAAATGCTCTGTTTAATTACACTGGGTTGATTTAATTATACAAAGGAAAGTGTAGACCCATTATTGGTAGGTCGAAGTCCTTTTAAGTAGAATAGGAATGCAATCAATTAGCATTGCTGGTGCTTCTAAGCAATTTGTTTGTATTTTAGTCATTTGACTGTTGTTTGTTCTTTTGTTGAATGACTCGAGGACAAGATTTTCCCTTTGTAAAACGGAAGAGTTGCAGAAGCAAAGTGACAGTGGTCGTTTCATTTAATCAGCCAACTCATAAGATGGGTGACCTGACTGCAATTGGAGAATAGATTTATCCTATCCATAGGGCTGATTAACTGATAGTGAAGTGTATTTTGGCAATAACATGTAAAATGATGGCTTCCAAATGCTCTTCTATCTCAACACTTGGATCGTGGACCTTGTACACTTAGTGAGCGGGCACGCTGGCCTTGAATTTGTAGAAGATGGCAGCTAAGAAAATTTTATATTCGATACTTTGAATGCTACAAAGACTTTCTTTTAGTTCAAACAACAATAACAAAAAGTTGCTAAAAATCCTCACTCCAGTGCTGTACAACACAATCAAATAAAAGCCTTTTAATACATATTGTTATTCTATAAATAATACTCGACAGAACACTTCCGACACAAAATATTCGCCCCCTATTGCGATTGTCCTGGAATATAAATACTACCAACGCGTCTAAGGAAGGTATTTGTCAGCAAATACCTTTTGCTGCTTACAGCACGCGAAGCACTATTTTTGTCATTTAATATCCAAATACGCCAAACCATTCACACTAGTGGACTTTGCTGCTTAGTAAACCTGAAATATAGTGTTTACTACACCTTCCACTTCGAGATAGTAATACCATTCTTTTCTTTGCACAACCATCCTTATATATAATTCTGGTAGACCATACATTCCGCGTTTATATCCTGTTGACATATATATTATTCTATTGTCATGCTATTTACAACCAACTACTTTATTTAGGCTGTGGCAATCGGCAATTTTAAGGCAGAGATAAACAGTTGACATTGGAGATAAACAGTGTGAAGGCTTGGGAAAAACTATTCATAGTGACGTCAGTAAATTTATCTATAATACAGTAACATAAGGAAATACAATGAAATTCGAGTATTATTGATTTCTCATTCTTGATATGTTTGTTCAGTTCTGGTAGTAGTCGTAAGGAAAGGAAGTGGTGGTGGTTTGATGTCAAGCAATGTGTAAGAGGAGAAAAACGTCGTGCTAAATGTTGATAAATTTCATCGAAAAGTGTGATGACGTATTGATTTTGCTAGAGATAATAATGAATGATTCAAAATAAATTCTGTTACAAATAATGGCATTCACGGTGGTAGTGAAATGCCTTACTGGTAGAAAAGACAAAAAAATACAAGTTGAGTACAACGCTCAAATTTGTGAAAAGGTCAGAAGTGGTAGTCTCTCAAAAGTTTAGGTCTTATCAAATATATAAAATTTTTTTAAGGGGGTCCCCCCTAATGACGAAGTTGTCCTTAACAAACTTTTTCTTTAAATGTAGTCGAGTAGGGTATCAATGAAAGGGGGAGATAAAGTGCACGACAAATATTTGTGTCCTCTCCTCTCACAATTGAGCCGAAAATCTGAAAAAATCACGAAGGTATGTTTTAACGAGTCCAAAGGCTGTCACGGAATACTTTCACACGCAATCCTGCAAGCAAAACCCCCGCGAGCTAAAGGTAATATTTATCACGCCATCCAGACTAAAGAAGAATTGGTGACGTAATTTTTTGGAATTAAATATTTTCAATTGTAATATTCTTGGCACATGTAATGACTAGACTAAGTAAATTCTAAGCAGAATGTCCAGACTTCGACCTCAAAAGGAAATATCAATAGCAGCAGATACCAATTTAGCATAAGCAGCGGAATGCCAAATCATAGTGCCTCTATACAACGGCGCGTACAAAAGCTTCGAATACTAATGGAGGACTCCGATTTGAATTTGAAATATTTGGGATTGGCCAAATCGACTGAAGAAACTGAAGAAATATTGAGAAAATATTTAAAGGAAGCTGGTTCGGAGACGAAACCCATTCCAGAATTTAAAGAAGATCTCGACTGTTTTAATGTAACTGAGCCGTTAACATTTACGGAATCGCTTAAAGGCAAAGTAGTTGCTCTGGACTTCTTCACATATTGTTGCATCAATTGTATGCATATACTACCTGATTTAAAGAAACTCGAGAAAAAGAACAGCGTTGAAGATGGTTTGGTGCTTTAATGTGTGCACAGTGCTAAGTTCGACAGTGGAAAAAATAGTGCCAATATTCAATCGGCAGTGCAAAGATATGATATTACACATCCGGGAGTAAACGCTTCAACCTCTTCTATGTGGATTGTATTAAAAATAAAATTTTGGCCCACGCTACTTACTCTTGGTCCAAATGCCCCATATTTGTGATAATGGGTTGAGGGCAATATGATAGACTGGAAAAAAATTGCTGGGATGGAACTGAAATATTATAAAAGCCAAGGGAAAATATGGAATACTTCATTACCGTTGAATCCGTCAATGGAATTGTTAATGTCGCCAAATTTGAAGTTTCCTGGGAAGATCACTTATTCAAAGCCATCATTCGATTACGACTGTACTGAATTATATGCTATCTTGGATTCAGGAAACCATCGTATACTCATTGCAATGGCTAGAACTCATCTAATTTGGCCTTATTTTTAGAGGATGTGATATTTTGGAAATACAACCAATACCAGGCAATGTCATGTGCTGCTATAGTAGGGACAGGACATGAAGAAAATTGAAATAACTCTTATCCAACAAATGCATCGTTTGCGCAGCCTTTCGAATCAGCAAGTGCGAAACCGGGAGTGCACAGGAGTGATACCGTGCCTGCAACCAAGGATGTAGTGAAAACGATCGGAATCTATTGATTCCCCACGCTGGTATTATGAATTTTGACGACTATATACAGCTGCCGACGACAAATATTGCAATAATGATGACGGCGGGTGCGATTGCAGGAGCATTGTGTCATGTACCCGCTCGATTCAGTCAAGACCAGGATGCAAAGTTTACCGCTGGGTACATCCAGCTACGGTATTTGCTATACACTTAGGAGTATGATCAAGAAGGAAGCACAAATGAGACCTATACGTGGTGTGTCAGCCGTAATAGCGGGAGCTGGACCAGCTTGTCTATTTATTTTGGAACATGTGAGTTCACAAAAGAAAGGTTGGCAAAATACACAAAGCACAATCAAATCAATTACATTGTATCAGCAGTTGCCGCGACACATATACATGATGCCATATTGAATCCAATAGAGCGATATAACTCAGTTTTAGAATGTACGAGAGGCATCTATAGAAACCAAGGGTTCGGTGCATTTTATCGCTTATACTCTTTACAATCGATTATGAATCTGCCATATCAGGCAATACACTTTACGACTTACGAATTTTTTCCCAAATATGTTAAATCATGAAAAAAATATAATCCTCTAGTTCATATGGCTGCTGGTGGTGCAGCTGGTGCTGCTGCCTCTGCATTTACTACACCACTAGATGTTGTGAAAACACTGCTTAATACTCAGGAAACTGGTTTTACGAAAGGAATGAAAGAAGCTATAAGACAGATCTACAGAGTGGCCACACCACTCGGCTTCTTCAAAGGCTTAGGTGCTCGAATCTTATAGTCAATGCATGTGACAGCAATTTGTTGATCAATCTACGAATTCTTCAAATTCGCATTATGGGGGAAAAGTCGTGAAGACTATAAATCTTCGATATCTGGGAAAAGTACATTACAACCGAAAGATACAAAATCAACGGTCACGGTGGAAAAACTACGTAGTGATGATATGATGAATCACAATTGGATTAGTGGTGTAAGATATTTCTACCAACGGCTAATATAAATGCAGCTATAACTCAAACATATATACCCAGTGGAGTGCGGAAAGCAGCTCCCATCAAAGCTATCTGTGAGCTAGTGCAGTATCGGGAATTGATGCATTAAATCTAAATACAGTGCAAAGCGATGTTAAGCGAAACTACGATCGAGGCTTTAGTAGTCCTGAAAATCATTCAATTGCATGGAATAAATGGATTGAGTGGAATGCGTTGTGAATTTCAAGAATATTTCTTTTAAAATTCCGATCTTGTCTCAATGTATGTATAGTTCCACTCCCAATATATGTATTTGAGTCGACAAATGTTATTTAAATGATCACATTTTGACGAATTTCAATGCCAAGTATGTTGTGCAGCAACAAAGCAAGAAAATTATGACAGTAATCAAACGAGCTGCCCGATGGTAGATGTGGAAGCTACAAGGCGGTAATGCAGTGAGGCATTGCCACATTGCCGGTTGCGAAGCTTAAGAAACATTGGAAAGCGTGTTGCACGATAGGGGGCCGTGTCTCCCTGAAGCTATAAAAGACCCCGAAGTACGAGGAAAAGCTCTCATTTCTCTCATTGATTTGGAGGAATTAGACGAGGAAACAAACGGGGACAAAATTCGGCAAGCGGCGATAAGGAATTGGCGGGAAAGTAAATCCATAAAGAAAGGAAGGAAGAAAAGGCGAGCTGGACAGGAGAATGACGAGCAGCTTGCGCTACAATTTTCAACTCGCCGAGAATTGAGCAATCGAAACCAGCCATCGAGTAATTTGGGGGCCCCCGACCACGTGGAAACAAGGGTAGCGATAGATAGTAAGTAGTTAATGTTCTTTTTGAATTGTACAAATATTTGAAATTCATATATAGTAACTGGCAATAAATTTGATGGAATAAGTGCGAAAAAAGGTGTCTCTAGTGGAAAGTGTAAGGTCTGACTTGCAAGTTTACTTGTAGAGTTATTGCGATAGTGGCGAGACTTTGGGTTGGCTTACGACCGCCGTGCTGAAGTGTCCCCGAGTACCACCTGTGGGGTAAGAGCGCGAGGGGCGCTAAAGTACGGGGCGAAGTTAAAAATTTTATCCAGGGTTAGGTAGGATTTGGTTTTTCACGCAAATTAAATTGTAGGTAAGGCCGGTGCAAACTTCTCGCTTGACGAACTCATTTGGGGCCCACTGGCGAAGCAAGCGGCGCTCGACCCCTCTTCGATGGGCTTACTGGGTCCAAGGGCCCCAGTCGGAGGTCTTTCATGCAGTACGGCAAAACATTGAGGGCATCAAGGCAACAAATACCTCGGAAATCAAACTTCACTCAACTCTGTAAATAATAGTATGATTTGTAAATTTCACATTTTCCCCTAAAAATAGCAACGATGCCCTTAAATTTCTTAAAATTTTACATGTTTGTAGATTTATATAAGATCCTTATGTCTACGAAATTTCATGGAAATCAAATCATAACTAAGTTTGTTATCGCCATTACAATTGTATACAATTACAAAAACAATAACAAATGTTGATAGTTAGTGTACTCGTATATTTCAAATCAACTAAGGCACTCTTATTTTCTTCGGATTATCATGAAAATTTAAGGCATAATGGTTTATTTGAATATGTTAAATGAGCCGAGCATTCTGAAAAATTATTTAACATGGAACGAAATCACGATTGTTATTTACTTATGAACGAATCTCTGAATTTGAACGGTTTCTTAAACAAGTATTTGGTGAATAATTTAAATTATGGATTCATGGCATCCGAAAATTATTTCCGAGCCCTAAAATGGTTACAAAGCCCTTCTGTTAGAAGCTCTCTCCTGTCTCCCCGACTTGTTTTACCTATGAGTATTTATTATAGGTATTCCTGAAATTTTCATGCAAATCCTAGTAATACGTGTAGTGCTTGAGTCAGTAAAAAGCGCATATTGTTCCATAGCCATACAAGTAGGTTTCCGTAGTAATACAACGCATATTGTTCCATAGTAATACAGGAAAATTCAAACCACTATAACTTCGTTGAATACCATTCGAACTTTGTTCCTGATTTATCTTATAAATCGCCATTTATGTACTAAATTTTGTTCAATTTAAGGGCACCGTGAAGATTTTATTCAAGAAAAAGTTGATTAAATTTTGACTTCCCACTTATTTGTCGTTGTTGTACCCATAAAAGCCTACATTCGTGATGTTTTCCGATTTTTCGGATGAAAAGTGTCCAATCGCGAGGGGGAGGGGGGGCATGCGAAAAGTTCAAACATTTCTCTTACCTGCCCCCCACCGCTAAGGCTATTTTAAGACTTGTTTAGAAAAGATCTCATTAAGGCCTTTTTATTGACACCACATTCGGGCCCCAAAGGTGGAAATTTCTTTGAAGGGTCACTTCCCTATATGTGTAATGATTTTAACTCGAACACGTCTTGAACGTCGAGATTACCCGAAGGAAATCTGAACCGACCTCTCATCGGTTCTTGAGGTGAAGTCTTGGGACGTGACAAGGGACTGTACCCATCAGGTCAACTAGTCCGGACACTCTTAGTCTACTCCGAGCCGGCTGCTGGCTAGCTTGCTAGTTCGGAAATGAGATTCAGTCGCGGGTCTTACGCGAGCAGGCTAAGTCCGAAATACAAAAATTCAGCCACCGGTTCACATGCCCGATTTAAAAACGCGTCAAACAATTTCCATCGACTCTAGTTTAGTTACCGTACTTCATTCCGGAGGAAATTAATAAAAACAACCACCAAAAATACGCGCTCTCGAATATCATCGACACGATGCCCAAAATATACTACCCTAAGACAAAACCAAAAAAGTCTACGCTAATAAAAAATACGCAACCACTAGCTATGGCACTGCGTACCGACCGCGACGCGAAACCGGTCATTCTAGGATTACTTTAACCCTATCCTCTTAGCGGCATACTCACCGTTCGCTGACATTTGCCTGCTGGAAGGGAAGGTTTTAACTGGAAAGGAAAGATGTGACTAGCCTAGAAATTCATTTTATTCATAAAATTCTTCAAATTTATTTTCTAATTTAACTTTTAATTTTTCTATAATAATTCTTTTTAAGTTATAATATTTTCTCTCATTTCGTCATTTTTATAGTAATCATAGATAAATATAAAATTTAATGTGATTTAAAACAAAACTAATTGTTGAACATGATCAAGTAAATCTAAATAGTTAATTCTTGTTCCCTTCTCTTTTGTAATAATTATATTAAAAATGTTTTGTTCTTAAATTGTAGTTTTATTTAACGTGTTCCTTTTTTGTGTTTTTGAAACAAGAAAAATTGGGTTTTTTTTCCACTTTGTAAAAATTATCGTTTAGAAATAAAGGAGTATACAATTTTTTTGAAAAGCACGCCTTTGATTTTGTCACTGGTGGGGATATTCATGTTGATTTGAAATATTAAGTTTATCCAGAAATGAAAAAAAAAATTATTGAAATGAGTGCATCCTGCTACTAAAAGGACCCAACGTTAACTGATAGAGAGAGGAATAGAAAGAAAAAAGTTCCCAAAAAAATCTATTTATACAGCAGGAATGTTAGGGAACCCTTTTGAGAGTTTTGTAAAAAATTTTACAAAACTTGCTTACTTGCAAAATAATTTTACAAAACCCTACTAAAATCACGCCTGTCTGTCCGTGTATCACAACACTTTTTCTTGCAACCCATAAATAAGCGTATAGTTATGCAACAATGCAACAATGAAAAAAAAAAATTTCATCAAAGGTAGCCGATATGGGTATCAAATGAAAGGTCTCAATGAGAACTTTTTAAAACAGGGCTTCAATTGGTTTTTTTGCTTCGAGGAATGCACAGGAAAAGGAAATACACGAAAAATGTGTAATGTAAATTAATAAAATCGATAAAATTAGTTGCCAAATATTTAACAATTAAATCATCTTTAGGCATTTTGAATGCTTCAATTGGGAGGATGTATGATTTTCGCTAAAAGTTTGTCTTAATCATTAAATTTAAGACAAAATAAATTAAGTTTCAACATCAATTACAGAATTTCAAAGTTATAATATTTCTAAAATATCGTTCGAACTTAACTTTTTATTATATCAGTCGGTTGTGATTTTTCATCTTTTGGTTTTTCTTTGTCACTGTCTTTCTTCTTGTTCATAACTAACAATGGGAACAAACTAATGAGACAGCCAGCTGTGATTCCTAACAGGTGTGAGCATTGACCTTGGCTCGAGCTTTCTGTCGGCGCTGCTGACGTTGCATTGACTTCAGCATCTGTTACTCGACACGGAGACGTATCCTTCTTGCTACGCGGTCGTTTGGCAGCGGAAAGTTTACCTTCGACTGGTACTGAAGGAGCTGCAGTTGGTGGGAGTACCACGCCACTGACGCTGGGTTTGAAAGATAATTAAGCGCTGCATTAAAAATCGACCATGGAACTTACTTGCAACGTTAGAGAAGGCTCACTTGTCGTGGGATACGCAGATGGTGTAGGTGTCCGCACTCTGAGATCTTACAACGCGCGCTCTCATCCTACGCGAACCGGACTTCATCGTTTCTTTAGTTTAGCGCCTTTCAAATCGCGGTTCATTGGCAGCGAGTGGTTAAAAGGTCGCTCCCGAACCGTCGACGTCAATAGCATAGGATACATGGATCTGCTGATCGGTGTCCGTGGCGTAGGGGTAATTTATTACATATGGGGAGGCCCTCCTTAAAACTCTTTGAAAGAAATGTCTACCTTTGAACTTTCTAGAAGACACTACTTCTGACCTTTCCACAAAGTTTTACGGCTGTAGCTTCTATAGTTTCTGAGAAAAACTGTTTTGACATACAGATAGATGGACAGACGGACACAGGTCGTGATTGCAATAGGGTTTTGTATTTTAGTACAAAACGCTAAAAAGAATGACCTTTAAAACAAGACTAATCTTTAAGGCTTACATAAAAAAATGTTAATCGCAATATTTTAAAATTGGTACTATCTGTTTGTCTGTCGATCAGCACGTCCGTATGACACAGCAGTTTTTCTCAGTATATATAAGCGAAAATCATGAAACATTCTTAAAAGCTCAGAAGTGGTGGACTAATTTCAGTTTTGATGCCGAAAAAATTCTCAAAGGATTTTATGGAGAGTCATTTCATGTAGCAATGTGACCTCTTAAATAATTTTTTCATCGATTCACCGCTGAGTGTGGTATCAGATAAAAGATCTTAACGAGATATTTTAATAAATATCAAGCCTCCAGACTGGATGAACGCCGTCAAGCTGTGCAGGAGAAGAGAAACACTATGAAAATATTGTGTCTCCCTCTCCTCGCTGAAAAAATGTTTATTACATCAACAAATGTTTCGAAATTTGCTTCAATCTGCTAATTACAGCTTGTTTTGTAAATTTCACATTTTGCCTAATAAAATCGAGTAGATGCCCTTAAATTTCATACAATTTGATATTTAAATAACTCTATAGCAGGTATGTAACTGTGAGAGCTTCAATGAAAACAAATCATATTTACGATTGATATCGCCTCTACAATTTTCTTCGATTGCCAAAAAAACAAGTTTGGTAAACAGACCTACGCTCATGTCAGAAGGGTTTTGTATTCAATTTACAAAATGCAGTCACCAGATCGAATCAAATCAAGAAACATGTCAAAGACGATTTTATTGGAGAAAATATGAAATGCAAAGATCATACTATTTTGAACAAAGTTGAACGAATTTCGACTTCTGAGGTTTTTGTTATTGTTATACTCATAAATACCTCCCTTGATAATTATTTCAGATGTCCATTCGCGAGGAAGGCAACACATTTTTCATGTATTTCCCCCCTGTGCCCCCCACTGAAGCAAAAACTGACAGTTTAAGAACTGTTTGAAAAGCTCCCATGAAAGCTTTCATTTGATACTCATATCGGCTACGTTTGATGAATTTTTTTTTCAGGGGCCGCTCTCCTGTACTGAAATCATCGATTAATGGCCAATTTTTTTCGAATCCTAGAATGGTTACAAACCCATTTGCTAGGAGCTCTCTCCC
This sequence comes from Odontomyia ornata, assembly GCA_963969285.1. Lineage (NCBI taxonomy): Eukaryota > Metazoa > Arthropoda > Insecta > Diptera > Stratiomyidae > Odontomyia > Odontomyia ornata. Next base: position 5,204,649 of record OZ017739.1, on the reverse strand, counting down.
ACCTCCTTGACTCGTTTCACTTATGAGCATTAATTGTAGGTACTCATCTTTAGTCACTCATTAAATTCAATCAAGTGTTCAAAGCATGCACCTTAAACGTTGAAGTTGGGAAAAAAATAACTCAAAATTATCCAATCTTCGCATTTAAAACAGCCGTAATTTTGTTTTACGATTACTGATACCACTAGCTGAACCGATTCTCAAAGATATACATGACACCTTTCATTCCTGAAATTTTCATGCAAATCCTAGCAAAACTGTAGTGTCTGAGTCGGTAAAAAGCGCATCTTGTTCCATAGCCATATGTTGCCATAGTAATACATGCAGCGCATATTGTCCCATAGTAATACAGGAAAATTCAAACCGCTATAACTTCGTTGAATATGATACAATCTTTATGAAATTTTCAGGATAGATCAATCTTATAAATAGTCATCTGGGTACTGAATTTCATAGAGTTTAAGGGTACCATTAAGATTTTATTAAAGAAAACATAAAATCGATAAATCATACTATTACTAACAAAGTTGAGTGAATTGCGACTTCTAACGTATTTGTTGTTGTTGTACTCACCAAGGCCTACATTCCTGATTTTTTTCAGATTTTTTCGGATCACAGGTGTCCAATCGCGGGGGGGGGGACACCAATTTTTCGTGTATTTCCCCTCCCTGTGTGCCCTTCGAAGCAATTTTGCCAAATTAAGACCTGTTTTGAAAAGTTCTCATCAAGACCTTTCATTTGATACCCATATCGGCTACCTTCAATGAAATTTTTTTTTGAGGGGTCACTCTCCTATATGGGGAGACCCCCTTTAAATACCTTATAAAATATTTTTGTAGTTGAACTTTAAAGAGATCACCACTTTACATCTATGCACAAAATTTGATGTTTCTAGCTTAAGTAGTTTCCGAGAAAAACTGCTGTGACACACGTACGGACGGACGGGCAGACGGACAGACTGGTCGCGAAACTAGTAGGGTTTTGTAAAATTATTTTACAAAACCCTAAAAACAAGTAAAAGTAGAAGTAGAGTACTTCTGCTAGAAGGATATTGCAAAATTACTAGAAAATCAAACTTTTGAATATTAAAACTTGACTCATACAAAAATCCCATGAGTTGAGCTGGGAAAATTAACATATGGTTATTATGTATTTCGACTAGCCTCCACTTTATTTTCAGGATGCTGAAGTCTATGTTTTTGTTGTCATGACGACACATCAATGTTAGAAATTATTTCTAAAATTTTCATGAAATTCCTTACACATGTGCAGAGTTTTCGGAACATGTATTTAAACATGTGTAATGCTTGTTGCAATTGATAAATTTTACCGTCCAAATTTAATTGTTTACAGAGCAACTTTTGAGAAATTCTCAGAAACCATTAAAAAATTTTGGCAAATTTAAAGGTCGCCTATCAATTTTATAGATGAAAACGTAAAATTCGTAAAATGTACTATTATTAACGATTTCGATAGAGTTTTGACTTCTGAGGTATTTGTTATCCTTGCACTCATTAAGATATACTTTCGTACCCCAAATAAACTAAAGTTAACGGGCAAAAAATAATTTGGCACCGTTTTCAAAAATTTTATTTCATACTTTTTAGAGCCGGTTTACTTTTTTAGGGTATTGTAAAAAAATTTGACAATACCCTACTAAATCGCGACTTCTCTGTCCGTCCGTTCGTCTGTCCATCCGTGGGTTACAGGAAGTTTCATCGCAAGCCACATAAGCTAGAGTGATGAAATTTTGTACGTAGGTCAAAAGTGGTATCAAAGTGCCGTACGGAAAAAAAACAAATATATGTATGTATGTATATGTATATATAAATATATATATATATATATATATATATATATATATATATATATATATATATATATATATATATATATATATATATATATATATATATATATATATATATATATATTATAGAGCTTAAGGGGGTCTCCTTATACAGGGGGTGATACTTGAAAACAACTTTTACCATACGTAGCCAATTGGATACCAAATGAAAGATCTTGATGAGAGCTTTTCAAAACAAGTTTTAAGCTAGAAGCATTTGCATGGAACGGCGCAAAGTCATGTAGGAAAAATTGGTGTGTCTCCCCCTTTCGACGGGACATCTTTGGACAGAGAAATCTGAAAAAAATCACGAAAATAGGTTCTTATTAAGATAAGGGAACAAATACCTCAGAAGTAAAAACTCCATCAAATTTGTTAACAATAGTAAATATTACAATTTTACATTTTCATCTGTGAATTCGAAGGGTGACCCTCGAATTGGCCAAGTTTGATGCATCGTGCATGCTGTTTGAAAGTTTCATGAAAATCGAGAGGTAAACTGCCAAGTTATAGACGATTCAAAATTTGTCACTCAAAACAACAATTACACGTGACGCTGTGTAAATACACACTAGAAAATGACCCAAACACTGCAGATATGTAAGAATTTGGATGAAAATTTTAGAAATATTTTGTATCATTAATATGTAATCATGTCTACTCAAATATTGAGGTCAGCACACTGAAAATAAAATGGCGGCAAATCAGAATACATAATAACCATATATTAGTTTTCCAAACGCAATTCATGGAATATATGTATGGGCCATGTTTGATATTCAGAAGACATTTGGATTTCAAGTTATCTTACAATACTCTTCTCATAGGAGCGCTCTCCTGTTACTTTTCCTTGTTTCTTGATCGTTTTGTTTTTAAATCACTCGAAAATTGCTATTTTACGAAGGAATATAGCCTATGTAATAAAAAAACGTATTTCCTGTTTAGTCAAATCTTCAAAGTCTACATTAAAGAAATGCGAATATATGGTGCATAAAACCTTTACACATTATCATTCAAGCAAAAGCTGTAAAAAATGTAATAAGCACAATTTTTGTCCAATTTCTATTGTAGTATTGCAGTCGGAAAGATAGAAGTTACAATATAAGTGGCGAGCGCAGAGAAGGCGCTATACGATTGCAAGGAAAAATCTAATATTTTTGCCAGAGAAGCATTAGGACTTGTAATATGATGCGATTACCTTAATCCGCTTTAGCATTTTCCTCTTTCACTGCATATTGAACAAGGAGATTCGTAAAAAGTATAAAAACATCTTCAGCTACCCGTTACAATTGTTGGCGAAAGTAAATGTACAAAGAAGCTTCGGCATATGTTGAATACAAAGGCGATACTCGTATAACAATAAAAAGAAACGACATTTGCCAAAATCATCATAAGGTTTATTTTGTTAAAGCTTAGTGGATTTTGTGAGAACAGATAGATTGAAAAAAAGGGGTTGGTTTCTATGAGCTATGGAACATCCAATTCTGCTTTAAAAGTTTAATGCGTACTGCGCTACTGATAAAAATTAATTGAATGTAATTATCTCAATCTTTGTTTCTTAGAAATTGCAATCTGTCCACTTCACTCATCATTTTCAATATTGAAATTTATGTACCTATGCTTCACGATAAATTATTTAGTTTAGTAGTAAATATAAAATGTTGCCTACTTTTCCATCTGTCTTTCTTTGTTATTATATTTCAAGTCTTTTTACGATATCAAGTCTTGTTTCTTTGTTTTGTTTTTTTTTAGTTCCAGAGAGAGATTGTCAAAGCATCAGGCTCCTGTGCATGGTTTTGTAGGTGCGCCGCGTAAATGGAGTTTGCCTTGTTGTGCAAGAAAGGTCGTGAGTGCTATTTGTTTTCGTGGAGTCATTTCTATGTATAGCATGTACCAGTCTTTGCATGCCGGTGTGACATTCAGTTTTGATTCCAGTTTGTTTCCAATGTTGTTAGTTTTGAATGTAGTTACACAAGGCAGACTCAAACTATACGACCTATCTACATACAAAGCCATGCACACGATCCTGGCGCTATGACAAACTCTATGAAATTGCTACAAAAACAAGTGAACGGACCAAAACTTCACATACTAGAAAGACTTGAAATTTATAAACATAGGAAGACAGATAATTAACGAAGATCTTATTAAAAATTCGAATGCAATTTTCTCAGTACTAGACCACACTCGCCGAGAAATATGGAAGCGAGATGAACCAGAGCAAACGAACATCCAACTAACCAAAAAACAAAAACTTAATATCCCTGCGCCTGGCTTCACCTAGGTGTGTACCTGCTCCACTCATCCTACACCTGTATAAAATAACGATGTTACGGAGGTAGATTTACTAGAACCGGAGCCGAAGGTTAAAAATTTGATTCATCGGAGTTGGAGGCGGAATCAGGTTGAGGTGAAAGTGAACGAGTAGTAGATTGATACATTAAGGACAGCTTGATCGAAATGATTGAAACTAGAAATATAGTTTAATAATTATTCTCTTAACTCATTAAATATAAAATGATAATTCTTGTGCATGTAGATAAACTTCATACCAATTTAAATTATTCTAACAGTAACAAACTATATTTGATATTCACTAAGCAAACGTTTCCATACAGCAGTCTTTTTATTGGTACGGACGTTTTCATCGATTTCCTCACCATTGCGGTCGCTACTCGTCAACGGATTTTCTTAAATAAATTCGACATAAGTGTTTAATGTGTATTCAGGTGGCAGAGCGAACTTTGGCCGTTTTTCTATAGAAGCGTCAGCGTTATTCTATGACGTTTTATTTGCAGTGCTTTCTATTCTCTCAGGCAGCATTATCAATCCAGGCTCAACATTTTCTTTAATTACTTCGTTGAAATTTTTTTATGTTGTGGATCTAGATGCGTTGCTTTTTCAGAAATTGTTAGAAGAAAAATCAAAAAACTTTAAATTTAACTGCTCCATGGTACGTTTCATGCCATTTTATAGCGTTTTGCTCGTGTCTTGTTTGGTTTCTTATGATTGCAGTGTATATTTTATAATACATGTACCAGGAATGAGAGCTAAAATCTTGGTGTTGCTATTACTCAACAGCTTAGTTACCCCTTCAAATGATTTCAGAATGGTCACTAATTTATGAGGATCTAGGCATTCATCAGGATATTTTATTGGAAGGTTGCTTTTACTGGCATACAGACATAGCGAGCCTTTTATTTTCAACATTCGTTGCAGCATATAAAAAGTGCTATTCCATCTATGAACAAGTTTAAAAGATGAAATAGTTCGTTATAATAAGTTTGTAAGTTTTTACCGTCTACTAAATTCCTGCACAAGTAACAACGCTTATTGATTCAGTTGTACTTTTTGTATTTTTTTTTTTAATTCCGTCTGAGCAATTATATAATTATTGAAATGAGGTCAAATTTGTTTACACTTTACTAATAACTCACTGATTTTAATATTTGCGTCTAGAATATCTCTGACCCAAAATTACCTGAATCATGTCCCTTGTATGTAGATCATTCAATGGATGGTCCTTAAAAATAGCATTAGATGCGCTCTCAAGCTCAATAATTACACATTAAAGCTTGGTTCTGTTCAAATGAAGAAATTTTTGAAAACAATATCAGTAAATCAACAATTTTACACTTAAGTTTGGGGTAAAATTCATCACAAATAAATGACGTCAAAAAAAGGCTTCCCAGCAATTGATAATTCGGCATAATGGATTGAAAAAGTCGCCTAAATCCAATTTCTTTTACAAAACTAAAAAAACATCTTGTAGAGCAATCATCTTAAAAATCAAATTGCCAATTTCAATTGATTTAGGGTTAGAAGCAGCCCTTTTTTGGGGTTTCGTTAACACATCTTTGGCTTTTGAGCTTCTTGAAAATCAATTGAGGCCGATGCTCAGGTTTTTTCTTGATTTTTAGCTTCATAAATTCATCATGTAACGATTTTAAGTGACCTTTAATGATGTTTTTGTACTTTTCTTGCAAACTTTGCACTTTGCCGTATTTGTGTTTACTTCCTCAAAGTAACACGATATTACGCTTGTTTTGTTGCAATACCAGTATACCCTATGTATACTGGCATGAACTGGGAGCTTAATATGATATGTATCCTATATACACATCAAAGCTCCCGCGGAGAGAGAGAGAGCTGTCCCTATATAATACTTACCTGATACTTCATACTTGTCAATCAGATCAGTAAAAAGGTGTTCGTTTATTTAATGAGTTAAGTTTTATTTTCTTCTTTGTTATGTTATGCAATTACACGTTCGGTTGACTATAAAAGGTGGTCTAACCATAATGCCGGATGTTAATTGTGGGTCACACCTTAACGTCAAACTTTTCGCCCAACTTAACTTGACATTTCTTTGTTTCAGTGTTGGACAAATTCAATCATGGAGAGGTACACAATTGAGCAGCGTGTTAAAGCTGTTGAAGTCTTTTACAAAAATAGGCGTTCAAATTTAAATGCATTTCGTGCACTTCGTAATTTTTTTGGCAAGCATAATTGACCAAATGTGTCCACAATCGGTAGAATTGTACTCAAATTTCAGCAAACCGGATCTGTAGAAAATGTGAAATCGTTCTGCGGGAAACATTGCTATTGTTCGCGATAGTGTGGCAAAAGAGCCGTCAACCTCGACACGTTGTCGTGGATTCGTTAACAAGCTGAATTGCCACATTTGCGCAAATGAGAATCCACGAGTGATTGTTGAAAAGCCGATGCATCCACAAAGAGTGTTTGGTGCGGTTTATGGGCTGGCGGCGTCATCGGGCCGTACTTCTTCGAAAATGAGGACGGCCAAGCAGTTACCGTGAATGATGTTCACTATTGCGAGATGATAGCGGACTTCTTCTGACCAGAAATCGAGGTTATGGACCTAGACGATATGTGGTTCTAACAGGATGGGGCCACTTGCCACAAAGTCAACGAAACTTTGGCTCTTTTGCGCAAGAAACTCAATGGCCGTGTTATCTCACGTCGTGGCGATGTTAATTGGCCGCCATGATCATGTGAATTGTCATCATTCCTCTGGGGATATTTAAAAGAAAAAGTATACGTCAAAAAGCCAAGAACAATTCAAGAGCTTAAGGATTAGATAGTTCAGCACATTAAAGGCATTGAACCTCAATTATGTCTCAGAGTCATTGAAAATATGGACCATAGAATAGAAGTATGCCACCGTAGCCGTGGCGAGCATTTGTGTGATATTTTGTTTCACACATAATTGTCATAGATCCTTCTATGATAATAAAGAATATTAACATAATTCTCTGAACATTTTTTGTTTTATTTACAATTAATATCGTGCATTATAATTGGAATACCCTTTACAATATTAATGCGATATTTCACTAATGATTTCTACTAATAATTAATTTATTAAAGAGAAAATTAATGAGTTTTATGTTTGCATACGTATAAAGTTGGAGCATTAATAGAGCTGCAAAATTTCTACGATTTATATTTGCTTTAATTATATTTATCAGGGGGAAAGGTAATTCGAAGAAACCAATCTATTAAGACTTTAACTGCAGGCCCCGGGCGTAATTGCCTTAGGACGCTTATATGCGGGCTGATGCCTTGAGTATGCAGTCTGATTGATAAATCAATCAATTACACTGCATTACACGATTTTGGTACTCTCTTAACTGTTAGCTAGAATGAATAGGTAATGAGTCATAGATTAAATGTTCCAAACATATTTGGTATCCATCACGTCTAGTTTTCTAGGTACATGTCAATTCTTATATCTACTACCCTCACTTTATGCCTTGGAGAAATAAGACGTCTTTATTTGTGTATATGATTGTAAGTGAGCGTCCCAACTTTTAAAAAATCTCATTTTTCCCTCACTAAGTTAGCCGGTTCAGCTATTTTCGCTTTGCTTCTAATATAAAAATTCATTCATCTTTTATAATTTCGGCTAATCTAGAAGATAATCTTCGGCTCCAAATTACATTCCTGTCTTTATAAGCTTTGAATGTATAAAATGTTGAAGTCTAGTTGCATTAAGTTAGTGTGAGCTTTCCATTAACAAATACATGATAGTATTAGTGAAAAACTTATAGCATGAGTGAAATTAGGAGTTGGGCAGGAGATTTGTTGATTTTCCTCTCTATAGTCTTATACCTTTATGCTTTAGGCGTGAAAGAAGCACTTAGCGTTTTCGATGTATTGTACTTTTCAATTATTTTGTATTGTTAAGTAATCGTTTCTATTCGACAACGTCAACATCTATGGCAGTACGAAACATTCCAATGTCAGCAACTCCCTCACGGCGCAAACAGGTCCTCGTCTCTCGACACATCTTTACCTGCCGGCCTTTTCTACACATCAGCGATGTAAGCAACGTCCCTCAAGAAAAATGAAAATTCGATTGAGCCGATCTTCTAGGTTCTCATGAGCCAATATGCCAGAGAGAACCTAGACAACTAGGCTTAGTTTGTCATAGGGACCTGAACCCTTGCGCCAACATTTTTAAAAGCAACATTATCATTGACGTCGCCGTCATTCTCTTCCTTGCTGTATACATTAGGGAGCACAATATATATTAATCAAAATGTAAAATTTGGACTTGTAAACATCTTTGCACATATTTATTTGTTCGTCGCAACTGCTTGAATGCAGCAAATAAGTTTTGCTACGTTTGTGGACAGTATATTGTCAAATCGCAAAGAAGTAATGTTTCCGAAAAAGCGAGAAGTGCATATGTACTCTATTTTGGACGTGCTGTTAATCAAGATAAACCATGGATACCGTTTTTTTATGTTTCGTGCTATGCTTCTCTCATATCTTGGTTAAATGGGAACAAGACGTCAATGCCATTTGCAGTACCAGGTTTATGGCGTAAACCTTGTAATAATTTTAATCATTGTTAGTTTTGCATGACTGACATACGTGGTTTTACTAAGAAAATCAAACACAACATCAAGTATATTTTTTTGCTCGGGTTATAGGGTGGGTTTACAAAATACTATTGTTTTCTTTGTATGTGGGACAGCATAGCCACAGAAAAACACTATGCTACAAAAGTATGGCCAGAAAGGTCAGAGTTTGCTTGCGGTAAATCTAACGGGAAACATACTCGTATAGATCCTGAAAATGTTATTTTACCACCACTTCACATAAAACTTGGTTTGATGAAAAATTCTGTTTAGGCTATGAATAAAGAGGGAGATGGCTTTCAATATTTAAAGACAGTATTTTCAAAGTTAAGTGAGGCCAAAATCAAAGAAGGAATATTTGTGGGACCAAAAATACGCACAATGATGAAAGACCCAAATTTTGACAAAATGCATACAAACAAGGAACTTGATGCATGGTTATCACTGAAAGCAGTTATAAAAGGGTTTTTAGGGAACCATAGAGCCAAGAATGCGGCACAGCTCGTTAACTACATGTTAAGGCTTACGAAAAGTTGGGTTGCAGAATGTCATTAAAAATTCACTTTCTGTATTCTCATTTTTCTTTTTTTCCATTTAATCTTGCTGCGTTTAGTGATGAGCAGAGTTAGAAGTTCCCCCAGAATATAAAGAAGCTTGAAGAATGATGCTAGGTGATTACTGTTGGCGTTTAATACGAGAAGATCATTCGAAGCACAAAGTAAAACGTTTCACAATATTTTGTGTTAAAATTTTATAAGATGATTTTTTTTTAGTTTTATTTACCTAAATGATAAAAAGAAACTTGATCCATCTAAACAATCCTGATTGACTTTGTTAGATTTATTTTGGCCTTTTAATTTTTAATATAATTTGGCACATTCTCACTGAAGAAAAATGAGACGTGATGAAAAGACAATTTGTATGTATTTTTAATAAACCATAGGTATTAATAAGAAAACAAGATATTTCAAAGCGGGTAGTCATTTTTTCTTTTTATCTGTAACGCAGTGTTATAAGTTCAACTGCAGGCCCCGGGAGTAACTGCCTTGGCTCGCTTATACTCAGGCAGATGCCTTGAGTATGCAGTTGAGCGTATTCTTAATTCGCTTATCCCGGCTAAGCGCCTTGGGATAGAATAAGTTTGGGCGCACGCCTGGAGCCAGCGAATGGAGAAATACGAAAAACTCAATTTTAGCAGCTCACAAAACGACGTATATCTCAAACACTAATGAATATTTTGACATGTAAATTTGACATAGATGTCACTGACAGTACTACCAACCTAAAACAAAAATAATTCTCCAAATCCTTCGACGCGCGCAGTTTAAATTCAGTAGTACTTCTCAATTTTTATAGCATAACTATACTGACTGAATTGCTTACCAACTAAAATAATGAAGACAATTTAAAATAGTCAATGATCAAAGTTCAAAATGTAATGTTTTTTAATGCCATCTCTCTGTGACTGGTGCAACCACAAAGCTCAAGCTTTCGCTCGATTTGGCTAATTCCAAATGCGTGTAACCAATTCTTTCCACCTAGGTGGTACGTTCGATTGCGAGGATACACACCCACTTCTGCTAATGCATGATACGATGCCGCGCGAACAGATGCTTTGATTACAATTCGCAGCTTTTCGCATACTCGTATGTATGTTGTCATGCACAGTACATAGAGAGGAACGATGGAACACGGACCGAGTAATATTTGGGCTGCGGTTCTTGTAACAGTTTTTTGCTTCGTTTTTAAGCCTTTGAAATTAAAAGGTTAAAATGATTTAAACTTTGAATAAAAAAGTTACATCAAAACTATCAAATAATAATGCAATGCCAACAATTTTCACACCTTCAAAGTTCATTTCACGTGTTATCAACAGAATGAAAACCAAACAACTGATTGGCACTTGGAAGTCGTAATCACATCTAGAAATTCACTGGGCGACGAATGGAAGAGAAAGATGCTATCCCGTAGATACTTCAACAGAAATGAAATTATGACTGGCGTTTCATAATGCATGGTATAATGAGCGTATGCTTTAAATAGAATGAACAATATATCTCCGCCGTCCTATCTGCGTGTCGACACATTTTGTGTGTTATTTTTATTGCCTAGAGGTTTGTCATTGTGCTCTGGGTGCAATCATTCACTGTGTTTCTTTCTTCGTTATGGACTTCGATTAGAAATTTTCAGAGTTGCAGCCGAATTCAAACGGAAGCTCCGACTCTTCGGAATCGAAACCGAAGCTCCGTAACATCTCTAGTATAAAGTTATTTCCTTCCACAGACCCACAAGACACTGAAGATGACTCAAAGGAGATGAAACAAGTCTGCTCTTTCAAAAAAGCAAGGCCCGACAGATATTCAAGAAAAAAGAGACTCGGCATGCAGATATCAAATTAAAAAATAATTGAATGCATTGTTTTCATTGTTATTTCTTTTAATTGTTATAATGGCTGAAATAAATAAACACTCGTAAATTGTTTGTAATAGGAGAATTATTTTATTTATTTATTTTGTTTATTATGACACCAGCGAATAGGGTTAACATCCCTGGTATTAGATTTCTTACAAAGCTCATGTCATGATAAAAGTAGACAGCACTTGTACGTATCTGAAAAAAAAGCTGCCCATTCCTTTAATCACAAAAAATACCAAAAAAACTACTCTCAACATACACTCTGATCACATACTCCTTAAATTCTTCAACTTTCCATTTAAAATAATTTCCACTTATTTCTTTCGATCACGTTTTTCGCCTGTTCTCGAAATAAATGTAATTTGATTTATTATCTCCATTATCGATATTCCTACTACATGTAACCTTTATTTTACTCCTTTTTCGTTTTCTTGCAGGTTTGGATCTTTGGTGACGTGTGGTGTCGTGTGTGGTTAGCAGTAGATGTGTGGATGTGCACGGCATCTATTCTGAATTTATGCGCCATTTCGTTGGATCGATATGTGGCTGTCACCAGACCGGTTACGTATCCAAGCATCATGTCGACGAAAAAAGCCAAATCCTTGATTGCCGGTATATGGGTCTTGTCGTTCGTAATATGTTTTCCGCCATTAGTCGGATGGAAGGATCAAAAGGTTTGTATGTAGAAAGTTGAATGGATGTATCAGTACGTGAGCAGGTTGGTAGGAATGACGTTCTTGAGGTAAAGAAGGATTTCGGATGCCATCAAGTTAGATATTTGGTTGGCGTTGCAATTACAGACGAACGTGCCCGGAAGAGCTTCCTTGTTATAAATGCATTGCAGACAATAGTAAAATCAGTTACCATTTCAATTATGTTTGTGGTGCTTGATGGGAAATGCCGAAACTTTTCCGTAATCGTACATTTGTTCTATCCAGCAGATAAATCATGATTCGACCAAAAGCTGTATATCAATATAATCGTATATGCACGTTCTCATGATATAATTTACCCTACAAGCTCATTCCAAATCTTCTCGTGCAATCTGCCATTCCATGGGTTGTGACTTAAATAATCTAGGATTATGCATGAATTTATTTGAGAGGTATACATTGATACCCAGGATCTCATATTTCTGCAGCAGAAATATTGCAATAAATAGCTCCTCAAATAGCATTAAATGCATTCAGAGCTATCTAATGCTCTGCTCTTTTCCAATGAAAACCAAGCAAGATCTAAAAATTCAACCTCATCGTCGGGAAAGAGCTTTAGAAATTTTTCATAATCCAAATGGATTTGAGTTGAAAAAGATTGGAATGGATGCACTTAAACGCAAATAATTATAATTGAAAAGTTTTATGCAGGAAATTGTAGCCCAGCGCGGAATTCAGGAATATGCCAATTTATCCTGTGGGAGTGGAAAATCAGCTTAATTGCATGCAGTCAATTCGGAATTTTCTCATAATAAATTTTATCAGGAAATTAATCAAAAATCATTTGTTGCTGTGTGGATTATTAATAAAAAGATTGAACAAAGCAATATAGTTGGGAAATTCCCGGAGATTGGACCTGGAGATTACCGTGATAAATTTTTAATAAGTTACAGAGGCCTAAAAATCTCTCTGTATTTTAAGTGATAGGATGCTGAGGATCTGTAGATGGTCATCTTAAAAGCTGGGATCAAAATTATATTTTTAAAATAAGGAACTTTAGAATTTGCACTGCACAGACTCCACAGCATCCGATGGATTGCTTTAAGCTGTTTTAATTGATAAGTCTGCTACTGCGCGCTAACCTTCATATGCAGAAATCGTAAAATATTTGAATTCTCTCCCAATGTACAAGGTCAAAAAAAGAATTATAATTAAGCCAAAAATAACGCTTGCTCGGAAAGAACGATGATTGATTTGAAATTGAAAATCAGGCCGTCGAGATGTACGAGTAAGATTCCTCTGCAACGAATGTGGCCTATTCGTAATGGTGGGGCGGTTATTAAATTGTCTTCCAATAAAAATGCAACATGCTAAGATTAAACTATGACAACCTAGACTTTTCATCAATGGACTAGAAAACCAATTTACTAACGAGGTACTCAGGAATGGAATTCTATCATTAAATCTCAATACAGCGGAGCGGGACGAAATGCAACTCGCAAATGCTGGGAAGTGGTTGCACATCATCCAGGCAAATAGGAGCATGTATAAGAGGCTTGTAAATAGTTTCCTCTGTATCGATTATGGATCATATTTTGTGAAGGAAGATTTCAACGTCACGACGTGTCTTAAATGCCAAAAACGCAACCAAAAAATATCCAAATCTCAGGGGGAGCAAATTTGTGTGAAACCTGAAGGAAAACATGAGCTAAATGACTGCAAAAACAGAAGAATACTGATCATTCTCACAGAGCTGACTCGATAGAATGGCCAGATTGCATCGCAGAATTTTGATCGTCAGGAGGAGCACCGACTTCAACTTCCATGGTCATTGTTTATCATACAAATCAATCAAGTGGAACATATTTGACACTCTTATATGCAGGATATTCAGAATCCCCTGCAGCAAAACTTTGACATAGATTTGATTATTCTTAATGAAAAATGGATTTACCGTGAAGAAGCGCTATTTTATAATATTAATGTACATAATGCGGTCTTCCCCTACAGACCTGGAAGAGGTATAGGCACAGCAATATATGTAAAAATACAATCAATTTTATTACCAAGAGAATGATGCCTGACAAATATAACACTATTACAATTGATGTAAGCCGTGCAGGTAAAAAAATACAAGTTGGGTAGACAGACCTATGCTCATGTCAGAAGGGTTTTGTACTCAACTTACAAAATGCAGTAACTGGCAACAAATAAAATCAAGAATCATGTCAAAGACGATTTTATTGGAGAAAATGTGAGATTCGAGGATCATATTATTATTAACAAAGTTGAACAAATTTTGACAATTTTCTTAAGATTTTTTAGATCACGGGTGTCCATTCGTGAGGGAGGTAACACATTTTTCATGTATTTCCCCCCTGTGCACCCATTGAAGCAAAAACGGTCAGTTTAACTACTGTTTTGAAAAGCTCTCATAGAGAACTTTCAGTTGATACTCATATCGGCTACCTTTCATGAAATTTTTTTTCAAGGGCCACTCCTCTGTACTGTAATCATCGATTCATTGCCTATTTTTTCGAATCCTAGAATGGTTACAAAGCCCTTTTGCTAGGAGCTCTCTCCTGGCTCTTCGACTTATTTCAATTGTATGTACTCATCTTCATGATACCTATCATTCCTGAAATTTTCATGCAAATCCTAGCAAAGCTGTAGTGTCTAAGTCGGTAAAAAGCACATATGGCTCCATAGCCATATGTTTCCATAGTAATACAGAGCATATTGTTCCATAGTAATACAGGAAAATTCAAATCGCTATAACTTCGTCAAATACCATTCGATCTTTATGAAAGAAAAGATCAATCTTATCATTAGTCATCGGTTTGCTAAATTTTATTGAATTTAAGGGTACCGTTTAGATTTTATTCAAGAAAACATAAAATCGATAAATCAGACTATTACTAACAAAGTTGAGTGGATTTCGACTTCTCATGTATTTGTTGTTGCTGTACTCATTAAGGCCTACATTCATGATTTTTTTCAGATTTTTTCGGATGGAAGGTGTCTAATCGCGAAGGGGGGGTACGCAAAAAGTTCGTACATTTCCCCTTCCCCTGCCCCCCTCGGTACTCATAAGGCAATTTTAAGACTTGTTTTGAAAAATCTCATTGAGACCTTTTCACTGACACCCTACTCGACTACCAATGGTGAAAATTTTTTTTTGAGGGGTCACCTCCCTATATGGAGAGACCCCCCTTAAACCCCTTTGAAAAATTTTTCCAACCATGAACTTTCCACAAGGTTTCATGGCTGTACCCTCTATAGTTTCGGAGAAAAAGTGCTGTGACATACAGACGGACGGACGGACGGACGAACAGACGGACACAGGTCGTGATTGCAATAGGGTTTTGTATTTTAGTACAAAACCCTAAAAATAAGGGGCGTACTACAACCCCAATCGTCTCAATGCGCAAGACTTTTGCACAGTACTAGATACATTAGGGGAGACCAGGGATGGTTGTTCAAATTTCGACGAACATGCTCTTAGATTTTTAATTTTAGTTTGTATATTAGTGAAAATTAATACACATAATAAACTAACTTCTAAGCTTCGGAGAAAAATAATAAAAAGCCATTGATTAATTACTATTGAATATAGTTCACAAACTTGATTTTGTATAGCGCGACCAATGAGTCAATCTACTCTATGGCTGGGTCGACTTTATACTAGGGCACGTTGTCCTGCCAAGTAATTTGAACAAATTCTAGCAATAAATTGATGCTAAAGGATATCTCCGTAATTTGCATCCCATTTCTAAATAGTAAGTTTATAAACATTTAGCCAACTTAATTCTAAGAGCTTCATAGATTTTATAGCTAACAGAAAAAAATTCAAAAAAGCTCACTGAATTTTTATAATAAAACAATAAGTTGTTCTCTTAGTACATAGCTATATTTGATATTCGCTAAAACATTACTATTGAATCAGTCTTTTAGATTATATAGAATATAGAACAATAAATCGCCAGTTGCACACCTTGCATGAGCCCATTATTTACAGATAATACATTGAACCCATTCCTAACCGAAAATACTCAAATTTACTTTCGTCTTTAAAACTTTTTTTTTACTTGCTTCTGTCTTTTACATTTAGTTTCGCTTATTTTTTTTTTTTTTTTGATTTCTTCTTTTTCTCGCTAAGTGTGCTGTAAGATTGTTGTTCTATTTTGATTTCCACAAGACTTTTTTTTCAGTCGTGTCAGTGTAAATATTGCTTTTGCGTTTTTGAGTATTTTTTCTATTGAGTAAACGTGGCCCAGCTTTTGATAACGGTCTTATTTCTGCAGGTGAAATAAATGAAATACTAGGCATATTTACATTTCTTAACTGTCTTTCTGCGTTTAAAAGTGTTTCTAATCCCAATTGGCACCGAAGAAAATGCACACATGCGCATCATCAGCAAATTTCTTGAGACGATGAACGCTCCAGTCAGAGCACGTGGTGCTCGCGCGTGTGAGCAATCAGCATTTTTTGCTAAAAGCAAAATGCAGACAATTGAAATGAATGCTTGTCAGTGGATTGAGATCTCGCAACATTGACGCACGCTTAAACATTAAGCCCGCTTGTGTTACTTGTATTTCAATAGTATTCAGTAATCATGTAACTTCGAATATCGGAATATTGTGAATAAATTAGTTAAACGTTTTCTAATTCGTGTTTTAACCTGACCATAGGTCCAAACTGGCGATCCTGCTCTCCGTAAGTTTTGTAAGTGTTGACTGCTCCGCGACCACGTCCTCGAACGGACCCGCCATGCTAACAAGGTTTATTTCTTTTTAGCGATTTGTTTGGACGATCGACGTACTTTGCCAACGCATCCACACACTCATTCAACGTGGATGAGAAATCAGCCTGTAATGGAAGTCAAAGGCGAGGTGACTAATACACTAGTGGTCAATTTGACGCTTGCTTTGCAAAGCGACCGCATCGAGGTCACACTATTGTGCGTTCTCGTAATAAACATCAACAGGGACCATATCCTTGGATTGAAAAGGCGGCGCAAGCGAACCACCCCCAAGCGCGCGTGTAGTCATTGTCATGCCAAACGAAGAGGGGTCAGACGCCGGAGAAGTGAACCGAGTCAAGAGCGTCACGTTCCGGATTCCGCCATTCTGGGAAGAAGACGTAGAGTTGTGTTTCGACCAAGTAGAGGCGTACTTTGGGGCGAGCCGATTATAGGAGACACAACTCGTTTTCAGGTGATCGTTGCCAGCCTGGGTATCAAATTTGTGAAATTAGTGCGAAATCCAGTGTCGAAGCCACCGGCAGAGCGCAAATGCGAGTATCCCAAGCATGAGATAATCAAGAAATTCACCAAGTCTGCCTAGCAGCGCATTCAGAGGCTCTTGTCGGAAGTCAAATTGGGCGATCAGCGACCATCACACCTTTTAAATCAAATGCGCACATTTGCCGCCGACAGCATCTCAGACGACACGCTAAAGCAGATGCGGCTAAATCGACTGGAAACAACGCTGCCCAGCATCCTCTCCGCGAGCGACGCTTCACTACGAAATCTCACAACAATTGCCGACAGGGTCCACGAAGCGACAAAAGGATCCGAGCCATACGCCATTGGATCGATCTTACATCACGACTCACCTGGAGCCCCATCGGCAGCGACGAGAATTTTTGCCAACCTCAGCAAGCTCTCGGGAGAAGTTCGAAAATTAGCACGACAAATCGATGAGCAGCACCGGAGCCCAACACAAAACCACGCCCAAACCACTGACCGAGGTCTGCTGGTTCCATAGCCATTTCGGACCAGAAGCCACAAAATGCCGACCACCGTGCAGTCATGGCAAGTAGCAAAAAACTAAAGTCGTCCTCTCCACAACAGCTGGCCGCTGCGCGCTCAGTGCATCGCTTATACATTGCTGACAGCAGAGGTATTAGCGCACCATTAATCGACACTGGCGCAAATATTTTCGTGATTCCACCAACCATCCCAGATCTAAGCACCCAATTATTAGCTGCCAATGGTTCCGTTATTCGTACATATGGGAAGGGGAATTTAACCCTGAATCTCGGGCTGTTACTTGTTCATTCATCATAGCAGACGTCAGTTCCCCGATCATTGGAGCCGACCTGCTCGAGCATTACGGACGACTCGTCAACATCATGGACCAAAAACTAATTGAGAGACCGATTGCAACTGCAGCGGAAGAGAAAGCCTCATCCAAGGACGAGCAGTCTCTTCGACATCTGCAGATATTAAAAGTGAATACGCTGCAATTCTTACGGTGTAACCCGAAATCACAGAAACAGTGACCCGTCGCAACATTAGTTGCACAACGACACATCCTGACGAAAGGCCCTCCAGCCAACACAAAGGCACGCCGCCTTCCACCCGATAAACTCGCCGCTACAAAAGCCAATTTTGATAACCTAATGCAATTAGAAATTTGTCATCCATCTAAGAGTGCATGGAGCAGTCTTTTGCACATGGTCCGTAAAGCAAACGGTGACTGGCGACCCTGCGGGTAGTATCGCGTTCTCAACGCCTGCACCATTCCGGATTGTATTCAATCAGATTCCTGCAGAGCTGAAGTGAATACGCTGCAATTCTTACGGTGTAACCCGAAATCACAGAAACAGTGACCCGTCGCAACATTAGTTGCACAACGACACATCCTGACGAAAGGCCCTCCAGACAACACAAAGGCACGCCGCCTTCCACCTGATAAACTCGCCACTACAAAAGCCAATTTTGATAACCTAATGCAATTAGAAATTTGTCATCCATCTAAGAGTGCATGGAGCAGTCTTTTGCACATGGTCCGTAAAGCAAACGGTGACTGGCGACCCTGCGGGTAGTATCGCGTTCTCAACGCCTGACCATTCTGGATTGTATTCAATCAGATTCCTGCAGAACTGCACTGCTGCGTTGTACGACATGAACGTTTCCACGGTGATTGACCTACAGAAGGCATTTCCCGAAGACAGCGATCGTCACGCTGTTTGGATTATACGAGTTTGTCTACATGACTTTTTGCCTATGCAACGCAAGCCAAATGTTCATGCACGAGGTGCTACGTGGACTCGACAACGCATTTGCCTACATAGGCGATACGCTAGTGTTCTCGCCTGATCAGCAAACGGACTTGCTTTCAATATCGACAAGAGCCAATTTGGATTAAGTGAAGTGCGATTTTTGGGACACACAATTTCGTCCGGTAGATTGAAGCCTTTACCTGAGAAGATACAAGGCAAATCTGCGATCCCGAAACCCAAGACAGTTCTGCAGCTTAAGTCATTCCTGGGTATGATCAACTTCTACAGACGATTCCTACCGCACGGCGCTCAAAACAAATGCCCCCTCCAACAACTGATACCGGGAAACAAGAAACGCGACAAAACAGAGCTTAAGTGGACCAACAAAACATCAGCAGCATTCCACAGGTACAAATCAGAACTGAGCAAGGTCCCGATAGTTACGCATCCTGATCCAACAGCTACATGGTCCCTATCTGTAGACGCCTCAGACGATGGAGTCGAAGCTATCCTGCACCAGACGACAAACGCTGGAACAGAGCCTCTAGGATTTTTCTCGCGCAAGCTCAACGACACTCAGCGACGCTACAGCACATACGACCGAGAGCTAGCTATTCACGAGGCCATCAGGCACTTCCGCTACATGTAGGCATAATCAAATTAGGCTAGTAACTCCTGTGACGACAAAATCGTTAACACAAAATTATTTATCGTACACCGGGCCGTGTTTATTTAACAAACTACCAGTCGACATACGTAACACGATCTATAGTCCACAACTTTTTAAAAGAAAACTGAAATTTTGGCTTCAGGACATCAGGCTATCTGCTTTTCACTCAATATTCAATATTTGATTAGTTTCTTTCCACATAAGTTATAAGATATTCATCACAAGAATTATATTGATATATATGTGTAGGAACGTTTTAAGAATACTTTAATTGTTTTGTTTTTTGAACTGAAATAATATAAATATATTTTAAAGAACTTGAAAACAACATTCTCATAAGGAAACGGTTAGCACTAAGTATCGATTAATGTTGTATTAGGGAATAGAATCAGCCTTCCTCTCACAAGATTCTTATCTTACGACGAAAGGTACTCAATAAAAACACTGTATATAAAATGTATTGAAGTAATGATTGGAGTAAAAATATAAAAAAAAAATGTTGGAAGGCATAGTTTTCACTGTGTTTTCCGACCACAAGCCACTGCAGTTTGAGTTTCAGCAGCGATCGGAAAAAGCGTCACCGAGGCAACAACGTCAACTGGACTTCATCTCTCAGTTCACCGTTGACATCCGCTACATTCCGGGCCGGAGTAGCTCAATCACGGATTATATGTCTTGGGTAAGTACGACTTCCAAGATCGACTTCCTTTCTCTCGCTTCATCTCAGCAAAATAATCCCGAATTCAAGGCTTTGCTGGAGGATCGAACGAATCAACACGAGTGGATGAAGCAGCAGCTAGCTAATTCTACTACACCACTGCACTGCATAGTTACCCACGACAAGGTTCGACCCTACGCACCGCAGCAGTTTAGGTCAACAATCATGCAGATGATGTATAGCCTAGCCCACACGGGCATATGAGTGACTAGACAACTCATCACCGACCGCTTCTTCTGGCCAGCCATGAACAAGGAAACCAATAACTATGTGCGAAGCTGCATGGCTTGCCAATTCAACAAGATTGGACTCCAATGCTACAAGCCGCCAGATTCGAGCAAATTAATATAGATCTCATCGGACCTCTGTCCCCGAACAATGGTTACCGGTATTGCCTAACCATCATCGACAGGTTCACGTGATGTGCCGAGGCTGTTCCGCTCCAAAATATCACAGCAACATCAGTCGCCGGGCGCTAATCAATGTATGGATTAGCCGCTTCGGAGTGCCAGCACGGATCACTACCGCCCTGGGACGCCAGTTCGAGAGCCAAATCTTTGGTGAGCTGGCCCGTATTCTGGGTATCGACTACCTGTGGGCAACCGCTTACCATCCTGCCGCCAATAGGATCATCGAGAGATGGCATCGCGCAGTCAAAGCCGATGCTACGATACAGTCGAATGGACAAAAGTTCTGCCTCTTGTGCTTCTTGGTATGCGCGCTACTTTGAAGGAAGACATCAATGCTACACCCACAGATATGGTTTACGGCACCAGCTTACGACTTCTTGGAGAATTTTTCGAAACCAAGCACAAACGACACAGACTTCTTGCATGATCTCAGGTCTCGCATGGCAAAATTGCTACCTAGCAACACCACGCACCACGCAAACACCGAGCATTAGGTACCAGTACGCACGTCTTCATATGAAACGACAAGGTCAAATCATCGCTGACGTCACCATACGACGGCCTGTACCCCAGGGAGGCCAAATACTTCAAGGTGAGCGTCAATTGACATCCAGCCTCAATTTCAATTGACAGGCTCGAACCCGCTTGAACATTAAGCCCGCTTGTATAAATTGTATTTCAATAGTATTAGTAATCATATAACTTAGAATATCGGGATATTGTGAATAAATTAGTTAAACGTTTTCCAACTTGTGTTTCAACCTGGCCACAGGCCCAAACATGTCTTTTCCTTCCATGACGTGTGGTGTTTTAAGAAACTTAAAGATTTTCCAATTCAAAAACTGTTGAGAAGCTATCACTACTGACCAACCTTAATAGTTGTAGGAGAGGAACAGCCAGATGAAATCAATTTTGTTACTGTGCTTTTCCTAACAACTGACAAATTATGTACCCTTAATGTACCTAGTACTTCTTTTCAAAAAACAATTTTACTCTATTATATATTTTACACATCTTCTGGTAAGGATTTTGTAAAGCTTTGGGGTTTTCATTTATAAATCTTAACTTTAATCCCGTAGGGATATATTGCTTACAGAAAGATTTATCATTGTATCATTTATAAAGACATCCATTCAACTAAGTAATCCATTCCTTTCATTATTATTCTTATTCACATATAATAAATTTCCAGCCAGACACGAATGACATGCATTATAGTCGTGGCAATGTGACATTATATTTTGCAACATCAGAACCGCCAATGGTGCTGACGACACCGGAACCGTGTCCATGGAAATGTGAGTTGACAAATGATCGGGGATATGTACTTTATTCAGCACTCGGATCCTTTTATATTCCCATGTTTGTTATGCTATTCTTCTATTGGCGCATCTATAGAGCAGCTGTCAGGACGACACGTGCCATTAATCAAGGATTCAAAACGACCAAGGGTAAGTTGTGCATTGGCTTCTTTTTTTATTCTTCTTTGAATACGTACCTTCCTTTCTTGCTATTTAATCTTCTTCTGGATCTTCATGCTACTTTTGCAACTCTATTTACGTATTTTAGTAATACTCGTATATCGTATTATAAGAAAATATCTATTCATATTAAATGTATCGTATGTACCCTTACAGTAATCGTTAACCATCCGCTGAAACCATCTTCCCCATTTCGAGAAATTATTTAGTGTTGCCATCATTCCAATTTATTGTTCCGATGAACCCCAATCCAATTTAATTAATTATAAAATTGTACTGATTTTCATTCGGATTTGTACATTCATATGGGAAATAATCGATTATGGGAGTAAGCGAAGTAGAAATCAGATTGCAACTAAATTACGTGCATCAATACCAATATGTGAAGGGAAACGATGATATTCAAAATTGGGGTATCAGGCAAAAGCTTTTCGGTTATTTCCCACGGGAAAATTATCATTGAAAATCAATTATGTTCGAGATCTTGAAAGTCGTTCAAAATGGACGAGTTGTAACTTACCAAATTGGGCATGAAAGCCTAGATCCAAAGCATGTTATGTTAGTTTTAAGGTAATCGTCTTTTCCACCTCATATTTTAGACTTACTAAGAATAATAGTAAATTAATCATTGGGTAAATTTTATCATCTTCAGATAAGTTTGCGATGTATGCTTAAGGACCATTTTATCCAGAAGTCATTTATTGAAACAAAATTCGAAAATCAATTTATTAAGAACGTTATGAGAGGACAATGCTTTTTTGAAAATATAAATTTAAGTGATTAGCAATTTATCGATCTTTATATCTCATTTTAATGATGTAGATGAATTCTTGGTGTGGGCATTCAAGTTGCGAATGTCAAGCAGACACGACTGGATATATGCATCTCAACGTGGACTCTTCAAATTATGAAGAACTTGTGCAAATCTTCAACTAATCCAAAATTCCTCTCAAAGCTTTTTCCAAATTAGTCCGAATCCAATCATTTAGTGAACTCCATTTTTTACTATACGCTGACAACATCTCTAAAGATGTTCAGACATTCATTTAACGTTCGTCTATCTTTACATAAGAAGTGAAATATTGCCCAACAGAGAGGATTTGTCGAGGACGTCAGCATCTTAGAATTGAAATTGTCGGAAATTTCAACTGATGTACAAAAGGGATGGAAAAAGAAAGGCAAAGCAACTGAAGGAAAAAAACAAATTTTTCATTGCTATCTCTAGTCCACTGTGAATTATTTGGGGATTTGTTAGGACAAAAGATATGAGATTCCATTCGCCTGGAGGGATATACTCGTACAGTTGTCCACCGAAAATACATGTGTTTGTTTGTTTCAAAGGATATTACATTTTTTCACTTTCCCCCGCCACCATGAATCAGGTTGACATGTGAACAGGAAGATAAAAGAAATTTTTACAACTGATCGAAATTTGAAGTACGAGTACAGTGCTTTCAGCATTTTTGAGTCTTTCGAGAATCACTCCTTTATATATTTGTTTTTCTGTATCTTGGAAATGGCTCAATTCAACGTCTCGACGCTTTAAATGAAAAGGACATTCGAAATTCTTTTTGATGTTTAGTAGAACGATGAAGGTTGAGATGGTATTATTCCAGATTTCTAGCGATATTTCAATGGAATTCAAAAAAAAAAAATTTTAATGAATTAAGCTCCAATTTAGGCCAGTTTTGAATTTTCATAAATTTGTAAATAAGCTGCTTAAAAGATTTTCGTATTTGCGGACGCAGTGCTTCTAAGCAACGAAGCGCATTATGTCGTTGGCTTTTGATATCGTCTCTTACCTAGTCTTTCCTTAATAAGTACACATTCTTGTAACCTTTCATAATGCGCTTCAGAGACCTCACGTATTAAGATATGTCCTTGCCATGGTGCCGTCAATGTGGGACGTGATCATATTAAATATGAACTTGAGCAAGCATTGAAGCGGAATGTCTTGTATATACATTACAATTTATCAGGCAAACGTGAGACATATTCGGATTTTAAATAGTCCATGAATTCACAATACGGAGAAACTGAAAATGGATGTTGGTAAATGGAAGTTCTAAAAATCACCAGTCGTTTTCACGACACTTTAATTTGTTGGCCTGGTCGCTTTTTCAGAGTCTGTTGTATACAAATAATGGTTGTAATTTTATCAGATTAGTTCCACTATTAACATTTTACATAGGGAAGTAATTTTCAAGGAATCTTTTTCATAAAATCTAGCCTACAAGTATTTCAAAAGCGATTTTTTACGAAATTTTTTGAATCAGTCGAAAGATTGTCGTCGTACTTCTGTACTATTGTAAATGTAGTGTTTTTGAGGATGTAGGCACCAAAGAAACCTATCTTCAATTATTTCATGATAATGTTGGCAGCGAAAATTCTCTCGTCCTCAGGATAAAAGATTGTTGCAATGGTCAGGCAAGAAAAGGTTCCTTTTTTAACTAACGGCCGATTAATATAATAAAATTTAGCACATGTCCTGCTATATGGGACTGATTACTAGCGACTAAATGGCCTCTGTGCCGCACATTGTATTTACTAGTTTCCCATCGAGAAATGTCAATAACTGCACTTATATCAGCAGCTCTGCTACTAAACCCTACACCTCTATATGGTGGTCGTTGTAAATTATACAGTTTTTGTTTGCTTCAGCACCACAGCCCGTTTTGGGCCTTCACTTAAAGATACTTAGGGTTTCTCATTATCTTGATCGAATATATCGGGCTTCGAGAAGGTAATATGGTCAGTTCCACGCTTTGGCCGTTGATTTGTCTTCCCAGCTGCGATACGTTCTGATTTGAAACCAGTGTGCATCATGCTTATAGTCCATCCAAAGAATCACTAGACACAAATCTCGTTGCCACAAAAGCGATCTGGAAAAGGAACCTTCGGCTATTACTTATTGTGAAAAGCTGACGCAAGAGAGTGAACATCAGAACTCTGCCTCTGATTATAGCATCGAGGTAATAAACATGCCGCCAGAGTGGAGGCTTGGCGCCGGCAAACACTCCATCTCTGTAAAATCTACAATTATTTCAGAACCTGCAGTATAACCTCGGGAAGGATTGGACCAACGGAATTGACCCCAGAATCAGAAAAAGTACTACGGTATTGGAGCCTAGAAACCACTGAAAAAAGTAAGCGCTACTTAAAGTAACGCAGTAAACGAAAGAATGTGTATGATATATGGGTAATAAACGTTTACTCCCCAATGCATGAAAAGAATGTTCAGTAGTTCTTTAGTCTCCTACAGAGACTTTTCGACTCCTTCCTTTTTTTTTGTAGAACTACAGCCAACTGTCTCGGTAAACTGATTGCGTCCTTCAATTTCAAAATCCGAGCAGCGATGAACTGTCTTCATCGGCCGAGTCAGAACAGCGTTTCTTTAGTTTCTCCAATCGTCTCCGCTCTTCAGTTCCCCAAAGAATACCTTTTTGTACATCCCATGCAGCTTAGCAGTTTTACAATTGTTGAGACCTCCGGCTCGTCAAAAATTTTATAAAGGTCATGACTGTATCGAATTCGCCTTCGGGGCCCGTCTAGTTTCGCTCCAATTATTTGCCTCAAGCACCAGCTCTCAAAGGCGTTCTATATATTTGCGAATGATGGCATAAGGGTCCATGATTTGGACTCATAGCATAGCAAAAGTCTTATTACAGATTTGTAAATGTGGATCTTTGTTTTCCTGTGTATGCAGCTAGTTTTTAAGATCGTCAAAACTGAATATAATATTTTATTTGCGAGCTGTATTCTTCAGCTTATTTTGTCTCGTTTATTACGAATGGACATTATTTTGGCACATGAATATACAATTTTGTCAAAATTTTCGATTTCATATTCACCAATTGTGATATTTTTGGTATTTGAAGTAGTTTTTCTTAGCTGTATTATGAGTTTTGTTCTATTTTCATTGATTTGCAGTCCTTCTAGTTTTGCTGCGCTATCGAGTTTTTGCAAAAGTTTTGTGGCAGTTGTTAATAACCGTGACAAAATGTGGATGTCATCTGCTTAGGCTACTTGGCTCGACTTGTATAATAGCATACTTCTTGTATATTTCATGCGGGGTTTCCGGTCCCCAATTGGATAGGACCTCCTGTAGTGGATAGAGGGTGCCTTAACTGACTAAACGGTGGTTGTGCGGGAAATAAAATATCCCTCGTGGATCAAAACCAACTAAGTCAAGGCGCTGACAATGCTCCACTTAATACTTACATGTCATGGAACCAGGACAACAGCCTCGGATCGGTTTGGGCAAATGGCAACGACTGTCGCAACGTGTGCACTATTCTTTTGGAACTTAGAATGTTAAATCATTGAACAGGCCAGGTGCACTGCGACAATTTCTGAATGAAATAAATAAACATAAAATGAACATTCTTAATATGCAAGAAATCAGATAGCACGGTAAAGAAATATTTAACATGCAATAGCACACCGTGTTTAAAAGCGGAAAACTGAAAGAAACTCATACTTGTAATTTCGGAGCGGCTTTTATTGTTGGCAGCACGCTAAAACAAATAATCACCGACTTCAACCCCGTTAACGAAAGGCTCTGTGTAATTCGTATCAAGACCAAATTTTTTAATGTCTGGCTAGCCCACTGTGACAGCATAACAGAAGACACGGGTGAGGCAATCAAGGGCAAACCTTACAGTATCCTGAAATACACTGCCGATGCATTGCTGCCAAATGACATTAAAATTGTTCTGGGTGACTTCAATGCAACAATCGACCGAGAAACGGTACATAGCGGAACAAACGGAGGACACAGCCTGTTTACAGAGTCCACCAACAATGGAAAGCGGCTGATAGACTTCGCTACTAATGGAGTCTAAACAGTAAGCTCCACTCGCTTTTCATATCGAGACATTTATAAAGGAATGAAGGTATCCCCAGACGGTCGCACATTCAACTAGATTGATTATGCTCTCATAAAAAACTGAGTCGCTACCTGTAGTCAAATGGATAGATATAAATATCCATGAAGGACTGTAGTGATAGTCTGCTGCCTGAGCAGAAGTTGATGGTGAGATCCGCCGATATTGGCCTTGTCTGGGGCAGCGTGAATGCGCTGGCAGGCTAGCGTCACGGTGTCGTGGGGTGGGTTCTTTCCCTTTCAGTTTTTTCCCTTATCAAGCAAGGACACCAATAGTGAGCTCTTCCTTTGCGTCACAGGGACTGCTCTCTTGAGGCTCCATAAGAATCAGGGTTCAGAAGTGCTCTCTCGTTGGCAAGTTTTCACAAGGTACAGTTTGTCAGCCCAGGGTTGATTTTGACCCGCAAGCAGCGCATGTTTTATCACGGGTAGTCATGAAATAGCTAAGCAGCCAATCACGTGAAGTTAAAATCCATGTAATGGAAGACACTTAGGCATCGCTTGGTTTGGGGTGCAGATCAGGATTCGCCGCAAAAATGATGTTGAGTAGCAAGTTTCGAGTACACGAAAGGACTGTTATATCGTTTGGCCTTGCTAGTCATATAATCGTAGTAAACTACCAATGTGTAAATCAAAAGCAGGTCGAAATGATGTTGATGTCCAAGGACAACACACGTTCAGAAGTTATTAATTTGCTGGGGTACGATTAGTGCAATATCCCTTAGGGGCATCAGATACTCCAAGGTACCAGATACACAAACTGATAGCTCAGTAACGTACAAAAGCATGTCAGCGCTGGAAAATTGCATGAATACATCGCCGCAAGTGGGCAAAAGTGATAATGTCTTCAAAGCCAAGACAAGCCAGAAAGAGATGCAGTAGGAGAAGTCCCCAATGAGGTCTTGGGGCCGCACCCAAAGAAAAGCACTAATGATTGGTCCGACGAATCAGGTATATAAAAAACTCATCTAGCAACACACTTGTGTCAAAGATGAACAAAATAAAACCTTTTGACGTCAAGCTGAAAAAATATTCCAAAGAAACAGATGACTGACCATCTACAAGAAGATCCAACAGAGAAACAAAAATATGACCCATTATGTCAGATCAGCGTACTTCTCTATTAAACAACTAAAAGACGGCAAACAAGTCCTTGCAAAAGTGTACAAAGAGAAATCATGGGCAAACAGTCAAAATTAAAATTAGATGGCTGCAATACTTCCAGAAGCTATTTACAGCGTCCCCAACAACGGCTGGAGCTGTAAACATTCCAGAAGCAGAGTTAAAGGTCCCAGTCTTATCACCAAGCAGAGACGAAGTACAAGCAGCAGTATGGAACCTCAGGTAAAATAAGGTTCCTGGGATAGATGGAACGCCAGCAAAAACGCTCAAAAGCATAGTTCGCCATTTAAATAACCTTTGTAGTTGATACAAAGGATCAAAAAATAAGGTGACATTTGAATTTCACCTGCATGCGTCGAAGGATTTGGAGAATTATTTTTCTTTAGGTTGGTAGTACTGTCAGTGACTTCTATGTCAAATTTTCATGTTAAAATACTCATTAGTGTTTGAGATACGCGTCGTTTCCGGGATGGCCCTCAGTTCTATAATCGCTGCGGCTTGAATCTCCTCTATAGTATCAAAACGGTGTCCCCGGAGCGGTCTTTTGAGCTTGCTGAACCGCCAGAAGTTGCACGGCGCAAGATCAGGTGAATACGGTGATTGTGGAACGATATGGGTTGAGTTTTTGGCGAAATGATCACGAGTTACGAGTGTAGTATGAGATGGTGCATTATCGAGGCGTAAAAACAAAGAATTGTCTTTCCACAATTCCGGCCTTTTTAGGCGGATAACGTTACACAAACGACGCATAACGTTCAAATAAAATTCCTTGTTGACTGTTTGGCCCGGCGGATGGAATTCATAATGTACAACACCACAATAATCGAAGAAGAGAAGAGAAGAGGTTGATGGTCGCCCGGGACGCTCTTCGTCTTCGACACGTTCACGGCCGGCTTGGAACTCACTATACCACTTTTAAACATTTTTCTAAGACATAGCCTCATCACCGAAGGCTTTCTGCATCATCCTTAATGTATCCGCAGCAGAAAATTGATCGTGCAAACAAAGCTTAATGCAAATTCAACAAATTTCGACATCGCAAAAAACGAAAAACTCACTTTTAACAGCTCATAAAACGAAGCGTATTTCAAACACTAATGAATATTTTGAAATGTAAATTTGACATAGATATCACTGGCAGTACTACCAACCTAAAAAAATAATTCTCCAAATCCTTCGACGCGCACAGTTTAAATTCAAATGTCACCTTATTTTTTTGACACGGTAGTATACATAGCATGGCGAGAAGAGTAGTTGCCTGAGGACTGGCGAAAAAGTATAACATGTCCTGTACATAAAAAGGGGGACAAATTAAGGTGTGAAAATCATAAAAGCATCGCCCTACTGTACACCACTTCAACATAGAAAGAGAATTATGGCTTTACTTTGAAGGTCTCACATGAGAGTATCAGGGAGGCTTTAGAAGTGGATGATCTACAATAGACCAAACATTCTCAATAAAGCAAACGTTTGAGAAGTGCTGGGAATATTATACCAATATGCATCAATTGTTTGTAGGCTCCAAGCAAGCACACAATAGTGT
Source organism: Odontomyia ornata (assembly GCA_963969285.1). Lineage (NCBI taxonomy): Eukaryota > Metazoa > Arthropoda > Insecta > Diptera > Stratiomyidae > Odontomyia > Odontomyia ornata. Next base: position 5,175,005 of record OZ017739.1, on the reverse strand, counting down.
GGACAGAAATGTGCTGCACAAATAATGCTCGATTTTGGTGTCGCAACAAAAAAGTTCGCATGCTCAAGGTCCCGATGCAAAACACAGTGTCCCAGGTCAAGACAAACAGTGCATCAACGGACAGTTTTATAATTGAATCAGGCTTGAAACAAGGAGATGGAAATGACTCACTGCTCTCTTTTAATTGTACGCTGGAATATGCCATCACGACGACATCAACTGATGCCTCGGATACACTAATATTCAATTCCACACAATTAGAGGCATATGCTGATGAATCAGTATTACGGCCCGTTCAATCTTCAAACCCTGGTTGATAAATGTACATGCCCCAACCAAACAAAAGGAGGGAGAAACTAAGGCAATGAACTATCTCATCGGGGAACGACTAGAGGATATAGTCTTCACGATTAAACGAATGCCAACGGCCAGTGTCTGATTAATTTTGTATGTAGCAAAACCTTAGTCATACGTGCGACTTGCTTTCCACATCGACGCCTACATACAATGAGTTGGGTATCACTGGATGGCAACACACAAAACCACTTCGACCATGTTCTGATCCAACAACGTTGCGCCTGAAGCATACTTGACGTCCGCACATACCGAGGAGCCAATTGTTACTCGGATGATTACTTGATCAAATTAACTCATCGATGTCGTATGTCAAAGGCGTATTCGGCGAAGACAGACTCTCTACAAAAATTCAACATCGAAAGGCACTAAACGGCGTCTGTGGCAAACAATTTCATGGAGACCTCGGCAACGAGCTAGCTCGTATCCTATCTGATGTCTCGTTGAAAACAAGTAACGGCTATGGGAAGAAGTGAAGTGATAAAGGAAAGAGGGGCATCTGATTTCAAGAACCTCCTTAATCCTCAGAACAGCTCCAAAACATTGGAGATTATAGATATGTTAATCCCGCAGAGCTTCCCTTGGCCCCATCTTCTTTGAGAGGTTTTTTCTATCATCAAAGCCCAAAAGAATAATGAAGCGCCGGGTATCGATGAGACTCCAGTAAAGCTTATTAAATATGGTGGCAGCAGTGTTGAGAAAACCACCCACAAAATCATCCATCATATTTGGCAACAGAAACATGTGCCAAACGAGTGGAGCCAATCAATTATACTTCTTACCTACAAAAAAGGTGACAAGCTACAGTGCGAAAACTAAATATAAAGGCATATTACTGCTTTGTATGGCGTATAAAATGTTTCCAAAGGTCGTATCATACGCCAGTAGTAATATTGGGAGCATCGAGGTAGTTTTAGTGCAGGTAAATCGATAACAAACCACTTGTTCACTGTTAAGCAGGTACTTGGGAAATGCTGGAAACTCATCATAGACGTACACCAGATTTTCGTTGACTTTAAGCAAGCATACGACAGTTTTGATTGTAACGCCCTAGACCAAAAAGGTTCTGCTTTGGTATTCCAGCCAAATTAGTCAATTTTACCAAAATGACAATTACATCAACAACCTCCCAAGTCCGCATCAGTAATCAACTCACCGATGCCTTTGGCACAAATGACGGACTGAATCTGGGAGATGTGCTGGGCCCATTGCTATTCGATTTGCTACAAGCGGTACGTTACTATGCAAGTCGAGCCAAATAGTAGCCTATGCGGACGACATCTATATTTTGTCACGGTCATTGATAATTGCCAAAAAATTTTTCCTGAAACTCAACAGCGAAGCGAAAGCCCCTGATGCAGTCAAGAAAAAATATCTCAGGTACCCAAAGTATCCCACTGGACGTTTACAGTATCAAAACTGTGGGCAAATATGTATATTTAGACACCAAAATAACAAGAACCGGTAATGAAAGGGTCAAAATACGCCAGGAAATACAGCTCGCAAATAAAAGATTTTATTCAGTTTTGACGATCCTGATGTAAAGCTGCATACAATGGAAAACAAAGCTCCAAGTATACAAATCTATGATAAGGCCTGTGCTACGCTATGGGTTTGATATATGGACCATACCCGAGCTTATGCAAACATATCGAATGGCTTTGAGTGACGGATTCTGTGGTGAATAATTGGGGCGAAGCTAGACAGAGCCCAATGTTGAATTCGATAAAACCATGAGCTGTATGGAATTTTTGATGAACCGGAAGTCTCAATGATTGTAAAACTGCATTAGCTGCGATATGCTGGCCACATAAATTGTATAAAAGGTATATGTCGGAAGAATTAAAGGCAAGAGACCAGTGGGAAAACCGAGTAAACACTGGTCTGACCCGGTCGATGAAAACATTTGATCACTGCTCAAATTTCAAAATTGGCGGATAAAATGAATGGACCGAGACAATTGGATGCAGAAAGCAAAGGCCCGAAAGGGGTTGTAGCGCCACAAAGAAGAAGAAGAAGAATATGAAGCAAACTGAATCGGCCTATGAGTTAATCAAGCTAAAACTGAATTTTTGACTCAATAGAAGAACGCTCCAGTTCGCGAAACCTGACCATAGGCGACTACAACCTTGAAAGTGTGGATGACTTTGTATACCTTAGAGCTAACCTGAGTAGAAGAGGTGCCAAAAAGCACGAGATGGGACGTCGCATAAACGCTGCATATAAAGTCTCTTGCTCTGTTCTTCCAATTTAGGGGTCCGAAGTTTTATACAGGCAAAATGAGCTTCACATTTTCAAAATACTAGTCAAACCTTTGCTGTTACTGCCACAAAGGCTGTGCACGTATTTGAATGCAAAGTCCTCGGGAAAATCAATGGCCCAGTAAATAAAGAACAGAGCGTGGACTGCATTACATCGATGAGTTGTATGAACTGTTTGACGAACCTCCTATATCTGTTTGCGTATAACTGCGTTAATTACAATTGGCGGGCCACGTAGAGAGAATGGAAAAAAACCAGCTACCCAAGAGAACATGACTGTTAGAGTAGAAAGTAGACGTCCAGTGGATGGAAGCTGACAGCAGATCCCTGTTGAGAGCAAAGAACTGGCGAGCAAAGCCGTGTAACTGTGATGATTGGGGGGGGGGGGGGTAGGTGAGTCTCGAAGGCCGAGACCTGGCTAAGGCTTTTGGGCCATAGATGATGATACCTCTTGTGTCAGCAAATAGCTTTCTACGGACATATCCCAGAGCTAAATCGAATAGCAATGGGGCCACTCAATCTCCTTGCCTCAATGCGATATTTGTGACAAAGACGTCGGTGGAATTGTTATTGATGCGGACTTAGGAGGTTGTGGACATCGTTGTCATTTGGGTAAGATGGACTTATTTGGCTGGGATACGAAAGCAAAGTGTTATTTGGACCAGTATTTTACGTTCGTTAATGTTGTATGTTTGCTTAAAGTCACCGAAAATTTGGTGTACGTCTATGTTGAACCACCCTGATACTCTCCAATAATGATGTTGGCGTATGATTTCGTGTTATTTTCTTAAAGATTTGAAAATATTTTGTACGCGGAACAAAGCAGTGATATGCCTGTACAATTTTCGCGCCGTAGCTTGTCACCTGTTTTGTGGATGGGAAATGCAATTGATTGGCTCCACTTTTTCAGCATATGTTCTTGTAGCCAAATGTGCTGGATAACTTTGTGGAAGGTTTCCTAAACACTGCTACCAACCATATTTAATTAGCTCCGCTGGAAGTTCATCGATGTCTGGCGAGTTATTATTCTTTTGGGCCTTGATGGTGGAACAAACTTCATCTTGAGTTGGCAAAGCCAATAGAAGCCCTCCAGGAATATCTATTGATTCCGATGTTGCGGCAGTATGCAGACGATTAAATAGGCTCTTGAAATACGATGTCCTTCGTTCCTTAATGCTTTTTTCATCAGAGGTGATATTGCCAATGTCGTGGTTTTGGGCTGATAGCCATGTTTCAGGCTTTTCACTACTTTGTATGCTTGTCTTGCGTTGTTGCTTGCTAGACTTATATCGATACTTCTCAATTGATCATCATAGTACTCTCTTTTCTTAATTATGATTATCTTATCAGTGACTCTTTTGAGATTTTCAGAATGTTTTCTCTTCGTCATGGTTTTCATGCCTATATACTCCTTCTACGCCCGATTTTTTTTTTGTTTAACGCATTCTGGCGCACATCACCGAACCAATCATTTCTCTTGCGTCGGGCTTAATGTCTGATTGTGTGTTCAACCACGGTACTTTCACTTCCATCCAGAGCTCGTTGCATGTTTTCAGCGATGCGTCTGATAAGATGGGAGCCAGCTGGCTATCGGGGCCTCTGTGAAATTTTTGGCCACAGACGCCGTTTGGAGCCTTTCGATGTCAAAATTTTTGTACCGGGCTGGTCTTTGCCGAATTTGGCTTTGACGTACGATATCGATATGTTGATTTGATCAGGTAATAATCTAAGTTACTCGTACAATTGGCTCCTCGATATGTACGATAGTTCAGTATACTCGAGGCCCATCTTTGTTGGATCAGAACATGATCGATCTGGTTTTATGTGTTGCGGTCCGGTGATACCCAGGTCGTCTTCTGTATGCACTAATATTGGAATCAAGTTGACCGTATGGATAAATTTCTCTTACATGCAAGGTCAATCAGGCGCTGACCGTTGTTATTCATCATGGAAGCTATACCCTCCAGTCTTTCTCTGAAGAGAGAGCTCATTTTCAACCTTAGCGATGAAAACCCTCAGAATTATTTTTGTGTCATTTATAAGCAACAAGTCGACTAGTCTTTCCAAGTGATTGTAGAACGTGTTTTGAAGAATTACTTTCTTATCGAACCGCACACATTCGTTCATTGGCTGCTTTAAATCAATAACGTGTGATTTGAGATCCCTATTCACAATAAAAGGCAGTCTGAATCCTCGCTTTCTTGCAAGCCTCCCACTTTTGAATACTTTGTTTTGAAGCTTTTAACAACAGGCACACCAAACTTAGAGGTTTCTGACGTACCTCTTGCCAACAGGGTAACCCTTCCTTAACCCTCCACTTCTTTTTGCAAAACATAGGCACAATTTTTCTTAAGAATTGTTTGCAAAACGAATTGTTTGAAAAACGAGATTTGCAGAAGACTTCTTTGATCGCTAGTCGCTTGAGATGAGTAGAGGTGGACCACCGTCTAGTTAGATTTTTCATTACATAAACTTTTCAACGACTATCCTTTGATGATCTTCGAACCAGCACCAAGTGGGAATATACCCCCAATTATGAAAAATATGGACTTCGTAGATACCTAATATAAATATGAAAAACAAGAATGGGAAAATAACACTCTATCTTTGTTCTTTGCATTACTTTTCTGGAACATGCTGCATTACTGAAACGATTACTTAGCTTAAAATTTAGATATTTGTGTTTAATTAAAGGGATGCAATTGGTTTTGATTCAGGCATTATTTTTATATTTCTCACTCACATTCAAGAGAAATTAAATAATTTTCAAAAAAAAACTAAAAGCAACTTAGTTGGGAAGTGCTCTTGTGCACATATGCAACTGCAAGTCGCAAACTTGAAACGATACACTCTAAGAGAATAATTATTGCTCTTCATAAAATTATGTATAAGTGCCATAGGAGAAGAAACTCAAAGGCAAGAAAATATTAACAAAATATTCTACTTCAAAAATGGCATTGTAGCAGTCGAGTGCCCGAAAATTACAATTTTCACACCCTTTTTCAAAAGGGACAATTTCGGTTGTGTACAAGATTATATAGATAAAAGCACTTTATAAAATGATTATGGAAGTGTAAAATGTCAAGAAGGTAATTCGCGTAATTCAGACGTGTTTTGCCTGGAATATGTGAAGACATATATGTATAGGCTAACACTTCCTCCAGTCTGTACAATCTTCACTCGAATATCGGCTCTTTCAATCTTCAGTAAGAAGATCTCTTTACTTCTAAAGTAAATTTAAAATGTATTCGATAATACCGGGGGTGTATGATTTTGTGAATTTTCAAAATTTTAATATTGTAAGCATGTAGCACCACATCTACCTTAACCATTTGTACATAACTTTTTCTATTTATACAGCCCACATCAAAATTGTATCTTATCGAAACATTACTATTGGTAGAGTATTAAACATTCCCTTTTCATTCCAGTCAATCCACAGTGTTCGTCACAATTTTAAAGTCAAGCCCGTTTTAAAATTCGCAAAGTAGTGTTAGTGAAGCATGGTGTTTTTGAGTGCATTGGATATGTATCCTAAATTTCATAAGATTTTCAGTATAAAGTTTTGCATCTGTCCCGTTTTAAAAGTAATTTTAGGACATTAAATCCGTTTTAAAGTATCTAGTGTGGAATGTTTAAGAGCTTTAAATCAAGTGTTTTGTGTGATTTAAATTTATTGTGTAAGCCGAATATTTACCGAGCTGTGTACGAAAGGACATGTCAAGTTAAGTAAAAAGAGATCCTGCAATATTTATAATGTCACGTATTATTATATAAGCGAATTAGATGCAATGCATGTTTTTCAGCGTCGATTTTCTTAAATATGATTTTCTTTGCAAAACAGACTTGTTTAAATTCCAATAAATTTAACCCTGAAACACAAAATCGGCGCTGACTAGATGTTTCTCCAAGTTGGTTAAGCAAATTTATTTTTCAGGGTGCAAAGGAACTGCGTCACATCCGCTCGATGAAACCACCTTCACACTCCGCATACATCGAGGACGGTCTAGTAAAAGCGAAAAGTCGACAGGGAAAACTGATTCCGTAACGACAGATACGACTATTGTCGGCGGTAGCTTAAAGGAAAATAATTCCAATCGAAAGCTCACAAACAGAACCATGTCGGGAAGTGCAGTGTTCTGCAAACTCAAACAACAAAAAGATGACAGCGCAATAATTTTAACGTATCCGTTCGCACGATCTCCTCGGCCAAATGAAGATGCGTCTTCTTCGTTGAGCTTAAATGAGGAACCTACCGCCAATACTCAATCGACGCTTCTAGTATCCCCAAAAATAAAGAAAACAGAATCAAGTAAGCGAGGGCCTAAATTCCAAGTGCGTCGATTCCGTATGGAAACTAAGGCTGCAAAGACTTTAGCAATCATAGTTGGAGGATTCATAATATGTTGGCTGCCATTCTTTAGCATGTACTTAGTCCGCGCGTTTTGTGAAGACTGCATTGAACCGCTGCTGTTTTCCGTGCTTTTTTGGCTTGGCTATTGCAACTCTGCCATTAATCCATTCATCTATGCCCTCTTCTCGAACGAATTTCGGATCGCATTTAAACGTATCCTTTTCCGTTGCGTGTGCAGTCGTTCGGCGTTTCGAGCTGCAGAAAACTTTCAGATGGTTGCAGCCCGAGCCTGCTTGGTTCCAATTAATTTTCATCAGACAATATCCGATTGTAATCAACATGAGACTGACGAGTTTGACTGGCAGCTTTTGCCTCCTTCACCGCTCAAAAAGAATCAGAATAAGACTCGAGTGAAACATAATGTTGGGAGTGACATCAGAAATGCTTAAGTTGCCTTCAAATTATATATTAACTTAATGTATTATATAAGAGATCAATGTTATATGATGGAGATGAAATTTAAATAAAATATTGAGGGTGTATTATAAATGGGAATAGAGGACAAAAATTAACAGGACAATTAATGAGTCAACAAATGTTAACATTTAACAGCGCTAGAACGCAAATAGCAAAGGAGTCTACTGAATTTGAGTTAGAATTTAACTAAAGTTCAAATGGATGAATTTTTAAGTGTTTTAAAACACTTTGTTTGTGGTTGTTTATATGGAAAATATAAGTTTTAATAATGTAATGAAGTTTTATTTTGGGTGATACTATTTTACAGACTTCCACTGCCATTGAATAATTTTAGGCACCATGATGCTAACACTAGTGCACTCTACCTCATAAAATCTATAAATTATGAAGCTCAATCTTTGATCAATTCTTTTGATTGTTTTTTCTTTGTTAGCTAATCACTAGAGTGGGGACCAATATACAGGGTGTTGCGTTTTTTCAACCAGCCACGTCTTCTAAAGGATAAGAAATACCTTTCAGCCTCCAATTTAGCTTTCATAATTTTTAGATCCATACATAAGCATAGGATTCCAATGACTTGTTATGTGCGAACATTTAGATTTCAATGTGTTGCTCTCCCCGAACACCACCATACGCGATTTCATAAGATTTAAACCTACGCAATATCGAGTCGCACTTTATTAACTTTTTTGATAATCTAATAATGTAACCAACAGCAAGGAATTTAAATTATCATTCATAAAATGACTATTTGTTAGATTACGGAAAGCAAGTCACATAATATATTTTTGCCTTTTAATGACATGTAATTAAACGTAAGTAGCTAGGTTGCTTCCAATTTACACGCCACAATATGGACAACGCAAGTAGTAACAAACGCCGAAAGTATCAAGAACCAACGCGAGCTCGAAAGGAAACGCAAATTCCCGGCACTACCGCTAGGTGATACAGAAGTGGAAACTTTCGACATCCAATCAATATATGCGGCAGCATAAAATATATAACCCCTCGAAGCAATCGAAATCGCAAACAAAATAACATGCAACGTTGGGAGGAAATCCGAATCGGATCGTTGTTCCTGCCATGCGACAAGAGGTGTTCGTGATATGCGCGTTAAATTTGCGGGCATTTACATCACTACCCCAGATCAAGGTTTCGTACTGCCTGTGTTTTCATTGATTCTACTTTTGGACATAGACTCCCAATGAATTTTGATGCAGTATATAATATGACTAATTTAGATTCAAGCCTGAGTGCTCTCAAAATTTACAGATAAACGATTTTGAGTGCGGATCTAAACGTGATGCTGTCGTTAAAGCCCACATTCCTATCAGATGTGCAGCCACTGAGCTTCCGGCTAAGGGCACAAACTTAATAATCCAGTGCCGTTAACATCTTCACACTCAAGCAGATCCAGCAGAGATGCATACATGCCACCAAAGAGTAACGAAGCTAGAGATGCTGCTGAGGCAGCAATGGCACAAAGTCAAAGTCAAAAACGCTTTATTCAATACTAATCGTTATAAATTTGAAAAGAATATAAAGCAAATTCCAAACAATAACAATAAAAAAATCTAATGGCCCAAATGGCTCTCCAAATTTATACGTTATCAGTTAAACAAAAAACTAAAACAAATTCAAATCAATTAAGATTATTACATATTTTATGATTTGATTGGAAGAACGAGAAAAAAACCAACCAACACTATTCTAAAATTATTTATAATTTTAACGCAACAGTGAACTTTGATCCTATAACTGATATGTTATAAGCTAATTCTAATAAAATTCAATCAAAAATGTTATCTTATACTTAAAAATTCTATCACAATATTCCTATCCTACGCGGTTGACCTTTTTTATCGATTCTCTCCGATAAAGAATTTAGTTGTCGGTAAATTTTGAAAAGCAGCTCATAATTGTCACTTGCATTACTAACATTATTTGCAGCATTTTTTGCTGGTCCTCTAGCGGCGATTGCAAATTATACTCCAGGCTTGACGAAGTCCGGAGTTAAGACACTGCGGTGCAGTTGTGTTTGCTTTGGGACAAATTTTGCTCTTGCATCTTGATATCGGGAGCATCCTCGATATGATGCCGAGTGGCCAAGAACACCGTAGTTAACACAGTTTTATTTCTCTTTTGGCTCCGTCTGAGCCAATTTGCACTCACCGGAACCATGAACGTCCTTGCATTTGATGCATCGATAATGCATAGCGCAGCTGGCAGCTAAATGTCGAAATCTGTCACACTAATAATACTGATTCACTTATCTTTTCCGGAGGCGTTCCCACCTCACCACTCGGAAGTTATCTTATTTGTTGAAGAGCACTTGGACTGTTCTTCATTGAGATCTGCACTAAATAAAGTGTTTCTACCGTCGACCTTTTAACGGAGATAAACTCAATTTCTGGTGCTGCTTCCTTAAGCACTTGAAGAAGATCGACGGTATCTTCTCCGCAATCCAAGCCTTTTAACAAAAAGATCTGCGATTTGCATTTCGGCAGTAATAGCACCTGTAATTATACTGAAAAAATAAAAAAATTATAAAATTTCCTTTAAAAGCGCTATTTATTCTTAATGTTCTACCAGATACCGGTATTTCGAGGACAAGTTATCCTCTTCATCAGTGGCGGTATTCTGAAGCTCTTCTAATAATCATCCGAATATTTAAACCTTTCACATTTAATGGTAATAAACATAAATATCCTTAAGTACTACTACGAGAAATAACAAACAATTATAATGCAATTAAGGGTATAAAAAATTAACAAAGGGCTTTAAGGTAAATTTATTGCAGGGAATTAAAAAAATGGTAAAGTAATTACGGGTTAGCTATGGCAAGTAACATAATTGTGGAGATTTAATTACAAAAAAATTATTAGTTAATTGATGATTTTCATCAGGTCACTGTATCCATTCCCTAGATCCGTATTTAACCGTTGTTCACTGGGGACTCTCGAGATCCATAAGGATTCGCAAGCATCCAACTTTTTCCAGTCCCGGACTTCCTGTACTATGTCAAGATTAGCCCATTGAATAGTATGAGATTCCTCAATAATATGTCTGGCTAATGATGATCTTGCTGTATCTATTCCACCTCTTCTGATGATCTGTTCAGCCTCCTTAATATGTTCTTGGAATCTAGTTTTTGCCAAGCGTTTCGTCTGTCCAATATATACTTTATTACATTCTGGGCAACTGATCCTATAGATTCCACTCTTTTCCTCTTTTTTCTTGCCATCCTTAGTTGATCCAAGGATTGTTTCAATGCTGTATTTTCTGCTCGTGCTAGCCGTATTGCATCCTGTCTTTCTCAAAATGCGATCCAATCTTTTGGTAGAAGATGAATGAGTGATTGGCATCCATTTTCGTACTTGTCGTCGTTCTTGTAGAAATAGTGAAGTGAGCCCATTTCTTCTATGTTGTTTCTCCATTTTTTGAATACGTTGCTCGATCAAACTCCTCCTATACCCATTTTTGCTAGCCGTGTCCACGATGTACTGTTTTTCTCGTTCCAGACGCTGGTTATTCAATGGTACTGTTAACATTCGGTGGATCATACAATTGTATGCAGCCATTTTCTGTGCATAAGAATGGTTAGAAGAACAGGGGATTGTTCTCTGGGTACTTGTGCTCTTCCTGTAGATATCAAATTCTAATCCACCTTTGGCCTTTATGATCAAAAGATCCAGGAACGGTAATTGGCCCTCACTCTCTTTTTCCATCGTGAATATTATTTTAGGGTGTATCCCATTGAGTACATGTAGTAACTCATCCGCCTCATTTGCTTTAACCATCGTGAAAATGTCGTCCACATATCTGGCCCATATCTTAGGCATCATTCCTTTTTTCTCCACCTCGAACTCTAGCCAATCCATGAAAATATCACTCAAAAGAGGTGAAAGAGGGTTACCCATAGCTGCTCCTATCGTCCCTTTGAAGAAGTTGCCCTGAAAATGAAATGGTTTTCATTCATACATACAGCTGCTAATTTGCTATAGCATTTGACCCGTCTTCTCCATTCCATTGAATCACTGTGTTTCAACAGCCAGTCCTCTAATAGTGCCAAGGACTGCTTAACTGGCAAGCTAGGAAACAGTGATTTGACATCATAGGAAATCAATAAATAGCCCTCCTCAACTTTCACATTTCGAAGCTTCTCCACCAGTTCGTCCCTATTCTTCACTGATCGCGTGCTACTCCCTGCACCTGAAGATAGCGAAGAGCGTAATTGGAAGAAAAGGAGATATATTGGACATCGTAGACAAAATACAACGGGCCAAGGAGTGTGAAAAGGCGAGAAAAAGGAAGATCTTAGACAAAAAGTTGGTTATTTTGCAGAAGAAAATTCATACGAAACGCGATCAACGGGAAAAGATTGACTTTATCCAAAACTTTATAATAAATAAATCATCAGAAACCTTCACACAGGACCAAATGAGCCTTTTAAATAAAGGCTTAAAATACGCGGTCGCTAGCAACAAATTTCCAGCGGAGGACATTGTCATAGATATTGAGGCTGGAATACGATTCATGGACTCTGACGAAAAGCAATTTGTACGGAAAAGAACTTCGGAGATAATTGGAGCAAGTCGAGTAGGAGGAATCAACGGAAATACTGAATGGAAGCTGCTTAAAGAACTCAAAGAAAAACCAGTGTATTACGTAAGGGCAGACAAAGGGAATTCTGTCGTAATTATAGACAAGAAGCAGTATGATGATATGGTGCTTGATAAATTGAATAGCGGAGATTACCACCAATTAAGAGCAGACCCCCTACCGGACTTGATAAACAGAGTGGAAAAAGTCCTGAAAGAATCAAAACCAGTAATTGGTGACATTAAAAAACTTAGAGTGTCAAACCCCTGCCTACCTAGAATTAAGTGTCTGCCCAAAATCCATAAGGAGGGGAATGAACTAAGGGAAATTATCACAGCCACTAATGCACCTACTAGGAATATAGCCCAATGGCTTTTAAAAGAATGCGCACAACTTCCTTACAAACCTAGCACGCGATCAGTGAAGAATAGGGACGAACTGGTGGAGAAGCTTCGAAATGTGAAAGTTGAGGAGGGCTATTTATTGATTTCCTATGATGTCAAATCACTGTTTCCTAGCTTGCCAGTTAAGCAGTCCTTGGCACTATTTGAGGACTGGCTGTTGAAACACAGTGATTCAATGGAATGGAGAAGACGGGTCAAATGCTATAGCAAATTAGCAGCTGTATGTATGAATGAAAACTATTTCATTTTCAGGGACAACTTCTTCAAAGGGACGATAGGAGCAGCTATGGGTAACCCTCTTTCACCTCTTTTGAGTGATATTTTCATGGATTGGCTAGAGTTCGAGGTGGAGAAAAAAGGAATGATGCCTAAGATATGGGCCAGATATGTGGACGACATTTTCACGATGGTTAAAGCAAATGAGGCGGATGAGTTACTACATGTACTCAATGGGATACACCCTAAAATAATATTCACGATGGAAAAAGAGAGTGAGGGCCAATTACCGTTCCTGGATCTTTTGATCATAAAGGCCAAAGGTGGATTAGAATTTGATATCTACAGGAAGAGCACAAGTACCCAGAGAACAATCCCCTGTTCTTCTAACCATTCTTATGCACAGAAAATGGCTGCATACAATTGTATGATCCACCGAATGTTAACAGTACCATTGAATAACCAGCGTCTGGAACGAGAAAAACAGTACATCGTGGACACGGCTAGCAAAAATGGGTATAGGAGGAGTTTGATCGAGCAACGTATTCAAAAAATGGAGAAACAACATAGAAGAAATGGGCTCACTTCACTATTTCTACAAGAACGACGACAAGTACGAAAATGGATGCCAATCACTCATTCATCTTCTACTAAAAGATTGGATCGCATTTTGAGAAAGACAGGATGCAATACGGCTAGCACGAGCAGAAAATACAGCATTGAAACAATCCTTGGATCAACTAAGGATGGCAAGAAAAAAGAGGAAAAGAGTGGAATCTATAGGATCAGTTGCCCAGAATGTAATAAAGTATATATTGGACAGACGAAACGCTTGGCAAAAACTAGATTCCAAGAACATATTAAGGAGGCTGAACAGATCATCAGAAGAGGTGGAATAGATACAGCAAGATCATCATTAGCCAGACATATTATTGAGGAATCTCATACTATTCAATGGGCTAATCTTGACATAGTACAGGAAGTCCGGGACTGGAAAAAGTTGGATGCTTGCGAATCCTTATGGATCTCGAGAGTCCCCAGTGAACAACGGTTAAATACGGATCTAGGGAATGGATACAGTGACCTGATGAAAATCATCAATTAACTAATAATTTTTTTGTAATTAAATCTCCACAATTATGTTACTTGCCATAGCTAACCCGTAATTACTTTACCATTTTTTTAATTCCCTGCAATAAATTTACCTTAAAGCCCTTTGTTAATTTTTTATACCCTTAATTGCATTATAATTGTTTGTTATTTCTCGTAGTAGTACTTAAGGATATTTATGTTTATTACCATTAAATGTGAAAGGTTTAAATATTCGGATGATTATTAGAAGAGCTTCAGAATACCGCCACTGATGAAGAGGATAACTTGTCCTCGAAATACCGGTATCTGGTAGAACATTAAGAATAAATAGCGCTTTTAAAGGAAATTTTATAATTTTTTTATTTTTTCAGTATAAAAAGATCTGGTTCTTCTCACTTTTCGCGGTGTAGGTGAAGTCTAGAACCTCCCCAGATTTTAGAGCATTTTTAGCTGATTTGAAATCTACGAGTGATTTCGTTCTGATTGTTGATTTTTTGGCATTAACTCTTTTAATCTCGAAATTGGTTAATTTATTTTCAGCTGCCAATTGTCGAACCATATTCTTTCCGCTTTGACCGAACACGTTAATTGGCGAAACTTCCTCTGTATTTTTGGAAATTTTTGAGAAAGACCAGCAGAACTACGAGCTGCTTTTTTCTCCTTATTTTTATTTTTCAAATAAAGGATAAAATTCTCACATTATCTTGATTAACACTACCTTCAATACTTTCTTCAAGGTCGATTTCTAGTTGGAGTCCGTCCAGCGCTGCATAGTAGTTTTGGCTGTCGTTAGCGCCTCTAACATTTAGTATTTCTTCTGGGATGACTTGCTTGACAGCTTTGTTCGCCTTAGTTTCCGTATTTATTTGCCTTGCCGGTTCTGCATCTTGAATATTCTTCCCTCTCTTGTACATATCTTCGAAGGTTTTTAGTCGTAGTCTCAATTCCTGATTTTCAGCTAGAAGTCGAATCACTTCTTGCTTGTTTTCGACATCTGCGAAGTCCTGGTTACTTGTGTGTCTTTTTTATTGACGATTGCAGCCAATTTCGAATTGCTACTCTTCCCGGGCCCCCTCAATGGAGGGAAGTCATCGGGTCCCTCCATACAGCAGTCCCGAGTTAGTCTTTGCCTTGTTTGCTTTTGTTGATTTATCAAATTAATATAATATTTGATATGATTCCGTGTGTCGATTTCTTCGACGACAAATGCCTTTCCTAATAAAATGAAAATTTGCTTTTGACTGACTTATAAAAAATTAATTTAATTTTTTGAATAATGACTTTTGTGAAAAATTCCTTAATTTTTAAAAATTAATGCCAGGAGCGATTAAAAACGCGTCTACACGCAACAAGTGCTAGACGTAGATCTCCCAGTAATGGCATGCATACCAAAGGTAGCAAAGGATGAGTATAGCGTGAACTTGAAGCAGAAGGTAAAATAAAAGTAGCAGCAACAAGAAAACGAAAGTGCTAAGGAGGAGGTGAAAGAAGTACCCCAAGCTCAAGAAGAATTGGCTGTTCACTACGATCAAAAATCACCAAAAATCGAGATATTGATACTATGAACCTAGAATTGCAACAGAAATAGGCCATATTGAATGTCATTACATCGGAGTTGCAACAATTGAAAGATATGGCAGCGCATCAAAAGAAACGAATTTATGGAATGCTCTCAAATCTTTTGTGTGATTTGTTGGAAGTGGGGCAAGCCTTATGTACGGATAGTAGTATTAGTGATATGAAAATGAGTTCACCTGATCCAGGTGGTAAGGTTGAAGAGGAATTCACAGTGGCTCGACTTTATATTAGTAAAATTAAATCGGAAGCTAAAAATATCGCACAAAGATGTTGGAATCTGGAGGCATTACAAACAGATTCAAATAAAAAGGTTTCTGAATACAAAAAGGGTTTAGGCAAATGCCGTTTGTTGAGCTCACAATATGAAGCCAGAATGAAGTCATTGCAGGAATCAATGCAAGAGGCTGAGAACAAGAAGTGAACTATTGAAGAACAAATCGATGGTCTTCGGGAAGAATGTGCAAAACTGAAAGCAGCTGAGCATGTTTCAACAAAAAAGGCTGAAGCGTTACGCGCAATGGTTGATAGTCAAATGGATGAATTACGTGACGCCTACACAAAACAATTGGCATAGCTTCGTGATATGTTTCCAGCTAAAAAAGAGACTTTGAATGAGCTTACAGTTATCAACCAAAAACTCACTTCGGCACACCAACAAATGACCACCGATAACGACATGCTCGAACAAGAGAAAGCTGATAAATCCATTAAACTTTAAGAAAGAAACACGCATAGAACCTTTAAATATCTTACCTCTTCTCCTAGCTGGCTAACGACATCGTGCTAAAGCGCACCATTCACATTATTTGCACCAAATTCATTATAATCCACTACGGTAATCTAAATGAACAAAACCGCGACATTCACGACACGCTACGCATTGGCACGGCGATTAAACTAAAAGCGAGGATGAGACAAACTAGGAAAAAATAGCGCCGGTTTAAGGGAAAAAAAGAAAAGCGAGGATTATTGTCGAAATCTTCATCTCGCGTTGTGATGTAAATAAACTTTACTGACAGCTCGAACTGTGGATCAAACGTATTCAGCGCGTAATGCACTTAATTTCCACTAAGATCTCCATCGATTGGAACTTGTTGTGAGTGGGGAATTACTCCAACAAACGGAAAAAAACACTCCAAAAACATGATTTTCCCGGTGGACGGAGGAAAAAACGTTAACTTGGAGGTTATTTAAGCCCGCGAAGGTTGGTGCGCTTTCTCTTTTGTTTTGGGAGTTTTCGATCAATTGGCACTGGAATAATCAGAGCGATGTTCTGCGACAACATTTTCTATGAATTGGAGACAATCCCTGGATTTGGAACAATAAATTCGGACGAAACAACGGAGACCCGGTGGTGGCGATATTCAAAAAAATGCAAGTTAGGGGCCCTTTACTAGAGTAGGGACTGAATAAATGTAAAGTGGCTTTAATTTATTTTAGACTAGTCGAGTTTGTTATAAAATGTAGAATATTAATCAAAGTCGAGTACAGATAATTTCAGATTTTTCTTTCCTCGCTACCATACAACATAAATACACTCCTTTTCAGCTGTGAAAGGTGTGGCTCGGGTATTTTTTTCCCGGGACGTTGACAAGGCAGGAAGACCTGGGAAAATTAAGTCAGGTGGGAGTGTTCAGCGGGCGCAGTGAACGTTAGTGTCGTTTCAATTAATTTCGGTTGCCCTGGTGTGGGAAACTACGAATTTCGTGTGGTGTTGAAACATTCTAACTCCTTGTACGTGGTAGGGTTTCTTTTTGAAGGTGACCTTCGGTGCTAGGTGGTGGCACCGAAGCAAAACTGGTATAAGTATTAATTTCGCTCTGGACGTTCGTCTTCTCGTTCGGATGACCCCTTGGGAGGCTCAGAGAATCGAAAAAGTGACGATCTTCGGGTGAGTTAGTTTGGGTCTCGGTGGAGCCTCAGCCGGAGTAGCCCCAATATATCGGTGGGGCAGCAAGGGAATTTTTAATAGACTATTTTGGACAAGTTGACTTTTTGAGTGAATAGCTGACATTAGGATGTTGACTCCGGCTTTCGTCTTTCTATTTCTTGTTTTTTGC
The DNA here is from genome assembly GCA_963969285.1 of Odontomyia ornata. Taxonomy (NCBI): domain Eukaryota; kingdom Metazoa; phylum Arthropoda; class Insecta; order Diptera; family Stratiomyidae; genus Odontomyia; species Odontomyia ornata. The sequence continues at coordinate 5,157,607 of OZ017739.1, read as the reverse complement.
CATTTTTGCCTCAGGGTATTTCTTATTTGGAGGAGTTTTGATATCTCAGTATCTAGTTGAGTGAATTTGCTAGACACTGATTTTTTGGGAGCACTACAATCTATAGGCTTGTAGCAATCGCGGAAGTCACAGTTATATTTCAGCAGAAGGGTGCGAAACCAGGGGGTGGCATACTGCGCTCAGTCGTGTCGCGGGTATTCTGGGACACCCTCTGCTCGTGCTGAGCCACCCTACACACAAAAACTAACCCAAAGGGGAAAGGGGAGACCATTTTAAGAAATGTAAATTAATAACTTAAAGAGACATGGCTGTTTTATTAATTACAAATTCTAATTTCAACAAATTATTTGCAGAATAACAATATAAAAAACTAAAAATAAAATAAACTAATATATACCAGTATAAAATTTTCCAATATAATAAAGTATATAATAAAACAAGCTATTGTAAAATATTGTAATGCATAAAATATCGAAGAAAAACCAGTTTGGTACATACTTTTTTCCTTGCAGAACTCCAAGCGCCTGGTGAAGTACAAAAAGAAAGCAAGGGGCCACTGAAAATTAAACTATAATGTTAAAATCACAAAAAAACAAAAACACAACGGCCACTTTCAACTCTCCCATCCGTCGTTCTAGTGTACATGCAGAACAATTTAATGTATGGCAACTGGCCCTCTCCACAACCCAACAAAACTATTTTTTTTAATTAACAATTAATCTCTGCACTTGTTTTATTTTATTTCAGTTAATAACTTAGATCAAAACTCGCACTAATTTCATCTTCCCCAAGTAATTAATAACGCGACAGACCCGCACTTTGGTGCAACTTATAGTATCGGCGTCCCAAATAGGGAAATCTCCTTTTGCAACACACTGCAATTTCACGTCTAATTTCTATTGACAAATTATCGAAATCTTTCTGGTTCGTCAAGTTTACCCTGATGAAAATGTTGACTTTAACTAACGTTTTGACATTGAGTATCACAACACTTCTCTCGAATTCTCTGGTTGTTCTTATTCTGTTTCTTTGGCCCATTAACCAAGGTTAACAACCGAATTTTCGAATTAATCCCCGATACTTCGTGAACCAAACTCTCCAATTATTAATTCTTTTCTTTCTTTTTGTAGCACTACAGCCCTTTTCGGTCCTTCGCTTAGAGATAGTTAGAGTATCTCACTGTCATGATCGAATGTATCGGCACTCCACAAGGTGATATGATCATTACCACGCTTTGGCCATGTTTCCGTCCACCCAGCTGCCACACCTTCTGATTTTAAACCAGCATGTATCGTAACTGAACGGACTTATAGTCCGTCCGAAAAATCACTCGAACTGAATCTCGTTGGCGACAACGAAACTCGAACCAGTGACCTTCGGCTTACGGGTTCAGTGCTCTAACCACTAGACCACGCAGACTACTCGAAATATTAATATAAAATCCGAATCACACCGAGCGAAAATCGCAAAAAAAGGAAAAAAATCCTAGTCTCCTTCTCAAAGTCTAGACCTTTTTTTCCGAATGCAAACAAAAAATTCCCTCTTATTTGAAAGAAAAATACTGACTGCTTTCCGTACTCAAAAATTTCACTCACCCAATCCCGCAATCCTTTCATTCCCAATTACCGCTGCCGCGTCCGCGTAACGTAATTGAAGTTCAATACACTTCGATTCCGCTACCCACACATCTTTTCCATACCAACAAACGCAACAATTTCCATTTTGCATATATGGTGATTTGCATAACCATGATAGCGAGTATACAGAAACCATTGCTTTTGCCGATATCCCAAAAAGAGTGTTTTCCTGTAATCAGGAAAACTTGAACCCAGAGACCCAGCGGATCATCGGTGGAGAATCCACGACGCTACCAACGGAGCCACTTTCCGTTGATCTCCCAGTCATCAACTATGCATCTTTCTTAATGGGCATGGGAATGGAATTTGTTAGTAGGGAAGCATGGACGAATTTTGTTTGTATAACAAATAAAATTTTGCTAGCGGGAGCTAATGAATAAAATTAGTTAGTATGAGCGAAGGAATTAGGTTTTGTTAGAGAAAAGGTATCTAAAGAAATTTGGTTAATGGGAAGTAATGAATGAAGTGTTGTTAGTTGGGAAAGTTAAGATTATTATTATATTATTTATTGTAACTACAGATAGGGTAAGAGGATAGAATTGACATGATGGAGAAATAAAAACTATAGCTAAATTGCTGAATTTTAATGAGAATAAATACATACACAGAGGAAACGGTATAAGTGCCTAAAGGAAGGCGGAGATGTTACGGCGGCAATTTGAAGTTGCAAATGGGAGAATGCTGGTACGCCGGAATCTGCAACAGGCTTCCAAATAATTTCTTGAAAAAAAATGATCTCATTATTTATTTTTACAACTGAGTCAACTGAGCTGTGTTGATTTAAGGAAATGCTGCTATACTCGTATATGGTCATTCAGAAATGAGACCAGTTTGCTTTACTGTACAAAAGTGCATGTTTGTAAGTATTACGAAACATCTACAAAATTTATCACAAAGAATATAGGAAGGAGCGTTAAGGAGAGAACTTGGAGGACTTTAATCCCCGACAGATTTACGCTTCCATCACTAAGGGTTATATCTGAATCTGAACCAGATCTCTTGTAAGAGTTGTGATTTCAGATTGGCTAAACATTTTTTTGGATTCTATTTTAAGTAGACATCCTTGAATTCTATAAAGAAAAATCAAATTCAAAGATATTTTTGGTAGGTGCACCTTACAAGCTGATGGCATTTAACAGTCCTTACTTTCAACCACACACCCCAAAAATACGTGCTAAAAGTTTTCACATTTTAATACAAACCATTTCATGAATCAATTTAAAATACTCTAAAGCGCCAAGCATTATTTCTAACTGAAATTCTCTTTTTTTACCTTGGGTGAGTTTAAGATAGTCACATTTATAATTCCATTCCGCCATTACACAGGCACAAGTGAATTGTTTTTGTCTTGCCGTGGAAAAACTTTCTCTTCCGGCTAGCGTACTCCTCTGCATGCTGAGCAGGAGGAAAAAGCGCCGTCTACCGCACACAACGTCATAAACTTAATTAAAGGTGTGTCCGAAAGGTGAATAATTTATGGGGAAATTTCAGAAATAATTAGGTGCTATCGCCATTTGGTTGGTGTGTGATAAAGAAAATGTCTCCGGGGCGTTTCGCTATTAGTGGCTGACCTATCGCGAGCGGCAAGCTGTGCATCTTATCGAAATATCCTTTAAATTATCTTCATAAATCAAAGATATATATCAACATGTGGCGTTGGGTTCTATGAAGACGCTCCTCAGCAGACAGGAATAATGAATTTGCCAGCGACTTTCATAGAAAATATGTGTGGCATAAAATGCAACAGTAATCGTTTTAATTTAAAGTTTATTGGCAAAGAATCGTAAAGACAGCGTAAAACTTTGCATATTTTATGATGGGAATGTTTGATCAGTCGTGTAATTATGTTGAATTTATGGTCCGAAAATGAGTGCAAAATAATTTCAATTTATTTGTTTAGGTTTGTCGACTAATGAATAACATTATTGTTCTAATTTAATTGGGTAATTATTTTGGACTGTACTCTACTCTGTTGGGTAAATATTTAGGAAAATGTTACATCTTATTGAAAATTTACATATTTATTTTTAATGTAAAAATAATATAAAATTTTTTTTTTGGATTTTTCCAGCGTGTTATTTTGCTGCTGCAGGTTTTTGAAAATAAAATCAAAAAATCATGACGGGCGTGATTTTGACTCACTGGAACGTCTGAAAAAAAAATAAAAACGGGATTTTAATCACCATCAAAGCCACTGTAGATTGAACTATATGAAAGTTCTTTTGGCCAAAATTGACAAAATGGCACCGTTTTTTTCAAAATCAGCCCATTTTCGGGACCAAAAAATCTCTTGAAAACCAAAAAATACTTGACCCAGTCGTTCTATCTGTAGTTTAGTGTATAGGTTTATATATGTACAATAACATATTGAATATCAGAATGATCAGTCCAGTAGTTTTTTTTTGTTATCACGCCCGCCAACCCAAAAAATGAGATTTCTAGAAAAAAGGTTTAACGTTTTTAGCAATAATTTTTTATGCAAAATGTTACCTAAATTTAGTCGGCAATGACTAGGCCATACAATAATACTTTCTTTTGCTCATACTCTTTCTCCATACGTGATTTTTCATCCTTACGCTCGCTTCTTTACCCGCCTCAGTGCTGCGGCGATTCGCCTGCTTGATTTGAGCAGCGTCAACAATCTCCACATGATGCCTGGCTTGCCAGCCAATTGTGAGTCCCATAACTTGGATGATCTTCAAAATTGTAATGAACACTTCATTGAAGATGTATGCAGAGGTATTTGCAGCAAGTTCAATAATATTTTTGCCAGCAAAAGTGTGTTTAGGGGCCAGGTTCCATACGCAGGCATTGTAGCACTCTTTTCTATTTTGGGTGTTATTGCCCATACAATGCTTCAATAAACAATGTGAAGCCGATTCCTTAGAACTTTTGAAGGGGTTTTTCGGGGGGTATTTGTTTTTGTCTACCTTTTTTGTGGCGTAGATTCAGAATTTTCAGCTAATTTTTTTTATGTTTTTTAGCAATTGTCATTTGCTTTTTGACTTTTTTTGCGTGGAAAATACATTCATTTTTTACAACATCAAAACCAGGACCATAAGGCTGCTGTTTTGTATCATCATCTCCAATGTAAGATCTTCAGATATTTGAAACATCTCAATGGTACCATCGAGTTCCATCTTTCCCGCAGAATCTTCGTGATCAGCAGTGCATAACTCCTTATGCTCCTGATAAAATGCTTCTTATTCTACGGTGTTTTTTTTTTGAAGCCCATTAGCTACAAATTTTACAAAAGCTGCTCTTCACGAAAACATCAAGTATTTCACCGATCAATATACCAATCAAAGAGACTACACCTAAAAGCAATGTAAATCCCCGTTTTGCCCACGATCCATTACAAGATACACTGAACACATTTTCTACATTACCAGCGGATTTATTTTTGTCCTTTTCTTCATTAGAAACTTTATTGAGCACTTTTTTGAGCACTGTGTCAACTGCTATATTGATATTATCGACACATTTGTAATATGTTGTTTTGCTCCATGACGCTCCCAAATTCATAAAAGAACAACCAATCTCATTGCAAATACAAGCCGTTTATTTATTTTGTAGGCTTGTTCGGTTTTTGGACTTGAATAAGTAAAGCGATCACTGCACTTACATTTTACATAAAGCTTAGAACTCAGTTCCCTTTCGTCAGGTTTTGAAAATTTTACATATTAGAATTGTTTGTAAATAAGTAAATACACGGAATTAAATTTATCACTTTTTACAACTTTGCTGCCGAAGCCCTAGTAATTTCATTACTGTCTTTACTGGTAAATCGATTTACAGAAAATCTCCCTCTTTTTTTGGTTTTGCAGTTCATGAATTACTACTTTTTCCTAATTTTTTATCCATATTTGACAAATTTTAACTGAAAGTATATGATAAAAATGAGAAGTATAAGCGCGTGGCCCAGCGCGTGGTTTACACTTATAATATGGTTGTGTTAGAGAAGTAAATAATATGTAACTATATATAGAAATGTTCACAGAGCTGATGTTTTTGAAAGAAGGGCACGAAGTACGAAATATGAGAAAATCACCGATTATACGGCCTTGTCGTTCTGCTTTTAAAACCTTCACCATTTAACATAGAAATTAAATTCGATTTTTATATCATTAAAACTAGATTCTTTGAGGTCAGATGCACAAGAACTCAATATGTAACTTGAATTAACACCAGAAGAACGTATCAAATAAAGAGAAAGTTACTGTGTATAGTTACTGTGACGAGAAGTAATGACAATGCACCAAAAACATACTACTGCTTTGAAAAAGCAAAATGGTCTGGATTCCGGAGTTTTATTAATGAAAGAGTGACCTTAGCACCAAGAACGATAGAATCGCTCAATACTCCCTCAGTATGTGAGGAGCAAATTGAAGAATTCACAAACACTATCTGGCAAGCTATCGAGTTTAGCGTTCCAAAACGATCAAAAGTTTCCTATAATTTAATAGAATTTGATGAAGAAACCTACAAGCTAATAAGGAAGCGTAATTTTTTGAGGCGTAAATGGCAAAAAACCCGCATTAGATCTCTCAAAATTGGTGCTAATATCCTCACTCTAGCAATTAAGAATAAAATTAAGGAGCTCCGGAATCTCCGATGGAACAACATGTTAACAAATCTAGACTACAACTCGCGGAAAGTCTGGTTTTTAAATATAATTTTTAAGTGAAAGTATCATGCGTTACCGTATTCGATTACAAACAACAACGAAGAGCATATTTACTTTAATCAAGGAAAAGCAGATATACTTGCAGATAAATTTAAGCAGTTCCGTAATATCTCCAATAGGTTCTGTACAATTTAGCAGAAATGATGGTGGCCAAAGCTTTGGAACAACAACCTAAACGAACATCTTTACCTCCTGGTGCATTAATAAAAACCAGGGATTTCATAAGTTTACTTAAAAAAGTTAAAAACGGTAAAGCACCAGGTATCGATGGCCTACCGAATATAGTACTTAAAAATTTACCCAAAAAAGGAATAGTATTCTTATGCCACCTATTCAACGCTTGCCTTAGGCTCTCCTCCCTTCCATCCATCTGGAAACAAGCTCTAGTCATACCTATCTCGAAGCCTGGAAGAGATCCGCACTCTCCCGACAACTACAGGCCCATTAGCTTACTACCAGGATTAGGTAAGCTCTTTGAAAGAATAGTCCTGAAAAGATTAAATAATTTCATAGCTAACAATAATATCTTACCTGATTTCCAATTCGGCTTCAGAAACAGACATTCGACAGAGCATCAGCTCCACTGTGTTACGAAGGACGTCAAAGCAGCGAGTACAATAAATCGTCTGTAGGTTTGGTGACACTGGGCATAGAAAAAGCCTTTGATACAACCTGGCATGATGCTCTGGTCTATAAACTTCAGAAATATAACACACCCCCATACTTGTTGAACCTTTTACAAGCATTTTTAACTGATAGGAAGTTCCAGGTCAAAGTAGGGGAAAGCATTTCCCCAGTGAAAAGTATATCTGCCGGTGTTCCGCAAGGCTCCTGCCTAAGCCCTTCCCTATATAACATATATACGTATGACTTCCCTTCTTTACCAAACTGCCAAGTTGCAGCTTTCGCAGACGACATTTGCATATACAGCATAGGCGCAGATCCAACTTCCATTATTTCCAGCCTTGAAACGGCGTTAGAACTTACTTATCAATACTATCATAGATGGGAAATTAAAATACATGTTGCAAAAACGAAGTCAATATACTTCACCAGGAAGCGTAAGCCTGCTCACCTACCCAAGCGACCAATAAATTTTTTAGGGCAAACTATTCCTTGGAGTGAGGATCTTAAATATCTTGGACTTATATTCGATAAAAAACTAACCTTCAGAAGACATATTGAGCATATTAGCTCCAAAGCGTTTAAGGCCATGCTTTCGCTTTACCCCCTTCTTAATCGTAATTCACATCTCAACACCTGAAACAAAGTCCTCATCGTCAAAATGGCAATCCAACCGATCATCCTATACGGCTCACCTACCTGGATCCAATGTGCTAAATATCTAGTAACAAAGCTTCAGATCACCCAAAATAGATACCTGAAAATGGTACTTAATAAAACGTTTTACTTCTCTTCTGAAAAGCTACACAGCCTTGCTGGCGTTAGTCCAATTCGTAAGCTCGCTGCTTCGCGCCGTGACAAATTAATCGCAAAAGCAAAAGACTCGCCCAATCCGCTAATACATGCCCTGGCGAATTGAAAATCAGCAGTTGCTACCGCCTATCTTTTAGCCGTAACCTAGCCTCATAGATTTTAACTAGTTATAAGTAGAAAGTTAAGTTATGTTAAGCTAGTATAAGTTCAGTAGAGGTTTTTGCCTAAATTTTCCTCTAGCTAATTGTAATAATCACATAGAAATACGATAATATGCGTAGTTTTAAGTAATGTTCAAACGATGGTGAAATGACTTTGTCAGAACACCTACTATATTATAAGGCCTCTGTACCGCATACATTCTAATAAAGAAAATTGTATATATAATTTCGAATTTTATATAATTAAAAAAAAGATTCTTTGAGGTCTTTTGAACTAAAGTCAATTACAAAAAAAAAACAATTTTTATAAAAATTCAGGGGTGCACTGTCCCCTTAAATTATTAGGACCTTGAAAATTGTCGGATAAACAAATTTCACCCATTGAAATTTTATCAGATCCAAACTACCTAGTAACGTGTGTTGAACCCATATCGTGATTTAAAAGAGAAGGGAAACGCATAATATATAATAGAATAATATAATAGTATATAATAATACAAAAGAAGGGAAACGCAAAATATATAATGTTAACAAACACAATTAAATTTGTTCAGTGATACATTTTGCTTCTTTTATGCTGAATACGGAAAAATAGCGAAAACTTTTTATCACGCTGTCTGTCAAAAAGACTCTGTAGTCAAATGGGTATGGACATTAGATGTCGGTGCAGGACTACAGCGATGGTCTGCTGCCTCAGCGGAAGAGGATGTTGAGACCTGCCGAGATTGACCTTGTCTGGGAACGCGTGAATGCGCTGGCAGGCCAGTTTTTCTGTGTCGCGGGGCAGGTTCTTTCCCCTAGCACAAGGACCCACTACAAAAAAATTTTGCTTTCACGAATTAAACACGGAAAAATACCGATCGACTGGTGTAGAGGCCGAGGTAACCTACTAAGGGTTGCAATGTTTGTTCGAAGAACGAATTGGGCCGGGCGAACAAAGACGGACTGGCAAAAACTTCGTCGTGACCGACGATCCTTATGGCCCACAAATAAGAGTGGGGCATCCAGATGGTAGCGATGCCGCCAGATGGTAGCGGTGCCCCCTTGCACCCTCCCAGTGTGGCCATATTTTCATTTAAGTGAAATCCTCATTTAAACATAATTTGAATGAATCCTTCCTTTAAATGAAAAATATAAACGTGGCAAATTTATGTCATAGTATTATGTGAGGTAATCGCATAACACCACGCCGTAAATAGGCACACGAGCGGAAGGCCACCTTACTCGGCAGGAGCCCCTGTTAAGCGAGAAAAAGAAAGAGCACGCCCGATGGCTACCCCATAATAGAGGAGAAGCCTGCCATCGATGCGGCCCGGTCAGATTAAGTGAAAGGGAAAGCCCAATTTTTAAATTTTAACAATTCATTTATTTTAAATATATCGACGTTAAATAATAATACATAATTGCGTCTTTTAAAACAAATGCTAACAGGGAATTTCTCGTAAAAGCTTTCTTTTCGACGAAGTTTGCTTGTATGTGTAAAACTTGAGAAAAATATAGCAATAACATTTTCGACATTTGAAATGACATCATAATTAAAACGAAAAAAAAAATGTGGCAATGTAAAGTGATTTCTATATAATTGAGCATTTAACTCCTTTGATCCTCTAATGCCATGGTAGACCAACAGAAAGTAAAAAAAAACAATTTAAATGTATGATTAGCGATTCAATGCCAGAGAGTTAACTTTTACCAATTTAGAATATAAATATTCGCAAATCATAATCTTAACTCCACTAAGTTTCATTTCAAAATAAATCTATTGGGATACCGTCATATACACGCAAATACACGCTTCCGGTATCTGACGACTGAGCAACCACATATTACCGAAATCACAAGGGGTTTTGTAATAAAAATTGAAAGCTGTTCATAGTTATGAACTCCCAAATGCTTCACTCCAATACATGTACTTGGTAAGATTATACAAGTATGGTTGACTACTCCTTTCTCACTAATTGTATTGTTGTGCCATGCTTGATTTTGAAAAGGCCGTATCCTCCACCGAAACTACAATACGAACCATTCATCGCAATGCAAGAAACTGAAGCGGGTTTAAGCTACGGAAGTGAAAAATCCGCGTGACGTGGATAACGATTTATTTCCTTAGTCAAACGCGCCAATCCAATCATGTTGATATTATGAAAATACAGTTCAGGGCCTCTTTCAATGATCGAATTAAAACTTTTTGTTGATTCGGAACATAAACTTTGATTTCAAGGTGTTCTCGCCGGGACAAAACTTCAAATCTTTGAAAATTTAAAATCAAACAAGCATTGCCATATCACAGCTCTTTAAGTGTTATTGCGATTTCGAACTGCTTAATATTGTCAATTTTAAATAAAATATACAGCCATTTCACTCAGAGCGTATGTACTTGTATTAATTGCAATTTAAGTACTTCTTCAATCTCACTGTTTAATTTTCTTGCATCTCTGCCAATTCCATCGACGATCAATTGAAATTTTCTCACCAAATACAAACACTCGCGACGGCTGGATAACTTTGTCGGCTGTCACGGTCTGAGGCAGCAAAGGGGCGACGCGAATTCCAAAGGCCTCACTGCAGCTGGCTGCGTTTGCTGGTCCAGTCTCCGGTCCAAGTATCCAACGGGTCACAATCTGTGAAGATGTCGTGGTCGCAGTACAGATGGCCTTTGCATGTGAACCTGCTGGCCAGCCTGACGTCTAGGCTAACTGTCTGCCGTATCACACTTTGTCACTGATAATCAACAGAAAAAAAACCAATGATCATTGTCACTGCACATCTGATTCGATGTTCATCGTGCAACCAATGCGATATTTCACTGAGAAACGATTTTCAGAGCGGTCGTGGCGCGTCATACACTTTCCCGCTGTCACGATGCCTTTTACCACGAATGCCGTGTAAATTCTTTCTCGAATTGATTCCAAATGGAAATTACAGTATTGTGAATAGCCAACGAATAAGACGAAACAACTTTCGAGACGAACGGCAGACAGATACGATCACCGTCAAAGATGTTGTTTCCATCCTCCCAAATATAATTTTCCTTGGGAGCACAATTCCGCAGGGGGATGGCAATGTATTTGAGTTAAAAGTGTAAATGATTGGCAATTGCTTTTAATTAAAATTTTTGAACTTACTGCCCAATTTTAAATGATTTTGACGGCACTTTTACCAACTTTTTTCATACCAAACGTATTTTGCACGGCGGCTATATTCTCCTTCTTTTCTCGGTCGCAGTTGTAAGTCGACTTCTCGATCCATCCAGATCTCTTCTTTTTCTTTCCTCGTGTTGCTATGGTAAATCAAATCAGCTGAGCTCGTTTGAATTCGGTAATGCAATACCCCGTTGGAATGCACTAAATCAGTGTTCCCTTGTCCGAAATTTTCATTTGCAGATTTAAAATTTTTTCAAAAATTTACAGAATAAAGAAAAATGAAAAAGATTTTAAATAATAATGAAAGTTTAATATCATGAAGAATATAATTAAGGGGAAATATTTAAATTTAATACAAAGACAAATGATATAAAATTACGTTTAATAATAATAATAATAAGAAGAAAAAAAAATATTTTATAAATTACAACTATGAATGGAGGTAATGAAATCTTTTTTCTAAATCTGCAATTAAAATTTCGGATAGGGTTAAGGAGGAAGAAGAAACGTGGATGCGAGGGAGACAGTTGTCCACGAGGAGAGACAGCGCTCGCAGTCTTGGTGAATTGCACGAACAGTAGGTGGACTGCACGCCTCATCCCTGATTTGAGACCGTGGCTAAATTGAAGACATGGTGAGACTGACTTCTATCTGACGTAGCTTTTGAGTGAGCATGGGTGTTTTCAGTCTTACCTGCACAAGATTGGTAAGTTACGGTCCCCCGATCGTCGGTTTTGCGCAGGAGAGGAAGACAATGTCTGCCACACATTTTTTGCATGCACGAAATGGGTAAGGCTGCAAGGGGAACTCTACATGGACCCCAGATAATATAGTCGCGGTGACACTCAAATCGGTTGACAAATGGACCCAGGGGGCACATTCTGCTCAGGCAGTCCTAAAATATAAAAGGGGCTCACAGCAGCCGGAGGCATTGGGGCTGGAGGATGGTTTTTATGGCACTTCCTCTTCCCCTCTCCCCTCCCGCAAGGAGAGGGATCCCTCAGCTTGAAGGCGCTTCACGATCTAACAAAACGAGACCTAGCGCGAAGTAATATGTCGAACGGTTCCAGGCTGGGTTCTCAGGTTGACAGGGAAGGTGTTTAGTGGGTAGTCCAGTTGCCTTCTTGTGAGCATGGGTGTCCCACACTCTAAACGTAAATGGTATCCACCTCCCAAGCACGAAAAAAAAGAGAAGGTTTTCGAGTAGTTTGCTTGTGTAATTGCTCGAGTACTACGACCTTCTTTGTTATATACAATAGTATACATGATTCTATTTGAACGAGTCAATAAACCATAAGTTTGCTTCTTTCGAAAGGTTTTCATACTCAATCTTTTATATGTAGAAATTTGTGCTACACAACTTATGGAAAAATCCCTGCCGTCATCACCAGCCAGAAAGCCAAATTTTTCGTAGGCATCCCTAGTTTCCAAAAGAAAATAATAATAATTTGATTGGCCGCCATTTTTGTAATAAGACAATGTTTTAGGAAAATGTTCAGTTATACAAATACTTCCAATGCAAGCCATTTGAAATTTTTCTATAAAAATGTATTCAACGTTTTAGTTACTCCGAATATTACGAATTTTGCTTACTTTTTGAACTTTAGAGGCCAGCAATTTGCATATAAGGGTTAAATTTTGGATTGTTTTGAAAGAAATCGGTCTTATAGTCCCATGAACTACTGTCACAAATCTCGTTTAAATCAAAGTTTTACGCTTACAAGAGTAAAATAAAGGGTGGTCCAACCATAATGCACGATGTTCACTTAATTTGACAGTTTTTCGTTTCAGTGTTTGATATGGAGATGTACACAATTGAGCAGCACGTAAAGGTTGTTGAAGCCTTTTATGAAAATGGGCATTCACAACAAAATGCATTTCGTGCACATCGTGATTTTTTGGTCAGCATAATCGTGTCCACTATTGGGAGAATTGTGCCCAAATTTCAGCAAACTGGGTCTGTAGGAAATGTGAAATCACTTACTCAGTTCGTTCTGCGGAAAACAATATTGTTGTTTGCGATAGTGTGGCAGGTTCAGTTGACTCAAGAGCTGAAGCCTACTGACCATTTCAAGTATCGGCAATACGCCGAATGGTTGGTTGAACAGACAGCAGGGAATAGTGACTTTACAAAGAAAATCGTCTTCAGCGACGAGGCACACTTTCAATTCAGTGGATTCGTTAACAAGCAGAATTGCCGCATTTGGGCAAGTGAGAATCCACGAGTGATTGTGGAGAAGTCGATGCATCCACAAACAGTGACTGTTTGGTGCGATTTACGGGCTGGTGGCGTCATCGGGCCATACTTCTTCGAAAATGAGGACCGGCAAGAAGTTACCATGAATGGTGTTCGCTATTGCGAGATGATAACAAACTTCTCGTCGCCAGACGGAATGTGGTTCCAACAGAATGGTCCCGCTTCCCACACAACCAACAAAACAATGGCCCTTTTGCGTGAGAAATTTAATGGTAGAGTTATATGACATCACCTGTGCAAGCTCGTCTAGTTCGTTCTGCAGAAAGCATTGCTAGTGTTCCCGATAGTGTGGCAGAAAGGTCGTTAACCTCGACTCGTCATCGTGGCCAACAATTGAGCATCTCAAGAACATCACTGATGTAAATTTGGAATAAAAATTTGAATTTACACGCTTACAAAGTCCAATCGACTCAAGAACTGGAGCTTACTGACCATTTCAAGTGTCGGCAATACGCCGAATGGTTGATTGAATAGACAGAAGGAAATGGTGACTTTGGACTCGTTAACACGCAGAATTGCCACATTTGTGTAAATGAGAATCCACGAATGATTGTTGAAAAGCCGACGAATCCATAAAGAGTGAATGTTTGGTGCGGTTTATGGGCTGGCGGCGTCATCGAGCCGTACTTTTTCGAAAATTAGGACGGCCAAGCAAATACCGTGAATGGAGTTCGCTATTGCGAAATGATAACGGACTGCTTTTGACTAGCAATTGAGGGCATGGACCTGGGCGATATGTGGTTCCACCAGGATGATGCCACTTGCCACACAGCCAACGAAACAATGGCTCTTTGGCGCGGGAAATTCAATGGTCGTGTTATCTCACGTTGTGGCGATGTTAATTGGCCACCACGATCATGTGATTTGACACCGTTGGACTTTTTTCTCTGTAGATATTTAAAAGAAAAAGTGTATGTCAATAAGCCAAGAATAATTCAAGAGCTAAAGGATAAGATAATTCAGCACATTAATGACATTGAAACTCAATTATGTCTCAGAGTCATTGCAAATATCGAAAGAAGTATGCCACCGTAGCCGTGGTGAACATTTGGGCTATGTTTTGCTTCACACATAATTGCCATAAATCGTTCTATTATAATAAAAAATATTGACATAATTCTCTGAAAACTTTTTGTTTTAATTATAATTACGAGAAACATCGTGCGTTTTGGTTGGGCCACCCTGTACAAACAATTTTCATATGTAATTTGAAGCTATTGGAGCGATCCAAAAAACAAGATCGAAGCCCACACGATGCAAAAAGCTCAGTGTAGAGCAAATTATCGTATAGATTTACATTCAGTTAATGTTAAAAAGCGTCGAATTACCAATGGATTAGTTTAGCGTTGTTGTGGTTCTACAAAATTTATTTTTTCAGTATACAATAGACAAACTAAATGGTATTTTAAGTGCCACCGAAATCGAGATGAATAAATCTATGAACAAATCTGAAAAATAGTCGATCCAAAACTTGTTCAGACTCAATAGCCATTTCAATTAATTCTTTCAATGTGGTCTCAACGCCTTTGAATTAAAAATCCAACTGATATCAATGGCATATACAACCGCCAAAACTATTAATTGTTCTGAGAAAAACGTTACCTCCTTTCAAGAATGTGAAGGAATAGGATAAAAGTGGGAGAGACGCCATACTTTTTGCAGAAAGGCCTAATAAATACAAAAACTACTAGATGCTTAATTGTCATGATTTTTGTTTGAAAAGTGGATTGATATTACAAGTTAAAGTTACTCGTATAAACTTTTTGTCTTTCGATAAGAAAATAAAAATCTTAAGTTGGCAAATGGCGATCTCTCTCATTATAGTATGAAAGAGATGCTACGTGGTGTGGGAGAAATGCCATACATATAATCACGGCTTGGTTTTCTTCTTTTCAGGTATGCTTTCTCTTTAATAATCATTACAACGTATTAAATACATAGTGCAGGACCCATGAAGTTGTTTGGCAATTGCTCCCTAGAAGCTTCATTATTTCTAATGTATACAGCATTAAACGAAAATATTTAAAAGATTACACAAAGATTCCACATTTCGTGGGAGAGATGCCATAAAGTTTAAAGTGCTTAATCGATCGCGAGTATTGTTGTTGTTAAGGCCTTCACGTAGATATAATTAGATTTCTCATTTTCTTGATCGTACGTATTGGCACTCGAGAAAGTGATATGGTCCGTACCACGCTTTGGTCGTATGTCCATCCATCCAGCTTCGATACGTTCTAATTTTAAATCAGTACGTGTAATAACTGGATGGGCTTATAGTCCATCCAAACGATCACTTAAAAAAAATCTCATAGTCATGAATGGAATTTGAACCAGGAACCCTTAGCCTACCAGGTGAGTATTCTAACCACAACACAACGCAGACTACCGATAGCGAATATGGCATAATATAATTTCAATAAGTAAAGAACAAGTCAAATAATATATTCAAAGCATTTCTCTCCTTACTGTGCCATTACTCCACTTATAACAGAAACAACGATAATTCCCATTCAAAACTTTCCAGGAAAAATATTCGTACTAATAACATATTTCGCGAATTATCACGAAATGCTCGAGCGCAGTTCAGGTAGGAACTGATAATTTTCATTAAAAGCATTCATAAAAAACTAAGGAGGATGATTCATGTAAAGATCTATATCTCGTATAGCAAATTTGGGGATAGCACATCTCTCCTTATATCCCGTCTATCGCACTTTTATCCTAATAAAAAATTTATGAAGTATTCAAAAAGCAATAAAATTCTTGCCTGTGCCGTTTGTTACAATGCATCCTCTGAATAATGAACTAAATGCGTAGGTTCATTGCTCCCAATTATTTGTTACTTAGAAAAATGGGAATAAAAATGATTTATTCGCGAGCACAATTGGTGAAATATATCTCATAACTTGGGCCAGCAATCCCAATGAAATGGAGATAAATGCTCTGTAGTCCAAATCTAATAAGATCATTCGTTGCACCCCTAAGCCTGGAGGGAGAAGAAACAGCAAAATGAACGAATAAAGGAAACAAATAAATGCTAAGATGAAATTAGGATCAGGAAATTACAAAAATTAATGTTTTCCGCCAGACCCTTAAATCATTTCCACGACACGCCTCGCAGTCATCGGCTGGAAGTTATGATTATCTGATTTCCCGATGGATTCATGCTGTTAGACACGTAACTTCGTTTTGGGAGGGTAAAAGTGTGTGAGGAAAATTAGAGATTTGTACGCTCGAACTTAATTTAGGTTAAAGGAACGCAAAACGTGCGAAGATGCTCGATAAAAAGCTTTCAACGCTCGTGGAATCATACATAATCTTTATTTTGTATCGTTTGTTCGAGTTTGAGCAAATAAGAAAATTCTTACAAGCTCGCATGGAAAAATCATATCCTTACCATACGTTCATTGTTGAATGCTGAAATGTTCCCATAATCCTTAAGGAACCATGGAAGTGATTTTACGCCATGAGCAAAAATGAGGAGTTCAATTTATGAGAAGCGATAAAATTTGGAATCTTTGCAGGAAGGAATCATCGCCGGGTTTAGAAAATAAGGACAGATATGCACTAAAACAAATGCTCTTTCAATGTTCCAAAGGGTAGCGAGTATGATTGATTTTATTTCGTTTTGATCAACGCAAATTGACGAAAGACATGTTTTGAGCAATCATCAAACATTATAGGAACCAATAACCATCCGGGTGGTTTTCTAACTTTTGATGAATTTTGAATAGCAACAAGATGCTAACGTTTTATTATGAATTTTATCCGATGGCTTCTTGTTTAATAGATCACATTTGGTTAAGTTATCTGCTGTATTCTGTTGAAAAATTCATAACACGCAGATAGCACTTAAATCGTGATCTAAATATAGAAAAAATTCTTAAGAAAGGTTTTCTTGATATTGATACATTCATCTTTTCATGAGATTCACAATAAGTTCAAAGAATAATGCAATTTACTTCTTGATTTCCCTATCCTCAGCCATTTCAAGAAACTTCCCTCAAAGCAAAACTTTTAATCCTATAATTTTTCAAATTATACATCACCCTCACATCAATTGCACGAGCGCTACTCCCACAATTAGAATAAGGAGTCTTTCCAGGTCAACAGTTGACAATCTAAATAAAATACTTTTGATCAAGAACAGTCGTATTTAAATCCTATCTTCTACTCCAAGTCAGGATACCAATTTAACTTCAATGATTAAATCAAAATTTCCTAAGGCCTTTTTCATTAAAGCTTAGCAACCAACGCAGAAAAAAATATTTCACCGAATTATACATAGAAACCGCGAAAAGTTGGGAAGTTAAATAACCACAAAAATGACGCAAAATCAAGAATTTCAATATTTCTTTTGAGGAGAACTCACAGATATTTATACGATAGGATTAATTGACATCACTTTCTTCAGTCAGTTTTGAAGTTTGCAGACGTTGTTTTTCTTTTAATGTTTTAGTTTAGTTATTAGTGTTGAACTTTTGTTTAAATGTTGGATTAGACGAAAAAGCCAATGCCAATAAATTGAATTTCACACTCATGAGATTGGAAAAAAATTCATTATTTGTTAAGCTTAACGATACTTGTGTATAAAAACTCACTGCCTACGACAAAAGATATCAACGGTTTAGAACTTATCAGCAATTACAATCTGTATCAATTTTGAACGAAAGCTATAAAGGGCTGACATTTTGAATGTGGAATCAATTGTACCTTATACCCACATAAGTGCTCGAAGATTGTTTATTTATAGAAACAATTGACGTCAATAACTCAAGTCATTGTTATACCTTTAAATGGCATAGAATGTTTAACACATTTCTGGTTTTATATTAACAAAATATCTGAAACTAGTACGTACGATTTCAAATGCGTAAATTTCAACAACAAAAAAAATACATCACCTAGAACAGGGTGAGAACTCCTCCATAGACGGGCCCAAGCCCGTTTGAAAAAGGAGGAGGGACTCCCTTTTTTCCCCAATCCACAGTTTCCCTGATTCCTCATCCTTAATTGTAGCACTAGCACAACAGATCCTTGCAGGCCTTTGCTTAAAGATAGTTAGACTATCTCATTATCATGATCGAATGTATCGGCACTTCACAAGGTGATATGGTCATTATCATGCTTTGAATGTGTGTTGGTTCAACTAGCTGCGATATGTTCTGATTTTAAACTAGCATGTACCATAACTGAACGGGCTGATAGTCCGTCCGTTAACGAGAGTCGAACCAGGGTCCTTCGGCTTATGAGATTAATGTTCTAACCACTACACCGCGTGGACTATCCTCATCCTTAATCCCACGACCAAAGTGTAACAAAGGGACTCGTTGTAGCAAATTGGGTTTCTGGTTCCCCAATGATGGGACATTAACACAAATGCCGAGAAATGCCAATAACTGTAAATATACCTACAGCTCGGCTACTAAATCCTACTTACACCCTCTTTTATATTAAGTCAGAAGGTAAACGCAAGTGTTTCGTGCCTGATGATGGAATCGAAAATAATAACCATGCTATTGAAATGGAGGTTGGGCGACGGGCTTTCTCCGCATCCCTGAAAAACCCCACATTGTTTCGAAACTTGCGATGGATCCTAGTCATAGATTAGAGCTACGGCAATGACCTTGGAGCCGAAAAAAGGACTATGCCATTGGTTCCTGGAATGTTAGATCACTCCAGTACCCTGCCCTTGTTAAGGATCTTCCAGCTGGATAGCTTTAAGAAAAATTTGTACTGCATCAAATAAGCTAAGGCATAAATTTACGCCCTTAATTTTGTTATTGTTGTTTAGTTGAATTTTCGAATCAAATGAAATTTTTAAAGGGAAAACAAAAGCTTTATTTTTCATATTGATTTATATTTTCAAAAAAAAAAATAAGAAAAAATTTGTAAAAAAATTTTATGAAAAAAATTCGGGATACATATTCAGATTGTAGAGAATAATAATGTTATATTTATTTCTTTTTATATCTGGCGAGTGCTGGCTGACTAACAAAAAGAGGGAGGGAACACTGAAAATTAATCTTATTTTAAATTAAAGTAACTTGAATACTCTTGATCTCGTGCCTCCTCGAAGTTATTAATTAAATGCTCAAGGAAAAATTACTTTACGCACAAAGAGCAGTCACTTCATTCCAACCAGTCAGAACCATACTGGTCATATATTAGTCATCTAAAGTCTTCCCTGCACTTTCCTTGCACCATGTATTGGAATGATAAACAAAGTTCAACACTGGAATCCATTTCCAACTTATTCGCGGACTTCTTCTCCACTTTAACTTTCTCTTCAGCATCTGATTCGTCTTATGATTTCCCTCATCATTTTTATCTGGCTGACAGTGCTCCTGCAGCTAGCCCTGCAGATATCGAGTCCATAAATAATACTCTTGACACAAGCAATGGCTCTGGACCAGCCGGAATCCCAAATGTGTTCGCCCAATCTCTGTCCTCTTCATTAAGTATTCCTCTGAGTTTTATCTTTAACGCCAGCTTGTCCTCCGCAGTTTTCCCTCGCTTCTGGAAGACAGCCAACATCTTCCCCATTCATAAAGCTGGTTCTCTTTCGTGTGTCTCCAACTACCGTCCGATTTCACTTCTATCTTGTTTCCCGAAGATCCAAGAACGTTTTGTTCATAATCACATTTATGAACTTATATACTCCTCTATATCTCCTGCTCAACATGGCTTTTTTCCAAGACAGTCGACGACTACAAATATACTTGAGTTTACTCACATTGTTGGTAAAGCTTTGATAAGCACTTGCAGGTTGATTTTGCCATGGCGTTTGATAAAGTAAATCATAATGTACTGTGTAAAAAGCTAACACAACAAAGTATTTCTGGTTGTTTGGTCTCTTGGGTTATCTCATTCGTAAACAATCGTTCATGTAGAGTAAGTCTCTGTGGAGTGTCATCTCACTTCTTCTATCCACAGACTGGAGTCCCTCAAGGATCCATCCTGGGGCCGCTTTTATTCCTCATATACATAAACGACTTGCCCTCTTTAATAGATGCTCCATATCTTCTTTTTGCTGATGATCTTAAAGTTTTTAAAGTGATTAGATGTATTGATAAATTGCATTTTCCTCCAAAATGATTTGCGCGTCCTATGCAATTGGAGTGAATAAAACTTTCTTTCCCTTAATGTGCAAAAATGTCAGAAAATGACTTTCTCTTTAAAACCCAACGCAATCTTATTTCCATATAGCCTACACAATAAGTCGCTATCTGTAGCGACCAAGTAGAAAGACTTAGGGGAGACCTTAGACCCGCAACTCAAGTTCGAAGAGCACATCCTCGACATCACGTCACGTGCTTCTCGGGTTTCCGGATTTGTTCTTTGTCACTCTTGCATCTTTGGAAATATCCTGTCTCCAGTACATCTTTATATAAGAACTGTTTGCCCTATCCTTGAGTATTGTTCCCAAATTTGGACACCGCGTTATAAGCACTTAGACTCACTGCTGGAATCTGTGCAACGGAAGTTCACCCAAATATTATTCTTTAGATTTAAAGTCCCGTACCAATCTTATGAAGAAAGACTTTCTTTTCTGCATCTTCCATCGTTATCATCGCGTAGACGCTTTCTTGATGAATGTCTCCTATATAAGCTTCACCATCATCAGTTGCATACAAATGTAAGAGAGTTACTGACAATGCGGACATCTAATTATACCTCTAGAAATGAAGGATCTTACCAAATTCCTTTTGCAAGAACGGAAACATTTTACAATTCACCACTGCTGCGTCTACCAAGAAACAACAATGCTATGGAGTTTGGCCAGATCTTTCCATCTTAAATAATTTATAAGCATAGACTTAAGACCCAGCCTAGTATATATATTATGTTGTACTGTTCATTTATATTGTTTGAACCAATCTTTTAATTGGACTTTACTCTGTAAGTTGGTCGAAATAAATAAATAAATGTGAAGTTGATTCCTGGTTTATCCGTCAATCTTATATCTGTTAGTCAAATTGTAAAACAAGGTCACACCGTAAAGTTCACCAACAAATGTGTCAAAGTTATAAACTCTAAAAAAAACAAGTAATAGCAACAGGCACAAACTTTAATGGCTTGTTTAAATTGGACATAAAATCGTCAAAGAATCTTGTATTTGCATGTAGTTCGGAAAGATTTTTAGCATTGTTGAATGGGCCACCTGAACAACGAAAGTTTAGACAAACTATGCAGTGAACTGGCAGCTGGAATGTACTTCACCAACAAAATTGACAAACATTGTAAGGTGTGCGCCATTCGGAAACAACAAAGGTTGCCATTCAGTAAGTGTGGCAGCAGAGCTAATGAGCTGCTTGAATAAGTGCAGAGAAGAAGGAAAATATGTGTGGTCGGCTTGGTGACTATGGCAGAAGAGAGGCAATCACTACTCGCAAATAATACATGAACATGTGTCGTATTGATTAACGTGAGCATCTGCCTTTAGTTGGCTTAATCTCACGGTCCCCATTAGACTGCGATTGGTTTAAGCGCCAATCATTCGCCCCCAAATTCGGTACCAGTTTACATTGAGGGAACTCTCAACTTTCATACTGATAGATCCGAGACCCAGCTATATCTGACGCTATAAAGTCAACGCCAACCTTTGTTTGCACCACTAGCCACTACGATACTCCCCGAAGGGCCGCAACCAATCAGCTGGCCATCTTTAAGATGGAGGCTCATCAGCTACCCGTGGCATCTAAATATACCTCGAGGGTTGAGGTTCGCAGCAATGAGTTGATCTTGTTATCGAACAATCACAAAGCCACTATGTTTCAGATCCAGTTCCAATCCTAGTATCTTTACTAAATGGTTTGGGTACCCCGGGAACGCCAGTCCCCGTCAGCTTCGCTGGAATCGGAGACGACAACCCAACAATAGCAGTTGCACCCCTTTGAATACCAGATCAGTTCCGCCCTGGGGGGATAATACATGGACACTTCAAACCTTACCAAACAATCGGAAGGCGATAAAATCTAAATGGTTCTTCCGTATGAAATATAACCCTACCGGACGAATTGATCGCTACAAGGCCACGTTGGTCATAAAAGGATACTCGCAGAAAAAGGGGTGGATTGTGTGGACATATACTAACCTATTGTTCGACACAGCTCACAGCGAAATATTTTCGCAATTGCAGCTCAAATACCTCAAGGTGGAAGAGGTGGATGCAATTTTCGCTGTTGTTTAAGGAAAACTTTCGGGAGAAATTTAAATGGAACAGCCTGCATACTACCAGAGTCGAAATAACCGATCAATGGTTTGTTGTTTAAAAAAGGCCTTATATGGACCAACGCAGTCTAGTATGGTGTGGAATTAAGAGCTGGACAAAACGCTAAAATCATTTGGGTTAGAAAAATCAAAGCATCATCCGTGTATCGATGTCAAAGAAAAAGACAAAAATATACTTATAGCAGTATACGTTGATTATTATTTGCTCTTCTCAAATAAAACTGGCAGACTTGAACATATTAACCCCACTATATACTCATAGTGTCCTTCTCCTTCCACTATTGTGCATTCTATCGTGACCTCTCCATCGAAAATTGAAAATGTACTGCTCAATTTTGGTATTAATGAGGCCCCAGGTCCTGATGGAATACTGAATCTGTTCGTGAAGTCATTATCTTGTTCATTATTTACTCCACTATAAATTATTTGCAATATTAGCCTTTCTTTTCCCTGTCTTCCCGACGTCTGGAAGCATGCTAACATCTTTCCAATCCATAAGTCCAGAGATCGTAGTGAAATCTCGAACTATTGTCCGATTTCTTGTCTTATTAAGCTCCTTGTGTGAATTGTGCATAGCAAAATATACGATGCCATCAGTATCCTGTTTGCAAATGAACAACATGCCTTCATTAAAGGTCGTTCGACAATAACCAATTTGTTAGAACTTACGAATACCATCTCTCTTGCTTTAGGCAAGAGCCAACATATACACCGATTTCGCTAAAGCCTTTGACGGCGTTAATCATGGCCTTCTGGCCAACAAACTCCGAACGTTCTGCATTTCTGACTCAAACCTCTCTCATTTAGTCTGAAATCTGGTTTCCTCAAGGATCATTTTTTGGCCCTTTGCTATTTAACATTTTCATTAATGATCTTCTCCAATGCCTGTCCTCTGATTGTCTTCTTTACGCTGATGATTTAAAAATTTATCGTTCCATGAACTAAAGCAAAGACTGCTCATACCTTCAAAATTGTCTTGACAGTTTCGAAATTGGTGTCAAGGTAATTTACTTCTTCTTAACATTTCAAAATGTTGTCACATGAGATTCACCAACAAAATTCATCCAGTTTTATATGAATATCGGATTAAAGGATTGCTGCTTGCACTTGTGCACAAATTTGAAGATTTGGGAGTAGAATTTGACCCAGGTTTGAAATTTAACATCCATATTTCATGCATAATGACTAGACCTACTCGTGTCACTGGTTTTATTTTACGATCCTCCAACAAGTCCTGTAGCATCTTAACCAGCGTCCATTCATTTGTACTCCCAGATGATGCCTCGCAAGGATAGTCTCCTCACTCTACCAATCTATCGGATGCTGTTGAAACTGTACTGCGTAAGTTCACATTCTATTCTACAAATATAACCTCCCTTACAGCTCCTACGATGAGCGGTTACAGCTCCTCAACATCCCATCACTCAAAAAGGAGAGAGTTCTTAGACCTGTGCTGCTTATTTAAATTATGTCACGGTATTCTTTCATCCAACCTTCTGGAAAGGCTTTGTATACATCTCACCTCAAGAACGCTTTCAATTGACATATTCATTGTGCCCTTTGCTCGAATCGATATTTATTTTTATTCGTTTTTAGCAAGCGTATCACGTCGTTGCAATGATCTCCAGCTGGGTCCCCTACCACATTCCTTAAACGCTTTTAAAAGCATATTACATAATATTCTCATTAGATTCTAACAGTTTATTAGTATTTTATTTTTTTTTTTTTTTTTTTTTCTATTTCAAGTTGCTCACTTGGTTTTTGTTGCATGTATTATATTATATTATATTATATTATATTATATTATATTTCATTACCTATTTTGTAATTGGATTCATGAATCTGTAAAAAAGCGTAAATAAATAAATATTAAAGCGTAACTCCATCAACAATTCAAAATGAAAGAGCTTGGAATAGTTAAACAAATCGTTGAAATCCACTTAACAATATCTGTTTGATCAATTACAACTGATCAAGACCAATATATTGAGAAAGTTCTACAAAAGCTTGGGATGGAAAAGACCAAACCTGCGGTGACACCAAAGAATTCTAGTGAAAAAATATCAACTGAAAATGGTGCATCTGAAATAAAAGATATTGAATTCATGAAGGATGTTGCGTACCAAGAGGCATTTAGTTGTCTAATGTAGTTGGCATAATGTACACAACCTGACATACGCTATGCGGTAAACCTACTTAGTCGATTCAGTTCCAGTCCTGGACCACGACACTGGAATGGTATGAAGCATTCACTTTACTATCTGCGTGGAACATCTTTAATGAAACTAAAATTCAGTCAAAATGGTAACAACAACATAATTGGTGACACCAATGCTGATTGGGTAGCTAACAGTGGCCAACCACTGGATTCCATTTCATTGTTCAAGGAGGAGCGATATCTTGGAGTTCCAAAAGACAGCATACAGTGGCGCTTTTGTCGTGAGAAGCTGAATATATGGCGCTCTCAGCTACTTTACAAGAGGCACTGTGGTGGAACGGACTTGTCACTCAATTTGATCTAAAGAAGCGGCCACTTCAAATCCTGTGTGACAATCGCGATCGCCTCCAATGCAGGGTTCTATCCCAGAACCAAATATATTGACATACGTCATCAACTTCATACAGGACATACTCAACAAAAATAATATAAAAGTCGGTTACATAAGCGCCACTGAGCAAATTGCAGATTTTCTTACAAAATCCTTGGACAAGACCAAACATTCACAATTCAGAGAGCCAATGGGAGTGCAACAAGAACCACCGTCCTAAGGAGGAGTGTTAGAGTCACCCTATAATCCGAATGTTCATTGTCACGCTGTTATTTATCTTTCATGTACTTGATGACCTTTTTTAAATAAAATGTCACTTCTGCCATAGCCACCAAGCCGTTCATACGTATTTTCTTTCTTTTCTGCTAATACAGGGTTTTCCAATAAGAAGTATTATTTTGATATTAAAAGAAAATGGCAATTTTTAACATAAATGATTAAATGGTTATTTTTTTTACAAAGAAGAAGGCTTGCCGTTAATAATGAACATTGGGCAAATGATCACCACTACTACGCTTACAGGACCATATCCTTTTCATGAAAATTTTCATAACCAAATCGCAAAGTGGCTGCCCTATGTCCCCGATAGCCTCACGAATTCCATCTTTGGGGTCTTAAATTGACGCTGGGCTGTTGGCGCAGACCTTTTCTTTCACGTGGCCCCAAAGGAAGAAGTCGCAAGGATCTCGGTGGCCAATTGTGATCACCTCTTCGAGAGATAACACGGTCCGGAAACTTTTCCCGTAAAGGATCAATGGTTTCGTTGCTTGTGTGGTACGCAGCGCCATCTTGTTGAAAGTAAACGTTGTCCAGATCAATGCCATCCAATTCCGGCTATAAAAAATCATTAATCATCTCTCGATAGCGCTATCTATTCACCGTAGCTGTTGCTCCAGCCTCATTTTCGAAAAAGTAAGGTCCAATGACTCCGCCGGACCATAAACCTCACCAAACAGTCACACGTTGAGAATGGAGAGGCTTTTCAACAATAATTCTTGGGTTTCCCGAGCCCCAGATGCGACAATTTCATCACTCAAGATGATTTTTCGATGGAATTCCGGATCATTTTCATGCATTTCAAAGGCCCAATTAGCAAAGAAATGACGTTGTTGATGATCAACTGGCTTGAGTTCTTGTGTTTACTGAACTTTATAAGCCTTTAGACCCAAATCTTTATGCAAAATACGGTGTAATGACGTTTGTGGAATGCCTGATTCCAAAGAACGACGAGGAATGGACAAACCTGGGTTTTCTACAACACTTTCGGCTACAGTAGCAATATTCTCGGCTGTTCTTGAGTGACGTGCACAGATTTTATCCTTCACATCACTAAGTTGTCCCAACAGCTCGGTTTTTTCCACCAATTTCTGTATTGCGGTTCGAAAAGGTGCTTCATGACGATCCAAAAATGCTCGAGATTTACGAACCGTCTCTGCCAAATTTTCACCATTTTTATAGTGAATTCCATTTTTATAAATGACGTAGTTTTTACTTGTCAAATGTCGAAAAATGAAGTTTCAAAAGTGACATCTACCGAAATAGAAGGCTATTCAAAATAACACCCCTCATTGAAAAGCCCTTTATAATTCATTAAAATATATTCAAGATAAACGCATCAACCGATTTGTTGTACGACAAGGCTGGACACGACCACAAAAGACAGGTACACGCAAACGACACTTAACCTTGACAGCTTAGGTTTACAACGCTAAAATGTATATACATCCAATAGACCAATTGTTTACAGTCAAGCAAGTATGTGAAAAATTCTGGGAGTTCAACATAGACGTACACCAAGTTTTCGTTGGCTTTAAGAAAGCATACGACAGTATTGATGGTAACGTACTGTACCAAGTAATGCTTTGCTTTGGCATCCCAGCCAAATTAGTCCCTCTTACCAAAATGACAATGACGTCGACGACCTCCCAAGTCCGCATCAATAACCAACTCACCGATGCCTTTGACACAAATATCGGACTAAAGTAGGGAGATGGGCTGGCCCCATTGGTACTCAATTGAATCTTGAGTACGTCATACGGAAGCTACCTGTCAATATGCGAGGTACATTACTATACAAGTCGAGTCAAGTAGTAGCCTATGCGGACGACATTTTGTCACGGTCATTAACACCCACCAAAGAACACTTTCTGGCTACAAATCAATGAAAATAAAACAAAGCTCATGACGCAGTTGACGAAAAATACCTCAAATACACAAAATATTACACTTGCCGAATACAGTACAAAGAAAGAGACGAAATATGCCGAAAAATACAGTCCGCAAATAAAATATTAATTCAGTTTTAACGATCTTGAAGACCAGCTGCATGCAAAGGAAAACAAAGCTCCAGGTATACAAATCTGTGATAAGACCTGAGTTATGCTATGGGTGTGAAACATGGACCCTAACCCAAGTATCTGCAAATATATTGAACGGCTTGGAGCGACGGGGCCTGAGGCGAATAATCGGACCGAAGCTTGACGGGGACCAATGGCGAATTTGATACAATCATGAGTTGTATGAAATTTATAACGAGCCGGAGGTCTCAATCATTGTAAGGCTGCGGAAGCTGCAATGGGCTGGACACATGAATCGTATGGACGAACAACGGATACGCGAAACGGTATTCTTTGGGAGAACTGAAGACCGTAGACCAGTGGAGAAACCGAGGAAACACTCGTCTGACTCGATCGACGAAGACAGTTTATCGCTGCGTGGATTTTAAAATTGGAGGACGCGATCAATGTACCGAGACAGTTGGCGGCGCTATTTGCAGGAAGCGAAGGCTCGAGAGAGGCTGTAGTGCTACAAAGAAGAAGAAGAAAATGTATATACATGGCATGCTAACACTTTATCTACCTAATGGATGCTTACATAATGAAAGTTAACACTTTCAGTGCCAAGCTCAGATTTTTTAATTGTATTCAAAATATATCACTAAGCGCTGCAATAACATTATTATATTAATTTTTTTTTGAAAAGCCGTTGGGCCCTGCTTTGTTGTGTGAGCCGACGCTTTTTGACCCCTTTGAGTTTAGATACAAAAGATGACTCAAAAAAGTCGAAACGCGTCTGCTCACACAACAAAGCAAGCCCTGACGGCTTATCAAGAAAAAAGGGAAATATCCGTACAATAGTAGCAAAATTTTTTTAGAAGACCAAAAAATCTTTATCATACGCCAACTTCCGGATACTTGGCAGGTCTGACTGGTACTATACTGTACAGTTCATATTTGTGTAATTGGTTCACAGTTTATTGCACATATGAAATCAAATAAATATATCATTTTAGATGTTCAAACCGTCGAAATCGATTTTGGACTAAAAAGCTTAAAATTATATAAATCTGTCTTCTATTGGAAACCGATAAATAAACCTCTCATTTGTATCTGCCTTAATTATTTTCTGAATTATGTCATTGAAGGCTGATAGAAATAACTTTTTACTATGCGCTTGAAGTAATCAGTTTCAAATTAAACTAGCAGGACGAGAAGCAACTGAAGTATCCATCACAATTATTTTCAGTTCAAAAATCAATTGAACTAAAGAAAGCAATAGGGAAATTCGTTTATGAAAATCCAGATTCTTTATCATTACGTCAAAACAATACGATACTTGAATTTATCCTATACCTTGCATAATTTATTGTGTGTATTTCTCCAACTTTTTTATCTTCTTACATCGAAGATTGTTCTAATTCTGTGAATACCTTCATATGATGTGACACGACTGACAAACAACATAATTTAAAATTCATATAACTTTTCCACTTTGCAACACATCATCTGAATATATAAGTTTACTCGTACTCCAAAAACAAACATTGCAGATAACATCTAAAATATTTTCCTTTTTTCTCTATTCCCGAACAGGATCGAAAGGGATAGGAAGTCGTTTCGAAGAGCAGCGTCTTACCTTGAGAATTCATCGTGGCCGCGGTTCATCGAATCAACATGACTCCCCGCACAGTAATGGTAGCACTCATAGCACAACAACAACTCTGGGAACTCCCTCGCCCGAACGCCTGTCACGCTTTGCGACACGGAAACATGAGAAAATTAAAATTTCCGTTTCATATCCTTCATCTGAAAATATTCACGATTTGTCACAAACGAATGCTCCAACGAGTGTCCTCTACTCCGTTCATTACACGTCTCCGAACGGAAAGGACACGACTTCGTCACAGCTGTTTCGACACTCGCACAAGGATGGATATTTGCAAGTGAGTAGCAGTGGAGGTGGAAAAGGAGTCGACGGCGGTAAAACAAGCAACTCACCGAGACCAAGCAAGAAAATGGGCAAGAGGAACATCAAAGCACAAGTTAAAAGGTTTCGAATGGAAACAAAAGCCGCAAAAACCCTTGCGATTATTGTTGGACTCTTCATCCTGTGCTGGCTGCCGTTTTTCACCATGTACGTTATTCGGGGCTTTTGTGAAGATTGTATCGACCCACTCCTGTTTTCCATACTGTTCTGGCTCGGCTACTGTAATTCAGCCGTGAATCCAATGATCTATGCCCTCTTCTCCAAGGACTTCCGATTTGCATTTAAACGAGTCATATGTCGTTGCTTCTGCTCGAATCCGCGTTTGTCGCAGAAGACGTCCAGGAGGGATTCCGACATGTCAGCCATTCGACATGCAGGCGTCCGCACACCCAGCATATCGCCAAGTGCAGCAGCACATTCGATAGGGGAGGAAAGCGATCAAGTGGGAGACATGTCCGACTCAAGATGACGTTCGTTCGGGCCCAGTATTAGTTCTTCGTCTAGTACGGGGCCCCGCAAGTCGAGTTTGAAAGCGCCTATGTATGAAATTTGTCATCCCCTTGTGATGGACTCCACGGCGTATCTGTTCACCGACTCGACGAGCAATATCAGTAGGAAGACTAGCAATAACTCCTTAATTTTAACAGACAAACTTTAGTTGTGTATGTGTTTGCGTTAGACCTTCTAGAGCTCAACTACGCAAAAAAACGCAGTGCTGAACAGTTTATTTCTCTGTTCTCGGTATCAAAACGAAGATGGCCTTAATTTCAAACTTGTTACAGTTGAATTTAGAAAATATTCTCTGTTTTGGAATTTTACTACGAAGGAATCAAATGCATATATCCAATGTTGACAGACATGTACTAAAAATTAGGGACTTAGGTTAGACAAAAAACTATCGAATCATTCACTATATACATGTATCTTCGTTGATTGCTATTGCTGTTCACTATTTTTTTACTTTTTATATTGTATTCCTCATGATTCTTTATATAATGTAAATGTATGTAATAAGGAAAAGAATATTTAATATACGAGTACATCCATACATATGAGAGTCATAGAACCTTTCTTGAAAAAAGAGATATTGTAAATACTTTTGCTGATTGTACCGAATAGATAAGGTCAATAGCAGAACAATAAGTGGGTAAGCGCAAATCGCTTCTTAGGTAAGTCAAAGAGAATAATATATATATAAAAATAAATATGTAATAAAATAAATGAATACGTTGTTTATATCTTCTTCTTGGAAAACGTTGTTCTTTTGTTCGCATGGAAATAGAGATAAAACGTGCTAGTCGTTGATGTTATTAATGGAAAAGATGGGGAGTCCATACCGAAAACTTCCCGAGTACACTTGTTCTAATCGTAGAAAATTCAAATAGCTGTAACTTTCTTAAGTCCAGTAAATTATAGGTTGATTCATCATGAGGTGTGGTTTTTAATCTCAAATCAAAGGCATAAAGTTAAATTCCATAGTAAGATTTTATTTTGAATTGAAAGAACAATCTATGATATTTGCTTTTTAAAGATTATCTCGTTTAAATGTTGATCGCGACTAACCCGTAAATTGTCCACCCTAAGGGTTCGATTTCGGACGACGCGGTCCAGCATAATGACCGGTATCTCGCGAATGACATAGGTAATGTTGGCTTTCAAAGCGTCAATTGAACCTGGCTTATTCAATTTCATGTAACCCCAAAAAAATAGTCTAAAGGTGTGATATCACATGATCTAGGTGGCTGGGTTTCAAATTTGCGAATGGTATTTGTTATAGCGGTGTCCGTTGTACAGCTGAAGAATTTTGATACGTTGCTGCGGTATTAGTCTTTCCATGATGATTTGTCAAAGAATACTGAATAAAAATTACATTACAGCTTGACAAGAGTCACGCGTGGTCTGTCAAAAAAAGCTTATTGAAAATCAAAGCCCATAATGAATCATAAAATAGCGATTGAGAAGCGTTTATTTGACAACAGCAGTGCCAAATTTTCAATGGTATCGATACGATTTTATCAGGCAAAAGTTTCAAAAAAACTTTTATTATTGTTTTGGAAATAAATAGGGGTAACACACTGGCGCACAGTGGGAAATATTGCTTGCGGTTTAAATTAGCTTTAAAAAGCAACAGTGAGGCACTGGCATCATCTATCCTGGCGAGTATAGTAAATC
Organism: Odontomyia ornata; assembly: GCA_963969285.1. NCBI lineage: Eukaryota > Metazoa > Arthropoda > Insecta > Diptera > Stratiomyidae > Odontomyia > Odontomyia ornata. The sequence goes on along the minus strand of OZ017739.1, from coordinate 5,126,064 downwards.
AATGAGAAAGAAGGAATCCAAAATTTTTAAATACTTGAATCAAGTTAGATAGGATGTACAATATTTACAAATCCAAGATTGTAGGATAGTAAAGGCAAAAAAAACTTTAAGAAGTAAAATTCACGAATGAACTGAAGGCTGCTGTTCTCATTATTGCTAGCCAAAGCATAACATTGCCTTATGCTAATATTGATGAGTGCCTTTAGTACCCAAATTGTTATATAAATGCCATGTAAATCTGGCACCTCGTATTTTGAAAAATAATCAAATCTAATCACAGTGCTGAGGTCTACTATGAGTGTCAACCAGGTTTAACAACAACCAAAATTAAGCTGGGTCTGCTGTTCCTGTGAAAATATCCTGGCATAACATACATATAATGATGAACCAGTGGTGCAGATGGATTATTCATTGTACAAAGAGGCTTGGGCAGGTATGAAAGTTGGAAAGTGAAGCCTTATACTGTGTATCTTTTCCATATTTACGCAATCCGCACACTCGTATTCTGGCATATAGTGGTGGATAGAATGAGCTACATACAGTCTCTATGTTAGAGTTGTCATGATGACATATCAATGTTAGAAAATATTTCTAAAATTTTCACCAAAATCCTTTCACATCTATAGAGTTGGGTCTTTTCTGAACGTCTATTTAAATAGTATCATGTGTCATTCCTGTTGTAATTGCTAAATTTTCAGTTGTTTATAATCTAACTATTTATGGCCCGATTTTTATGAAATTTTAAAAAAATTCAAAAATAACAAAAATGCGCATGCAGTACACACCCGACTAAAGTAAAACGTTCTGCTTTTGAGTAATGATTATATATATATATATATATATATATATATATATATATATATATATATATATATATATATATATATATATATACCGCTATGACCAAAAAATAAGGTGACATTTGAATTTAAACTGCGCGTGTCGAAGGATTTGGAGGATTTTTTTTTGGGTTGGTAGTACTGTCAGTGACATCTATTGTATATCAATATATTCATTAGTGTTTCAGATACGCGTCGTTTCCGGGATGGCCTTCAGTTCCGTCGTCGCTACGGCTGGAATCCCCTCTATCGTATCAAAACGGTGTCCCCGGAGCGCTCGTTTGAGCTTACTGAACAGCCAGAAATCGCACGGCGCCAGATCAGGTGAATACGGTGGTTGCGGAACGATGTGGGTTGAGTTTTTGGCGAAATGATCACAAATTACGAGTGCAGTATGGGGTGGTGTATTATCGTGGTGTAAAAACCAAGAATTGTCTTTCCATAATTCTGGCCTTTTTAGGCGGATAGCGTTACGCAAACGATGCATAACGTTCAAATAATATTCCTTGTTGAATGTTTTGCCTGGCGGAAGGAATTCATAATGCACAACACCACGATAATCGAAGAAGAGAAGAGGTTGATGGTAGCTCAGGACGCTCTTCCGCTACCTCTTGTAAACATTTTTTTGACGTAGCTTCATCACCAAAGGCTTTCTGCACCATCCTCAACGTATCCGCAGCAGAAAATTGATTCCGCAAACAAAATTTAATGCAAATTCAACAAATTTCGACATCGCAAAAACGAAAAACTCACTTTTAACAGCTCACAAAACGACGCGACGCGTATCTCAAACACTAGTGAATATTTTGACACGTAAATTTGACAAAGATGTCACTGACAGTACTACCAACCTTTAAAAAATTCTCCAAATCCTTCGACGCGCGCCGTTTAAATTCAAATGTCACCTTATTTGTTGGTCACAGTGATATATTGTTACATGTCCAAACATTTCTGGGAGCTACTGTCGCAATTGTTGTTGCAACTATGAATAACATCATGACCAATATACGAATGTACTCGAAAGCACAAGAATCGACCAAGCATGATCAATATCTGAAAGTGACGTCACTGCGGGGGTATTCAGAATTGCTCGAATATTCCAGGTAGTTCTCGTCAGAAAATACGGCAATATACGAGAAATGGATTGAATGAATGCGGAGGAATATCAAAACCGCGATAATAAAACTGCGATAAGTGTGGAGCGCGAATTGAAGGCGATATTGATTGGGCTTTTTCACACGGGAATGGTAAAAACCCATATCCAAACAGGTTTCGCGCCTACGCCCTTATGTTTACACGTTGCATAGTTCAGCCAACCTATTTTTGTATACGATGCACGTCTTGCCAGTGTATGTGTCAAAAGGATCATTTGATCGTTAAACGTCGTGCGGACAACATGAAAGCGAAGACAGAGAGATAACCGATTGAGGATTGATGTTTTAGCCTTGAATTGTGCACGAGGTAACAAAAACTGGAATTAAAAATGTATTTTATGATTGTTCAAGTTTGTCGATTCAAACTTCTATTGGATTTATTAGAACCTCCGTGTTTTTCCACTTTCTGAAAAATATATTCCAAATGCGAATATCCTTTTTAGTCGCATATTTTTCTTGTTGTGTTGTCAACTGGCCTATTATTATGTGATTCTATGAAGATTATGCGTACTGTTCATTTTTTATGGATTTACAATAGGCAATTTAACTCTTTTGAAATCGTGATACTCGTCGCGTTGTTTTCTGAAATTGAACATGGCCTCCGCTTTTATAAATTTATTAAATAACGCGTAGCTTCTCGTGTCCACGCATCCATTTTTGCACGCAAATTAAAGAAAGGCAATCGTTTCATGACGACTACCTTCTTCACCGAATGTTCAATTCGGAATGATTACCGGCGTTTGTATAAAATTTCCTCCACCAAATGATCAACAAAATGCGTTTGTGTATGTGCGTTACGATCGTTCACCCTAAAAAGTTTTGGCGTGTTTTTACCATCAGGTTCCCTCAATGTCTCTCACTCTTCTTGCCCATATAACCTATTTAACGCTGGCTTTTAACGCTGCGTCTGAAAAAGCCCATTGATAGTGAAGTGATTTTCGTGATACAGACAGTTGCAATATAAATTTATTGACAAGTGAAAAATAATAACATTTTAATTATTTGTAAAATACTGAAATCAATTATTGTGCATTCTTAGTAAATAAACTCTTAACTAAATTTAAAAGACATTGCGTTTTTACTTTTCCGGAACATTAAAATTATTGGCCGTGAACCATAACACGCGACAGTGGTGTCGAGAAGTGAGACAGAAAACTAAAATCTACAATAGTGAAATTTAACGTGAAAACTGGTGAAAAAATAGCCAAAACAATAAGAATGCCACGAAGTTTATATCTAAAAATTAATGAATTAACCATATCGAAGCTTAAGGAGTAGTTGGGACAGCAAAATCTGGCTACGCAAGGTACAAAGGCCATACTGATTGCACGTTTGTGTGACGCGATCGAGTCGGATGGCATGAATCTGGATTCAGGTGAGCCCTCAGATGCGGAAAAAGGCACAGAAGGTGGAGAAGCAGAAACACCAAAATTAAAGGAACCAGAAAATGCGCTGATGCAAATGTTGATGCTGATGCAGCAAGAGCAACGACAACAGTCTTCCAGTTTAACTGCGAAGATAAATGACCAATCAGCGAAGCTAAATGAATATTCATCCAGTCACTGCGAAGCTAGATGAACAATCAGCGAAGCTGGACCAACAAGCGATCGAAATATAGGAAGTGCAAAAACAGTCGACCGGAATAAAAGTGGAGCTCGGTAGTCTGAAAAAACAAATTGAATGTGTCGAAGAAAAGGTTTACCAGGTCGAGGAGAAGATAAGCCAAATCGCGGAGAGAAGCAGCCATGAGATCAGCCAGGTCGAAGAGAGGATGAACAAGAGATGGAAAAAGTGAAAAGGTATTTGAAGCAGCAAAGGAAGCAGTAACTACCTCACCAGCCCCGCTTATAACCACAGCGCAAAGCACATCCGGAAATGTGAAAGTTCCAGTATTTGATGGGCAAATGGTCTGGAGTATTTACAAAACACAGTTTGAAGCCGCCGCCAGGACAAATTACTGGAATGCGCAGGAACGAGCAGGAATGAGCAACTGCATTAATTCTTGCTCTAAGAGGCCCAGCTGCCGAGCTTCTGCAGACTATCCCCGTTGAGTTCAACTCAAACTTGAGTGCTATAATGAATACGCTTGACATGCGTTATGGAGGCGATCATCTGAAGCAGATTTATCGGTCACAGCTACGGCATCAGATGCAAAAGTCTGGCGAACCCTTACAGCAGCTAGCCCAACACATTGAGCGGCTGGCACTTTTGGCTTGCCCAGCTTACAACCCAGAACATCAAGATGACGCAGCAACAGAAGCATTCATCAGCGCATTAAAGGACCAGGAATTGAAACAAGCCGTGCATTTAGCCCAAAAGCAACGGATTGGGACGCATTGGCTTATAGTCTGAAGTTTGAGGTAGCGAAAAATGTGACTCGTACCACTGCCCGGGTTCGCGAGGTAGTGGCAGACGAGTGCAGGTGTGAGCACGTGGAAATTGAGCGAGAGCTGCAGGTAAATGGTGCACGTAGATGCTGGAATTGCGATGAGAGGGGGCATCTACGGAGACACTGCAAGAAACAAAGAAAACTGAGCTATTGTCTAGGGTGGAGGAGACCCAGATCGAGTCAGGAACCCAGAATGGAACTTTTCAAATGGTAGGAGCCAACTTCATGGGGCAGAGGTTGACTAGGGGGATCGATGCCTACAGCAACACCATCACCGTGTCAAGACTGTATCAGGAAGAAGCACACTTATGCCTTCCGGGTCAAGTTGACGGAGAACATTGCACCATAACAATTGACACTGGTGGAACCCGATCGTTTATTCGGCCAGACCTAGTGAGGCAACAACTACTTCCCAAGGGCAGAATTTTCTCACTACGGATAACTATGGGGGAAACTGCACCTGTCCATGGAGAGATCAACCTCCAAATATAGCTGGAAGACCTTGCGTTCCGACATAATTTTCTGGTCACGAACATTATGGATGACTGCATTCTCGGAATGAATTTTTTGCGACCACATGGAATCACGTTGGGTTTAGGCGAACGGGTATTGAAATGTCGGAGTGTGGAAGTTTTGATGGAGGATCCCAGCATCCAAATTCCCAAGATGAATGCGGTAGTATGTGCCGACACTGATGTACCGAAATTTTCCGAAAACATTGTACGGGCCAAGCTTGATGGTGATTTTGGAGATCACCGATCTTATCTGGCGTCGGCATTGCACCGTTTGATTATAGGATCAAGCCTTGTTAGATCTATAATGATCAAATATGTGCCGATTAGAGTCCTTAACACCACAGACTCAACCACAAGCATCAAAGCGGGAGAGGTCATTGGCAGCTGCCAGCTCGTTTCCACCATCACTGCTTTGGAAGCTACACGTAAACATTATTGGAAATGGAGGAATCTACGTTTGGAAAATTGAAGCAGGTCAAATTGCCAGTGCAGCTATTCAAGTAAGCCTCTGATCTAGTCATCAAGTGCCGTGACATCTTCCCAACAAGCCCAGATGACCAAGGCCGAACGAGTATGGTAATTCACGTCATAGATACACAGGAAGCCAAGCCAATTCGACAACCACCGAGACGTCTTCCTATAGCCAAACAAGGAGAAGGTAGCACACTGATCTCGAATATAGAAAAACAAGGTGTTATCGAACCTTCTGTCAGTCCATGGGCTGCACCAGTAGTCTTAGTAAAGAAAAAGGATGTTAACACTCGTTTTTGTGTCAACTACAGGCAGCTTAATGACGTCACTAAGAAAGATAGTTATCCACTTCCACGCATTGACGACATCATGGACACTTTAGCCGACGCGAAATTGTTTTCTTCACTCTATCTCAAGAGTGGCTACTGGCAGGTAGAAATCGACAAGAAGGACCGCATTTTCAGTTGTGACTGGATTGTAGCAATGTGTCATGATGCCATTTGGGCTTTGCAATGCTCCAGCCACCTTTAAACACCTGATGGAATACATGCTACGAAGCCTAGCCTGGAAGCCCTGTTTGGTGTACCTAGATGACAACATTGTTTTCGGGAGAACGTTCGAAGAGCATGTGAGGAACTTAGAAGAAGTTTTCTCCCGATTGCGACTGGTGAATCTGAAACTTAGTCCCGACAAGTGTACCCTTTTTGCAGCTGAGGTAAAATGTATGAGCAGAAGGGGTCAAAACAGACCCTGAGAAAACTGAAGCTGTGAAAAGCTGGTCAACATGAAACAACAGTCACCAACTACGAAATATTCTGGGTCTGGCAACCTACGATCGAAGATTCAACACAGATTTTGCCAAAATAGCTAAGTGTCTCCATCAGCTAACCGAGAAAAATAATCAAAATATCTGGAATGAACAGTGCCAGGCAGCCTTTGAGACCTCGAAAGAGAAGCTGTATGATTTACCCGTGCTGGCATATCAAAAAGTCGGAAAAATTATTTGTCGTGGACGACGATACAAGCAACGGCGGAATTTGAGCTGTACTCTCCCAGCAGATCGATGGCGAAGAAAGAGTCCTCTCGTATTACAGTCAAGTTTTCTCAAAAAGTGAAAGGAACTACTGCGTGACCAGGAAGGAGCTATTGGTCATAATAGAGGCCACCAAGCAGTTCCACAAATACCTACATGGCCAGAAATTTTTCCTTCAAACAAACCATGCATCGCTGAGATGGCTGCTTAACTTAAAAAAAAACCCGAGGGAGAAGTTGCAAGTCGGATCGAAAGATTGCAGTCATACGACCATAAAATTATTCATCGGAAGGGCGGAGCTCATGGAAATGCTTACGTCCTATCCCATCAGTCCATGTCCAGCTAGCTGCAAGCATTGCCGACGTATTGTGGAAAAGGAGCCGGCCGCTGATATGCGAGTGATAATGGCCGAATTCGATGAAGGTTGGTCATCGGAGGAGATTAAAAATGCCCAAATAGCCAATGACCATTTGACCATTATGCGTATGGAAGGAGACAACTGGGCAGCCAAAGTGGAAGGACATTTCGATGCATGGCGTAACCCTGAAAAGCTATTGGGCACAATGGAACTCCTTTCAGGTGGAGGGTGGCGTACTCAATTGGAAATGGAAAACGGCGGACTGCAGCTCCATTAGGATGCAAACTATACGTCCCAAAATCCGAATCCACGATGTTGTTAAGGAACTGCACGAAGGATCCTCGGGAGGCCCTCTTGGTGTTAGCAAGACCTTAGCGAAATTACGGGAAAGGTTCTACTGGATCCACGCTCGAGAAGTTGTCAAAGGTCCGAAGCGACGACTGAGAGGACAAATCCAAACCTATAACGTAAGGGTACCGTTTGAAAGGATTGCTGTTGACATCGCAGGACCCTTTCCTGAATCTGAATAGGGAAATCGATACACGCTGGTTGTGGCCGATTATTTCAGCAAGTAGCCCGAGGTCTACCCCATTTCCAACCAGAATGCAACTACTCTAGCCGAACAGCTGGTGTTAAATTGGGTCAGCAGGTATAGCGTACCTTGTGAACTACATTCGGATCAAGGCCGAAACTTTGAGTCACTAGTTTTTGGTGAAATGTGCGAGCTTCTGGGAATACGGAAAACGAGGACAACACCGCTGCATCTCCAATCCGATGGAATGGTCAAACGTTTCAACGGGACACTCAATAAACACCTGGCCAAGATGGTTGACGAGAACCAAAGGGACATAAAGTTCGGAACACCCCCTGAGAAAACCCAACCGATCTCAGAGTACGCAAGTGAGCTAAGGCAACGGTTGAACCAGATACATCGGACAGTGCAAAAACACCTCGAATCGGTTACTGACCGCATGAAGACCAGGTGTGGTCTAAAGGCAGATTCTACTGGCTTCCAGCAAGATGACTTGGTGTGGCTATACAGCGCACAACGGCGGATGGGTAGCTCTCCGAAGTTGCAACATAATTGGGAGGGACCATACCGAGTTACAAAGCGAATCAATGACGTCGTATATCGGCTACAGGAACACCGTAAGCCGAGAGCCAAAATGAAAACCGTGCCCCTGGACCATTTTGCCCCGTATTACATCCAGGGAGACTTAACTAAAACGAATTCTACGTCTAGCACTCGTTGCGTGTAGACGTGTTTTTAATCGCTACTGTCATTAATTTTAAAAATTAATTAATTTTTCACAAAAGTCAGTTTCAAAATATTGAAATAATTTTTTACGAGCCAGTCAAAAGCAAGTTTTGATTTTATTGTGGAAGAATTTATCGTCGAAGGCATCGACCAACCGTACCCATAAACAAGAAAAGGCCAAACCAAAGACAACTCGGGACTGCTGTATGGAGGAGCCTGACGGCTTCCCTCCGTTGGGGGGCCCCGAGGAAAGTGACGGTGTGAAATTGGCAAGTGTCAACAAGCGGAGACACACGAGCACCCAGGATACCGCAGATGCCGGTCGCAAAACACAAGTGCTCGAGGATAGACAGGAGGTGTGTCGCCTTCGAAGTGAAATCGAAGAGCTAAAGGCAAGAATTCAAACGTACGAAGAAATGTTCAAGACGGCAAAAAAAGTTCAAGAGAGTGATCCGATATGAAAAGTCGAAAAACAGAAGAAAGCTGCAAATCAAATAATCACTGAAGAGGTATTAAGTGCTGGTGGCACCAAAGAAAGCCAGAACTACTTTGCGGCGCTGGATGGACTCCAACAGGAGATGGATGTAGACGAAGGTAATAAAGATGATAATTTTATCTTATATTTAAAAAATAAAAATAATGAAAGTAGAAATAAGGAGAAGAAACCAGCCCGTAGTTCTGCTGGTCTTCCTCAAAAAGTAGCCAAGAATACCGAGAAAGTTTCGCCAATTAATGTCTTCGGTCAAAGCGGAAAGGACATGGTTTGGCTGTTGGCAGCCGAAAACAAGTTGACAAATTTCGAAATCAAACGAATAAATTCCGAGAAGCTGTCAATTAGGACGAAATCACTGGTTGATTTCAAATCAGCGAAAGATGCTTTGAATTCTGGGGAGGTTCCGCACTTCACTTATACCCCCAAAAGCGAGAAGAACCAGACGTTCTTGCTGAAGGGCTTGGACTGCGGAGAAGATACCGTCGATCTTCTTCAGGTCCTCAAGGAAACAGCACCACAAATCGAGTTTATCTCAGTGAAAACATTCGCGACAAGAAGGTCGACGGTAGAAAAAAAAAACTTACCACTTTATTTGGTACAAATAACAAATAAGAGCAGTCCAAGCGCTCTTCAGCAAATAAGATATTTAAATTTTCGAGTGGTGAGGTGGGAACGCCTCCAGAAGCAAGAAATCAACCAGTGCTATCACTGCCAACAGTTTGGGCATTCGGCTGCCAACTGCGCCATGCATTACCGATGCGTTAAATGCAAAGACGTGCATGCTCCCGGTGAGTGCAAATTGGCTCAGACGGAGCCAAAAGAGAAATTGTATTGTGTGAACTGCGGTGTTTTTGGTCACCCGGCATCATATCGAGTATGCTCCCGATATCAGGATGCAAGATTGAAATCTGCCCCAAAGCAAACACAAATACACCGCAGTGTCTTAGCTCCGAACTTCGTCAAGCCCGGAGTATCATTTGCACAAGCCGCTAGAGGACCAGCAGAAAATGCGGAAAATAGTGTAAATAATGTAAGTGGCAATAATGAGCTGCTTCTCAAAATTTTACAGCAACTTAATTCTCTATCGGAAAGAATCGATAAGCAAGATACAAAAATTAATCTTGTTTTTCATCGTCTAGGGATTTCAAATGCCTCAAAATAATTTGTCATCCAGTCACATTCCCATGGATAGGATTCGTCTCATCTCGATCAACGTCAACTCCATTGTTACTATACATCGGCGTGATTATCTCCTTGAATTCATTGCCAGACAAAAGCCTGACATCCTGCTTCTAACCGAAACCCACCTCAATTCATGGCACTCCATGACATTCAAGGATTTCGAATTCGTAAGAAACGATAGAGTAATAGGTGATGGGGGAGGTGCACCGGGATAATGGTTCGAAGACCCTATCGTTTCCAAAATATTGGAAAAGTCCAATTCAAAAGCTTTGAATCTCTTGAAGTGTCCGTTATCAAAATCTCACTGCCAGGTGGGGATAACCTCTTCGTTATCTCTGCCTATGCAACTGGTGGAACTGTTCTCAAGCTCAGGGAGGAGCTCAATTCCTTGCTCGAAATACTCGAACTGAACAGGCTGCATAACTATTATATTCTTGCTGTTGACCTGAACGCATACATCATGGCTGAACGCCACCAATAATCCAAGAGGCGTATTCCTGAAATCGTGGATAACAGAGAACCAAATTGAATACAGGTGCAATCTATATGGGTCGGGGTTCCCAACATACCCTAGGACAAATTCATATTTGGACCTTTGCATTGCTGACGCAAGACTTGAATTCAGCTTTAATAGTCCTCAACGGAAACTGCAGGTGCTTCCTTATGATAGCGACCATAACGCAATCGTAATGGAAATCAATCATCACAGCGATGATTTCTTCCTCATTCCAGTTCAACATGAAAATCATCGGTTGAATTTCAAAAAAACAGACTGGGGAAAGTTTCAAAAGCAGTTTAATCGTGAGTACCAGAAGCAATGTCCCCCTTCTGATGGTGGCAACTCTTGCTCAATGGTTCCTAATGACAGGAATTTAACTAACGATGAAATAGATGTCTATTTATCGAAGTTAGAGAAGCTGACGTTGGAAACGATTGAGAAAGTAGTTCCCAAGATAAAACATCGAAACAATATGAAAGGATATGAAACACCAACCATCGCAAGGTTGAAAAGATTGAAAAGCCTTCTTCTCACACGCGTCAACAATATTTATCGGCGATTTTTGGATTACAACCATCCCTCGTTGGCTTTGTTGAAATTACATCTGAAGAATGTCCGGAACTTAATCCGGTCATACTTCAGGAGTGAGTTCAGCAATCAATGGGCGGAAAAATTGAGGGGTATTAGCCCACAGGACCCAGACGGTGTGTTTGTGAAAGTGAATAGCATATTCCGCAAGAAGTCTCGAGTGGAGGTATCGAATCTTGAAGTCACTTGTGATGAGATAAATCTTCTCAATAGGGCTGGTATCGAAATTGATAGTACGACTCCGGATAGAAATGGAAACAGGATTATTTGTGAAGGATTGGATAAACTTGCCCTGATTGGAACACATTTTGAATTGGTTCATCTACCAAACCCTGAGAGAGGGAACGAAATTTTTTCAGAAGTCGTTGAAGCAAAAGTTACCGACTTCAAATCAAGCCTGAACGGTCAATCCATTCTTCATTTCAATGAAACATTAACATCTGACCTCATACCGAGCTTGAATCTTATTGATTATTTTGTCAGCTATGAAGACTTATGTTTCATATTTCGCAAGATAAACAACAAGAAATCATGTGGTACTGATGGTATTCCAAATGTAGTTCTCCGACATTTGCCTGAGGTTGCTATTAGGAACTATTGCATATTGTTCAACAACATGTTGAGCAATTCATATTGCCCAAATGAGTGGAAAAAGGCTAAGGTATTTCCGATCTTAAAGAAAGGAAAAGAATCTTCATGCCCCAAAAGCTATCGCCCAATCAGCTTGCTGCCTAACATCAGCAAGGTGTTTGAAGTGATACTCAACAGAGCATTAAACGCCCACATTGAGGAAAATGAGTTGTTGCCAAATTGCCAATTTGGTTTTCGTGCCAGGCATTCGACCACACATGCAATAACGAAAGTAACCTCAGACATCTGTTGGAAACTAAATGATAGACAATGTGTTGGAGCATGTCTCATTGATATGGAGAAAGTCTTTGATACGGTATGGTTAGATGGACTAGTTTTTAAACTCCTTCAGGACAATTCCCCAGACACCTTGTCGCCATGATGTGTAATATGTTATACGGGAAATCGTTTGTTGTAACTGATGGAAATCTGACAACAATGCGCGAGTTCAAGGTCTTGAATGGTCTACAGCAGGGAACAGTTACTGCGCCTCTACTCTTTTCAATCTTCATTCGCAAGCTGTTGAACGGCTTTGATTTTAACGTCTCGCCAGCGCAATCATTGGTAGCGTTTGCTGATGATCTGATCATCTATACGGCAGACCGAAAAGCTACAATAGTTCAGAGCAATCTCCAAAAAATGTTCAATGATGTACAGCTGTACACTGACAATTGGCGAATGAAAATCAATGCGTAGAAGTGTGAAACAATCTTGTTTCGGACAACGCTGCAGGGGGTCAGTCAAGACCTGAAACGTAATTGGAAAGATTTCCACATCATGGCTGGTGAGAGTAGTCTAGAACGGGTTACACATAAATCCTGTGTTCGATACCTCGGTGTTTATCTCGATCAGTATCTGTACTATACTGAACATGTGAAAATCATGCTCAGTAAGGCACTTAAAGTAGTCATGGCCCTTCGAAGGCTCTTTCATTCCAGATCCATTGATCAAAAGGTCAAAATTATCTGTTACAAGACACTGGTTGGACCAGTTTTGACATATGGATGTCAGATCTGGTACAACCAGAGTGCTAGTATTATGGAAAAATTAAGAGTTTTCGAAAGGAAATGTCTTCGTGCATGTACTGGTTTGTACAGAAAGCCTGAGACGGATTGGAAACATTATATATCGAAAAGAAGAATTTATCAAACTGCTGAAGTGACGAGGGTCGATATCTTCATATTGAAACTTCTTCGGAATCATATCGCAAGATCTGTAACTGTGAGTGAAAACCATTGGATTTCACAGCCGTTCCACCCTACAGACGGGTATATAGCGACTTGCCTCGCTACTGGCTTCATTCCTCCAGAAGCATTCGTGTATTTGGACATGAATCGATATGTTTTTGATTCTGACGGCGTCCCAGTCTTATATGACATATATCGACGGGCCACCGGTAAGAAGATAAAATATCCTCCTAATTTGAGTTCAGGAGACCAACGATTTCAATGGAGATACTCATTTGCTAGATTTGTTGAAGCTGATCGAGTTGAGACGGGGCAATCTAGGTTTTGGTGGCTGAATGACAATGTCTCAATTATTCGTGTTTATTTTCAGTTTTGGTGTTCTTCGTTATTTAGTTTTTGAGTTTCAGCTCATTATTGCTACATTTAGTGTTGTTGTTTATTTGTGTTAAAAATTAGGTATAGGTTAGGTATATGTAATGTTTACTATATTCCGTTAGAGATAAGATTAAACACTTAGGTTAGGAACATTGTTATTGATTTTTTTAGTATAAGATAAAGTTTTTGATTGTATTTTATTAGAAATAAGTTACAACATATTAGGTGTAGGATCAAAGTTTCACTGTTGTGTTTTGATTATAAATCATTTTAGGATAGTGTTGGTTGGTTTTTTCTCCTTTTTCTAATTAAATTTTAAAAATATGTAATAATCGTAATTAATTGAATTTGCTATGTTTTTTTTTTTTGATGATATGAGTTAACGATAACGTACAAATTTAGAGAGCCATTTGGGCCATTAAGTTTTTTGATTGTTATTGTTTGGAATTTGCTTTATATTCTTTTAAAATTTATAACGATTAGTATTAAATAAAGCGCTTTTGACTTGACTTGACTTGACTTAACTAAAACTGGTGACACATCTTTTCGGGGCAAAAAGAACTGAGGTGGGGACGGTATTATATATTCAAACAATTCTGCGAGCTACTGTCGCAATTATTGACGCAACTGTTAATAACATGATGATCAATATTGATTGAAAAGAAGCAACGAAGAAAAGTGAATGAAAGACGTTAATAGCAGGTACTCGAAAGCACTAGAATAGACCAAGTAGATCCATGAACAATGTCTGGAAATAAGCAAGTGACGTCCCTGCGGGTATTCAGAATTTCTCGAATATCCCATGTAGTTCCCGTCAGAACATTCGCCAATATACAAGAAATGGATTGAATGACTTGAGACCCTATAAAAAGCCGAGCTGAATGATTGGGGGGCATAGTGGTAGTAACAACTGCGATATTAAAACTGCGATAAGAGTAGAGCAAGAATTGAAATTAATGATTGTGCATTCTTAGCAAATAAACTCTTAACTTAATTTTAAGACAGTGCGTTTTGACTATCCCGGAACATTAACCTTATCGGCTGTGAAGGGAAACCTTTTGATGGCTCCTCAACGCACAAGTGTTTCGATAAATATTGACTATTTGATAGAAACTGAAATAGCCTCTTTGCTACAAGATTCCCATAATTTCTCCTCTACTTTTATTGCCCTTTTCGTGAAGGTCCCTCAAACACTTTGCCTATGCAGACTGTTCGATTACTACAGATATTTACGAGAAATGTTTACCGTTTCACTAGCAAACATTTCCCTTTCCAATAAATTCTCCCATAGTGGTACACTAGTAAAAAAAGTTATCAAATAGATTTTGTAATGCTTCCCTTCTAGGTTTTTGGTTAAGTATGTCACTACTCTGGATCCCAGTGACTTTTCAGTAGCATTTTTGACTTTTCCACAGTATATCTGTAACTTTCCCAGATACTCGTACCATTTGAATTTGCTTTGGTTACAACAACAACAATGGCTTTTCCTACTATAGGGCCTTTGCATCGATCCAGATACTACATTTTTGATTAGATGTTGTCAAAGTTTCTAGAAAAAAAAGTATAAACAAACCATGTATTGAATATACATATGTACGTCCAACTGAAAATTTTCTTGGGCAAATTTATGATTGCAGTCTGCATATCGTAGATTGAGTACAAAACTCTTCTGACAAGAGCGTAGTTCTGTCTACCCAAATTTTCTCCGTTTGGATTATCATCCGCTTACCTGAACCTATTTAGATAAGCAGTAGACTATCTCAAATTTTCAGCTAAGAGATTATGGTTGCATTTTCCTGTTGAAATTGAATTTTTTTTCATACCAAATAGTATGAAAAAATTGATTTGTGGGTAAATTTGACTAGAAAATCTCATTATTTGACCCATTTTGTTCCTGGTTACGTTCAACAGTCAATTATTTTGTTTATTGGATATTCGCAGGGCAGTTTTCTTTTTCTTGAAGAAGATGGCTCAAGGAAGTCGAAACGCATCTGTTCACACAGCAAAACAAGGTCCGATGGCTTTTCAAGAAAAAGTATCTAGAAGTCATAATTTTATGCCGACATCACGAAATCACAGTATCATTTCAAAACCCATCGTCAGCATTTGAGGAAAAAGTAATTCTAACAATAGTCTTTCACCTGAAGCTAAAAATTTCACTGTAAATATTCACTCACCATGTCTTGATTTTGTTTTCTTGCCATCAACAATTTTTATTGATGAAACAATTATTGTTCTATAATTAAATGTAGCCGAACAATATAAAACTTTTCACGTGAAAGCACCATTAGCGATAAGCTTTTCCATTTGTAATTACCATTGCTTGCATACTTCTCGGAGATAATATTTATTTCCAGGTTGTTTGCATCACAGTTTCATCCATTCTTCGTTAGATTCCATGGAATTTCGTTAAATTTTGACTCGTTAAATTTTATATTCAATACTCGTTAATTTATGCTGTTTTGTATAGGACTTGCTGCCGGAAGCTTTGAAAGTTATTTGGAATCAAAATTTTCGAGTGATATTATCTTTCTAAAGAAAGAAAATTCTAATGATGATTTCATAATTGAAGGTAAATTTGCGTCTGATTGTGTACAATGAGTTAATTACAGGTGATAGATCAAAATTAAATATCGTCTGTGGTTAAGTATATATTATTTTTTATTCTCAGTAATATATATTTATAACAAATTTAATTATTCTCCAAGCATAAAAAGTATATTTATTGATTTCGAATAGCAAATACAAAAATAAAGAATATTGGGATATTTCCATCAATTTAATCAGTTTGAAACAGAATAAAATGAAAGCAATTGATGCAGAAAGTTAATGAATTGAGAAATTCAGAACTTTATACAATTACTCCAGTTTTATTTTGACTGTTCAAGCTGAAAGAACGCCAGGCGTTCGTATGCATATTACAAATATCCTTTAATAACTTGAAATAAACCAATCAAACATATATAAATACTCAGTCTTTTAACTTCATTCAACACGAAACACTATCCTATTCTATATTTAAGTCTATATTTAAGTATAAAAACATCCTTGTAAGCTTCTAAACTAGCTTCAATTCATTGCTACGTTGACTTCTATGTCTGCTGCTCACAATCATGCTGCAAATGATCATCGTCGTCTAAAATGTGCTTTGTTAACATGCTGTCCAAATCGGGTACGAAAGCCTTCGTCAGGATGCTGAGCAACAAGCACGACAGTCCCATGAACCAAAATATCCATCCACAGCCAACCGTCTTAATAAAACTAGGATACGATCTGGCGAAAGTCGTAACCAGCATCCAGCTCAACGACACACACATCGACCGCACGACAAAATAACGTCGTTTTGGCGTTAACACCCTGACGTATTTCCACGTTATTCGACACAATCCCATGCCGTAGAGGGCGATGAAAATTCCGTAGCACCCCAACGGTATGTACCCGTAATCATCGAAATGTCCAAATGAGCCTCGTATGTGTAAGTACATGCCCAAGCATATCAGCGAAATTGCCATCATAATGCCGGTTACGATGAGCGTTTTCTTGTCGCTCATTGAGATTCCTAAGAATTTCATGGCCGAGATGCTTGCCAGAAAGATTGCGGCAATAATGATGGCATTTAGTTCATGCGAAAATTGTTCATCTGGAAAGAAAGGAAAAATAATCTTGGTGAAATGTATTGTGGAATTTCGGCAAATCAGGATTTGTTGAATTTATTTTCTCTATAAATTATCGAAAGCATTGAAAGACGAAGCTATCAGTATCATAAAGGGTTTTGAGGAAATCAACTCAATAATTAAAGGAAATATATTCAAATATTTATGAAGGGAGAACTAGACAGGTTTGAAAAAGTTACCAAGTAGTATCCTGCGGGATGTTTAACAAGCTTTCTACTTAAATGGGTGGCTCTTCGCATGCAAGTATTTTACGCCAAACAGTCCCTTTGGCGAAATGTTGCCCGAAGTGTCCACCTTGAGCTTCTTCAGTTTGCAAGGATATCTACTTCGCTAGCAGTAGTAATGCATTCTTGGAAAATTTTAAGGAAATGTGATATCATGAAAATTCATCGCTAGGCAGATAATGAATGAAAATCAAGGTGATGTGGAGAAAATTTTCTCAATGATAGTTTTCTATTTGTTGGTTCAACGAATTTGGCAATGAATTTTATCCGAAAGAGAACGGACGAATCGATGAATAGAGTTTTATGACTCCCTAATGATAGAACAATGAAGTTTCTCGTATGAGCAAATAAACTCATAGATAAAATTAGGCAAAGGAATTATTGAAATAAGAATATATACCACAGTTTTTTACGGCCGAAAATTGAAACCAGCCATGGGAAAAAACTTTTCCACAGAGGAAACCTGCAAACGATTCTCAAAGAACCGAGTGAGAGGTAAGAAGCTGCCCATTAAGATATCTGCTCATAAAATTTCTGGGATACTGTGATGGGATTGGGCGAAAATAACAATAGATTAAATTGGTATACCGAGATTTATTTATAATCTAGTTAGCACAGAAAAAACGTTGACACAAGAGTGAGTATTATTCGGCCGAACAGAATGACATAATCAAGGCATTGACAGTAGCTCCAACTTGTGAGCTATTTAGATAACTATGACAATTTACACTGTTTGGTTCATACTAGTTCTTACGCTTGCCCTTAAACTAAACAATCTGGAATCCAAGATTTATTGCACAATTAAAATGTTTATCTTTACTTAAACATTTAGTTAGACCATCTGCTGGCATATTTTCAGTAGAGAAGTATTTTAACATTATAATTTTATTTTCTACAATTTGTCGTACAAAATGATGTTTAATATCAATGTGTTTGCTACGGCTATAAATAACATGACTTTTACAAATGTTTTATGCTGACTGACTGTCATTGAACAAAGTTACTGATAAATGTTTACCTAAAGATTCATAAAAAAAGCTTCTAAGAAATTTAGCCTACTTTGCTCCTTCACACAATGCCCTATATTCAGCTTCGGTGCTTAATAGGGCCACAGTTCTTTGGCTTTCCCATGACACTGCTGAATTTCCCAATTTAAATACATAACCAGTATATGAGTGACGGTCTAGCTGATTAGAAGCCCAATCCGCATCTACATATCCTGTAACACTTAATGAGGATTTTTCATATATTATGTAATAATTAATTTTTTTTTGTAGCACTACAGCCCCTTTCAGGCCTTCGCTTAGAGATAGCTAGAGTATCGGCACTCCACAAGGTGATATGATTATTATCACGCTTTGGCCGTGTGTTCGTTCGTTCACCCAGCTGCGATACTTACTTATTTTAAGCCAGCGCGTATCATAACTAAACAGGCTTATAGTCCGTTGAAGAATCACTTGAACTAAATCTCGTTGACGCCAACGATACTCGAACCAGAGACCTTCTGCTTACGGGCTTGGTGCTCTAACCACTAAGCCACGCGGACTATTATGTTATAATTAATAGTCCCTTTTAAATATTGCATTACACGTTTGGCTGCTTTCCAGTGTGCATCAGAATGACAATTATTAAATTGGCTGAGCAGGCTTGCTGCATGCATAATATCTGGTCTGGTACAAACGGCTATGAACATAATACATCCCACTAGACTTCTTTACTTGGGATCCATATTAGTTTGATCTCCTTTCTCAAATTTTATGCCACATTCCAGAGGTGTACTTGCAGGCTTACAATTAGTCATATTAAATTGATCTAATACCTTCTGTATATAGTTTTTCTGATCCAATATAATTTGATTTTGTCTTTGATTTAATCTCATTCCTAATACATGTATAGCTCGGCCAAGATCTTTTGTTTCAAACCTTTTCATCAGTTTCTCCTTGAGCGCTTTCTTTTCTGGTGTATCTTTACTTATACCTTACTTTACAGTAATATCAAACTCCAAGCCTCATTTTTCTCAAATGATTTTTATTCATCTTCAACAGCTTCCCTCCAGTGTTCCTTTTCAGGTCCTGATATGCTTCCTCTATATTCTGTGGTTCTCCATCAAGATTTGTTACTGTCATTGCTATTACAGCATTCACACTCTCATCAATGTCTTCATAATAACTAGAATACTGATCTTGAGTCATGTCTGGATTCCATGTGACATCATTGGGGTCATCCCTAGAGCTGGAGTCAGAAACAGTTGAATTAGTTGTGATCGAGTCAGATAACTCTCTAGTAGGCGAGGGATCGACATTGTTATCTTCATTTGTCCTCACAACATTTTCTATTTCATCATTTAAATTTATTTGACAATCAGTAGTAGTGTTATTCTGATTTATTTATAAGTATTTATACATCATTCCTACCAAGAACCACACATCTCTAGATTTAATACATTTGGAGAGATTTTGAGGATCAATTAGTCTGTACCCTTTTGACTCATTACACTTTCCTACAAAAATGTATTGTTCACTCTTTGCATCTAGTTTCTTACGCCTCTCATCAGAGATCATGGCATAAGCAACACAGCCAAATATTCTCAAAATTGATAAATCAACTTTAAAACCAGACCATTTTTCTTCTGGTGTGGTTCCTCTTACCGCTTTACTTGGTGATTTATTCTAGATAAAGATTGCTGTATTCAAAGCCTCAGCCCAGAATCTTTGGTCCATACCTGTATCTTGTAGCATACATCGTCCGGTCTCCATAATCGTGCGATTCGCCCTCTCCGCAACTCCGTTCTGTTGTGGAGAGTAGTGAATCCTTTAACAGTCGTCTGGTGCACGATGCCATGCTCTTAGAGGAATGTCTGGAAATGTTTATTCACATATTCACGACCATTGTCTGTTCTAATCATCTTTATTTTCAAATTAGTTTTTTTTTCTACAAAACTTTTAAAGGTCTTGAATACAGACGGAACTTCATCTTTGCTTTTAATAAAATAACCAAATGTCATCCTAGTATAGTCATCTATAAATGTAAATAAACTGACATATGCCTACATAAATCAGAACGTATGAGACGTAATTTCCCAGTGGCTCGACTAAAGGATTGTTTTGGGAATGGTATTCTGCTCTGCTTCCCTTCAATATATGCCGCACAGGGATTATTTTTACTATAAGTGTAATTAATTCCACTTGCCATGCCTTGTTTCAGTAATTTCATACTTCGCTTGTTCAGGTGTCCGAGTCTCCGATGCCAAATCTCCTGTGATTGGTTCACTTCACTAAAACACACAGCTTCTACGCGTTTCCCATCCATGGACTGGATCTGTGGCTCTACCAAAGTCACTGTTTGACATGTTGTAGCCAGCTCACGACCATTTGTTGATTGTTGATTCACTGTGCCCAGTTCATAGACACCATTCACCTTTGTAGCACTTGCAACTGGCATTTTTCCCCAATAAACATTACACTTTTCAATGTCAAAATGAACTTCAAGTCCCTTAGAAGCCATTTTGCCTACGGAAATAAGGTTTGTTGACAGTCCTGGCACAAAAATAACCTCATTTAATTTTGTAACTTGAGATTGTCCTTTCAACAATAATTCCATTTCACCATGACCTTCACTATGCATTTTCTGGTTATCAGCAACTGTAACTAACCGCGGAGTGTCCACAACATAATTTTTCAATAGATTTTTGTTGTTTGTCATGTGACATGTAGCGCCGGAGTCGA
This sequence comes from Odontomyia ornata, assembly GCA_963969285.1. Taxonomy (NCBI): domain Eukaryota; kingdom Metazoa; phylum Arthropoda; class Insecta; order Diptera; family Stratiomyidae; genus Odontomyia; species Odontomyia ornata. The sequence goes on along the minus strand of OZ017739.1, from coordinate 5,105,470 downwards.
CATACCAGGTATTCGAGTTCACAGCTAGTGCTGTCAATAATGTTCCGTTGCACGCTCTCTCACACTTTTCACTTTCACCCCGTTTATTAATATTCCTATTGTACGTTTTAGTTGGACAGTTTTTAGCAAAGTGATTTAGTTTTTTGCAAATGAAGCACTTTGGAAGACTTGTTTGTAAACATCGCACCTTCACTCTTGTCGAAGTCTCTACGTAAATTTTCTTGTAGTAATTTACTTTTCACGGTTTCAGTGCACAATTTAATGTTCGAATTTTCTAAAGCCATGATAAGCGGATCATAGTCTGGGGGTAAGCCGCTTAGCATTAACACTGACAGAAAATCATCTTCTAATGGGGTGTTTATGTCTCGTAATTGTTGACCCAAGTCCGTGATTCTCAAGATATACGCTTCCATGTCACTAAATTGTTCCAATTTTAATCCAAATAACGTGCGTGAGAGTCCAATACGATGACACAGCCCCCTGTCTTCGTAGGCTGTCTTTAGGTTATTCCATGCCTCGTAACCAGTGGCAGAATTTCTAACGTGGGAAAAACACGAGGGTTGAACCATCAAACATATCTTTGTGAGTGCCCGTAGTTGTTTGCGGTTGTCATTGACCTTGAGAACACCCAGTGCAGATTCTTTGATGCAATTCCATAAATCTTCATTGACTAAATACATCCGCATCATTAAATTTCAGTTTACATAGTTAGATATTCCACTAAGCTTTTCGAAATTGACTGTAATTCCGGAATTTGTTGCTGTTGAAGGTAATGGCGCCGGCACTGACACCTCGTCCCCACGCGACATCGCGTCTTCCTTGAATGTTGCGATTTTTAGAAAATAAATTTTTACGCACACTTATTTATCGCGTATTCTGGGCCCATAACGTGATGGGATTGGGCGAAAATAACAATAGATTAAATTGATATACTGAGATTTATTTATAATCTAGTTAGCACAGAAAAACAGTTAACACAAGAGTGAGTATTATTCGACCGAACAGAATGACATAATCAAGGCATTGACAGTAGCTCCGACTAGTGAGCTATTTAGCTAGCTATGACAATTAACATTGTTTGGTTCATACTAGTTCTAACATACCGAATAATTGTCCAAAGAAAGTTAGCCCTAGAAGAGGAACTATTGTAGTTAAGGTGCATTCTTACTACCTACCCAAAAAGAGGCTTACAAATCGTTATGTTAGCCTATCTACTACCTAAACTATGAAAGAGATGTTAAATAATGAGCACGTTTTATAATCTGCTGGCCAGTTTTATTTTTATTGCATATATATATTTCGGCTATGAATTTCAGCCTTTCTCAGTGCGAGTACAACTAAAAAAATTTACAAATTTTAATGTTCTTACATCTACCTAACTGTAAATTGGGTAGGAAAATTCTTTAACCATCCCTACTTGCTTTCTTATTACAAATCACTGCTAATCCCAACCGTAATTACAGGCACTTAAAAAGCCAGGAATATCCGTTTCCTTGGTCCGCGTTGAGTAGGTTCCCACTTCTGTTTTTGTATATCGCGATACTTTCGTCCACGTCTAATTTTCTAAAATTCCTAGTGGTATTCAATATCAATCCTGTGGTTTTCTGCTATTATGTGTTCCGCTACCTTTGATTTTCTTTACGCCAATTTGCTTGATTTTATGTTTTTCTTCGCTCTGTTTGCCTCGCAAAAGAGCTTGTTGACCCGTATCTTAAGTGATCGGATTTTAGTCTGCCCGACGTATATTCCATTTTTTTTCCATTTTACCAATACTGTCCTTCGTTGTACCAAGTTTGTTGTTTTGGCTGATAAATAATACTTCAGCTGTGTTCATTCTCCTTTTGAGCTTTTTCGAGACCTTGTATCACATTCGGTGCCTCTTTTCATTTTTTCTCGCGAGTCTGGTATAGCCTTGTGCTACGTTCCGCTGCTTTTTCCAAATGAGCTTTTCAATTTTTAAGGTTTTGTACTAAAATACAAAACCCTATTGCAATCACGACCTGTGTCCGTCTGTCCGTCCGTCCGTCCGTCCGTCCGTCCGTCTGTATGTCACATCACTTTTTCTCCGAAACTATAGAGGCTACAGCCATGAAACTTTGTAGAAAGGTCAGAAGTGGTGACCTCTTGAAAGTTCAAGGGTGGAAAAATTTTTCAAAGGCGTTTAAGGGGGGTCTCCCCATATAAGGGGGTGACCCCTCAAGAAATTTTTTTCACCATTGGTAGTCAAATAGGATGTCATTAGAAAGGTCTCAATGAGATCTTTTCAAAACAAGTCTTAAAATTGTCTTATAAGTACCGAGGGGGGCAGGGGAAGGGGATATGTACGAACTTTTCGTGTACCCCCCCTCGCGATTGGACACCTTCCATCCGAAAAATCTGAAAAAAATCATGAATGTAGGCCTTAATGAGTACAACAACAACAAATACATGAGAAGTCGAAATTCACTCAACTTTGTTAGTAATAGTATGATTTATCAATTTTCTATTTTCTTGAATAAAATCTAAACGGTACCCTTAAACTCAATAAAGTTTAGCAAAGAGATGACTATTTATAAGATTGATCTTTTCGGAAAGTTTCATAAAGATCGAATAGTATTTACCGAAGTTATAGTGATTTGAATTTTCGTGTATTACTATGGAGCAATATGCCCTGTATTACTATGGAAACATATTGCTATGGAGCCATATGCGCTTTTTACCGACTTAGACACTACAGCTTTGCTAGAATTTGCATGAAAATTTCAGGAGTGATAGGTATCATGAATATGAGTACATACAATTGAAACAAGTCGAAGAGGCAGGAGAGAGCTCCTAGCAAAAGGGTTTTGTAACCATTCTAGGATTCGAAAAAATAGGCCATGAATCGATGATTACAGTACAGAGGAGTGGCCCCTGAAAAAAAATTTCATGAAAGCCGATATGAGTATCAACTGAAAGTTCTCTATGAGAGCTTTTTAAAACAGTTCTTAAACTGACAGTTTTTGCTTCAGTGGGAGCACAGGGGGGGAAATACATGAAAAATGTGTTTCCTCCCTCGCGAATGGACACTAGTGATCTAAAAAATCTGAAAAAAATATCAAAGGAGATATTTATGGGTATAACTATAACAAATACCTCAGAAGTCAAAATTCGTTCAACTTTGTTAATAATAGTATGATCCTCGAATTTCATATTTTCTCCAATTAAATCGTCTTTGACATGTTTCTTGATTTTATTCGTTGCTGGTTACTGCATTTTGTAAGTTGAGTACAAACCCTTCTGACATGAGCATAGGTCTGTCTACCCAACTTGTTTGTTTTTCGTAACCGTTTACCTCTGCAAGCTTCGTGATATAATCTCGCTCTTTCTTCATTCCTTCTTCGCTGAGTGGCAGGAGAAACATTCTATGAGCCAAATGATGAAATACAGCCATTTTATGTTGATCGCTATGACTCGATGTGATTGGTATGATTCGCATAGTATTGGTTGGTTTCCGGTATATCTCAACTTTGCTCATGTCCTCCTTTGTAATGAGTGTGTCCAAAAATGGCAATTTGCCGTCGTTTTCTACTTGATACGTGAACTGAATATTCTTGTGTGCTGCGTTTAAGTCTTACAATGTCCTGTGTATTTCACCTTTTTTGATAACCACAAAACAATCTCCAACATATCAAACCCAGTGATTGGGTAGCTTTCCTTCGTCTTTTAGCTGGGATTCGATGATGTTCATACAAATATCGCTGATGAAAGATGATAATGGAATACCCATCGGTGCACCTCCTACTTGTTTATAGAATTCTCCTCTGAACATAAAGTAGTTCTCTTCCATACATAATCTTGCTAATTGCATACATGCTCGTGTTTTTCTCTTACTTGGGGCATTTCCTTGTTTTAGAAGTCAATCCTCCAATGCATTTAGCGCTTCTTTTGTTGAAATTCTTAGGTAAAACGTTTTGACATCGAAAGATATCACAATGTCATCTTCTTCGAGCTGTTTTATTTCGGCCAGTTTGTCGGTAAATTGTTTGCTGTTTTTGATGGTATAATTTGCTGCACTCTTCATGTCAGTAAACACCTTTGTTTAGCAATTTTGATCGTTGGTGATTCCTCGGCCGCAATAACTCCTAATACTACACTGTCTCTCTTGTCTGCGTGCAGATAATATACTGGTTTTTCCTCCAACTCCTTCACCATCTTTTCAATTTCATGTTTCGATTTGCGCAGTTTTTCTAATGCATTTGTTATTTCGTTCATTATTTCTTCTTCTTCCCCTCTGGTAAGCACCCTGTCTTTTGGCGTGCTGCTGATACCTGCCTGCTTCCCTGTTCACAGTTATCTCCTTTTTGTTGATTGGCTGATGAATTACATATTTTAGACTGTTTTTCAAGAATTTTAGCTGTTCGCTCATAAATTGCTGTCACGATTGGTTTACAACGAATCCCAGAATTCGCTTTATTGATGCGGGTTTCAATGAACTGCTTTCCTTATTCTGCTCCCTTTTAAATTGCTTGAGTTTCCTGTCCAGAATCTTCCTTTTCTTATCATCCTGCCGTTTTTCTGCTACCTTTATCTTAGTAAGAAATGCTGTGAGTGTATTCATGCTTCCTCCATTTTAGCTTCCAACTTTGCTCTCAAGAAATTGATACTACTTTGGATGAGCGCCGCTTCCTATTTTTGCGTTCGGTTTGCTGCCATTTTGGTGAGTATTTTGAGCCTGTGACTACGCGTTTTTTGCACTGTTCTCCTCGATTATTTTAATTTTCAGAGATTCGATATCTGGGAGAGTATCTCGAGTCTCGATCGCACATTGGAAATTTTCAAAGCTATCCAGCAGCATTATTGTAAGCAGGTCGTCATTGATTTCCACCTCCATTGACTGCGATTTCTCCACAATGTCAAAAAACTTTGCGAGGTGCCTCTTCACAATTTCTCTATCCATCATTTTATGCTGCGTGAGTTGTTACAACAATATTGCTTCGCGAACCGCACCTTTTAAGGCGTAAATTGACTCGAGTTTGTCCCAAACTTCCTCTGATGTGACACAGCAACGAATTTGTTTTAACTCCGAAGGAGAAATAGTGTTGATGATGTCCGATTGTGCTTTTTTGTCTTGCGCGAGCCGCATATGCTTTTTGCGACGCTTTTAATTCACTATCGGTGCCTTGTGTTGCTGGTTCAGGAATTTCGCCATCTACATAGTCCCAGGTGTCGTTTTTTACTGAGATGGAATCTGCCTGGATATTTCAAGTATGGTAGTTGTCAGGAGATAGCATTTCCAGACGAGCGGAGATGACGAAATTTGGCGCCATTTCAAAGAAATCACCTCAACGTGACGGAATCACAATTCTACTTTTCCACGCGCTGGCATTTGTTGTGTCTGGGCCCATAATCTGTTAACGCAGGAGCCCAAAAAATTAAGGCGACAAATAAACGACCCGAACGAAAAAATTAGCAAAGCAAAACTGTACACGTCCGATGTATTTAAATAAAAGTTTACTACAATGACAAAAATAATAAAACAAAAAGAGAACAATTCATATATTTGCGTACAGGTATGTGAATGAAAAGATGAGAGCGGAGTGAAACAGTTGAATATATATTTTAACACTGATCATTGGCCAATGATCCACTGTCAACATATGTCCATTACTGGTAATTGATTAGCAGATATAAAAATTTTCTCATATAGAAACTACGCATAGTTACAAAAAGGTCAAGCATCTGCCAAGCGTTTGCCGAGTGTTTAGAAAGCAAGGTGTATCACAACTCATTAAACCATTTTTTTTGGAAACATGAAGTATCACGATAAGTTATAAAGAAAAATTATGTCCAATATAAACTAAAAGTTTTTTATTATAGCAATGACTATTGACCTAAAATTGATACAAGATTAGCCTAGATTTGGCTCACTGTTGGTAATAAAAATTGGCTCAGAATTGGCGCACTATTGGTCTGGTACTGGTACCTAGCATGGGCCAATGATCCACTGTCAATATTGGCCTACCACTGGCAAATTATTGGCTGACTTTCAAAATTTATAGATCAAAATATGTTTCGGTGAAAAGAAATGACAAAAAGTGCGAGTTGTTGATGAAACTTTGGCTATTGGGAGATTTTAATAAAATAATGACGCATGAGCATAAAAAAAACAAGTTGGGTAAACAGACCTACGCTCATGTCAGAAGGGTTTTGTATTCAATTTTCAAAATGCAGTCACCAGATTGAATAAAGTCAAGAAGCATATCAATGACGATTTTATTGGAGAAACTATGAAATTCGAAGACAATACTATTATTAACAAAGTTGAAAGAATTTCGACTTCTGAGGTTTTTGTTATTGTTCTACTCATAAATATCTCCTTGATAATTATTTCAGATGTCCATTCGCGACGGAGGAAACACATTTTTCATGTATTTCCCCCCCGTGCCCCCACTGGAGCAAAAACTGACAGTTTAAGAACTGTTTTGAAAAGCTCCCATGAAAGCTATCATTTCATACTCATATCGGCTACGTTTGATGAATTTTTTTTCAGGGGCGACTCTCCTGTACTGTTATCATCGATTAATAGCCAATTTTTTCGAATCCTAGAGTGGTTACAAAGCCCTTTTGTTAGAAGCTCCCTCCCGCCTCCTTGACTTGTTTCACTTATGAGTATTAATTGTAGGTACTCAGCTTCAGTCATTCATTAAATTGAATCAAGTGTTCAAAGCATGCGCCTTAAACGTTGAAGTTGGGAAAAAATAACTTCGTAACTTCTTCGTATTTAAAACAGCCACTATTTTGTTTTACGATTACTGATACCACTAGCTGAACTGATTCTCAAAGTTATTCATGACACCTATCATTCCTGAAATTTTCATGCAAATCCTAGCAAAACTGTAGTGTCTGAGTCGGTAAAAAGCGCATGTTGTTCCATAGCCATATGTTGCCATAGTAATAAATGCAGCGCATATTGTTCCATAGTAATACTGGAAAATTCAAACCGCTATAACTTCGCTAAATATGATGCAATCTTTACGAAACTTGCAGGGTTGATCAATCTTATAAATAGACATCTGTGTACTGAATTTCATTGAGATTAAGATTTTATTCAAGAAAACATAAAATCGATAAATCATACTATTACTAACAAAGTTGAGTGAATTGCGACTTCTCACGTATTTGTTGTTGTTGTACTCATCAAGGTCTACATTCGTGATTTTTTTCAGATTTTTCGGATCACAGGTGTCCAATCGCGAGGGGGGGGGGGACACAAATTTTTCGTGTATTTCCCCTCCCTGTGCGCCCCTCGAAGCAAACTTTTCCTAACTAAGACCTGTTTTGAAAAGTTCTCATCAAGACCTTTCATTTGATACCCATATCGGCTACCTTCAATGAAATTTTTTTTTCGGGGGGTCACTACCCTACATGAGGAGACCCCCCTTAAGTACCTTATAAAATTTTTTTGTAAATGAACTTTGAAGAAATCACCACTTTACACCTACATACAAAATTTGATGTTTCTAGCTTAAGTAGTTTCCGAGAAAAACTGCTGTGACACACGGACGGACGGACGGACGGACAGACAGACGGACAGACGGACAGACAGGACGCGATTTTAGAAGGGTTTTGTAAAATTATTTTACAAAACCCTAAAAACCAAGCATTAACAAAGATTTGATCAATTATTCACAAAAAATTGGGAACGTAAGGGGCAATCATTGGCCAAGCATTCTCATATAGTAAATACGCATCAGTATGAAAGGCTCAAGCTTTAGCCAATCATTCGGTAAGCGTTTGCCTGTCATTGGCCGAGTTCATCTCATAATTGACGATATCTTGCACATTTTACATAACTCATACCTTTATTATGTTGTAATGTGTCTAGGTTGAGATCAGGAAAGTGAATTATTTTAGATATATGTTGTCACCCTTAAGTTGTTGGTTGCACTTTTCACTTTAATCAAAACGGGAGGTTTAGGTTTTCGAGGCAGACTACGCAAAATACATGAAAAAGAGAGTATCTTCAATCTGTTTAAGAACTCATTGGTTTAAAAGAAACATTAACTATTTTAAAAGTAATGGAGGCCATTATAAGCACAAGACTCAGCTAGGTTTAACTTCATCTTCAGACATCAATGATATCAAATCGTTGACCAATCATCGCAGCCGGCACCAGCACTAAGGAATACGACAACACTTAAGGCACGAGACATGAAGCAGCACCCAACAGGAAACTCCACTGATCGAATTCGAAACAAACCCGCAGCAGTCAATAGAATTCCCCACGTATTAATTCCCAAACCTTCTTGAATAATGCAATCCAATCGAATACGCCTGAAGGCCCAATTTGAATATCATCAAAGTGGACGCGGTTAACAATGCCGGAACCTGAATGCAAGAGTACGCATACGGCACGGGACATCTTTCCCCCAGTACATTGCGTACCTAAAAAGTCTACACTTGCGAGTATTCTTCCACCAACGTACGTAAATGCTTGGTGAAGAAGAAGATGATCGAGTAAATAACGGGTGAACAAATTAAATGACCAACAGCAGGGCAGCCATAAAAAGTTAGCATTCGCAAACACAGACCACGTAAATTTTTTGGGAATGACATAAATGAAAAATTAATTGAAATGCTTCAAAACTTTCTATAGCTGCAATTACATTGCATGTAAATCCAAGCTTGTAGACTTAACCGCCGCTCAATTTAAAGTCTTTCCCCGAAATATTGACGGATAAATATGGAAGTGGTCCCATAAGTACTTAGCCTACAAAAGAAGAATAAAAATTTTGGAACAGTGGCAAGTAAGTTCTCAACATAATCTCCTCTTGGCTTGATACACTCAACCAAGCGATGCTCCAACTTCTTTAACCCATCTGAAAAATGCGTTTTCTCGAGGTCTGCAACGAAGGGCCTCGTGGAGACTTTGAACTCCTCATTTGACTCAAACTTCTGCCCAGCAATCGACTTTTTCAAGTTTGGAAACAAAAAAAAGTTACATTGGCCAGATCTGGAGATTACGGGGGATTGAGTAGTAGCCAAATTCGACCCATTATGTCGTGGCGGCGGCGGAGGTATGAGCTGGTGCGTTGTCATGGTGGAAGATCTTTTTTTTCGCGTAATGGGGCCTTCTTTTCTCCAACTCAGTGTCAAATTGGCCAATAATTTAGGATAGTAGAGTTCTGTGACCACTTTGCCCTTCTCTAGGTAGTTGATGCAGATTTTACTATGTTAATCCCAAAAAAACGGTCGCTATCACCTTTACAGCTGATATGATAGTCTTTGTCTTCTATGGAGGACATTTGTCGGGTGAAGTCCACTATTACGACTACTCCTTGGTCTCTATTGTATACCAGTGGAGCCATGGTTTATTCGCGGTCAAAAAACGATACAGAAATTCTTTTGGATTTGGTTCAAATAGCGTCTCACGATTCCATTGTTGCCCGGAGTGAGCAAATATGACACCCATTGCGTCGGAAGCCTTCTCATATTCAAAATCTTAAGCAGGATATCACTCACGCAGTTTTTTTAAATCCTTACTGCCTCAGCTATCTCGCGCACCTTCAATCGGTGGTTTACCAATATGAGTTTGTAAAATTTTGTCACGTTATCCTCCATTGTAGCCATTTTTCGGGCACCTTGGCGATGCTCATCAAAAACCAATGTGTGACCACGAAGAAACTCATTAAACCAATTTTTTATGGTCGTCATTGCAGGCACAGAGTCACTGTATACAACATCCAAGCGCTTTTGGATTCCACTGGATAATTTCCCTTTCAAAAACAAGAATCGATTCACTGACCAATATTGCACCTTCTCCATTTTTTTACGACCGCTTCCACAAGCGGTCAATACAAAATTCCGGTTTGGCTGAAATTTTGACAGTAGTCATCGACAAAAATGAACTATACGATAGTGAATCTCTCTTGCGATAGTAACGCCGTTGAGCGGTAAGGCTAAGTACTTATCAGACCGCCTTCGTATTTACTTGGAAAAGTTGATCGAAAGGAAATGAACATGCAGATATAAAGTATATTCCTAAGTCTTTGAAGTGCAAGCTTCCAACAAAAAGGCATCTAAAAAACGACAGCAACTAGTGGCTGACCATGAAACATGCTGAAGTTAGTAGTAGAAAATGAATACAATGTAAAAAGAGCTGGAATCCGGGATGTAAGTGATTAAAATTGGATAACAATAAAAATGTAGGTGCAAAGCTCGATAGACTTCAAACTGAGCATCAGAGTATGCACTTTATCAATTTGATTCAATTAAAAGAAATAAATCTGACTTACCAATAGGGGGGCAATCCAACATCACAACAGACAACATCAAACCAAACAATATCAATCAAAATGAAAATTATGTTCAATGTGGTGCAGAAAATTGTTATAAATAAACCTCAATTCAAATGAATCATCATCATCTATGGTGTGGTAGCCCAAGCCAGGCTTTGGACTTTCAGGATTAATCTCATCTAACCCTCCTGGTTCTGTGGCCTTGTCCGCCAGTTGTTTACTCCCAACAAGGATCTGCTGTCCACTTCTATCGTGTCTTTCCATCGAGTCATCAGTGTTAACACTGGAAGTCTGTCTTCTGCCCTACTCGTTAATGTCCTATATGAACAAATTATTGCAATTAACGTACTTTACACAAGAGAAAACAGGGGGATCGATAAAAAGCTCATACAACTGATCGTTATAGCGTAGCTTCCACTCTGTTGCGTTCAAATGCGTCCGTTGCCTTTTCGGATTCTCCCATCAGGGTCCATGTTTCATTTCTATATAGCAGCATAGGTTTGACTAGTGTTTTGTAAATGCGGATCCCATTTTGCCTGTGTACCACTCTGTACCTTAGAATGGGAAATATGGAGTAAAATGCTTTATTTGCAGCGTGGTCAGGTTTTATCAAACTGGAGTGTTTTTCCTCGTTTGAGTCATGAATTCAGTTTTTGTTTCAACAACTCGCAGGCTAATTTGGTTCGCTTCAGGCTCGAAAATGCTCCTTTAACATCTGAGATTGACCGTGCCATAATATTGACGCCATCAGCATATGCCTCCAATTGTGTGGACTCGAACATTAGTGTACCCCAACTGATGTTTTCCTGATGACGTATTCCAGGGCAATATTAAAGAGCATTGGAGCAAGTTCACCCCCTCGTTTTAAGGTTGTTTCCATAATAAAGCTGCCAGTTAGCTCACAGTTTAGATTCTCTTACCTTTAGGGATATGTTGATGCAACTTTGCTGCACTGACACGTATGTGGACGTTACTGAGCTTACGTTGTACTGTGTATCTGGTACCTCGGAATAACTTTTATGAGGTAGTGGTGCCAACTTCTATCAGTGCCGCGGAATAAGTGCATGTAAGCGTGTAAGATACTATAAATAATAAGCCATTAATGGGCCAATTCTAGGCCAATCATTGGCCGATGCGGGAGAATCTAATAAATCCGCGTAATTTCTGTATTATAATGATTGACAGTGGATCGAGTTATTTGTAAAGGTCAGCTCTTATCATCTTCTGCTCGCCTGAGTTTGGCTGGTGATTTACTATTAATCAGGATTTCCTATGCCTTTTTCTTCTTCTTTGTAGCACTACAGCCCTTCTTGGGCCTTTGCTTAGAGATAGTTAGAGTATCTCATTTTCATGACCGTATTGATTTTTTCGGAAGTTGGTTTGGTCAGTACCATGCTCCCGTGTGCCTGCTCAGCTATGATATGATCTGATTAAGTCAGAACATATCATCACTGAGTAAGCACTCGTAGTCTGTCCGAAAAATCCTCTGAACTAAATCACGTTGCTCCCAACGAGATTTGAACCTTTCCTATGACCACATCACTTGAAATTCTGAAATGTTCAAATAAGCAAATCGAAAATAAAAACAAATCATACGCCAACAGCATTATTGGGGAGTATGAAGGTTGCTTTAGAGCTGGTAAATCGATGATAGACAAATTGTTTCCGGTGCTGGGAGTACAGAATAGACGTACATTAAATTTTTGCTAATTTTGAGCAAGCATATGCCAGTACTGATTATAATTTACTGCACTGAATAATGCTTTACTTTGGCATCCTAGCCAAATAAGTGCGTCTAACCGAAATGACAATAGTGTCAATAACTCCCAAGTCTGCATCAATAACCAACTCTCTGACGTCTTTGACACAATATCGGGCTAAACCAGGGAGATCGTGTTTCAGGCGGAGTAGAGAGGCATCGACCCTAGCTCATCTCCAAAACTACCATATCAGTCGTATTATACGGTAAACTAGATTATATCAAACCGCACTCAATTTGCTTTGATGAAATGGGATTTGATTGTATCCATAATCTTAAAAAGGATACTGTAAAGACTCCAGTACAAAAACTTTCAAATGGCTTTAGAAATCATGATGAGTCCATAGAAAAGCCAGCAGGAAAGCTAACTTAAAAAACAAAATCGGCCAAGTATCTAATACGCAAGCAAAATCAGCTCCAACAAACATTAACCCTATAGTAAAAAAATAAAGTTGAAAATACAAAGAGAACTATTTCAGATCAATCTTCCAAAAGCCCACCATCTGAAAAGAAAGAAAAATTAGAAGAACTTATGAATATCTCTACACCTGGAAAGAAAGGCAAACTAGCAGAACATACCAAGAGTGCTGCAGCTAAAATTGATAAAATACTAGAGCACCATGAAGGAGTTATCAACAACCAGAAATCAAGGAATACTAGAGCAACCAGATGGAAGCGCGCCAACTAAAAAGAAGGAAAAACCAAACAGCGCTCACAAAGTTGAACACCAGAAGAAGAGAGATTCGTTCAACATACTGCAGGAAAATATGTATCGTTAAAGATGTCTTTGAAGGATAATCAGAAATCTACTATGCCAGCAGTTATTTGGGGACATTACAAAGATAGATGCAGCATTCGCCTACTCAATCTACAAACATTTATTCAACCAATCAACATAATGAATCCTAGTAAACAAATCTTTCTAACGTTGCAAATTATCAGAAAAGGCATTTAGCCAATTCAGCCGTGGTTGGGGTGAACGCCACCAAAGTGGTTGAAGTGGGGTGGAAATTACGCTGCGTTCTAGTGGAACCACTGCATTGGAAGGAGGAGAACCACTTCAAAGAGGTGGCTGAATCCAAGACAAAGAACTCGGCCGGGGAGCCGTTATAGGCGAAATTATTTAAGAACACGACGAACAACATTCCTGCTCTTTTTGGGTTTTCGATTTGGGTGGAAAAGTAGTGACGATTGTGAACCAGACGGAAGTCAGTTGACCAGATAGTGGCGGAGGATTGTAAAAGAAGATGGATTCAAGAAGTACAAGATGAAACGAAGCATCGGGGGGAAAAGTCAAAGAACAAGCATCAAATGATCGGCGGAGAATAAGTAGGATCACATTGTGATAAAAGAATCAACAAAATCGTTGACGAAAGCAGCAAGTAAGGAGCCCCTTTGTTCTTCGTAGAGCAGTGAGTCAATAGATTTTTTTTATTTGCATAAATAAATTCAAGAAATGAAATTGTAACACATAACTAACCAGAGAGTAAATTATGGAAGAAAATGTGAAAATTAGGAAAAAATTAGATTTTCTTTTATTATTAAAATTGAAATAGATAAACATCAAATTTCAGAACTGCCTCAAAAACTACGTTTCAGTTTCGAAACAATTGTGCATTTTACACAAACGGGTGGTTAACCCTTAGCCCAATCTCTACTCAGGTCACATGAAGATTACCACTAATTGACGCGCGAAAGATTCGCCTTCAGCCTCGATTCAGATGCTTCGGTCTGGTTGGCATTTCATAAATTTCAGAAAAGATGCGATGCTCTGAAAAATTGTCAAGACATAAACACATGGCATGGTATCGGAACGCTCATCTGTTATTGGAAACTGTTCGTCATTGTTCAGCCAATTAACGAATAGGATGCAACATCGATATTACAAAAATATTTTCCCAATATATCAAAGTATAAAGTATTTGTTGCGTTCAATAATATTTTCCCAATTTATGAAGGTCCGTCCATAGAATATAATTTCTGGTCAATAGCTGCAGGTTAAATAACATCATTAATTTAATAATGATACTCATTAATATTCCATCACATTAGTATGGGATCAGTTGAATCAAGGCAAATTATCAGCGACACAAATCACTACAATACGACTTTTTGTTTCCCGCTCGAGTACATACAAGTATTTGTGTACTGATTCTCATATTACCTTTGCACGGACGTAGTACTATAAATTTGGAATTTTATCGCAAATTACCAACGACATGTGATTATTTTAATATTACACGCCTTATTAACATAATATTTGCCAAGCCTACAATGATGGCGACCTTGCAGTGAATTTAATTTAAGCATGAGAAGTGTTTATTATACTCGCACACTCGAAAAAAGTGCGGACGAAATTTCGACGCTTTCGACATTTCTTGTTGTCATATCCATCAAAGTAATCACGTGAAAAATCCGATGAATGTTATTATTTTGTTATTAATAATTTCATGATCCGGAAATATGCATATGAGGCGAAACAGTCAATAAATAGAAATAATGCTACATATGTTCGTTGTCAGATGAATATCTCGCAGATATGGATCGCGGTCAACTGGTCAATTGATCAACTACTACTGGTATTTCTGATTTTCATTGACTAGACTTGGTAGTACCTAAAACCTACCTACAGTATCTGTATCTGAACTTGCCAGAAGTGCTTATCATTGTTTGCTATTCGAATGCGTGTGCTCCTTCAATATTTCTAATGTGAATAATTTGAAAAGTCGTCAAAAGTATGTCTGGCGTTTGGCTCAGCAGGAGATTGGTACCTGACGTTCGCCTGTGAATGACCACTTAATTAACCTGCTTGAATTTATCATGTCGAACCGTGTGCACTTGATATGTTTGTTTGCACGTTAAACATTGCTAGTCATGTATGTGCATTGAGGTGATTGGATTATAAAGAATTAGTCTTCTAACAGTCCCGTCTAGTGTTAATTTTGTAAGGCCGGTGGACTGTGTTATAGTGAACCTGAAGGTCGTTTGATGAAAAGCCTTTTCATTATTCACAGGTTCTGTCTGGTATTCTATCGAATCCCATTCTTATGTGATACAATATTGCAGGTGAACGGTTCAGCTAGCAAATAGTTCCATTGTTGTTTGTAACATATTGATCTGTTATCAAAAAACGATCATAGACATTTACTGAGGCATGATTTTTGGCATCACATAATTCAAAGCATGGTTTTTGGACTTTTCGTTGACCAAGCTTAAATTTAAATTTATTTACTGAATGAATTGAAATGCACAAAAGCATCTTTGTTTTGTTTTCTATTTTGTAAAAACAGACATAGGAAACATACTGAAGAGAGCGAGTGATAAGGATCTAGACTGATTACCACCAGGCATGGCAACGTGATTATTATGAAATATTAATATTCTACGTCTAGCATTTTGTGGTATTCAGATGTATTTTCAGTCGCTCCTGCGATTCATTTTTTCAGAAAAAAAACTGGAGTCGTAAATTGGGAAATAATCTTTGAAATCGATTCATTTTGAAAAAAGTTGTGAAGACCCAATTAATTTAATGTCTGGCAGTTATTAGTGAAGGAAAACTATTGAAAGCACTATCGGCACTATCGATAGTATTTTACTATCGGGCCACTATCGATAGTCAAACCCTACTATCGATAGTTTTCAATATTATTCTTTGAACAAAAAAACAAATGATCTTTTTTGACCACATAACTTAGATTTCCGAAGGTTTTCCGAATAAATATTGGCCGGTTGGCTTTCCATTTAATTTTGCTACGGAACTGGGTTTATTTACTTCTAATGATGCTATTCTCTTGTTGTTAAGGAAATTCGTTCTAAACTGAAATAGCGTTTGTTCTAACGTTATAACAAATTTGTCAATTTTGTAGCAACAGAAGCACCACATATATTATCTCGATCATTAATCTAATCTGAGAATCACTCTGAGTCACATTCATCCTCCTTATCAATGACATAGATATTTGGCAATCTATTTATCTGTAGATTTTTTTTGAAAAGTTCCATACTTTCGAAAGTTTCGTTTTGTCATACTTTCTTCAGGCTTGCATGAAAGATTTCATGCAAGCCTGAAGAAAGTATGACAAAACGAAACTTTCGAAAGTATGGAACTTTTCAAAAAAAATCTACAGATAAATAGATTGCCAAATGTTTAACCTGTGGGAAGTAGTATAAAACAAGTGGAAACATATCGAATTCGAAAGATAATAGTAATAACGATTATATTAAAGAATTTGATATTGAAGCTGACGCTGTTCCAAGAGATGTGACAAATATGAACTCTGTTTGTGATGAGGACTCAAGAAGCCCAAGAAGTTTGCGATTAGTTAGTATTTATTTCAGATCGACTGAAAGTTACGAAGCTAATTCAACAAAAACGAAAGAGATTGACAATGCCTTGGCTTGGATGATCGTTTTAGATTTTCAACTATTTTCTTTTGTAGAAAATCAAGGGTTTCAAAATTTCATCTCTATCATAAACCCTAGATATGTGCTACCATTATACATTCCGTAAACATGCAGTACTCCAAACTGTATACAAAATTGAAAGTAATTATATCAGAGGCCAGTTATATTGTGATTACATGTTATTTACGGCCTTCATGCTCTAATCGGTCATATTTATCGGTAACTTGTCATTTCACCATGTATTTTAAACTTGAAGCAACTGTATTATCGACAAAAAACTTGTGGACTCATCGGGCAAACAAAATTGCCGATAGTTTGCAGGAAGTATTATTAGAATGGAAAATTGTTAAAAAAGTTACATGTATTGCAACCGACAATACGTCGTCAATGATTAAAGCCTGTGCAATTTTTTTAAAAAAAGATAACTTGCCATGTTATGCGCACGCATTAAATTTAGTCGTTCAAGATGCATTGAAATGCGATGAGCTCAAACATGTGATCGGGAAACGTAAAAAATTTGTGTCTTTTTATGTAAAGTAGCACAGTTTCGATTAAAAAGTTTAAAAATGAGCAAATGCAAAGTACAGGAAAAGCATTGACTCTTATATAGGAGGTTTACACCCGACGGAATAGCACCTACTTGATGATCCAAAGAATACTGGAAATTGACATGACATGACATTGTTGACAACATCAAGATCTTGCACACTACTCACTGCAGACGAAATCATTGTCTTGAAAGATCTAGAAAAACTACTTTCACATTTTGAAAAAAAATTCTGAAAACGATCTGGGGTAGAAGACGTTACAATTTCCTTGATAATTCCTATAACTTTTGGGCTCTACGACAAGTTAGCGAACTTGGAAAAACATTTGGAAACAACTGAAGGAAAACTCATTTGTGGCAGGCTTATACAAGGAATAAAAAGTAAGCTGTTTACGTATGAATGTCGATCAATTCTAAGAATCGCAATCCTTGCTTTAAGAAAGAAGGGTTCAGCATGTCAACTAACGCAGATGAGCCTTCAAAGCTCTTGGAAAATGAAATGCTAGTGAAATTGAAAAACATAGATATTCTTACTTCAAATGATCATACCGAGACTTCTAAAATTTCTGTACTGAAGGATCCATTGTTGGATTTCCTTGGACAGAGAATGGCAAGTAACACAATATGCAGCATTGCAGATACGATCATAATCAAACGGCAGTATCTTCAGAGATGCAATCCTCTTTAGGTTCACAATAAAATTTTATTTCTCTTATGCATTTCAGCTTCTAACGGAGGATTTTAAACCACTACCTGAATATGATGTTAAGTTTTTATCAATACCAGCTACGTCTGTTGATTCGAAGCAAATTTTCAGTATGACAGGGCAAATCGTGACCGATCGTCGCAACCATGTTCACTCTAAATATGTAAATATGCTCGCTTTTTTTGAATAAAAACAATTGGTTACTGGATACAACAAAGAAAAAAAATCAATTCAATCAATAAATTAAATTGTTTTATTATATATATCATAAATTAATTAAATCAGTTAAATAAATTCTGATATTAAAAACTTAATGTGCTTCATGGAACCATATAATTCAATTCCAGTGATTTTCTTTCGAGCTATTTACCAACAATCGAAACTATCGATAGTTTATTGAAAACTATCGAGCACTATTGATAGTGCCGATTATCGATAGTTTTCCATCACTAGCAGTTATAGCGAATGGAATTTCTGGATACGTTACTTACGAGGAGTCTAATGGTTCTCCATCTTTGGGGGATATGGAATATCAATCAACATATCAAATGAAAAAGTAGTAAATAGGATAATACAATAGAGTATGGAACTATCGATGATGAGAAACGAAAGCCACGTACCATGCCGAATAGTGATGACATGGAAAAAATAATTAAAGAAAATGAAGAGCTTAAGCAGAGTATTATCTTAAACCCTTTGACGATTACGGGGACACATGTGTCCCAAGGCAAACATTGACAAAAAAATTAATCATTTGAAGCGAATCCATTTTAATTTGTTGTATAGCAATTTTTGTTTATTCTTTTTATTTCATTAACTCTGGCAACACAATAGAAGTACAACCGTTATGTTTTCATGGACATTCGAAGTTGACATTTTGTTCGGCGTAGAAAACTTATATTGTGCAGAAGTATTTAGGAGTGTAAAAGTGATTTTAGATATTCCACAGCATAAAATAATCATTGCCTAGTAAGTAAATTTTTGTCAAGTACAGTAACCAAATCACCATTCTTGTTTTGTGCATTGATAAGTTATCACAAACATAAAAGGAGACATCTGTCCCAGTGGCCTTAGAGAGATACTTTTTATATAGAGTTGTTTATTTGTTTCAAAGATGTTATTTGTCAAAAACATTCTTTTGTTTATACATATTGTTGCAGATTATGGTTCGTAAGGGATGTAAAGCATTTGAAGCTAGGGAAAACAAAGTCCATCAGATTTTGTTGGCAGACAACAGTGTCGATGAAGACAATTTAGAGCTTCGTGAAGAAGGCCAAAGGATTTCTAACATAGGTTGATGATGAAGGCATTATTGATATCGAGATTGAACCTCATGAAGCAAGAAGACTGTCACCTGAACCCTCAACGTATATTGCAAAATCTGTCACTGAAATGGTTTGCAGCAGTTCAACGGATTTCAAGTGGCACGAAATGACAAACATGCCGAATATTTTACGTAATGTAGATTATGAATTATGAAAAGTGCTCATCTGTCAAGACATCGAAGGCGATAATTGACTGACAATGAATTTTGATGATTTGGTTCAACACATAGCATCAGAGACAATACGGTACGCTCACCAAAATGAAGGGACATTCACTATTGAAACCGAAGAAATTAAAACATTTCTTGGTATGAATTTGATTATGGGCCATCATATCGTGCCGTCATTGAGAGATTACTGGTCCACAGAATCAGACATGGCGGTACCTTTCATATCCAATGTTATGCCTAGGGCTCAACTCGGAGAAATACGACGAAACATACACGTTTGTGACAACGAAGAATCAAGAGATCTAAACAGTCCTTATTACGACAGACCATACTGAATTTGGCCAATAAAAAAACACTTCAATCCTTCTTTTCAAAATGCCCTGAACAAAACAAAAGAACAATCGACTGACGAGCACGTGAGAAAATTTAAAGGACATAACATATTAAAACAATACATAACAAGTTGAGTAAGCAGGAGAGTGCTCCTACCAGAAGGTCTTTGTAAAAATCCTAGGGTTAGAAACAAGTTTTCTAATCGCGTGAATCGATAACTTGAATTATTCATCCAATACTTAGATATGAAATCGTTCAAATTTATACAAAAGATGCACAGTTTCTTTCATAAGCACAGTGCAGCCACCATTTTAATCTAGCTTAAATGATTTTTCTGAATGCTCGGCCAATTGAAAATGTTCAAGTTAAACACTATTCCTTAAATTTTCATGAAAATTGAAAGAAAATAAAAGTGCCTAAGTCAATTTTAAATATATATAGGGTTTTCCAATAAGAGGTGTTATTTTGAATAGATCTTCTGATTTAACACCTTGCGACTTCTTCCTTTGGAGCCACGTGATAGAGAAGGCCTATGCCAAAAGTCCAGCGTCAATTCAAGATCTCAAAGATGAAATTCGTGAGGCTATCGAGGACGTAGGGTAGCCACTTTGCGATTTGGTTATGGAAAATTTCATGAAGAGGATATGGTCCTGTAAGCGTGCCGTAGTGGTTATTTGCCCAATGTTAGTTATTGCTATTAACGGCATATCTTCTTCTTCATAATGAACTAAACATCCGATCATTTATTTTAAAAAATGGCATTTTTCTTTTAATATCAAAATAACACCTCTAATTGGAAAACCCCACATGAACCATAAACACGTGTTATCGTTGTTGTAATTCCATATAATTGAAATGGCTATAACTCACTTGATTATGATTCGATCTCAATTAAATTTAGTGAACATATATATCTTATGTCAGTCTATATAATTGCAATTTTCAAGAAGTTTAAAGGTACCATTTTGCTTTTATGGGCAAAAATGTAAAATCTACAAATCATACTATTATTAACAAAGTTGAGCGAATTTCGGTTTCTAAGGTATTTGTTGCCCTTGTACTCATAAAGGTCCACATTCGTGATAATTTTCAGATTTTTCGGCTCAAAGGTGTTCAATCGCGAGGGGGGGGACACAAATTTTGGGTACATTTTGCCTTCCCGTGGACCCCCTTATTCATCAAATGATTTTTTTATTTCAGATTCTAAAAGTTCTAATCAAGACCTTTCATTTGATACCCCACTCGACTACCTTTGATTAAAAAAAATTTTAAAGGGCCAATTCGTTATTAGGGAGGACCCCCTTAAACATTTTATAAATTTTTGTCAAGGCCTTAACTTTTGAGAGACCATCACTTCTGACCTTTTCACAAAGTTTGAGCATTCTAGCTTCTATGGTTTCTGAGGAAATCAGCTGTGACGCACGGACAGACGGACAGACGGACGGACGGACAGACGGACGGACAGACGGACAGACGGACAGACAGGTCGCGAAACTAGTAGGTCTTTGTAAAAAAATTTTTACAAAGACCTAAAAAACAAGCCTGTCAAGGGGGGCTTCAAGTTATGGTGCAGATGTGATGCAGCAACAGGTTGCCTGTTTGAATTTGATTTATAAACAGGTAAATCAAAGTCTGAATCTGAGTATGGGTTAATTGAAGCAGTAGTATTGCAGCTTACAAAAAAAGCTGGAAGGCGTCCGCAGTGAAATTTATTTTGACAATTTTTAGCTCACAGTTGTTGCAATATAAACTAAAGCAATTTTCCGTCACCTGTAGAAACAGATTTTGTAAAACGGGGCCAAGCTGGATCAGCATACAAAATTGATATTAAAATGACCTAAGATTGTTTCACATTATAATAAACATATGGGTGGAGTAGACCTTATGGATCAACGTAAAGCCTGTTACGAATTAGATCGAAGGTCAAAAATAAGATACCATCTTCGATCCACTCTTCAATCTATTTGACATATCGGTAAATAAAGTACATACTATTTATACAAAGCTCCATAATCAGAATACAATGGAAGGAAGTCTGTTGTCCAGCTTGCAGTTCAGGCAGCGTGGCGCTTCCACTTCAAAAGCGAGTGCAGTACGCAAATCTTTAAAACATCAACTGCCTGCGCATACCATGGAAAATCAAGCACAAGAAAACGGTGCGTAAATTGCGCTAAGTCCAAAAAAGAAAATCGGACAAACAATACTGGTGTTGAACGTAATGTTCACCTTTGCTATACTGATGAAACAAATTGCTTCGCTGGGTATCATTCCTAGCTAATGAATGTAGCCATAATGCCTATAAACTTAATGAAAACATGATAATAATTGTGCATTTTTAGTTAAATTAAAGCTTTTAACAATAAGCAAATCTTAAAAAGTAAATCTAGCATTTTTAGCGATAAATAACCCTTAGCGATCGTGGGGACATATTCCGAGAAACCTATACCAGGTTTTCGAATTTTGATTTTGAAATATTTTTTTATTAGCCTAATGAATGCTTCTAAATAGTTAAAATAGTTATAGAATCTCCATTTACTTTATGGTCCTAAAAGGACTAAAGAAATGGTAAGAAACTACGTGACAAAGGCTAACATACCAATAAATGTGAGGAGGCAAAGCAAATGCGAAGTAAAGGAACTAACACGGAAGCTCCAAGACATAAAAAACAAGTTTAAGTAGCGTGGGAGTACTCCTGCCAGAAGGGTTTTGTGAAAAAATTAGTAAATCAAACAATATGCTCTCCATATCAAAACTTGACCGATATACAGATTCCATAAATTGAGTTCTACAAATTAAATCCTGGTTATTATGTACTTAAATTCGCCGCCATTCAGTTTTTAATGTTTTAACCCCGTCGCTTGATTACTCATGTTAACCCATCAATATTAAAAATCATTTCTAAAAGTTTTATCGAAATTCGCACATATTTGTAGCATCTAGGTCCGTTGCAAACGTGTATCTCCCTAGTATCACGTGTTGATGTTGTTGTAGTTGTTAAATTTTCAATCGTCTCTAACTTAGCTGTTTATTGTTCGATTATTGTGAAATTTTCAGGGCGCATACTACTGCAATCAAATAAATTAAATTATAGCTTTTGGGAACTTTAAGGGTCCCATTTTGATTTTATAGGTGGAAATCTAAAATTTATAAAATGTACTATTATTAACAAAGTTGGTCAAATTTTGGCTTCTGAGGTATTTGTTGCCCTTGTGACTTACTTCTTTAATTTTTTTTTCAGATTTTTCAGGTCAAAGGTGTCCAATTGTCACGGTGGACAGCAAATTTTCGTACATTTCCCCTTCCCCTGCACCTCTCATAGCAAAACTTGCCATTTTAAGACCTGTTTTGAAAAGCGCGTATCAAGACCTTTCATTTGATATCCATACTGGCAACATGCGATGGTTTTTTTTCAGTGGCCCCCTTTATGGGGAGACCCCTCGTTAAACACTTTAAAAAATGTTTCCTGTGTTGAAACTTTGAAGAGGGCATCACGTTGCATCAACTTACGAAATCTTATGTTTCTAGCTTATATAGTTTGCGTGAAAAACTTCTATGACACACGGACGGACAGATGGGTGAACAGGATGAAATTTTATTAGGGTTTTGCAAAATTATTTTACGAAATCCTATAAAGACAATTCACGACGCTGACCATGCATGTATTCAGAGCTAGAGGTGCGATCGAAGCTTCAATTATTTCGCTGTTCTTGTTGTATTGGCTGCCAGAAAGGCTTGAAAAGATACAGAAGTTAAAACTACTAACGTTACCAATTGTAACACTAAAAGTAGTGATTTTGTCGAATAATTCGAGGAAAAAATAAAACAAAAGGGGAAAAATCAAATAGTACGTTCGCTGGCTCTCCGGTTAAAATTACGAATAATAAATGGAAAGTTCCGCTAATTAAGATTTTCGGTAGTTTGCATAAAATAAAATCAAAAACTTCAAAAGTAAGAGAGTGAATTCTGAAAAAATTGCAACAATTTTGGGAAAATTCCGCGGTTAAAATATCCCATATTTGCGCCGGTCCCTTTTGGTAATGTATGCTTCTTTAGTTTTGAAAATGACTGTATCAAGTTATTTATTAAGTCTGATTCTTAATATGCATTTTCTTCCAAAATATGGCTTCTAGAGAAATCAACATTTTTTTTGATTTTGCTTAGATTTTACACCAATGTATCAAATTTCATCGTATTCGATTAATCCGTGTAATCATAATCATAAAAAAATTTTGGCCATATTTTGAATTTATAACACTCGCCATTTTGAACATATGATTAGCTAGATGATACCAACAGCTACCTCTGTGTCGATTTTCATTGAAATCGGTCAATAAATCTGGCCGTTATTAACCAAACAATTTTTTTTCATGTTGAGACATTGTAGCAGCCACCATTTTCATCACCACAGTTAAATCTGAAATTTGTTTCCTGAAAACTTCTGCAAATATTTATGTTAGCATTTGTACCAAACTTCATCTAAATCGGAGCTTCTCTTTGGTAGGAACAGATATCACTGATTTTTGAAAAGAAATGGCCGCCATTTTATTATTTTTCGACCGATATGGCCAGGTAATAAACTTAGTCGAGATATTCATATTTTACAAATATCGAAGCAAAATTGTGACTTGTTCTTGTTCTTTTCAAGAAAGAATTCTACCTAATAGATGGAATTCTTTATACATCGCCCTTCTTATGCCATACTGCGTCCCCTTTTTGCAAGGCAGTTGTCGGTAATTCCTAGAAAGGATAGTTGTTTGCCTGGGAAAGAGTTGGAGTATAACTTAGCCGTGATTTCCCAGGAATGCGAACCTAAAGTTGAAACGTAATACGAGCATGAAATTATTTAATTTTCCGGATTTGTGCTTTCGATTAAAATAAAAGCCGACTTTACAATCCCTAATAGAGGAACTGTATTATATTTTTATCGGAGTAAATCTTAAAATTTTTTTAAAAATTCTTAATGTCGATATCGATATTTTTGATAATATCGGGACGTAGTTATTGGCGATATGATTATATCGATAATTGCCTGAATCAATTGTGTCGTATCGTTCTTGGTATTGTCACACTGAATATCGAATCGTATATCGTATCGAAAATCGATACGATACGATATCGATTATCGTGGAGGCCTAATCAAGTCCGGGAGAATAGTAAGCAAAGTTGCGAGAAAGATATTATCCGCTTCATGCTCGAAAAGACGTAGAGGGCTGGTATCGTAGATGCAAGAATTGTGCTTCCGTCACAGCTCTTAGGCAAAGATTAATAGAACATGTCCAATCCTGTAACATAGGCTTACCATTTGATAGAACTTCTATGGATATCTCTGAATCCGAATGGAGAAATCGCTATACACTGATCGTAGTCAATTTCTTCAGTATATGACCCGAGGTCTATCCAATTCCCAAACAGGAAGTAACTGCTGTAACCAAACAAATCGAGTTACAGTGGATCAGTAGATATGGAGTATCTTGTGGTCTATATTCGGATCAACGAGAAATTTCAAGTCTCAAATTTTTAATGTCATTTGTGATTTGCTCGGAATACCGAAAGCACCAGTTCACCCTCAATTCAATGAGATGATGGAATACTTTAATGGTACGCTTAATAAACACCATTAGTTTTGATGGCGTACCAGTTCGCGGAACATGTATGGACGGGTAAAGCACTAGCTAAAGCTATTTTTGGGAAAATTATGCGTTTACCGGCTGATATGAAGTTTGTAACACATTTTGAGCAGCTTCAAACCATCTTATAGCACATAAGTGACTCAAGGAACTGGTTAAATCAAATACGCCAAAAAGCACGGAGATACTAAGAATCAGCTATGAAGACCAGGTATGATTTGAAAGTAAACTCCCCTGGATTTCAGTAGAATGTCTTGTTATGGTTGTATAATCCACGACCTCAGAAAGGCAGATCGGAAAGGTGGGACCTTCTTCCTTCTGGCTAGACGTCTACCTTGTGGTCTACCCTATAATATTCTTTTGGGTAGTTGGTTTCCTTCCGCTCTTTCTACATGGCCCGCTCTATGCAATTTGCGTAACTTTACCCAGGCAGGTACAATTGGTTTGTTGAGTAGTTTATACAATTCATCATTGACTTTTTTGATTATCAGCTCATTATTGCCAAATTTATTGTTTTTGTTAGCATTGACAGTTTTTTCCAATATATATATATATATATATATATATATATATATATATATATATATATATATATATATATATATATATATATATATATATATATTTCCAGAATGGTTCTGAATGATTTGAGTTTAGAGAGCCTTCAATACTATGAAAATAAGAAGCTTTAGCGACCTGCATCTCCTTCTTAGCTTTCAACCTCAGATGACAAAATGCATTACGTGAATCAAGGGATCTGTCACGTGAAAAAAGTTGACGTGTCCGATCTTTGGCTTTCAAGGCTCGTCTCACATCGAAAGTTAACCAGGGACAGTCAGAAGGGTTCCTTATTTTGCCAAGCGGAGTCGAGTTAGAAATAGCAGCGTTTAAGAAGTTATAGAAATTGTTGAAACAAGCATCTGATTTAAGACCGCAAAAGAAGGAGGACCAATCAACAGAGTGAATTGTTTCGGAAATAAATAAATAAATAAATACAGAAAAATAAGTCAAGGATATGACTATTAACGTTAATGAAATTATAAAATCCAGCCAGA
The DNA here is from genome assembly GCA_963969285.1 of Odontomyia ornata. NCBI lineage: Eukaryota > Metazoa > Arthropoda > Insecta > Diptera > Stratiomyidae > Odontomyia > Odontomyia ornata. The sequence continues at coordinate 5,079,285 of OZ017739.1, read as the reverse complement.
AAACATATGGACATTAAAGAAGAAATTAAAGACCAAATTTGAGATGAGTCAGAATCAACCTGATTGTCATCCCATGAGAGTTTAGGAAGGTTAAAATCTCCTCATAAAATAAGGTGACGATTTCAAAAACACGATAAGAAAATACTAGATATTTCGGTGAGGAAGGCATTGTAGACCGAAAAAGGAGACTTACAAGGTATATAAGTGCAAAATACAAGAAGAGAAAGGGAAGACGTAATAACTATTTTTGCCCCCCACACATTTTACAGGAGCAGTGAAAAGTAAATTTGTTAGAGGGACACCACCAAAGGTATTCTTATAGGTGACTAGGACACCTCCTCCATCTAATTTGTTGGAGATTGACCTTTCACGATCACGACGAAAAATTGTATGATTAGGAGAAATTTCAGAGTCAAATATACTATCAGTCAACCAGGGTTCAGAAATACAGATTATATCATCGTTAGAGAGAGAATAAGATAAAACTAGATCTTAAACCGTGAACATTTTGATAAGAAATAGAAAATTGGTTTTTAAGTGTGCTATTCTGAAAGTTTTTAGGAAGAACCGATGTTACAGCCTTAGTAAGGAGCTCGGTGGAGAACGAACATTTTTTTCCTTGAAGTTATGAATGATTCACCAAGCACTTCAGGCAGCCAGCAATCAGGGTTTAAGATGAAGTCTCACAAAACTGGAACAGTCAGTTTGAAAGATGCTATAACTCTGTTGATGAAGTTGTCCTTCGTCAGCTTCTGGCAATGCCGAATTTCTTACATCATCTAAAATGTCTTCGGTGGGTGTATTATATGCAAGCCTTGATGTGAAGATTTGTTTTGGTGGCGCTACAACTTAGAGGGAAGGCAATTCTTCAGGAACTTACCGCGTTTCGAAATTTTTCGGAATTTCAATAGATTTGATTGGTTTTTCCACAATTTTTTCAAATAATCGAGAATACATACTAATTTTCATTTGATAAAGAAATGATATTATTTTTTGGTCAAACTTTAATTGAAATGAGGTTTAAATTTAGGGGATATTGTTTTCTTTTTTGATTATTTTAATGTTTATAAAAGTTCATTTATGTTGTTCGAAAATTTATAATGGAGCAAATACGCATTTGAATTTGAACTGGGAAATACTATGAAATATAGTCCGTGGAGTGTAGAAGTTAGAGTACTCATTTTGTAAGCCAAAGGTGCCTTGTTCAAATCCCATTGGTGACAACGAGATTTGTTTTGAGTGAGTCTTCTCACGGACTTTGAGCCAGTTGAGGTATGATACGTACTGGTTTAAAATCAGAACGTATCACAGCTGGGTGAGCTTGTCAACTGCCAAGCATGGTACTGACAATATCACCTTTCTGAGGGCCAATATTAAAATTATACTAATAATGAGATACTCTAACTATGTCTAAGTAAATGCCCAAAAAGGGCTATTGTGCTTAAGCAAAAGAGAAGTCACCAAATACACCTGCTTTAGCACTACAGCAACTTCTGGGACTTTGCCTAGAGAGTTAAAGTATCTCATTATCTTGATCATATATTTTGGCCCTTGAGAAGTTGATATGGTCAGTACCACAAGTTGGCTTTTGATCGTTCACCCAGCTGCGGTACGTTCTGATTTTAAGCCAGCATATATCATAAAGCATATGCTGCTGACGTCAATATTATGGCACGTTCAATCTTAGATAGCACAGGAGTATTTCTGAGTATAGAAACTAAATCAAACCGAATTGGCCAACAAGTTAATGAAGCTGCAAGTATAGCTAAATTCATGACTCAAACAAGGAAGAAAACTCCAGTTCGAAAAAACGTGACCATGGGCGACTACAAGCTTGAAAGTGTGTATAGTTTTTTCTACCTTGGAGCCAACGTAAATATAAGAGGCACCGAAAAGGATAAGATTGGATGCCAGATAAACACTGCAAACAAAGCCTATTTATCCATACTTCCCATTTTAGGTCCAGAGTGGTGCTCAGGCAAAACAAGTTCCGCATTTACAAACACTGGTCATACTTGTGCTGTTATATGGAAGTGAATCATGGACCCTTCGAGTTAATCCAAAAAAACAGCGGATGTAATTGAACGTAAAGTGCTCCGGAAAATCTTCAGCCCAATGAAACGAAGAACAGAGTGTACACTTCGTTACGACGATGAGTTTTACGAATTTTTCGACGATCATGATCCCGGGAAATGTTACGCAAATTACAAGGGGAGGCATGTAAAAAGAATGGAAGCAAGCCGGCTACCCAAAAAATAATCAATCGGCAGAGTACAAGGTAGACGTCCAGCGGGAGGACCGAGGAATCGATGGGAAGACACGATAAAGCTTGTTGGGAGTAAAGAACTGGCGGACGAATTCGCGGAGCCGTGATGATTGGAGTAGATTAATGCTGGAGGCCAAAACCGGCTTGGGATGTTGTACCATAGATGCTAATGATATATCATAAATAAGCGGCTGGTAGTCTGACAGAAAAATTACTCAAAGCAAATCTCGTTCTGGGCAACTGGATTCGAACCAGGTATCTTCGGATTACGCAGCGAGTACCCCAACAACTACACCAAGTGGACTATGCAAATGAAATCTACTCAGGACAAAAACAATTGCGTTACTTTTTTTGAAATATCTGTGTTAGCAAACAGAATGAAGCCTATAAAGTAATTATAGTAATCAAGTATTAATCTCGATTTTCCCTTTAATATTCACTCACCGGTAGCGAGCTTTAGCATGAGCGACTAGCGTTCTAACCGCGGCACAATACGAACTAAGAAGAAATGTAGCGCCAATTATATACGAGTATTTTGGGTTATGGACCAGTTCAACATTCTGATAAAAAGATATACATTAAATATTTACAATAAGATAATGAACAAGAATCGTAAATTATTCTCATACATATATACATATGTCGACGATTTCACAAACCACAAGTATTGAAGAAAAATTGAAGAAATACAATATCGTCATGCAATTTCTAAATAACAGCTAGAAATAATCAAGGCAAGGCTCGCAAAATATTTGCAAAGAGTGCGCATTTCAGAGAATAGAATGTTTCACAATTTAAATATAAAATTCTTACCTGCTATGCGAAACATCCAACTCGTATAAAAGCATCCAACCCAAACGCCAACCAATTGATCCAACACAACCAGGACAAAGATTGGCAACAATCGTCTCAATGTTGAAGTGCTCTTGAAGATATGACGATAGGATCGATCCTCGAATTTTTTATTACACCAAATATGTACATCCAATTCCGTTTCATCTCCCATTTCGCGAAACTTTCTCAATATATCCTTGGCTGCATTCGTTTGTCCTTTCGTGCACAAATATCGTGGGGATTCTGGCATGAATACGAAAACCACTAGAAGAACTGCCGGCAATATCCCGGAGAGGATATTAATCAACTGCATATTCTCCAAGTACACTTTAGAGATGAAATAGAAGGAGAAGAAAAAGAAAAGAAAGTTAGTATTGCGAAATTGTTGTATTTGTAGAATTTAAAGTAGATGCCAACTTTGAAAAATCTAGAATATTTGAGTAACTTATGTTGATAAGAAGAAGTATGCAATAGAAATATCCATTGTTCCGCGCTGAGCAATACTCTTTGATTCGAACGAAACTTGTGCGCAAATAATTTTGAGGCAGTAAAATAAAGCTGGGGCTACTATATAATTGATCTCTTTAGTGTCACTCCTTGAAAGACTTTTTAGAAGATGTGGCCACTTAGAGAAACCATTCCAAAACTTTAAGCGGAGAACAGAATCACACTTCACGTTTTTTAATGTCGGCCTAAATAGTATTTTTCTCCACCCTCATTCGTTCATCCACCCTTACACATAGCAAAGAAAACCTTTGATTTCGATAGCATGCACGCATCAACGACAAAGCCCTCGTAATTTGTATTCTGCAACAAGCAGTCCTGCAGCGAGAATAAAAGGGCACAAACTAGAGATAAACGTAACAACGGTTGGTTAACAGAATGCACTTTCGAAAACATCCAAAGACTACTTGTATCTCACTCCGAAGGGAGCCTGAAAGTTTTCCATTGAAAACTTTCCATTTTCAAACAAAACCGGATGCGCCAATGCAAGAGATGCTTTACATTATGGTACCGTTGCAAGTTACTTACTCGTATTCACCTGACGACGTTGATGATGGTGGCGGCTCAAGAAAAAGGACTAGCACAATAAACAAAGTGTGGAGCTCAATCTATGTTGCTGTGCAGGTATGTCTACGAGTATGCGGAAATCGTTACGTGATTCCTTTCACCCTTAGCTGAGGAGCTGCTTCTGTAATTTCAATGCAATGAGGGAAAGTCGATTAAAAAGTTTATGCCAAAGTAGTTCTTTGCAAGTTAATGTTTTCAGATTATAAAGGTCTCTCCTGGGTAAATGTTTTGATACCCTTGCACTGGATTCATTTGAATTGAATTGTAAAGTGAGATGTAACATTTACGTAAGCTGATGTTCGCATTTAGGTCAGTTTTGTTATATTACAAAATAACAATTTTTTCCTTAGAAGAATGATGATGTCAGTAAATTGTCCTTGCTATGTGATTTTTTTGCAAAATATTTAGTAAATTGATTATATAATAGATAAAAAAATACTAATTTTTTTGAGTTTAATGTGTAGTCTATGGCGATAAGCTTTGCCTGTTCATCCTTGTACTTTAGTAAGTTTTCTGGGTGATATTAATTTCCGTCATCCATGGTGCATAATTTGAAAATGCAGACTTCACTATTTGTCTGCACTGTGATAAAAAACATCAATTTTGTGGGTATGCCTTAATCTTAAACATTTACCTCTGGTATTATGGATGATGACTTTTGAGGTACCAAACACTGGCACTGATGGCAAAACAATTAAATAAACGTCAAAACGGTGATGAGGCAAGATGTACATTAAAAAGATGTTCCATACATGCTCTGTAATACTATATCGTTGCGCTGAAGAGCAAACACAGGCCTTTCAATTTAAGCACATTTAAAATACATTGATTTTTCCAATTAAAAAAAAAACAAGTTAAGTAGACAGTAGTACTTAACATGCAATATGCAAGCATACAGAATGATTTAATTGAAGAAAAACTTTAATAACATGCACAGCAAATATATTTTTGAATTAAAACCGGCCGAAAATTTTGTTGCAATATTTCCTTTATTCTGATTGTCTCAATATCTATAAACTTTCGTAAGCGTCTAATTTTCTAGTATTACTCACTCCCTGTACGACTTGCAGATCTTCAAAATCAATGTTATGATTATTCAATACGCCACCGATGATTTGATTGCTTCGATAGATCCTTATTTAGAAATGAACTTCTCCGCTTCCTTAATGTGCTCATTAAATCTCGTTTTAACTGAGCGCATTGTTTGTCCTTCAAGGTTTTTTGGCATACTTGGCACGTGATTGTATAAATTCTGCATTTTTCTTTCCTGAGCCTCTTGTGCTTCGTTGTACTTAATCTTATTCTATGTTTTATGTTTTTACTGGTAGGCATTGCCGCAATATTCACCACCTTCAAGATTTTTTTTATCCGCCCAAAAAAGTTAGAGTACAGGTATGTTATTGCTGCTTTCTCTCTCTCTCCAATTTTTGTTCCGTGGGAATAACGTAGTTATGGCCCTCAAATTCGATACGCGGTAGTCAAGCCGCTAAAAAACTATTTATTATCTAATTTCCCACCGTTTACAATATCACCATAACTTGTGATAAATCTCGATAAAAACTTATATTACGAATGCTCGTCAATTGCTAACTCTCGTCAGGTTTGGAATGAAGTGTTCTTATCTTCTCGTCAACGCGATATCAACTTCCAACAGAACGTTCCACTTGCGTTAGAACTGCTGACCATGCACACGTGCGACCACCAGACATGCTGAGTGGAGCTCTGGTTGTGTAAATTGATATGGCATGTTTGCTTGAGGTGATTGCTGCGTTAGTTGAAGTATCGGACAATGTTGTAATGCAAGTGTTGCACTGCGGACAAAGTTGCACGCTAACGTGAAGCATCAGACAATGTTGAAATGCTAACGCTGCCCCCACGTTACTCCCCCCGCAGTGGCTTGGCCGCGATACTTTTATTCGAAGCGTACGGATGGCCGGATCTTACGCCCGCTGCGCGCGGTTGTTGTTGGTTAGCTAGTGAGGGGCCTGGCCTTCGAAGTAGATTCTGGCGTGAGGAATGCAGGTTTGAGCCTGTCGATCGGAATCGAGGTGGGGTGTCCATTAATGTTGATGCGGAAATACTTGTCCTTCCTGCTCAGAACCGGGTATGGACCGTCGTATAGTGGTGTGAGCGATGATTTCACTTTGTTGTTGCGTACGAAGACGTATGAACTGCTGCCTCATGCTCAGTGTACGAACGTTGGGTGATGATGTGGTGTGCAGTTTCTCGAGTTCGCAGTTTTGTCATGCGTGACAAAACGCAAGAAGTCCGTTTCGTTGATGTTTGGCTGGGATGCGGCGAAGAATTCCCCTGGAAGCCGTAGGCTGGTGCCGTAGACCATGTCTGCGGGTGTAGCGTTAATATCTTCCTTCAATGCGGTGCGTAGTCCTAGGAGCACAAGAGGAAGCACCTTTAACCATTCAGCTGTGTCGTAGCAGCGAATGGCGACTTTGACTGCGCGATGCCATCTCTCAATGATTCCGTTGGCAGCAAGATGGTACGGTGTCGTCCGCAGGTGGTTGATTCCCCGAATAAGGGTCAGCTCGGAGAAGATTTGACTCTCGAACCAGCGTCCCAGATCGGTAGTTATTCTTGCCTTATCCTTATCCATGCATTGATAAGCGCCTCGGCGACAATTGTTGCGATGATATTCTGGAGCGGAATGGCTTCGGGCCAACATGCAAACCGGTCAATGATGGTAAGGCAATAACGGCAACCATCGTTCGGGGAGAGTGGTCGGATGAGGTCCAATGAGGAACCTGGTATCCAGCGGGGCGTACCGTTGGAGCGGTGACGAAGTGACGCCCAACCTTGTTGCGCTGGCAGGCCATGCAGCCTCATACGAAGCTATTGATCTACTTGTTCATGACTGGCTAGAAGAAGTGGTCGGTGATGAGTCGTCTAGTTGCTCGTATGCCCGGGTGGGCTAGGCCATGTATCATCTGCATGATTGTTGACCTAAGCTTCTGCCATGCGTAGGGTCAAACCTTGTTGTCAGTGACTATGCAATGCAGTGGCGTGGCAGAATCAGCACGCTCCTGCTTCTTCCACTCGAGTTTATTCGTTCGGTTCTCTAACAATGCCTTGAGCTTTGTATCGGTTTGTTGAGCTGAAGCGAGAGAAACGAGGTCGGTCGTTTCGATGATGAAGTTATTCCGGCCCGGAATGTGGTGGATGTCAACCGTGAATTGGGAGATAAAATCCGTTGTTGCCTTGGTGATGCCTTCTCCGGTCGTTGCTGGAACGCAAACTGTAATGGCTAGTGATCAAAGAAGACCGTAAAGACTCTGCCTTCCAACATGTACCGGCAGTGCTTGATGGCTTCGTGAATGGCTTGCAACTCCCGATCGTAGCGTCACTGGGTGTCGTTCAGCTTGTGTGAGAAAGATTCCAGAGGCTCTGTTCCAGTGCTCGTTGTCTGGTGCAGGACAGCTCCGAGTCCATCATCCGATGCGTCCACAGTTGGGGACCATTTAGCTGCTGGATCAGGATGCACAAGTGACGGAACCTTGGTTAGTTCCGTCTTGCGCCTCTCAAATGCTGCCGATGCCTCGTCGGTTCACTTAAGCTCCGTTTTATCGCACTTTTTGTTTCCCTCTATCAGTTGTTGAAGCGGGCTTTGGTTTTGAGAAGCACGCGGCAGGAACCGTCTATAGAAGTTAATCGTTCATAGGAATGACTTTAACTGCAGTGCTGTCCTGGGCCTCGAAATCGCGGATATGCCTTGCATCTTCTCATGCAAAGGTTTCAATCCACCAGATGAAATCGTACGCCCCGAAAATTGAATCTCGTCTAGTCCAAATTGGGACTTGTCTTTGTTGAACGCATGTCCGCATTGGCGTAGACGGCTCAACACCTCCTACACATGCTGTTGGTGCCTCTGCGGGTCCAGTGAAAACACCAATATGTCGTCTATGTATACGAATACGTTATTGAGTCCCCTTAGCACCTCATGCGTAAAGCTTTGGAAGGTCTGGCCCGCGATTCATAGGCCAAAGGTCATGCAGACGAACTCAAATAATCCAAACGGTGTAATTATCAACATATTCGGGACATCACTCAGCTCGACTGGAATCTGATGAAACGCCTTTTGTAGTTCGATGACAGTAAAGACCTTCATCCCGTCTAAAGTAGCAGTGCAGTCTTGTAGGAATCCAATTGGATATCAATCCGGGATGGTGCATGCGTTGAGGGCTCGGTAGTCTTCGCATGGCCACCAGTCTCCGTTGACTTTACGTACCATATGTTGAGGACTGCTCCATGAACTATTGGATGGTCGACAGATTCCCAGTTTCATCATGTTGTCGAGTTTCGCTTTCGCAGCGGCGAGTTTTTCGGGAGGAAGTCCGCGTGCCTTTGCGTTGACAGAAGGGCCTTTCGTCACAATGTGATGCGTCGTCGCGCACTTGACGTTGCGACGAGGGGCTGTGGATGTGATTTCGGGATACCCTGCCAGAATGTCGGATGCCGATGATTGTACCAGTTGTTGGTTCTTGGATGTGGCCTTCACTTCAGCTGCAGTCGCAATTTGTCGCTCGATGAGCTTTCGTCCTCTGATATCCACGAGTAGTCCATGATGCTTAAGCAGATAAGCTCCGATAATTGGGGAGCTGACGTCCGCTATGATGAAAGTCCAAGTAACAGCCCTCAGAAGCCCGACATTTAAAGTCAACTTCCTCTTCCCGTAGGTACAAATGACAGAAACATTAGCAACTATCAAGCGGGTGCTGGATTCTGGGTTACTTCAATCTCGGATGGTAGGTGGGATCACGGATACGTCTGCGCCGTTGTCAATCAAAAGTGTGCCAGTGCCATTGTTGCCGCGAATGTATAAGCGATGCACTGAGCGCGCGCCGATCAGTTTTTACGGAGAGGATCACTTTAGTTTTTTTTGTTGCCTGCCGAACTTGCATGGCGGTCGGCACTTCGTGGCGTCTGACCCATAATGGGTGTGATACCAGCAAGCCTCGGTTGGAGGTTTGGGCGACTGTGGTCGTAATTGTGATGGTACTCGTGGTTTCCCTGGCTTTCCGGCACATCAGAATGTGCACACGGTCCTTTGTGCTATGCTCCTATGGTCTTCATCGATTTGGCGTGCCAGCCTCACAACCTCTTCCGTCAGCTTGGAGAGCTCAGACAAGATTCTCGTTGTTGGCAGAGTGGCTTCCGCAGAGTCGTGATAGGAGATCGATCCGATGGTATATGATTTGGATCCTTTCGTTACTTCGTGGACCCTTTCGGCCCTATCGCTTATCTCTCTGACTTCAGGGTCCACCGTATCGTGTGCGGCAGCCGGGATGTCGTTTTTGTCTTCGCCTAGCATTTCAATTATTACGGTCAAGCTTGGGGGTGTTCGCTTGCGCGCGCCGTTTTGCGCCGCGGACATTGTCCCTGTACAATATGTACACTAGGGACGAAATATTTATCCCGAGCACGCACAGTAGTGTTACCTCGAGACGGTCACTTTGCACTGCAAACGCCGAGTTCACCACTAAGGTGTTCGTCACCTTATCCTTCACCTCTTTCACCGGCTGGTTTCCCATTCACGTTGACGTGGGAAAAGGAGCACTACACACGTGAGAATGTTCGTTATGTAACGCCGGGCACTATGTTCCATTCGCGTGAGGCAGGATTGCCAGTTATGGCCCGCAAATTCGATACACTGAGGTCAAGACGCTTAAAAAACTATTTATTATCTAATTTCCCACTGTTTACAATATCACCATGACTTGTGTTAAATCTCGATAAAAACTTATATTATGAATGCCCGTCAATTGCTGACTCTCGTGAGGTGTGGAATGAAGTGTTCTTATCTTCTCGTTGACGCGATATCAACTTCCAACAGAACGTTCCACTTGCGTTAGAACTGCTGACCATGCACACGTGTGACCAGCAGACATGCTGAGTGGAGTTCTGGTTGTGTAAATTGATATGGCATGTTTGCTTGAGGCAATTGCTGCGTTGGTTGAAGTATCGGACAATGTTGCAATGCAAGTGTTGCACTGCGGACAAAGTTGCACGCTAACGTCAAGTTTCGGACAATGTTGCAATGCTAACTCTGCCGCCACATAGTGAAAGTTTCCGCGTTCAATCTTCTATCCATTTTGCTTATGATAGAAGTGACTGATTCCATATCGTATCCATTGATTTTTGCCGTATCCGTTATGAACTTATACTCCTTGTCATACCGTTCCTTAGTTAGAAGACCAGTTAACATCATGTATATCCAGCTATTGTAGGCTACCATTTTAGTTGCGTGAGAGTGGTACAATATCGCTGATAATGTTCTGCGTATTGATTTTCGGTAAACGTCAAATTTTACACCGTATATCTTCCTGATGATTCCTAGGTCCAAAAAGCTATTTGATTTTCCTTTTCCTTCTCCAAAGTGAATGATAGATTTTTGTGCATCCTCTCTAAGCCTCTGCTTACGGAGGAGGATGCTCATGAAAACCTCGCAAATGACGGGGGAAGTGGGTCCTCTGAAAATAAAGTATGTTTCTGAGATGCACAAAACGATGAGTTTATATATTTGTCTTGTTTTTTTTTCTTCTAGATGCCGTCTGTGCTGTAAGATATTAGCCAACCCTCAAATAAAGCTAATGCTTGCTTAACTGACACGCTTCGAAATAGCGCTTTTAGATCCAAAGACACCAAAATTCCATCCTGATCAATGTGGTTGGTATGTTTAAGCTTTTCAATCAGTTCCATTGTATCCTTCACTGAATGACTACTCCAAGAATTTCCCCATTTGTTGCATTCCTGCTTTGTGATTTAGATTGCCGGCGCATTTGTGGCGGTGATGATCTCTCACATCTCATTCCCACGCTTATAGATCTTCAGTAGAGATTTTATCCGTGGAAGCACTGGATTTGTCACATGAAACATGATCTTGTTGGGTCTCATGTCCCTACAGTCGGTGAGAGCTTGTTTCACCTTTTGAACAGAATGTGTTAGAGAATTGTGTCGTAGCTCGCAGCACTCTCCGTTGTTCAATTTTTCAAGCATTAATTCATCGTATTTTTCCTTTTCCCTGATGACTACCTTATTATCTTTATCAGCTTTAAGGTAAAATATTGGTTTTTCCTTACGCTGCTTAATTAGCCGATGTTTTTTTTTTGCTGGTTGACTTCCCTTGCTTTGATGGTTCAAACAGTTTCCACCCTTATCACTTTCTTCTCCTCTTGAGGTAGGAATTTAATGGCGCCTTCTACGTCCATCACTGTATCTTCCTTCGGTAGGTTCTCATATACTAGAGGACTTCAAGAACCCTAAAAAAATTGACTGAAGAAAATTTAATCAAGTTTCTAAAGTTAAAATATTTAAAAACTCAATTATTTCATCAAAATGAATGTAGTATACAGAGTATACAGACATTTGAAAAAGCTATGAGAACTTTGCGCCCAAGAAGTTAGCTTGAAAACATCTGCTACAAACATAAGTACTGGTGACCTAATAAGGACTGCCTAAGATTGTTCAAATACTTGTAATCGACCAAATCAGCCAAGAAACAGGCTTGTGTGAATTACTGCCAATCTATAGAGAATCTCATGGATTCAGCTTGACTCAGTAAGATATTTTCCAAAAAAAATTACCATGCATTTTTTCATTCAAAGTCGGACAGATCTTGAACAGAATCTTTAAAAAAAGCCTTGGAGCTTTTAATGAATGCTCATTTTTGGGCATGCTTTGATAGCTGCACGGTAAGTAACCCTCTAGAGAATACGAAGTGTATTTCGTTGAATAGTTGAGCAAACTGTTATAGAAGAACAAGGCTTATGGGATATCGGTAGCTTTTATATCTTCCAATCTCCTGGCTTAAATGGAAATGTGTCAATACTGCCCACATGAGATTATAGTGTACATTTTATGAGCCCGTGTGGAGCAGTGGGTTAGGGCACACTCCCGTTTGCAGCAGCTTTGAGTTCAAAGCTCGTCGGCGGCATCGAGTTTGAGCTTCTGATGCTGGGGTCCGACTACTTGTGATGGGTACTAATTGAAAAATTAGGTAGTAATCACATGGGTGAGCGTGATATTGACCATATCACCTTGAATTCAGTTACGGTCATGGAATGAGATACATTAACAATAAATCTCGACGTCAAGGTTTGGATTAGGACTGTTGTGCGATGGATTACTATTATTATTACTTACGAGTATTTAATTCACTGCAAACTACAAACATTATCTGTTTTTCTATATAGATATATATATATATATATATATATATATATATATATATATATATATATATATATATATATATATATATATTTATATATATATATATATATATATATATATATATATATATATATATATATATATATATATATGTATATATATATATATATATATATGTATATATATATATTTATATATATATATATATATATATATATATCTATATATATATATATATATATATATATATATATATATATATATATATATATATACATATATATATATATATATATATATATGGGAAATTCTCAGTAACGTCCGGAATAGAGTAATAAAAAGTGGGTGAAAAGATGTCTCAGTTTTTAGTAAGTAGGTTGGATTACACCTTAGGGAGGCATTTTATCCCCCCAGCTTTGGGTATTTGATAAATAAGATTTATTATAAAACAGGTAGCATGTGGTGTTGACCTAGTAATCTTGATGTCGAGTATGTTCCATTTTGTGATCAGCGAGATCATAGAATACGCCCTGAAAAGTGGGTAGATGGGCTATAAGATCGCAGATCGCACGAGCATTGTGCGGCGATGAAAGAGTGATGGAGAGAGTGGTAGGGAATGGAGGTATTAAAAAAAAATTATATAGGAGATGAGAATTCTAAAACATATTCTGGTATTCTCAAAGCCAAACCTTATGGTGAAGATTTGCACCCAGTTACGTGATTTAGTGAAGAAAACCGTTGAAGAAAAGATAGTCAAAGGCAAAAAAACTCAAAAAAAAAATCTTTCTGGCAAAGGTAAATTGACTGGTAAATTATGTGACAAGTTGACTGTATACTACGGTTTAGCGATAAGAAGAAACTGTGATTCAGTGGATAAAATCAAAGATACGATATGGGCAACTTACTACCACTACAGCTCCACAGACAAAAACCTCAGCATCAAAATCGCAATGAAGGTCCAGACTGGTGGTGCACCTGGCAGCGAGCATCGGCAACAAATACTCTTTCATCGTTCAAACACGATAATACTCCATTACCAGATGATGTTTTGACTGCAATAAAACCTATTTGTAAAGACCTCAGTAAGGATAAGCTTTTGGAGTGGTGTGTTGGTGGTTTCACACAAAAAAATAACGAAAGTTTCAATCAGCTGATCTGGAAAATTACTCCTAACTGGTTCCGAAATTGTTCAAATTGCTGCATTAATCGCTGCTTGTTCTTTTAATGATTATTATTAATTATGCACGGTATGGATTTGAAACTTGGTCCGGATTCCCACGAATATGCCCGAAAAATGGATGGAGACCGTGTGTGCATAGCCGAAAAAAATCTGCTGGAGAGACTCGTGAAGCCAGGATTCGTCATAGACAAGAACAAAAGGACTCCCTGGACGTCGCAGCTGCAGCAGGTTCTTTACTTTATGGCCCAGGAGTCGACAATTCAATGTTAGTTAAAAAAATAATTTTTTTCCCCACTTTTATTGTCACAAAACTTTAAACGCGTTTTTCTTGAAACTGTTTTTTCAAAGTCGGTGGACAAGATTTCTTGCGAACTACTCAACCAATCTTAATGAAATTTTACACAGGTCTTTGAGATATAATTTACAAGGTCTTAAACAAAGAACTTTTTCTTTCAATTGCAACTATTTAAAAAGAAAACGTCGAGGAATGTTCACCAAAATTTGTGTTTTTTGGAAAAACGTCTGCCAAAAATGCAATTTTCCTTTTTTTTTTCCTTCGTCCAATCATAGTTTATTGTCTTAACTGAAACACGAATTTTTTTATTATTACTTCAGATGATCCTGTAAGACGTTCTGCTGTCCACGCGGAGGCATCTTTTTTCCGAGAGATTGCCGGACCCGTCGTAGTAATAGCTGAGTTTTGAATATTTTCCTTTGAAAATTTCACAAAATCTTTGTAAAATATGTATCTTTGGAATAATAAAAAGCTAGAATAAAATATTTCATTTTTTATATGAAAAAAAAATTATTGAAAATAGGCCGTTTTTTTCTCGAGGAAACCCATGTAACCCCTTAATGACAGATACAAAGTTCTTCACTTCATTTTAACCACACAATAGCATTCACGTTCATCAATTGCCAATCTAATCGATTTCCCAATATAGGGTATTTTCCAATTCTAGGTTTGAACTGCAAAACGCCAGAGTGCTGAGACGCCTCAAAAAGTCCTTCTCCATAAATAATAAAATTTTTTGCAATTTTACACAGATTATTAAAGTTGTATGATTTATGAAAATTATTTTTCTAGCACAAATATAATTCGTTCATTCACTGAAAAGTAATAGTTTTTGGGAAAGCTGCAGTTCAATTATATTAATAGCATTTATGTTGTTACTAGCAGCTGCTGAATGAATTCCATTATAGACCAGGTTCTACCTACAATACAAATGAGAAGTCCAATCTACGTTCGTATCTTTGCACTGGTATTATTTTTGTCATTTGGCTCATGGCGTCCTGCAAAATAATTCCCACTTGATTAAAAATATGCTCCTTTCGTTGTTTTCATATTCTGAAACAGTCCTGGAACTCAAATGTCGGAATGGCTTTGGTTGAATTAGTTTAATTTCTCTCGATGTCGTCCAGCCGGTGCCCTTTGAGTGGCAATTTTAGGAATATCAAATGGATGTCGCTAATATAGATATCTGCCAGAATAGGGCCCAATTCAACGATTAACGATAGACAGGAGTTTGGACAATTCGCCAATTGGTGTCATAACGAAACAGATTTGTGTTTAAAAAAATACTAGTATTTAGTCCGTGCTACCGTTACGCACCTTGCCATGTAATAACCTGTCATGGGCTCCCCTAATCCCTTGGATAGATCAAATCTCTGTTTGCAGCGCGTGAAGCAAAGCGTCTCAACGGTAGCCGTGAAAACCAGGGAACTTATATTTATATTTATTTAATAAGCCAAACCAGGCAATCACAAAAAAGTACTTATATCTAAACAAATCATAAAAAAAGTAAATGTATATTTAACAATAACTTATTTTAATACGTCAGTAATCTTTTCTTGAAGTTATGTATTGAGATAGAAGAAGAGTAATGTTGAAGATCTTGCAACACCTATTAATTGGCTCGTTGTCTGCGTAGGTGGTTTTATGTTGGTCTTCATGAAGCAGACGAGTGTTCCTAGTATGTTATACCGTTTCCTTGTACGTGATTTTGCTTGATAGTAATGCAACACTTACTATCTTATTGATTACATTCAAAACAAAGCAAGAACTTAAGATAGTTCTTTGAGATGAGAGCGAGAAAAGATTCAAAATATTTAATCTTTGCTGGTAAGGTGGCAAGTTAGCGAAGTCTCTTAGATTATAAACAGCATGCAAGGCAAAAAGAATAAACTGTTTCTGCACAGATTCAATGCGGATGCTGTTGTTCCCAAAGCATGGATTCCAAATAATACAACCATATTCAAAGAGGGGGCGAACAAATGAGGTGTATAGAGTTTTGGTGACCCATAAGTTTTTGAATTCTTGGGTGCGACGTTTTATGAAACCGAGCTGCTTACATGCCCGAGCAAGAATTGTATCGTATTGAGAATGAAAATTCAACTTTCTGTCCAACAGAACACCCAGGTGTGAGATCTGGTCAACTTTGTGAAGTGGCGAATCATTCAGGTTATAAGTGTGCTCAAATACTGAATTTTTTCTCGAGAACGAGAACATTACACCATTTCAATAATGAATTTATTTTGGCTTGCAGAAAAATAGCCTCGGAATCGGAATTGACGGTGTGGTATATTTTGAAGTCGTCAGCATACAGAAGATGAGGTACGTCATTTCAAATTTCAGACAAGTCGGCGATAAAGATGTTGAATAAAAGGGGACCCAGGTGGCTACCTTGTGGCACTCCAGAAGAGGCAATAATTTCTCTTAAAAAAGTGGGATTTTACAAACTGTTTTCGATTACTTAGGTATGATACAATCCATCTCAGTAAGGACCCAGAGATGCCGAACTTCAGAAGTTTGGAGATCAAAATCCCATGATCGACTCGATCAAAAGCTTTGGCGAAGTCCGTGTAAACAGCGTCAATTTGGTCACCTTTTTCCATTTCGCAGAGAATAGCTGAGGTAATAAGTACTAGGTTAATGGTACTTGACCGACATTTGCGAAAATCATGCTGCTGTTCGTTTAAACGTGGTTCAACCAACGTGGTAAGCTTATTACAAACAATTTTTTCGAACAACTTTGGAATAGCTGATAGTATCGCAATACCTCTATAGTTTGTTATAGACTTTTGAAAATCGGAGTCAAATGAGAAGACTTCCAGACATTTGGAAAAGCACCTCGTGATAAAGATGCGTTGAATAGAATAAACAGAGGGGAAGAGATTTGATGTATACACTCAAAAAGAAATCTCGGTGCAAGAGAGTCAGGACCAGGTCATTGTTAATATCAAGTTCTTTAATGGCGTTTACGATATCTTCACTTGACAAACTCATTTCATCAATGAATGGTGCTGTCGTTGAATGCCAAATTTGTGCGCTAGAAGAATTGGTGGCCGGGCGGAAAACCACTTGAAAATAGTTGGCAAAAAGGCCGCGTTTGATTTGAGGGCAAATTGGATTACTATCACCGTAATACATTGATGCTGGAAATCCTGTGGCTTTTTGCTTGGTTTTTACGAAATTGAAAAATTTTTTGGGATTACGAATAATATTTTCCCCGGTTGAAATTATGTATTGATCATATGTTTCGCGAGATCGTTTAGTGAATTCCATAGCCAGCTCAGAATATTTAATCTTAAGGCTTGTATTAAAGTTATTATCTCTCATTAATTCATAGAGCTTGTTCCTTTGATTCCGCAGATGTTGAAGGTTGCGATCAAGCCAGGGCTCGGAATCTTTGGGTTTTTTCTTTATTTTAGGAAACTGAGTCTCAACGCATTCGATTTTATAGAATGAAGAGACTGCTTCCTCTAAATTTAAACTTGAAAAATAGTTCCAATCAATTTTGGCAAGATAAAATTTAATATTATTATAATCAGCATTTAAGAAATCAAATACAATACAGTCATTGAACGCTCGGGAAAAAGTTACATCAGATATGGGACGTTCAATTGAAGAAGCAAAATGGCTTCGTGTTTTAGAGAAAAGGTTCTCTTTGTCATTGGTTGGACTTACCACAACATCGTTATAAGCATTGGTAAAAATAAGATCCAACCAATTTCCGTTTTCGTTGGGAGTCAGTGATACTTGTTGTAAGTCATTACCATAAAAGGCATTGATTAGATTAAGATCGATGGTATTTGAGAGGTTTACTGGTTGAAGATGGTTATCAGTTTAATCATGAGTAAAAGATAAATTAGGGTGGTTCAAGTCTCCCAAAGTTATAATTTGATTATGTCCCTCTAGAGATGCAGACATAGAATTGATAATTTCACATATCTTCTTGTAGAAGGTTTCGTCAGATTTTGGTGGCTTGTAAAATACCCCTATGTATCAAAACCACTTGCCTAAGCGTATTCGAGTCACGTTATGTTCAAAAGTTTTATAGGAGGTAGTATCAACGTTTTCAGAGGTTTTACGGGAACCGCAGTCCAAATATTGCTCGGTTCGTGTTCCGTCGTTCCTCTCTGTGTACTGTAAATGACAACATATATATACGAAAAGCTCCGAATCGTAATCAATGCATCTGTGGGCGAGGTGTCGTAGACAATACCAGTATACCCTATATATACTGGCACAAACTGGGAGCTTAATATGATGTGTATCCTGTATACACATCAAGGCTCCCGGGGAGAGAGATATTCCTGTATGATACTTACCTGCTACTACATGTTTGTCAGGTAGATCAGTGAAAAGGTGCTTTTGTTTAATGATTTAATTTTCATTTTATTCTTTGTTTGGTAATATAATTTCACGTTCAGTTGACTATATTAATATTATTAACATATTTCGCTATTGAATTCTTTTAATAATTAATTTATTACAGAGACGTATAAAGTTCGAGAATTAATGGAGCTTGTAAAATTTTTGCGACTTATATTTACTTTGATTATTTTTGTTACTTAAAGGAAATGTATGATATTGCTTGATATCATATTTGAAAAATCAATCAATTTAAGCTTTAACTGTTGCTCGGGCTGACGCCTTGAGCACACAGTTATATTAATGAATCGATTGATTATAATCCAACTGCTAGCCCCGGGCACAAAGCCTTGGGACGCTAATACTCGGACTGATGCCTTAAGTACGCAGTCAGATTGATAAATCAATCAATTACTAGTTCAACTGCAGGCCCCGGGCATAACTGCCTTGGGGCGCTGATACTCGGGCGGATGCCTTGAGTACGCAGTTGAACTTATCCTAAATTCACTTATCCTGGGCTAAGTGCCTTGGGATGGAATAAGCTCGGGCGCACGCCTTGAGCCAGTGAATGGAGAAATACTTCTCCATTTTCTTCTGTCTTTAATTTTCTTTCATACTATAACTATGCTGACTTTAATGATGAAGTCAATTTACCATTTAAAAAAGATCAAAGTTCAACAACAAAAACAGTTTAACGTATTTAGTGCCATCTCTCTGTGACTGGTGCTAAAGCTTTCGCTCGATTTGCAATGGATGTAACAAATTCGTTCCGCTGGGCGGTACGTTCGATTGTAAAGTCTTGTGTCTACATGTTTGATACTTAATACGAGTATGGATACACACCCACTTCTGCTAATCCATGATACGACACTGCGCCCACAGATGCATTGATTACAATTCGCAGCTTTTCGTATATGTATGTTGTCATTGACAGTACACAGAGAGGAACGACGGAACACGAACCGAGCAATATTTGGACTGCGGTTCCCGTAACAGAGGCCATCGCAATCAACACTCCGCCACCTTTGCTTAGGTCTGTGGATGAGTGGTCACGATCAGCTCTATAAATGGTCCAGCAACTGTCTAGAATTTCTTCGTTTATGTAACCATCATGTAGCCAGGTTTCGGTGAACGTTAATACATTAAAGTGGCAGGACTTAGCATCAAGGTATAATTTATTTATTTTCCTCTCATACCGCTACAATTATGGTAAAAGAGTTTAATACCATTCAATGGTAAGTCAGTATTAGGAATGATATTTTTTAAACTCTTCGCTTGTGTTTTGGAGCATAAAGACATGCATAGATCTCACATGCAAAGCGTATATTTTCAGATCATTTTTTACCTGATCAGCAGAAAATCGGAGCAGCTCGTGATATTTTACAAAATGATGGCGTAATGGCTCGATCTTAATACGCAGGCCTTCTTGCTGAATTAATCCTTTGAGATTAATTTTGGTTTTACCATCGAAACAGGTTGATTCAGGCACTTTGTGCATGTACGCAAGATAAAGTCGAACGCAATCAAACAATTTGTGGTCCCTAGGTCTAGTTAGTCGATATCTACTCTCAAGATTGTCCTTCATATCTGTAGCCAACTTCACAGGTGGTGGGTTTAGGGAGTCTAGGTGGCGGACATTGATAGTAGGGA
Organism: Odontomyia ornata; assembly: GCA_963969285.1. Taxonomy (NCBI): domain Eukaryota; kingdom Metazoa; phylum Arthropoda; class Insecta; order Diptera; family Stratiomyidae; genus Odontomyia; species Odontomyia ornata. The sequence continues at coordinate 5,059,446 of OZ017739.1, read as the reverse complement.
TCGGAGAGTCTGAAACTGGCGGAACAAGGATTATACCCTCAGAAGACGGAGCAAATGTATCACCACGGGCAAAATTTGAGTAAGGTGTTAGTGTAGTTGATAGTACAGAAGTTTTTTGGGAGAGGCTATTAACAGGTGCAATTATCGGTTCAATCACAGGAGAATTTTGCATCTCATTGCTCTGAGTGGTCTGAGTTTCACTAGAAATTTGTCTCTTCAAGTGTCTATCATTTGAAGACGTCTGAGAATAAGACTGAATCATATCAGAAGAATAAGCCCTTGGTGACGAGCCAATTATATTGGATGTTGAAGAAGATTGAATTTTGAATACATTTTTTATCGGTTTTAAAAATTTCTGAAAATCATCTTTATTTTTATTTTGATCAATCGTCTTACTCTTAATGAATTTAGATTTGGATTTCCATTTCCTTAAATTCATTCTATTCCAGTTCTGGCACTTGTTCTCCTCTTGTAGATCGATGAACATCCAGGCATATCGTGCAGGAATAGATACTTTGAAGAATTTGTACTTGGGTTGCACCAACTCTAAAGAAGAGTTTTCAAGAGAGAGCTCAAATTAGAAAAAATTCCTCATTCACACAACATCTGCCGACTTTGGAGCTCCTTTGACGAAAAATACTTGGTATTCAGGATTTTTTCGGTGTGATTCAAGCATTATTTTCAGGTGTTGGAAATTCGCCATTTTAATTTTCTTGATCCGCCTGTTCCATTCCTCTTCCGACGAGGGAGTGCCAAATTGGATAATGTTATTTGTACACCGACAATTTCTGCTTGCTTAAATTCTGTAAGTATCACCTCGTGGTTTAATGATGGCGTTGAATTTACTTTAGAACTAATTTTTTCAAACAAATTTTTTTCCATACTATTCGTAGCTCTAATTAGTTGTTCCTCCAAAATTTTCGGCTATTCTGAAGTTTGTTTGGAAATTTCGCTATCGATATCAGAAACCATTTTTTTCAAATCACGCAGGCGAGTACCGATAGTGCTATATGATAAGGGAGCCGATGCATTAAACGGATAATTAATCGATCCATCCTTCACTGCTAAAGTATCTTTCAATTCTTCTAGCTTACTTTCAATTTTGGTCGTCTTGCAAAAATTATCTTTAATTGAAATAAACGCACTCTTTAGTTCTTCAAGCATTTTTTCGGTTCAGCAAATCTTTCGTCATTCGACCTAGTCTGCGCTTGTTGCTTATAAAGATGCTGGTCTTTGTCTGAATTAAGCTTATCAATATAAGCTATGATGCTATCGTACATGCATTTTAGAAGATTTTCGAAGTTCTGGCAGTCGGAGCAGATGAAATTTGCATCGACGAAAGTGTTGTGCCAATCCCATGGCGCATCAATGCAGGCTCCATGGAGTTTTCGATTGCAGCATGCTTTGCAAGTGACAAGTTTAAATGTATTATCGAACGCGATGCAATGAGGGAGGCTGCACTTAAAACTCATTTTTATCTTTTTGATAATTTTAAATAGAGTTATGTGAAACGTTTTATACGATCAATGCGGTAATGTCCAATATTTAAAAATGGGTCACAGAATCTTTACAATAAATCGATTCAAATAAAAATAAAATTGTATTTAATGCCTGTTCATCAAAATTAATGCATGTATTTATATTGCAATATAACATGTGGGTCACTGAGTTAAAAAGTAAATGGTTGATTGGGACACATAATTCGAATTTAATTGGGTCAATAAATGCACTTAAACAATTTACTGCTTCATGGATATTCACTGGTACACTTATAGCCCAGTCATATTAGGGCTTTCACCTCGGAATGAAAGATAATAAGCTGCAAATTGGTATGAACCTTTGTTTTGTCATTCTAAATGTTGTCTCAAAAGTCACAATCGTTATCGTGTCCGCGTCTCAAGATATTCAAGGTCAAAGGTCACAAAAATCGGTTTTTCGCGAATATCTGGCTTCCTATCGGTTAAATGAGATTTGCATTTATTATAAAAGTTGTAGGCTATAAAATTCCCTACAACTTTTGTTTAAACTTTTTTTTCATACGACCAACCGTTTTGAAGGTAGAGCGCGAAGAGTGCACATCGTACAGTCATATACGGCCTAATGCAAGGTCAAGCGTGAGTTATGGTTATCAGTACGTTATAAAGTCAATTATTTACTTGGAAATTATAATTATTAAACAATGCCTATTATTTATGTACTAACTATTAATTATTTATATTTAATTAAAGTAAGTAACTTGATTATTTATATATAATTATTCATATTTAACTATTTAAGTATAAAATATTATTAAAAAAAAATTTATCGACATGCTTGTTGAAAAATTTAAAACTGTTAATATCACAACAAAACAAGCCAGAGAAGATGCTGATGTTCTCATCATTGACACAGCTATTGCCTTATCAGAACATCAAAAGACTGCTGTCATCATAGGAGAAGATATCGATTTGCTCGTTATTTTAATTGGACGTACTCAGTCACATCATCAGGAAATTTTTTTGAAAAAAGTTGGCAAAGGCAATGTCAAAACACAAATATATTCTACTAAAAGTTTTGACCAATATCCTCGTACTAAAAAGCACATTTTATTTTTACACGCATTCAGTGGCTGTGACACGACTTCTGCGCTATTTAAAAAAGGAAAAAAAACTGTTACTAGAGCATTGGAAAAAATTCCTGATTTAGATAAACTGGTGGAAGTATTTCAACAAGAAAACTGCCCAAAACAAACATTATTAGAAAATGGAGTGCGCATCTTGTTGGCATTATATAATGCTCCAAAATCTGAGGACAACATTGATCATTTCCGCTACACGCAATTCATCAAATTTACAAAACTAAATAAACCTGTACAACTGTCAACACTTCCACCAACAAGTGTAGCAGCTCATCAACACATAAAACGTGTCTACTACCAGATTCAAACGTGGTTAGGGAAGGACTTAGAACCTAAAGAATGGGGCTGGATGCTTGAAAATGAAATCCTGGAGCCCATACGAACGTTATTACCTCCAGCACCAGCCGAACTACTAAACGTAATATTTTGCAATTGCAAAAATGGTTGTGGTTCCCGCTGTGGATGCAGAAAATCAGGGCTACAATGTTCTTTAGCTTGCGGCCAGTGCAACGGACAAGCTTGCCTCAACGCTTCACTGTATCCAAGTAATCCCGATGAAGAAAATACATATGATCCCGATATTCTGGAAGGTTTGGAGATGAACATGACAGATAATGAGGATGATGACAATGAATCGAACATTTTTGAGCGACAAGAAGAAGAAGACGACGAACAAGAAGAAGATAATTAGCTTCCATTTCCAATTTCATTACAATTAAAATCAACAAAGATACTTTTGATATTTGAACTCACATTTTGATAAATGTATATTATGCCGTATTTAATAATAAATAAAAATATGTGTAAAATATATACTCTTACTATCATTTTAACTTAAAATAAAACTAAAATATATAATCCAGAATTAATAATATTTTATACTTAAATAGTTAAATATGAATAATTATATATAAATAATCAAGTTACTTACTTTAATTAAATATAAATAATTAATAGTTAGTACATAAATAATAGGCATTGTTTAATAATTATAATTTCCAAGTAAATAATTGACTTTATAACGTACTGATAACCATAACTCACGCTTGACCTTGCATTAGGCCGTATATGACTGTACGATGTGCACTCTTCGCGCTCTACCTTCAAAACGGTTGGTCGTATGAAAAAAAAGTTTAAACAAAAGTTGTAGGGAATTTTATAGCCTACAACTTTTATAATAAATGCAAATCTCATTTAACCGATAGGAAGCCAGATATTCGCGAAAAACCGATTTTTGTGACCTTTGACCTTGAATATCTTGAGACGCGGACACGATAACGATTGTGACTTTTGAGACAACATTTAGAATGACAAAACAAAGGTTCATACCAATTTGCAGCTTATTATCTTTCATTCCGAGGTGAAAGCCCTAATATGACTGGGCTATTAGTTAAATTGAATTTGTGAGGATTTACAAGTTAGGCTCATACCCCGCAAAGGTTGTTCAAACATTCTGGCGTGGGGGAATGAACACGGTTCCAATACTTTTCGAGGGGATCTAATACGCACACACTATTAAGTCTATAAACAATTCTCCTTTGATTAGTATAATTGAGTTATGTGCATATAGTCTTCATACGTATTCTTATGTCCGTAGTAGTTGCCTAAATTATATGTAATTAAATTGACTTCTAACTATGTAGTTAGCATTTTTGGAGAATTTCACTCGATCAAGTATAAACTAAATGTAAAATGAAATGGTTTCCACATTTCCTTCATTTGGAAAAGGATGAATTTAATTTGCGAAACGAGTGCAATTTATTTGCAAAAGAGTAAGTATTATATCCGCAAAACCATGAATATAATTTGACAAACTTTATCTATTTGCCCAGTCTTATGGCGGGTTGTTTAAATCACTATCAAATATATTAAATACAACTACTGACATATCAAATGAATTAACTTACCCATACTATATTGCACGATAATTCCTGCCACTACTCCGCTTTGCCAAATATAGTCAATTACACTTCTTTGTTCAGGTGAAGCAAGGTCTTCCACGTATACGGGCAAAATAAAGTGTATTCCACCAGTAGCAAAGCCGGCCAACAGTCTAGCGCAGAGCATTGTAATCAGATTTTCGCTAAAAGTTAAAATAAATTACATTTCAAAACCCTGTCTAAAATAAGAATAATCCTAGATAGTAGAAAATATAAACTTCCAACATCCCAGTAATTTATTCTGATCAATATCACAAACTTAGCCTGAAGGATAAAAGAATGCTTTTGCCTCATGGCATCAAGTGTTGCATTAAGATAACATAAGTGCTGCATGCATGCCATAAATTATCCTTTAAATTTTTCCACTGTTTTTCGCCTGCATCCCCAGCAGAGTTAGTCTATCTTTATTGCCATATCTTAGAGTGTATATATATATGCTAGACAGAAAAAATACTTACTAAATTGCAAGAAGGATCCACGATGTGAGCAGAAAACTAAATCCAGTTATTATGAAAAATTTACTCCCGATAAACCGCCACGTCTTGTAAACTAAAATTGGCGCCAATGCGGCGCCCAGTGCAAATATTGCTACTATCCAGGCAACTTGACGCGTTGTCATGTCTTGGAACTGTTAAAAAAATAAGCAAAATTAATACAACATACATATGTGAAACGCAGTCGCCATACTGGCCGAATCCCTTCCTCCTGTTTTAAATAAAAGAAATAACGCCAGACAAAATGATAATGGAATATGGTTCCCAACACACTCTGAGCTGAATGTGGTGGAAATACGCGAAATAAATAAATGTAAATGGGATGATTGGAAAATGAAATATCAATTAAGGATAAATACCTTAAGGGGTAGTACTTCCGATGCCAGAATGTTCAGTGCGTTTGAGCTCCATCCGATGCACAAACCAATGCAGAATGCACCTAATGAGCCTGTAAATGCAAAAATTTATTTGAATATTTCTTCGAACCTCAAACGTGGGCAGGGATTGTGTTTGAGATAGTTAAATCTATTTATATAAGCGGATTTATTTTCCAAAATAAATGTTTATTCACGTTTAAAACGGGAAAAGTTCAAACGTAAATGTATCATAACCGCGATTTATCCTCCTCCAAAGTTAAATATTTTCATTTGCAAATATTTGGAGATAAAAATAAAGCCAAACCCCATAAATTGGGAGAACGCTATACGTACCCCAAACTTCACTTCTCATTGACATAATCCCCCATCGTATACAAAAATCCTCAATAATTTGGCTTTGGGTTTCAGCTTAAATGTCAACCCGAATCTCACCGATGTGAGGGAGGATTTCATCGAAGCTCTTATCTGGAGGAAATTTGCAATCAGGGCGATTCAATTGTTATCTGGTATCTTTGTTGTGCACAACACACGCACAATATAGTATAAGGATACAGCTCATTGACAATGGGCTCATGGGAAAGCTAGTGAAGGCGAGACGAAGACATGGCTGGAGGAGAAATGGTAAGGATGTAGTGTAAAGTCTCGATATCCTCGTTGAATGCATGGATACAGATTGTTGCTAATTTGCTTGAAAGATACCCAGATTATATAGATCGGGAGGTAGACAATAGTGGCTGCTGGGAAGGACTCCATTCGGAACCTGAAGGTGATTCTTCGCAGCTTCAGTGGCAAGGTGTTTATATCCATTGTATAATCCTACCTGCATAGATGTCAGAAATTCAAACCAAATGTTATCGACAAGTAAATTTCACATTTAGATATGGGATTTCAAGCAACATGAGAATTAAAGGGCATTTCCAACTTTTAATGATGGGATCGATATCAGTAATAGCAGTTCATATGTTTCTCTTTCATTTCACCTTGTGAAGAAAACTTGTCGATATTGATGAATTCAATATGAGTAATTGAATATAAGGTAGCAAGAATGTCATTAATCATTCCACGAATTCTATAGAATTTTATTAGAAATAAATGAAACAATGATCATGTTGACAGGAAAGTGCTTCTCTCTAATAACTTTTAGTTGAAACATCATAAGAGATAAAGCTACATGCATGAATTTCCTTACATACATACTCATATGTCTATCAATGGCGGCACGGTAGTAATTCACTCACCCAACATAAACATTGTAAATTTAGAGCTTCCATAAGCTTTTCATTCACCGGAAGCAAATTGTCAAATTTATTTTAGTAGTTAATCTCGGCATTAGAGATTCAAGGAAAAGTAATGATAATGCTCCCAATTCGATATTTTTCGCATTTCTGCGCAATGACGTACATGGGGTGTGTTGTGTTTACGCAACACGAACCTAAGATGAGCTGTCATGTCTTTTCATTGGTAAATTTAGAATGAGCTGATTTTGATTCAAATTGTTGATACATTCTTATCACAGATTTGTGTATGTGTTGCTATATTCGAAGGACGAAATAGAAGGAGAAGCGGCTTAGTAATACATTTCTCGTAAACTTAAACCTAATTATATTCCTATACCTACATTATACAATATATACTGCTTATCACTTACACAGATTGTGTAGGCGCATGCTAGACAATAAAGTCGTGATCTTTCTTATCGTTTTGATTGACCCTTGTTTGTGAACTAGCTTGTTTGTATAGTAAAATGCTTGGAATCCATTTAAACGTGTGGAATATTTAGTTCCGCTCTTCGGATATATTTGGCAAATTTTGGATTTGATATAGTGAATGTTGAAAGTTGTGACAAGTTGAAAATTGAGGAATGAACAAGTTGGGTAGACAGACCTACGCTCATGTCAGTAGGGCTTTGTACTTAATTTCTCAAAAATGCAGTCACCAGCAACGAATAATGTCAAGAAATATGTCAAAGAGATGTGCACGCTTATAAGAAAATCCATTTTTGTTCTATTTTTAACGGTTGTCATTTTCTTGCAAACCAACAAAAATCACTCAATACATGTTTTACCAAAAATATTAATGTTGTTGACCTTATTTGAAAATTTCAAGAAGATCAAATCAAAATTGCAGTGATAGATTCGATTTAAAGTCCATAAAATACCAAAATCATTTATTTTGTTATAATTCGAGAAATTTCAAATGGCTATAACTTCTATGTATATCGTTCGATTTTCATCAAACTTACAAAGTTTAAGGGTATTTTAAAGACTACTCAAATATCGAATCACGTTCAGTTTAATGTACATATACGATTTCATTGGGCAAAATATGAAATTCGAATATCATACTATTTTTAACAAAGTTGGCTTCTGAGGTATTTATTGTTGTTGTACTCATAAACACCTACCGCCATATTTTTTTCAGATTTTTCGGATCACAGGTGTCCAATCGCGAGGTGGAGGACACAAACCTTACGTGTATTTCCCCTCCCTGTGCACTCCTCGAAGCAGTGTCAAATTAAGGCCTGTAAGACCTTTCGTTTGATACCCATATTGACTACCTTTGATGACTTTTTTTTTGGGGGCCACTACCCTATATGGGGAGCCCCCCTTAAAACCCTTATAAAAATTTTTTGTAGTTGAACTTTGAAGAGAGCACCACTTTACACCTGCATACAAAATTTGATGTTTCTAGCTGTGTGCTGTGACACACGGACGGGTGGACGGACGGACAGACAAGACGCGATTTTAGTAGGGTTTTGTAAAATTATTTGAAAAACCCTAAAAATGGTCTCTTAAAGAGGCATAGCCGTTTTATTTAACAAAAGAAAATTTTTATGGACAATTCGCAAATTTTACACTAAAAATAATAATCAAGCGCAAATCAGCCCCCTTCAAAATTTCATATAATTTAATATAAACAAGTTGAGTAAGCAGGAGGGTTAGAAACAAGTTTTCTAATGGCGTGAATCGATAACTTGAGTTATTCATCCAATACTTAGATATGAAATCGTTCAAATTTATACAAAAGATGCACAGTTTCTTTCATAAGCGCAGTGCAGCCGCCATTTCGATCTAGCTCAAATGATTTTTCTGAATGCTCGGCCGATTGACCATGTTCAAGTTAAACACTATTTTTTAAATTTTTATGAAAATTGAAAGAAAATAAAAGTACCTAAGTCAATTTTAAATATATATAGGGTTTTCCAATAAAAGGTGTTATTTTGAATAGACATTGTGATTTAACACCTTGCGACTTCTTCCTTTGGAGCCACGTGATAGAGAAGGCCTATGCCGACAGCCCAGCGTCGATTCAAAATCTCAAAGATGAAATTCGTGAGGCTATCGAGGACATAGGGCAGCCACTTTGCGATTTGGTTATGGAAAATTTCATGAAGAGGATATGGTCCTGTAAGCGTGTCGTGGTGGTTATTTGCACAATTTTAGTTATTGCTATTAACGGCATATCTTTTTCTTTATAATCAAATAAACATTCAATCATTTGTATTAAAAATGGCATTTTTCTTTTAATATCAAAATAACACCTCTTATTGGAAAACCCTATATCAACCATAAACACGTATTATTGTTAGTGTAATTCCATATAATTGAAATGGCTATAACTCACTTGATTATGATTCGATCTCAATTAAATTTTGTGAACATATATATCTTATATTAGTCTATATAATTGCGAAATTTCAAGAAGTTTAAAGGTAGCGTTTTGATTTTATGGGCAAAAATGTAAAATCTACAAATCATACTATTATTTACAAAGTTGAGTGAATTTCGATTTCTAAGGTATTTGTTGCCCTTGTGCTCATAAAGGTCCACGTTCGTGACAATTTTCAGATTTTTCGGCTGAAAGGTGTCCAATCGCGAGGGGGGGGGACACAAATTTTGGGTACATTTTGCCTTCCCCTGGACCCCCTAATTCATAAAATGATTTTTTTATTTCAGATTCTAAAAGTTCTAATCAAGACCTTTCATTTGATATGCCACTCGACTACCTTTGATGAAAAAAAATTTTAAGGGCCAATTCGTTATTAGGGGGGACCCCCCTTTAACATTTTTTAAATTTTTTTTAAGGCCTTAACTTTTGAGAGATCATCATTTCTGACCTTTTCACAAAGTTTGAGCATTCTAGCTTCTATAGCTTCTGAGGAAATTAGCTGTGACGCACGGACAGACGGACAGACGGACAGACGGACAGACAGACAGACGGACAGATGGACAGACGGACAGACGGACAGACGGACGGACGGACAGACGGACGGACAGACGGACAGACAGGTCCCGAAACTAGTAGGTCTTTGTAAAAAGTTTTTTTACAAAGACCTAAAAAGTTAAGTAAACATTTCATGCAAACAAAAACTAATTTGAAAATATGCAGAAAATAAACAAGTTGGGTAGACAGACCTATGCTCATGTCAGAAGGGTTTTGTACTCAACTTACGAAATGCAGTAACCAGCAACGAATAAAATCATGAAACATGTCAAAGACGATTTTATTGGAGAAAATGTGAAATTCGAGGATCATACTATTATTAACAAAGTTGAACGAATTTTGACTTCTGAGATATTTGTTATAGTTATACCCATAAATATCTCCTTTGATAATTTTTTCAGATTTTTTAGATCACGGGTGTCCATTCGCGAGGGAGGAAATACATTTTTCATGTATTTCCCCCCCTGTGCCCCACTGAAGCAAAAACTGTCAGTTTAAGAACTGTTTTGAAAAGCTCTCATAGAGAACTTTCAGTTGATACTCATATCGGCTACCTTTCATGAAATTTTTTTTCAGGGGCCACTCTTCTGTACTTTAATCATCGATTCATGGCCTATTTTTTCGAATCCTAGAATGGTTACAAAGCCCATTTGCTAGGAGCTCTCTCCTGCCTCTTCGACTTGTTTCAATTGTATGTACTCATCTTCATGATATCTATCACTCCTGAAATTTTCATGCAAATTCTAGCAAAGCTGTCGTGTCTGAGTCGGTAAAAAGCGCATATGTCTCCATATCCATATGTTTCCATAGTAATACAGGGCATATTGTCCCATAGTAATACAGAAAAATTCAAATCGCTATAACATCGGTAAATACTATTCGATCTTTATGAAACTTTCAGAAAAAATCAATCTTATAAAAAGTCATCTCTTTGCTAAATTTTATTGAGTTTAAAGGTACCGTTTAGATTTTATTCAAGAAAACACAAAATCGATAAATCATACTATTACTAACAAAGTTGAGTGAATTTCGACTTCTCATGTATTTGTTGTTGTTGTACTCATGAAGGCCTACATTCATGATTTTTTTCAGATTTTTCGGATGGAAGGTGTCCAATCGCGAGGGGGAGGTACGCGAAAAGTTCGTACATTTCCCCTTCCCCTGCCCCCCACGGTACTTATAGGGCAATTTTAAAACTTGTTTTGAAAAGACCTCATTGAGACCTTTCCAACGACACCCTACTCGACTACCAATGGTGAAAATTTTTTTTTGAGGGGTCACCTCCCTATATGGGAAGACCCCCCTTAAACGCCTTTGAAAAATGTTTCCACCCTTGAGCTTTCAAGAGGTCACTACTTTTGACCTTTTTACAAAATTTCATGGCTGTAGCCTCTATAGTTTCGGAGAAAAAGTGCTGTGACATACAGACGGACGGACGGACGGACAGACGGATACAGGTCGTGATTGCAATAGGGTTTTGTATTTTTGTACAAAACCCTCAAAAGAGAACGAAAATCAAATGTGTACTCAATCCCTTTCCTGCTGCACTCCGAGCGTTCGGTGAAAGATAAAAATAGAAGTGTGGGGCCTCTGAAAGTTAAGATTGAAATGAATGGGTGATGTAAAAAAAATCGGATTTCACGAAACGGCCACTTTTAGAAACGCTATCCGCTGTCTAAAAATCTCTTCTGTTCTGATTAACAGAAAAAAATCCAAATTTGGCACTTTTTCTTCCCAATAATCCAATACACTCTTTAAACCAACAAATTTCTTTTCATTCAGTCTTCAGTTTTTAAATCAATTAACTTTTCAATTTTCATATTAATTCATTGTTCAGTTTTTATTACTTAGAAATCCTGACACTTGATTATTTAAATTTTGTGTTCTTGGCCCGAATATCTGATTTTATTTTCAACACAATGTTTGAGGTTAGATTTTGCAAGTACAGTTTGTTAAGTAAGAGCGTGTCTAGTATAGCTTGCAATCGGTGAGTGATATCGACTTCAAATTTTTTTTGATCGGTAGAGAGAACCTCTGTCTTTGGCGCTTTGAAAAAAATTTCAGTTGAAGTCAACCTTCCGTCAGGAAAACACTAAAATCGCGATGAGTGCCATTTACGCGAAGCGCTTCGAGGCCGTGTTTCTTTGCACGTACCCTAAAAGACCAAAAACGAACTATGTAGTAACAGCTAAATATATTAAAAAGTCTGTATCGTTTGTCAAGAAGTGGGTTCAACGATTTAAAGAGCCAAAAACCGTCGATGACCTTGCAAATCGTGGTTCGCTAGAAAGTGACCAAAAAGGAGGAAAAGCGAATCGTGGTTTTGCTTTCGCGCAATCTTGGCTTGTCCTTACGTCAAGTACAAGCGAAATCGAAGCAAAAATGTCTCGAGTTATCATACGTCACCATTCGGGAACATATGTGCGCAAACAACGTAAAATGGCGGAGTACCGTCAAAAAACCACTCTTGTCTGAGCGTCACTTGGCCAAACGGCTCGCCTGGGCTCAGGAAAACATAGATCGCGATTGGAGTAATGTAATTTTTTTCTAACGAAGCTTTTGTTTGGGGCCTTTGACAAGCAGAAGCTCCGAGGAAAACGTGTTTGCACTTTGAAGCAGCTCTCCCAACAAATTCGACTCATTTGGCGATTCCCCTTGAATACGCTAAAACTTTAGTGGAAAGTATGCCTCAGAGATGGTAAGTAATAATTGATGCTGGTGGTGATTGGACTCACTATCAAACTCAAAGCGCGTTGCCTCAGAATCTATTTATTGTGTGTATAAGTCAAAAACTGTTGGTAAATAAACTGTTTCAAAATTAGCTGGACACGCTCTTACTTAACAAACTGTATATTTAAACCATCGTAAACTTTTTTTTTCTTCACTTGACGAAAAACATCCACTGTTGAAAGATTTTGTTCCTTTAAGCACTGGATTTCATTTATTTAAAAACCATGTAACACTTTCTTGCGGTCGCGGAAGTCACCGCAGTTGCAGACATTATATTTCAGCAGAGGGGTGAGTGACCGGGGGTGGCATACTGTGGCCAGCTAGCACTCAGTCATGTCGTGGGTCTTCCGGGACACACTGAATGAAAACACTAACACGAAGGGAAAAGGACGGGAAAGGGGGAGGTCATTTTAAGAAATGAAACATTTTTTTTTTCTTTACACATACATGGCCGTTTCATTTAACAAAAAGAAAATTTATAAAAAAAATTCGCAAATTTACAAAAGAGATTTAAATAAACACCAAAAGCAAATTGGTCCCCTTCAAAATCTAATAATGAAATATGAACTAAACGAAGATTAACTAAATATACTATATGAATTAAAGTAACTTGATTTGATATAATGCAAAAAAAAATTAAATAGAGAAAAAGTCAATTTTTACTCACTCTCTTTCTGGCAAAACTCCGAGCGCTCGGCGAAAGACAAAAAATAAGCATGAGGCCACTGTAAATTAAGATTGAAATATCTGTGATGCAAAGAAATCAAAGAAAGATAGCAAAACGGCCACTTTAATAAGCACCACCCACTGTCTATCCGTTTCTTTCGTTTTTTCCACTTTTTGTAACTTCTGCACTGGCTTGTTTAAGCTGTCGAACTTCCAACTTCTCTTCACTTTAGACTAAGCGCCTTGATATTTACTGTTTCTTTTCCTCACTCCTGTTTAATTCTTTTTTTTGTAATTAAAAATAGGATAAGAGGGTAGGATTGAGAAGATGGGGAATTAAAAATGATAGGGAAATTGGTAAAATATTTATAAAATTAAAATATACAGAGGAAAAGGTATAAGTGCTCAAAGGAAGATGGAGATGTTACGGCGGCAATTTGAAGTTGCGAATGGGAGAAAGCCGGTACGCTGGAATTCGCAACAGCTTTTTCAACTGTTATCTACAGTCTTCCTCAGTACATTACAAACGGAATCTTATTTAACAATATATTTATACTAGAGACTATTTACCTTAATTACTTTACAACATCAAGCAAACATAAACTACAATTTCCTAAATCTGTATTTATCCTTAATTCCGCAGGTATTTTTAAGAATTTTTAATTATTTCGCCACGTCCATTTTACTTAACTTTTGACCTTCGGTAATTGCCACTGCTGATCTTGCAATTGTGTTCACTTTTTTGTCTCCTTTAGATGTTCCTTTATCCTGACAGACACTAATTTTTTTTTTTTGCCCAATGTACCATCGGTCAATTGTCGCATGTAATTTGACATATTCCACTATTTTCCGCTGTCGTTCTTTTATCTTATTCTGATCTCATTTTTCTCCGCCATGTCAGGTTTTGCTTGTTTTTAGTCCATTCTTTTTAAAATTTTTTTTGATGTCTTTAGAAACTATTGAACTCGTAACCGCTACTTGCCACAGTTGTTCTTCTTGTTTAGCTTATGTTGTAAGCTTTTGCCTTTCCAATTTCTGGTTTTATTTTTTATAATTCTCTCGATGGTTTGTTCATCATAGCCGTTGATTCTCGCTGTTTGCATTATGTGTTTCTTTTCTTTTTGGAATTTTTCATGAGTCAACGGTGTCGTCAGGAGCCGATGTATCATTCCTTGATACGCTGTGATTTTATGCGTAAAGCTGTAGTAGGAGTCGCTAGTTATAGTACGTTGTGTGCTCGTTGGCTTCCTGCAGATGTCAAATTCAATTTTAGAGTTATTTCGAATAATCTTTAAGTCTAGGAATGGAATTTGATTGTTTTCCTCCATTTCCATTGTAAACCTGATTCTAGTGTGGATCTGGTTCATTCTTTGGAATGTACTCTCCAACTCTTTCTCTCTCTGATCACCAATATATCGTCTACGTAGCGTATCCTCAATCTAATTATTAGGCCTTCATTCTTTATCATTTCTTCGATGTTGGTCATCATAGCGAATTCCCATTGCTGCTCCCGACTTTGTTTTGTATAACTTCTGCTTGAACGTGAAGTAGTTTTCATTCATGCATAGTGCTGCGAGTTTTTAGTAGCATTTTAATTTTTCTTTCCATTCTTTTGAGTCATCTATCTTATGCATTCACTCCTGTAGGCAATTTTCTTGATCGGAATGCTGTGAAACAGTGACTTTACATCAAATGAAACTAAAATTCCATCTTGACGTATATTTTCAATCCCTTGCAGCTTCTCTACTAATAGAATTTGACATTTACAGGAAATAGCTTTGCGCACAAAATGTCAGCGTATCAAGGAATGATACATCGGCTCCTGACGACACCGTGAACTCATGAAAGATTCCAAAAAGAAAAGAAATGAGCAACGCAAACGGCGCGAATCAACGGCTATGATGAACAAACCATTGAGAAAATTATAAAAAACAAAACCAGAAAACTTGAAAGGCAAAAGCTTACAACATATGCTAAACAAGAAGTAGTGGTTGCGAAATCAATGGTTTCTAAAGACATCAAAAATTTTTTAAAAAGAATGGAATAAAAATGGTAGAAACGAGCAGAAATTTGACATGGCGGAGAAAAATGAGATCAAAAAAAGACCAAAGAACAACAGCGGAAAATAGTGAAATATATAAAATTAGGTGTGACAATTGCCCGATGGTACATCGGGGAAACAAAGAGATTAGTGACTGTTCGGATAAAAGAACATCTAAAAGAAGCTGAGGTAGCAGCAAAAAATATGAGCACTATGACAAGATCACCAGGGGCCAAACATATAATTATCGAAGGCCACCACATAAGCCCTAGAAACGCTAGCTTAATTAATACGGTGGACAAGTTAAGTAAACTGGACGCGGCGGAGTCATTAAAAACTCTGCAAACACCTGTGGAATCAAAGATGAATACAGATTTAGGAAATTGTAATTCATGTTTACTCAATGTTGTAAAGTAATTAACGTAAATATTCTCTAGTATAAATAGATTGTTAAAAAAGATTCCATTCACAGTGTACTGAGGAAGACTGTATATAACAGTTGAAAATGAGTTATACGTTTTTTTTAAATAAATAAAATTCAATATTTAAACATAAAAAAAATTTTCAATTTAATAAATTAAAATTTACATTAGATACCTTCCGACAACAATATTAAATATAATCCACTGTCGGCTCGTTCTTTTCTTTTTCTTAACACACTTTTCACAATGTGAAACAAATTACATTTCATCACCACTTTTGTTTTGCCGTTTCGTCTAATAATTCGAACGCAATAAGTCATTCATGGCTTTGCTAACGTGTGATTATTGTTCACGAGTTCTTCAGCAAAGTCAAATTCCTTTTTTCCTTTACCTCACAAAACTTCCACCCCTACCATTCACTAATACCTCTGACTAACGGTCTCCCCCTAAAAACTCACTCTTCAATCACGTTAACCTTTTTCTCAATCATCCGCTGTTGTACAGCAGTAACGTGATCAAAGCTCAATACACTTCAATCCCGCTTCCTCCATTAACCTTATGTCTTTCACCAAATGCAACAATTCCAATGTCATACATGGCGATTTGCATATAATCATGAAAACGCAATTCCGTTTGCAACTATCGTCTTATATCTCTCCTTCCCTGTTTTGGAAAATTCCTTGAAAAGATTTCGACACTCGACACTCTGTTTCCCTTTATACTTCCATCCTTAGTAGAACAACAACCTGGTTTTATCAGAGATAGATCTACTCTCACTAACTTGCTTTCTTTTACTCACCACATTGCTTCTGTCCTTAATCGCCCGCAACAAATGGACGTTATTTTCACAGATTTTTCTAAAGGGCTTGATTCTGTAGATCGCTCACTTTTATTTCAGAAACTTAAAAAGTTCAAAATTCCTGATTTCTTGGCTTCTGTCCTATGTTTGGAGGCGTTATTGCCTTGCCACTGTTAACTTCTGCTTCTCCTCTACGCTTTGCCCCAGTTCTGGTGAACCTTAAGGTTCCGTAATTGGCCCCATTTTATTCCTACTATTTGTCAATGATCTTCCCTCTATTATAACTTCTCCCTGTCGGCTTTATGCTGATGACTTTAAGATCTTTCGGGTAATTGACTCACAATGTGATGTGGATACCTTGCAAAGTGACCTATTGCGTCTAAGTGAATGGTGCAAATGAAACAATATTTCTTTGATTGTTTCCAAATGCTACAGATGACATTCTCCTGCAAAAAATATCTTTTTCCCTCCACCTACAGTCCCCTTTGTGTAGTGTAACTTCCTTTAAGGATCTTAGTGTAATTTTTGATTTCAAATTATACTTTGACCTCAACATAGCCCAAGTCATTAACAACGCCTCTAGCCTTTCAGGGTTCATTTTAAGATCCGCTTCTTTGTTTCAGTATATCACCTCCTGTGTGTGCCTTTGCCTTTCATTTGTTCTCAGTAACCTGAGATACCGCTCTCAAATATAGAGCACTCACCACACGAATCATATTGATGCTATAGAGTCCCTTCAACATGGCCTCTTTTCGTCGAATTCAACCTTCTTTACGTCCCCTATAGCGTCCGTCTTCGTACTTTGAAACTCCCTTCCCTTTAATCTAGGCGATGCTTTCTTGATGAATGCATCTTGTACAAGCTTTATCACTGTCATTTATCCCAAACTTTAGGCAGTTATACTCAAACATTCGACACTAGTCGCCCTAATAGATCCTCTGATGAATTCCTCGTTCCGTATGCACACACTAACAACTTTTTCCACTCTCCCTTACTACGCTTGCTATGTCTCGGTCATCTACCACAGTCGCTTGCCACTTTTAAAACTTGCATTAAAAAAAAATTTATCATTACAATGATGAATACTGATCATCGTTATAACTGTTCATTTTTCATGTGTTAGTTTGTAAGTAAGTAATCCCACTATTTTCTTATATTTTCTATGTCTTGGATTCCTTCTTTAACTTTTCTTCATATGTAACTTGTAATTGGACTTCAGTCAGTTTGTTGATACCTAGATGAATGAAACGTCAAACTAAAAAGGTTTTCTTGCTCCCTGGGGAACTCGAACTAACGGTCGCAGTAGACCCCCAGATTGAGACTCCTTTACGCTATCATCTGTATCAGCTTCCAAAGACCCAGATTTTGGATATATTTCCCCTCTTCCTGCACTTAAGAAAATTGATAACATTAATTTAACACCTACTTTGTACAGTTATTATCTAAGTATTTTATTTGGGGCCTACATGACGATTATTGGGGTTAACTTCCCTCTGTAAGGGGACCTCCTTTAAAAACTACTGGAAAATTTATTGATACCCAAATTTTTAAGAGGACATTACTTTTAATCTACCTATCAAGTTTGGTGCTGTAGCTGTAATTGTTTCATAGAAAAACGGCTATGACACATAGGCGGACGAACAGACGGGCATATAAAACCGATTTCAATAGAGCTTTGTAAGCAGTACAAAATCCTTAAAAGTACAAATAAACTGCAAACTCGAAGGAAAAATAAGGAAAGAGGACCGTTCAAGTATTACTTAAGCACTATAGAGGGTGGGGGTCTTTGCTTTGCTTATTTTTGATGACGTGTGGGGTGGGGGGGGGTCTAGATGGTGATTACGTCGGCACTAGTTATTTACTTTTTTATACACATGGCAACCTACACATTGCCTAGGTTTGAAAACGAAACCCATTTTCGAGGATTCCCACAAAAAAATGCATACGTTAAGGTACTCGCTTAAAACCGAGTGGGAGAATTACTGCACGCTATTCACTTTTCCTAATTTCTTCCGTCAATCATGTTTTGTTTTGGTACGATTGTCGATTTGACGTATTATAAGAAAAGCAAAGCAATTTATTATATGTGTTAACGTTGGTCCACTTTCGCCAAAGTTGAATGATTTCAATAAGATGTCGTTTCAAATAAACAAATCCATGTTATACCAAAAGTTACTCGAAAATTTTAAAAAATCTCTCACAAATACAAAAGTACAAAATATAAAGAAGTAAGGTAACGAAGTTTGGCGTAATTATAAGTTACAAGCAAAGTCCGACAAGGAACTTGATGTAATTGTCTTCAAGAGAATTGCAGACGAATTGCAAGGAGCGACTAAGAACAAATTCAATCTACTGCGTTTTTTTTTCCAAGGTGAGTTATGAAACCATTTTAAGTATGAGTTAAGAAAACATAATTTTGACGTTTAATGATTAGCAGACATTACAGTCTACCTTTAATTTTAGAGGTAATGTTCATTAGATAGATTTATTCCTTATGATTGGCTCCGTCGATTGGTCACAAAAATACAGGATGTTAATTTTTTGTATTTGACGGGTTCGATTCCCGCCTATGGCTGTTAATAATCTTTGAATACAGTTTTTTATGGGGCCTAAAAGAGTACTTTGATCTCAATAAGAAATAGGATTAGTAAGCAAAAAAGTAATTTGAGACAAGCACCAACACAACTGACACTTCAATCAAAACAATCGGTAAGGCTGGTATTGATAATGCAGTACTATGCGCGAAAGGAAGATGGCCACCAAGTAAAAAACTTGGTTTGCACCCGAGACACTGTAATCGTTTTTCTCTTAAAAATGTACAGATTTTTTTTCAAAAATTTGGAGAAGGTCTCTTTGGTACGCTTTCTTGTAACTATAAGGGTATCATACCCTTACCGACGTGTCTCAATAATTAATCGGCCCAGTATTTGATCGGGTAAATGTCTAAAACTGTAGATTCAGTTTCGCTATGTTAAAGTAAATGAACCATGTTAGATGTACTCACTATAGTGAGTATGTATCTCTTTTAAGCTTAATAAGAGAATCATTAGCAGTACCTATAGAGTGTTCTAATTTTTAGGCAACAAATGCCTGTCAGCCTGCAGAGAAAACACAAACTAAACAGCCAGCTTCAAATACTAAAGAACAGGAAGAAGATGACATAAAACATGGAGTGGAATCACGGCCGCAATGCGAAAACACAGAAAATACAGATAAAAAGCCGAGAGCAGAACCTTCTCAGGAAGCTATGAAAAATAAAGCTGCTCTACTCGAAAAAAATCTGAATGCTTTGAATTCTGCCAAAGATATTATGCAAAGCCGTGTTGAAGTTAATAAACAGATCATTATTCTGGAACAAAATACATCGCTATCCGAAATGGAAAGCATAGTTCATCTACTGGCAATACTCATGCTCAGAATTTCGAGACGCTTCTCGAACTTGAAGAGTTTCAGCATTAGCTAAAACTGACCATGGATTGGTAAAGCCAGTGGTAATCATGACGGTTGATAGAGGGCCAATTTCAAGTTTGCAGGAAATGTGTTAGCTGAAGTATGGAGGTCAATGGAAATTGATGGCTATCATGTTACTGCAAAATATGTTGGGCCGGGCGAACAAGAACTTCCTGATTTCCCAGGCGTTAAATGGAATTCCGAACATGTGCATGAAAGGCAATACTGGCTTCAAATTGTAAAATGTAGAATTATAGAATGCCGTCGTCCCAAAAGTGGCCTATTTAGATTACTAGGCAAGAGGTTACTTCCAAAACCAGTAAAACAAACAGTTGATGACTTGATTTTATTTTATTTTTTCGCCAAGCAAGACATATCCTTACGATAAAAAAATTACAAAAATTTAAAAATTGGAAACAAGACATTTTTCTCAAATTCAGGTACAATAAATTAACGTACAATTATGTTGAGGAATGAAGGGATTTCAGGATAGTAGTTTTATATCAGGCTTTGGAAATGGATGGGGAGTAGTATTTACTAAACTTATTGAATGCCTTAAAACAAACGTTTAATGGCTCATTGTCTGAATAGGCAGAGTGATGGCGATCTACGATATGTATTGGTTATTGTCTTGTGATTCTAAGGGGCTCATTCAAAGTATTTTTTTTTTTGCTATGTACTGAACCTTAATATTTTCGCACATATCATCATTAACCTAGAATCTAGTGATGCTATATTAAGTATTTGAGGCCGATAGCTATACGACGGTAGACTGTGGTAATTCCTAGGGTCGTAAAAGGATCTCAGTGCAAAAAGAAGAAACTGTTTCTGGACCGATTCTAACCTGTCAGCGTGGATATCAAAAATAGGGTTCCAAATCAGGATGGCATATTCAAGAATAGGGCGCACACTATTTGAGCTTTGCTTACTTTTGCTAACAAGGGGGATGGGGAGTAAATAATTGCAATAAATCAGCTTACGTAATACTTGAAGGACCATAGGTAGCACACGAAACACATAAATCACAACACAAGCCAAAAGATTGCAAATGCTTTTTAAATTCAACGAAGAACGAGGTAAAGCATGAATGTAAATTATTCCTGTAACTCAACTTAATTAGTCTATTCACTGTTGATAATATGCAGAAGAAATAACTGAAACAACTTATCGATGCATCACAATACGTGCAAGGCTCCAAAGCAATATTGTTTTGGAGAATCACCTTATTATTACTGTGTAAGACTAATCAAACTGCTATAGGTAAAGGCGAACAACTTTCAGCGTGATCGGTAAACATTTTGATGAATTGCTTTTTATTATACAATTCGATTTTCAAGAGTGCAGAATATACGGACATTTTACGAAAAATACAGACAAACAGACAAAGAGCAAAAATGGATTTCTGTTCACCCTGTTTTCAAAATAATATGCTCACGGCCTTTCAATGTGCAAACATCAAAACTAAATTGTAAATTTTTTTTTAATTTTCTTCCTTAATATAAATTTCATCCAAGCCCAAATGTGACTGTTCTAGCATTGTTGCAAGAAGCTTGACGTGGTATTAATCAAAGTTTCAAATACTTGTTTCCTACGTGAGGAATTATTTCAATATGACTTCTGTTGTGTCAAACTATCACCGCTCAAATAAATTAGGCATTGTTTTTTTTTTTGCAATGCATTAAAAACCGCAATAAAAAACCAACTAGCCACGAAATCAGCATCTTAATTCGATTCCTACTTACCCAAAAAAGCTGTCAATATGGCATAATTACGCTCGATGAATTTCGATGATTTGGTGTAATCCCGAGGAAGCATGCACTTCCTTGAGTTGTTATAAGTCAATTCACGCATTTTAAGCCTTTCAGCCAGTTTTGCACTTCTTTATTACGAACACGAGCACTAAATTGTTATAAGTTTGTCTAGCAGTCACGGTCACGTGTAGTAAAACGCACTTTCTTCTCTATTCAAACAGAAAACACGCGGATTACTCTTACAATGCTAATTTATTCGAGTTTTCACACTCCCCAACCGCATCGAAAGCGAATTAAGTAAACACTGATTCAATAAATTCATTCTGGAATTCCAAAATCACTGTTTCATTCTAGATTCACGATAACAAGAATCTATTCGCGCCCGCAATAACAAAAATCGTCCGACATAAATTTGACCTTTCTTAGATTTGTTTTACTAAAACGACCAGAAAAATTTTCAAGATTATCAATGTTTTTTTACAAATCCCGGTATAACTCATTTGTAAGAGAATTCCATCGACAATTTATTTTTTTCTATCGAAATTGTTTAATTTTATAAACTTTAAATAGATAGCGTTCAGCAATAACGCCGCATGCATGATAAGGACCTCTCTGCAATTTTCCGAGTTTTCTTCGATTTTATGGCTGTTCTGTAAACATTGTTGTGGGTATTCATTATAAAACAATCAGCAAGAATGTTGTAGGAGTTTTTAGAGAACATGCAATAGACATTGTTATCAATGTTTACTGAAATGTCATCATGCCATCAAAACTAAACTCCAGACTGAATAGTCGGTAGATTGTGTTTTATTCCATTCATTAGAATTACTTAATTCATATGATGCAAATACTACGCATTTTGAATTTCGCGTCACGAACGTGCAACTTGCATACATACTGAAGTTCCCACGCTATTGACGTTAGAACGAAGTGTGATCGATCACCGATTGACTTTCATTGATATGATCACCCGTACAAAGTCCCAGATGTGGCGCGAAAGATGATAAATGCTAGTCATTGAAAACAATTGGTTTCAGAAATACTGTGGAAATAATAATGGAATTTCTTGCGGTAGTAAAAAGGTTAAGCATAATTACGATGATGCATGCTTTAAGCCACCTCAATAACTAGCCATAGGTGATATTTTCCTCATATGACTGTTGTGCCATTGAGAAAGAAGGAGAATATTTTTGAAATCAATGAGAATGAGGGCAATATTTGTTTTTTATTTTAAACAGCTACTTATTGAAATCACCCAGAATTATTTTTTTGTGTGTTTGTAGGCACTAATTCAATTAGTCTTTCCAGGTGATTGTAGAACGTTTCCTTCGTTTCTTCGTCCTTTGCTTCGGTTGGACCGGGTGCCCAGATTTTGAAGAATTTCACTTTAACACGGATCGCACATAGCTTACCTTAAAATCAATAACATGCGATTTGAACTTCCTATCTACAATGAAGGCCACTCCGATCTCGCGTTATCCAGAAGGCTTCCTACTTTTGAATATTATGTGCCATCTCATGTCTTGAATATCACTTCCAGTCCAGTTCGTTTCCTGGATTCCCAGTATATTTAGTTTATATTGACTGGCCTGCTGTAAAAGGTCCTTAACGGCACCACGGCAATTGAGTGATCTGACATTCCAGGATCACATGCTATAGTCCATTTTCCGTTCGCGAGGTCGTCGCCGTGCGTTCAATTCATTCCTAGGCTCTTCTGCTTCTGTTTCAAAACAGTGTAGGGTTTTCCCAGGGATGAGGAATGAGCACGCCACTCAACCTACATTCCGGCGGCATGGTTATTACTTCGATTCCGTTATCAGGCGCGGAAGACTCGCCTTGACCCTTTTACGTCCCCACAAAGGGGTTGTTAGTAGGACTTAGAAGCAAAGCTTTTAGATGTTTTTACAGCTAATGGCATTCCTCGGGATTTCATGCCACATTATTGGGGAACCAGTAAACCCAATGTGCGACCTCTATAATATTGACTACCATATAATTGTGCGGCTTAGGATGAGGGATCATGGAAGCTGTGGGTTGGGGAAATAAGCTGTTCTCTCCTCGTTTCTCAAACGAGCTTGAGACCATCTACAGTTTAGTGTTTCTAGGCTAAGGATGGCAATGAGCTATCTCATCGGGGAACAACAGGAGGACATACTCCGTGAAGAAACAAATGACAATGACTAGCGCCTGATTGACTTTGCATGTATTAGAAATCTAACCATATGTTCAACTTGCTTCCCATATCCACACGTACATTGAAATGATTAGGGTATCACCGGATGGCAACATGCAACACCAGATCGATCATGTTCTGATCTAACAACGTTGAGTTTCGAGCATACTTGACGTCCGTACATATCGAGGATCTAATTATAACTCATATCATCACTTGATGAAATTAATCTATCTAAGTCGTATTCGGCAAAGATCAATTTGCTACAAAAATTTGACATCGAAAGGCTCCAAACGGCGTCTGTGGCAAAAAACTTCACGGAGACCCCCGACAACCAAGTGGCTCCCATGTTATCAGACACATCGCTGAAAACACGCAACGAGCTCTGGATGGAAGTGAAAGTGGCTATTAAGATTGTGGCAGACAACATAATCGGACATCAAGCCCGGCGCAAGAGAAATGATGGGTTCGATTATGAGTGCCAAAATGAGTTCAACAAAAAAAATCAGGCATATAAAGATTACTTACTCAAGAAAACTAGGACAAATAAAGATCACTGTGCAAATCTCAGACGAGTAGCGAATCATATCAAAAGAATCAAGAAAAGAACATTCGATGACAACTAATAGAGAAGTATCGATGCAGGTTAGGCAAAAAATAACGCAAGACAAGCATACAAAGTATTGAAAAGCTTGAATCGTGGCTATCAGCCCAAAACCACACTCTGCCGTGAAGACATTGGCAATTTTATCGCTGTTGATACCATGATTAAGGAAAGGTAGTCATCATATTTCAAGAACCTCCTAAATCATTTGCACAACTCCAGCATATTAGAGCCTTTTGATGTTTCCGGAGAGCTTCAAACTCTGAATGAAATTCACTCCGCCATCAAAGTTCAAAAGAAAAACAAAGTGCCCGGCATCGATGAGATTCCAGTGGAGCTCAAAAATTGTGATGGTAGCATTGCTTTAAAAATTATTCATAAAGTCATCCAGCACATTTGGCAACAAGAACATATTCCAAAGAGCCGAGCCAATCAATTATATTCCTTATGCATAAAAAAGTGAAAAGCTACAGTGCAAAAACTATCGAGGCATATCACTGCTTTGTACGGCGTACAAAATATTTTCGAATATCCTAGAAAATAAAATCGGATCAGATGCCAATAGTTTTACTGGGGAATATCAAGGTAGTTTTAGGGCAGCTAGATCAACAACAGAGTTATTGTTCACTGTCAAGTAAGTACTTGAAAAATGTTGGGAGTTCAATATAGACGTACACCAAATTTTTATTAACTTTAAGCAAGCATACGATAGTATTGATCGTAACGTACTGTGCCAAATAATGCTTTGCTTTGGCGTCCCAGCCAAACTAGTCTGTCACAACCTCCCAAGTCTACACCAATGGACAACTCACCGATACCTTTGACACAAATATCGGACTAAAGCAGGCATTTGGGCTGGCCTCATTCCTATTCAATTTGGCTCTGGAGTACGTCATGAGGAAGCTACCTGTCAATGCACAAGGTACATTACTACACAAGTCAAGCCAAGTAGTAGCCCATGTCGACGATATCAATATTTCGTCACGGTCATTCATAACTGCCAAAGAACTCTTCCTGAAACTTGACAGCAAAGTAATACTAGTAGAGCTACAAATCAATGAGAATAAAACAGAGTCGAGAAAAGCGGCTAACATATTTTTTTGAAATTTGCGATTATATATAATTGTATCAAGATCTTGTCAAATTTAATGGAAAATAAAAAAGTCAAAAATTTAAAACATAATATTTTCAGCTTCATTTCTAGAGCAAAACTCCGATTTTAACGAGATTTGGCACAGTTTTTGATGAAAGACATTTATGTTTCGAAAACGCAAAATAAGATTCATGATTTCAAAATAACGGATCCCAAAGGTAAAAAAATATGCGCCATTTTGATGAAAATGGTTGGAATGGCTTTAATTGGAAACAATTTTTCTTCTTCTTCTTCTCAGCATTACAGCCCCTCTCGGACCTTCGCTTCCTGAAAATAGCGCCTTCAACTGTCTCCGTCCATTGACCATGTCCTCCAATTCCGAAATCTGAGCAGCGATGAACTGTCTTCATCGACTGATTCAGACCAGGGTTTCCTCGGTTTCCCCATTGGTCTCCGACCTTCGATTCTCCCAACGGATACCTTTTTGGGGATTCATGTGGCCAAGCCATCGCAGTTTTACAATCGTTGAAACGTCCAGTTCGTCAAAAATTTCATACAGCTCATGTTTGTATTGAATTCGCCCTTGGTCTCCGTCTAGCTTCGCTTCGATTATTCTCCTCCGGACCCGTCAATCAAAGTCGTTAAATATATTTGCGGATGCTTGGATTAGGGTCAATGTTTCACAACCTGTGTTAGTCTTATCACCGATTTGTATAAGTGGAGTTTTATTTTCCTGTGTATGCAGATCGTCTTCAAGATCGTCAAAATAGAATAACGTTTTCGTTTACGAGCTGTATTCTTCGACGTATCTCGTCTGTTTCATTACTAGTTCTCGTTTTTTTGGCACTTTAATACACAAACTTGCCAGCATTTTCGATACTGTAATCGCCAAGTGTGATATTTTGTGTATTTAAGGTATTTTTTCTGGACTGCGTCATGGGCTTTGTTTTATTTTCATTGATTTATAGCCCTACTAGTTTTGCTTTGCTATCAAGTTTCAGGAACAGTTCTTTGACAGTTGTTAATGACCGTGACAAAATGTTGATGTCATCCACTCGAATTTTATGGTAATGTACATCGTGTATTGACGGGTAACTTCCTCAGGACGTACTCCAGAGCCAAATTGAATAGCAACGGGGCCAGCCCATCTCCCTGCTTTAGTGCGATATTTGTGTTAAGGGCATCGGGGAGTTGGTTATTTATGCGCACCTAGGAGGTCGTCAATGCCATTGTCATTTTGGCAAAGTGGATAAATTTGGCTGGGATGCCAAAGCAAAGCATTATTTGGTACAGTATATTAATATCAATACTGTCATATACTTGCTTAAAAAATTCTGTGTACGTCTCTGTTGAACTCCCAACTTTTTTCAAGTACCTGCTTGATACTGAACAACTGGTTTATTGTCAATTTATGTACCTAATGTAAAACTTCCTTGATATTCCCCAATAATACTGTTGGCGTATGATCCGGTTTGATTTTCCAAGATTTTTGAAAATATTTTGTACGCCGTACAAAGTAGTGATATGCCTCTAAAATTTTTGCAATGAGGCTTGTCACTTTTTTTTTGGATAGGGAATATAATTGATTGGCTCCACTTTTTCGGGATATGTTCTGGTTGGCTCATCTTTCCTAAATCTTTGTCTTATCAGCGATGATATTGCCGATGTCATCACGACAGAGCATGGTTTTTGGCTGATAACCACGTTTCAGGCTTTTCACGACTTTGTAAGATGGGAGCCAGCTGGTTGTTGAGGGTCTTCGTGACAGTTTTGGCTACAGACGCAGTTTGGAGCCTTTTGATGCTAAATTTTTGTAGCGGGCTAGTCCGAATACGCCCTTGACATACGACATCGGTAGGTTGATTTGATCAAGTATTGATCTGAGTTACAATTGGCTCCTTGGTATGTACGGACGTCAAGTACGCTCGAGGCTCAACGTTGTTGGATCAAAACATGATCGATCTGGTTTTGTGTGCTGCCATCCGGTGGTACCCAGGTCATTTTATGAACACATCAATGTGGGAAGCAAGTCAAACGTATGACTAGATTTCCACTGCATGCAAAGTCAATCAGGCGCGGGCCGTTGTCATTTGTTTCATCGAGGAGGCTATATCCTCCAGTCGCTCCCTGATGAGGTAACTCAGAAACTTTAGCGTTGAAATCACCCAGAGTTATTCTTGTGTCGTTTCTAGGCAATGAATCGAACAGTCTTGCTTGGTGATTGTAGAACGCTTCATTCGTTTCTTCGTCCTTTTCTTCGGTTGAGGCGGGAACAGTGATCAGTCAGATTCGAAAGGATTTCACTTTTATACGGATCGCACACAACCGTTCATTGACTGCTTTGAAATCAATAACGTG
Source organism: Odontomyia ornata (assembly GCA_963969285.1). NCBI lineage: Eukaryota > Metazoa > Arthropoda > Insecta > Diptera > Stratiomyidae > Odontomyia > Odontomyia ornata. Next base: position 5,031,707 of record OZ017739.1, on the reverse strand, counting down.
TGATTGGAGCTCCCTTTCTACAAAGAAGGCCACTCCGAACTCACATTTTCCAGTAGGCTTCCCACTTTTGAATATTGTTTGCGATCTCATGTCTTGAATATCGTTTCCAGTCCAATTCGTATGCTGGACTGCCAGAATTTTTTATTGATATTGAGTGGCCTCTTGCAAAAGGTCTTTAGCAGCACCAGGGTAATTGCGTGATCTGACATTCCAAGATCCAACGCCACGGTCCTTTTTCCAATTGCGAGGTCATTGCCGTGGGTCTATACCATTCCAAGGCCTATCTGCAGGTTTCGAAACATTTTAAGGATTTCCAGGGACGGGGAGTTAGCCCAACGCCCAACCTCCATTCCGACGGCATGGTTATTACGTCATTCCGTTATCAGGCGTGGAAGATTCGCCTTAACCCTCTTATTTCCCCACAAAGGAGGTATAAGTAGGATATAAAAGCAGAGGTGTATTTAAAGCTATTAGCATTACTCAACATTTAGTGTCTCATTATTGGGGAACCAGTAAACCCAATGTGTGACCCCGAGAGAATTTTCTACCATTTGATTGGGGATTTGAGGTGAGGAATCATGGAAGCTATGGGTTGGGAAAACAAGGGTTTCTCTCCTCCTTTCTCAAGCGTGCTTGGGACCGGAGTTGTTGGAAGCAATTACACAATAGAAAATTATCTTTAACAATGTTTGACTTTCAGTTTAGTGGCCAATAAAATGATTACCAGTATTTATTTAAAAAATAAGGGTACCTACGAGAAATTTGCCTCTCCGGCTGGTGAATTAAACGGATTTTTTTTGGACAAGCAAGTTGAGGGGGCTCCTGTTAGAAGGGGCTTGTACTAAACTTATAAAATACTTATACTCGTATTTTTCTTGTACAATTAATGAGTGAATTCAAGATAAGAAGTTCACACCGTAGAATATTGTAGTTATTGTAATTGATGGAAATTCGATTTATACTTTGGATGGTTAGATTTTTATGAAACAGGATAAAAAATTGTGAAATATACCAACTTATTTACTGAATTCGAAGGTACCTAGGCACTTTTATCAAATGAAATGTAAAGTTCATAAATCCTGATATTATTAACAAAACTGACAAAATTTTGACTTCTAAGGTATTTGCTGCTGCTGTACTCATAAAGGCCTACCTTTGTGATTTTTTCAAGATTTTCGAATCACACGTTTAAAATTAGGAAAAATCAGGTGGTGTATCAATTTTTCGTAAATATTTTCTCCTCTTACACCAAAACCAAAATTTTTTCCCATGCCTGTATGAGAAGACTCCCATGAGAGCCTTTCAGTTTTTCTTACACTCAAACATCCAAGGGGTTATCACTCTGCATCTTCTAACAAGTTGATGTTTATTGCTGTTATATTTTCGGGGAGAAACTGCTAAGACAGATGGATGGGCGGACAGACAAGTGGCAATTTCAATACGATTTTATAACTTAGTACAAAATTCTAATAAGCTTACTTCTGTTATTTCTGGGACAAAATAATACGTGTAGACTAAACTATTATCCTCGTGACAAATTCAAATTACTTGTACGTCCACTGTATTTGAAATAAATGAAAAATTTCCAAGCATCCTGTTGTACTCAAATATTATTACCTATGAGCCTGTAGCACTGACATATAATTGATTCTTGGTAATGACTTCAAACTTAAACTGAATGGTTGCCACCCTGAAACCCTTGGACATTAGTAAGACGCATATTGAACAGGTGAATATATAGAAAAATTGATGACCGATACCTCTAATGTGTGCGTGGTATCCAGTTGAAAAAGTTATTTCCATTTTGCTCTAGGGGGTAAAACAAAGTTGAAATGAAAGTTAACTTTATAAAGTTCTTGCTTCCATCGATAAAAGTTCCGCTGAAGTTTATTTGAGCGATAGAGGAAATTTCGTATTATTAGCTCTTTGATAAAATTCTTTATTTATGTTAAATATTGATTGGAAATCTATTTACGGCAAATATTGGCTTCAAATATTTGTTGAAAACCCCGTCATTAATTTTAAATATATCTTTCCTAGCAAAATTATTACCATATAAATTGAAATTCTAGACTTTTGAGACAATTTATTAGAATAAAATCTGTCTGATATCTGTCTATGAATAATAAATGAGCAGGATTTTAAGTACTCGTATATAATTATTTCCCAGTCTATGTTTGAATGGCTGATTGAAAGAAAACCCAGAATGTGCCATTTGAAGGAAAAAGATAATTCATTGATAACATTTAGGTAACCTAAAGTTTTAATAACCTATCCTAACAAAGCTAATGAAGTAGGGTCCAAGTCTTAGCTGAATTTAAGTAAATTTCTTACGAATTTTTTAAAATGCTTAGAGTCAACTTTAATATTTTTTTTTTTACCATGGATCTTAATTTTATTAATAAAAATTTACAAAATATCATGATAGTTTAAGATCATGCAAAACTAGAGTAAACGGCTTGGACAAATATGTATAAAAATCGTAAATAATAAAATCAAATAATGATTTGAATAAAAATCTTCTTGCAGACCGTTGATACAGTGAAATCTCTCTTAAGCGGGACGGGACCGAAAAAATTGTCCGTTAAAGAGGGGTGTCCACTCAAAAGGAATTTTCAGTAGCAAGTAACTCCGAGAAAAAAACGGTTTACTTTTGTATACAAATGTGTTTATTCAATATAACTAAGTAACAAAAATTTATTCCATTCTAAAAAAAAAAATCAGTTCAAAATCAACAAGAACATGTAAAGGCAAATTCAACATTAGCAACCGTGGACTTGTACGTACATATACATAAATTATTTTGGAGAAAAAAAAAACTCATTTAATGTGGATTGACGAACTATTTTAGAATTGCAATATCTTGACAGTGGGATTTTAAATTTGACAAAAGATTGTATGCATAATAGTCCCCTTGATTTCTCGCAAAATTTAGCAATTTATGTAAAATTTTGCTCGCTTTGCTATATGTCCCAATATCTGAAACTAGTGGTTCTTCATCTGACTCATCTAAAACTTGTAATTCCTCGATGGCGCCTGCATGTTCCTCTTCATTTTCATAAGACAATTCACTGTCAATTCCGTAAAAGGTTTCGATGCTTGAATTATCAAAATTTGTGGTGTAAGTCCATTACCCATTTCAGCCAGTACAGCTAGTGGTATATCCTCTCCTGCAGAAAACTGTTCAGAACAAGAATTCTCAGTATTGTCTTGAAAGAAGCCTGCTTTGCAGTAAACAGTTACGAATTGTGCCCTTTGTTACACTTTCCCAAGTATTTTTATGAAATAATTCGCATCTAGCAAGTTTATGCTTTTTTCAAGATCATGTGCCCAACTAGCGGTGTCTATATTCAGAAAAATTTGATTTACTATTTGCATCTTGTAAAAAACTTTCAGCGATTTTATAACACCTTGGTCGAACGGCTGGCAGACTGGTGTGCAGTTCGGGAGTAGACAAACTAGCTTAATATCTTTAAATTGTAAATGCGTCGGATGTGATGCGGCATTGTCCAAAAACATTGATATGTTTCTATTTTCTCGTCCCATTTTTCGATCTAAAATCTTAAGCCAATTTGTCATTATTTCACCAGTCATCCATGCTTTGCAGTTGCGCAAATAGGATACTGGGAAATCATTGATGTCAATGTTTTTAAATGGTCTTAGCCTGACTCATTTGCCAATTACAAGAATATTTTCCTTTCCACCAGTCATATTCGCAGTATCGTTACTCTTTCCTTCGATAACTTTCCTCCAAAACAGCGCTCGTTTTTAAGCGTTAAAGTTTTGCTAGGCAATGTGCGGAAGAACAATCCCGTTTCATCGGCATTGTATATATCTTGGGCTGAATATCTCTGAATAATCGATGGATGCTTTTATAAAAATTATTCAACATCGACAGGATTAACGCTCGATGCTTCTCCTGAAATTGCCTTAAAGCCAATATTGTATTGAATACGGAACCATTCTAGCCACCCTCCAGATGCAGAAAATGTTTTCAAGCCAAGGTTCGTAGCAATTTGTTTTGCTTTATCGCGAACTATATGTCCTAAAAAGCAAAATCAGAGAAATCGCTAGACAATGAAATCCATTATACCTTTATTATTTCAACTTTTTCTTTTAGTGTCAACTGATTCCATTTCGTCGTCATTTTACACTAACAAAACGCGAATACTACACGGTATACTAGTAAATACAATACCATGAGCAATTTACTAAGCAAACTGTCAAAAATACTACTATACACTGATATGAAAAGCAACGTGCTTCGTGCTTCGTTCGTTGTTATAAGCAACTACAAACTTCAATAAATGCACACAAATGCATTTCTGCTGACTTTTACATTGGCTTTGCTGCGTATATTGATTGAATCATCTTCTTGGTGTCTGTTCAAGAGAGGTTTTAGCTCATAGAAATTGTTCTACGGGTACTGTTCGCGTCCGTTCAAGAAAAAAAAAGTACGTTTAAGGGGGTGTCCGTTAGGTGAGGTTTCACTGTATTCAATGGGTCCTAAGCTAGCTGGTAAAGACAACAGGAACCCTGTGCATGAAATTTAAAATGAAAACTATGATTCGTGCAACATGCAACGAGCTAGGTAGACAGTACTATGCTCATACCAGAAGTGTTTCGCTAAAGAAAAAATTTTAACGACATGCTCAAAAAATACCGCTTTCTTTAAGAGAAAAAGCATTACTAATTGGCCACCATTTTGTTGCAATATGACTAATTGAAAGATATCATGAAAATATGTATTTTTGTTACACATTTCATGTGAATTTTAGATAAGATTCAAACAAAAATGTAGTGTCTAGCTCGATAGAAAGCCTAAATGGTAGCAATTGGAGAAAATTCAAACTACTTCAATTTCAATGAAACTTACGGAGTATAAAGAACTTTCGACGTTAAGTACTTACTATTGTTGTAATCATAAGAACCCACCCCCATTATCTTTTCACCTATTGAATGTAGACTTTCATCCATTCCATTGAGTGCAGATGTTCTGGGAAAGTAACAATTACTGATGTCACCCATTGATCGAAATCTCGAAAATATTCACGATGAATATCCATTCTTAAATTTTAATGCAAATCCTTACAAACCCGTAATGTCAGAGTTGATGGGAAGGGCATATTGCCCCGTAGCCATGCATTGTTGTTGCTGTAATACAGGAAAATTCAAGCTCCTTTAACTTTGTTAAATACTATTCTATCCTTCTCCTGCCCCGTGACACTAATTAGGTGATTTTAAACTTTATTTCGAAAAAGCCTTATTGAGACATCTTTTTACAAACTCCAGTCAACAAACTTTGATGAAAAAATGTTTAAAGGTCTCTACAAAAATTTTTACCCCAACATTTTTAACAGTTCATTACTTCTGGCGTTTAACAAAATTTGATGGCCTTAGCATTTGTAACTTTGGAGAAAAACCACTGAGATATACAGATGAACAGATAAACGAACGAATGAGAAAATGGACATGGGTCATGGTTCCGTTCCGTTGGCGCTTGAACTGCCGTAAATTCTAGAATTTGTAAAATAGGAGTCAATATGAGATTATAGTTCACATTTCTCTCACAAGAATTGCCGTTCCAGCTTCTCTACCTACTGTTCTGTCATTTCTGTACAGAAAATAGTTAGGGAAACACAGGTGATTTCCAAGCTACAAAAAGTTTCCTCGATGAGAATCATGTCAAAATAAGTTTTTGCTGGTACCTTAACTATTAATAGGTGAAGGTGAAGATAAACATTGGAAATATATGTTTATATAGACATAAAGAAATATGTCCTAGAAAGATCGATTGCGGTAACATGATTGTATGAGATTTAAATATATTAGCCAAACATAATATCGAATCAGCAATAAGAAATAAAAGTGAATCATTGATTGTCACCTTTAGGTTACAGCGTTATCCTTTTATATTGTAATTCCTCTAAAAAAAAAAATAAATTTAAAAAATCATGAAATAATTCAGAAAAACCACAAAAATCCTTGAATAGGAATCAATAATTGAAATGCTCAAGATGCATGATATCGAAGCACAAGGAATGATTTGATAAATAACTTCACAAAAAATATGTTGGAATATAATCTGTGAAATAACATCTATTTTACTCTTCATGATCTATACGTTTTACGCAAGTAAATAGCAACAGACTTACGTAATATGAGTACCATGGTAACTTTCTCCCCATGTTCTATTGATTTTCTATACTAGAAGAACGAACTTCTTTTAAGTTTAGATTGACTCTAGTATCTAATCGATACACCCGTATTATTTACTATTTTTCCTGTAGAGTATTTTTTAAGAAAAGATTATTTCGAAAAATGCAAAAAAAATCACAAAAATATGGAACACGGGCTTATTATTCACCCTGGGTTGATTTGCATAAAACATTTCATTCCTATTTGTTTCATTTTCAAATTATTTTATATATTAACTTATACATCCTTGGTGGAAACAAACAATAAATATTATCAAACTTGCTAAGTATAGTTTGACATCAAGCATAGTGAAATCATGAAAACGCGTGATTTTTACGAATTTTACCATGAGTTCATTTCATCTTTAATTTTTAAGCATGTTTTTAATATCCATAAGCAAACAAAACTTGAATTTATGTACAAAAACAAATCTTGTTGTCTTCAAGCGTAATTTATGAGCGTCAAGACTCACGACCGAAATTCCTCTCCGAAGTAAACTATGAGCAACTGAACGGGAAGACCTTAAGAGACACAGTTTGTTGATGGCTTCACATCTCCAACTGATAAAGAGGTTGGATTAGATTTCTTCTGGAAAATCTAGAACAAAGAAATTAAGAAGAAATCATTACAAGTTAACCAAATTTTGACTGTATAGGTAATTGTTGTTGTTGAAATCATGACAAGCGATATACTTAATTTTCTTTCTGACTTTCCAACCTACAATTCAATATTTGTTTTTCCGGGCTATATAGTCGTTGATTAATTTTTAAATAAGAATAAAAATTCCAAAAGCTTCCTTTTTCGACTATATTTATTTTTATTTTCTGTATATGCGCATTTCGACCGCAACATACGGTCATCCTCAGTACACTACTTCCTACCTATCTTAACCTACCTTTATATACTAGAGGGTTTTTGGAACACTAATTACATTCATAATTTAATCCTTATTACCTAATTAGATTAATGAGTTTTGAATTATTATTAGCTAGGTCAGTGTTCATTCTTAAATTTGCCGGTACTTTCCTAATCTGTACGAGTATGCTTTCGCTGCAAACAAGTTTTTGCCATTTATCGATATCTTTGACTACTTCGACGTCGTTCATGGTTATTTCGTGGCCATTTTAAACTATATGCTCTGCCACTGATGATTTAAAATTTGTTCTAATTGTATTCTTCGTTGCCCCAGCTTCTTTGAAGTGTTCCTCGCATCGAACTACCACTAAACGTTTCGTTTGACCAATATAAATCATACCACATTCTGGACACGTCACCTTGTACGCTCCGCATTTTTCTTCCTTAGTTTTAATATCCTTTACGTTGGTCAGCTGCACTCCTAGTTTATTCATTCTGCTTGTACCTATTGCCTCTAGTTGGTGTTTCTTCAGTACAGGTGCCAATGTCTTAAACATTCTTGAATACGGGATGCTAATTCTTCGTTTTTCGTTGGCTTCGATCGTTGCATTCTGCTTGAATAAAGTTGATAGTTCGTTTTTATATAGTTGTTTCTTCTTTTTGTTGATGACGTTCGTAATAATTTGGCGATCGAATCCGTTCAATTCCGCTGTTTCCATGATGTAAAGCTTTTCCCTCCTATACCGCTCATCAGATAGAGGCAACTTTTCGAGGCGATTAATCATACTTCTGTATGCTGCAAGTTTTTGGGGATATGTATGTGCGGATGTGGCTGGAATCGTCCTCTGAGTGCTTGTTGGCTTCCTATATATATCGAATTCTAGCTGACTATTGTTTCGAATGATCTGCAAATCTAGAAACGGTATCACACCTTCCTTTTCCATTTCCATCAGTAAAATTTTCCAACCTAATCATATACAATTGCAAGGTGACATGAATTTTACATATTTTGACTTCCCTTCTAATTGTCAGCTAGATTAGTTGAGGAGTGATTTTTCAAAAGGGCTTATTTCCACTTACGACTGCAAACGAACCCAAGAATGTCATCACCATTATCATGCTAAAATGCATCGTCTATTTCAAAATTCATTACAAAGTAGACATTTTTCCAGGAGAAATTCGTGATTAAAAATCACAGTTTGATACAAAACGGCACATTTCCACCTAATTTTGGTGTCATGATTAGGCACATTCAGAGTTTGATACAAAAAGACGTATTTCCTATAGCTACAGAAGAACTATTCATTACATTATTACAATACGAACATATTTCCGCTTAATTCTTGCTTCTTGATTATAAAACTTTTTGTCGGTCGTGAATAGGAACGTAAATTTATTGATATTTTCAGGGTTTTGTAAAATAATTTTACAAAACCCTACTAGTTTCGCGACCAGTCTGTCCGTCTGTCTGTCCGTCCGTCCGTCCATCCGTCCATCCGTCCGTGTGTCACAGCAGTTTTTCTCGGAAACTACTTAAGCTAGAAACATCAAATTTTGTGTGTAGGTGTAAAGTGGTGATCTCTTCAAAGTTCAGCTACAAAAAAATTTTATAAGGTATTTAAGGGGGGTCTCCCCATATAGGAGAGTGACCCCCCGAAAAAAAAAAATTTCATTGAAGGTAGCCGATATGGGTATCAAATGAAAGGTCTTGATGCGAACTTTTCAAAACAGGTCTTAGTTTGGCAAAATTTGCTTGGAGGGGCGCACAGGGAGGGGAAATACACGAAAAATTTGTGTCCTCCCCCCCCCTCGCGATTGGACACCTGTTATCCGAAAAATCTGAAAAAAATTAGGAATGTAGGCCTTGGTGAATACAACAACAACAAATACGTGACAAGTCGCAATTCACTCAACTTTGTTAGTTATAGTATGTTTTCTTGAATAAAATCTTAACGGTACCCTTAAATTCAATGAAATTCAGTACGTGGATGTCTTTTTATAAGATTGATCTATTCTGAAAGTTTTCTAAAGATTAAATCATATTTAGCGAAGTTAAAGCGGTTTGAATTTTCCTGTATTACTATGGAACAATATGCGCTGCAAGTATTACTATGGAAACATATGGCTATGGAACAACATGCGCTTTTTAGCTACTCAGACACTACAGTTTTGCTAGGATTTGCATGAAAATTTCAGGAATGATAGGTGTCATGTATATCTTTAACAATCGGTTCAGCTAGTGGTATCAGTAATCGTAAAACAAAATAGTGGCTGTTTTAAATGCGAAGATTGAATAATTTTGAGTTATTTTTTCCCAACTTCAACGTTTAAGGTGCATGCTTTGAACCCTTGATTCAATTTAATGAATGACTGAAGATGAGTACCTGCAATTAATGCTCATAAGTGAAACAAGTCAAGGAGGTGGGAGAGAGCTCCTAGCAAAAGGGTTTTGTAACCGCTCTAGGATTCGAAAAAATTGGCCATTAATCGATGATAACAGTACAGGAGAGTGGCCCCTGAAAAAAAAATTCATCAAACGTAGCCGATATGAGTATTAAATGAAAGTTTTCATGGGAGCTTTTCAAAACAGTTGTTAAACTGTCAGTTTTTGCTTCAGGGGGGCACAGGGGGGAAATACATGAAAAATGTGGTTTCCTCCCTCACGAATGGACATCTGAAATAATTATCTAGGGAGATATTTATGAGTATAACAATAAAAAAAACCTCAGAAGTCTAAATTCGTTCAACTTTTGTTAATAATAGTATGATCTTCGAATTTCATATTTTCTCCAATAAAATCGTAATTGACATACTTCTTGATTTGATTCGATCTGGTGACTGCATTTTGTAAATTGAATACAAAACCCTTCTGACATGAGCGTAGGTCTGTTTACCCAACTTGTTTTATATATTTTTTGGCGTGGCAGCACTATTTTCCCACAGACACCTTATTAGTCATTTGTTCAAGTGGTCATTGTCATTTGTTTGTGCAGTTTGTGCTACTACGCTCCGCACACGTATCAGTAATATAAAAAGAAAGTGATTTTTTCTGTGTCCGGGTTTGTTTTACTACGAAAATAAACGAAGAGACTGTTCGTGATATTAATAGTGGAGGAAGAAAAGCAAAAACGCTAAAGTCAAGGCCGAGGAAAGAGTAAGTAATCAGAAACTCACTCTTCATTTGTCTGTAGGCGTTACTAGGCTTTTATTACATCAATCTAATTAATACTTTGTGTATCTCGTATCATTTTAAGGTACACGGATAAGGATCCGGCTGCAGTAAATTTTAAAATCCCTTGCAGTCACAAGAGTTTGAAATCTAAGTTTTGATGTGCAACTGTAACCTCGGATATCGTTCTATCAAACCGCAGAAAGTTTTATGCCAGCGCTAGCAAAATCAAGCAGGATTTTTTTCTTTCACGCTTGTCGTTGCCATATGAACCTGAACGAAGAAACAAGGTTCCATTAAAAGGCACCAAAGTACGGAAACTGAGTTGTACTTACAATCTGTTTGTAAAGACAAAGAAAGCAGTTCCTGTATGTAAACGACTTTTTATGGCTGCCTTTAATGTTTCCGAAAAGAGACTTCGAAATTTAAATAAAACTCTTTTCAAAGGATCTGTTCCAACTGAAAAGCGTGGTGGGGACCATCGTTCTCATAAATCTATTGAAAAAAAGAGCAAGTTAAGAGTTTTCATAAACAATTTACTTGCCAAAGAGTCCCACTACAATCGCAACAAGTCCAAAAGGATTTATTTATCTTCTGACTTGAATGCAAAAAACTCTCAGAATTTTACAATAGTTCCGTTTCCGATGAATTCAAAGTGAAACCTGGCATGTTTTACAAATTGTTACATGGCGAATTTAATATTGGTTTCTCCACTCCTGCATCTGATGTATGTAGTACATGCACATTATTGATGAATCAAATAAAATTTGAAAAAGGCCCTGCTAAGAAAGTCGAACTGATGACACAGAAGCGAATTCATGAGTTGCGCGCGAGTGCATTTTATGAAATCGTGAAAACATCAGTTCCGGACAGTATAACATTATGTTTTGATCTACAACAGGTATTATCTCTTCCACGTACACCCATTGAAGAAAGTTTTTATTCGAGGCAAGTAAGCCTGTACAATTTTTGTATTTTCGATCTTGACAACAATAAACCATATTTTTTTATCTGGGATGAAACGCAAGCGAATCGGGGCTCAGTAGAAATTGGTTCAGCTCTTTATTCATACTTGAGCAGTTTTGATATTCCAAACAACATTAAAGTACTAAGATTATTTTGTGACGGCTGTGGTGGCCAAAAAAAATAGTCACATAATCCACACATTACTTCAATGGCTTTATACTAAAGCACCCCAAACATTAAACTGCATACAAATTACTTTCCCTTTTAGGGGACACCGTTTTATGCCCGCGGACAGAGTGTTCGGGCGCATAGAAAAAGAGCTAAAAAGGACTCCAATCATTACCATAAGAGAAAAATATTTTGAATGTTTCAAAAGACATGGAGACCTTCGAATACTGGGAATTGATTGGATGATTAAGGACATAAAATTCTTTGAAAGCAACTTAAAAAAAGTGAACAGCATACAATCTTTGAAAAGGATTCATATTACCAAGAAATTCAAAAAGGGAATACAGAATGCTTCAAATTGTGTGGTGACGTCATATGAAAATTTCAAATTTCAAACGGGACAAGAGGAATCTATTTCACTTTTAAGAAAAGGTAAACGTATCCCGTTGGAGATCCCAAATACTGAGTCAGTTACCATACCGCTGACTGTAAACAAGAAGAAAGACGTTGAAAACTTATTAAAAAAACAGTTTGGTAATGACTGGAGGAATTTAGAAGAGCTTTCGTGGTACAAGAGTGTAATTGACGATCGAAATATAAGGAGGGAAGAAGAGCCGCCTATCGGTGATTGCGATTGTAATGAACTTGATTGTGGTGATTTAAGAGTATAATCTGTAGCATATTAAGTGCAATAAAGTTAATTTTCCTTACATAGTTTTATTTTTGAAATTTTACAACAAAAGGGCATATTTCCAAATTTTTCACAACAAACAGGCTTATTTCCAGTAGTTTACACCAAAAGGGCACATTTCCAAATTATTATTATTTTTCCCAATTTTCATATATATGCTAGAATAAAAACTTTATGCGGATCAGAATACTACATCAACACACTATTATACTAGAGACGTTAAAAAAAAATTAGTTACTGTAAACTGCTCTTAAAAGTTTTTTCTCATTACTGAAATTTTGTTTAATACGGAAATAGGCCCTTTTGAAAAATCACTCCTCAGTTCTCTTTTAATGCCCAATCGGGAAAGTTCTCATCAAAAGTTTTCATATGATACATTTATCGGCCACGTATAGTCAAGATAACCCGCTTAAAACCAGATAAAAAATGTTCTTTTTCCTTGAAAGATGTCGGGCCTAGTGTTTTTGAGTTAGCAGATGCGATTTGACTTCTACGAGTATGAGTCGTCTTTAGTGCTTATTTAATTTTTTATGTCAAAACTTGAGAGGGGCTAAAATTTTTGATTTTTTTACAAAGTTTCATGATCATGACTACAGGAGATTGGGACAAAAAATTGCTGTAATGCATGAATGAATGGACAGAAATGTCACAACCAAACCAACAACTAAATTTTTCACAAGTTTCTCATATTAGAAGTACATTGGTTCCAACAATAAGAAATCATTATTTTTCCACACCATCTTTATTTTCAAATAATTGACCCGCGAGAGCTTTTTTAAGCCATAAAAATATAATAAATCTACATAAAAATATGTCCAAGCTATAAAAGAATCATCAAGTTGAGATCAGTGCATTTTTTGTCGTTTGAAGACCAATATAATGATAGTCTTAGGCCTGGCATTATCGTGGATGAAGACGTTTTCTCGAACCAGTTCATCTCGTTTATAGCAATGGGCACCTTTTATTTTGCTTATCAGTTCCCAGTAGTAAGGAAACTTGTTAGTGCAGGCCTTGCAAAAACTTAATCTCCATAGTTGAAAGTTAAGTCTTGGTTTTCACTGGAACTGCCTCTACTTTGCTCGGATTGGAAGATTTAGTGGTTGACCCACGTTTCAATGTTGGTAACAGTCTTACCGGAAAATTGTACAACTTTCTTCAAAATACTTTTCTGTAAATCTCTGATATATCTCCAAATGTATCATCCCTGTTTTCTAGTCAAAAGAACCCATTGGCCCTAGAATTTACAAGTCCTTAGATTCTTTGTAGTGGCTCCATGATACCTTGCATAAATTATATTCTTGAATTTCTAGTACGTTGACCTGTCAATTTTTTTCAAGAATGTCTTATACCATAAGGATATTTTCGTTCGTAATGCTTGCCTGAAGACGGCGATTGCACTGCTAATTTGCCACGCGTTCTTATCCTTCTTTGAAATCTGTATGCCAAGTAAACACAAGCACTCTTGACAATACTTGGTTACTGATCTATGCAGTATATTTCTTGAAAATTTAAATTAAATTTTATATCGATACAGTGAACAGTGAAGGGATGCATTTGTTGCTCCAAAATCTTGAGCGTTACTGGTTTAACTGTTTGAAGTTTGAAACAGCTAGCTATCTCATTTGTAATAGCACTACATAAGTATACTAGCAGCATGGGCCCAATGATACTGACTGAAAATCCTTTGGAACAAAACTCAAATAATGCTTTGGTAGATGCATGAGGTCCGAAAAAAAATTAAGAAAACTTGAAACAAGCAGCAAATAAGATTATTGAGAATATGCAAGATGCTCTTACATCTTATTCATAACTCTTTTTATAATAATTTAGGTAGGTCCAGTAAGGAAACTGGCTAAAGATGGCATTCATTATAAAAAAAAATTATAAAAAGTTACATTTAACAGTCACTTATTCTGTATATTTGACATCTAGAAGCCAATTCTCCTTTTTCTTGAAAGCCCATCGAGCTTGGCTTTTTTAAGTTGACTTATCGAATCTAATTCAGTATTTAAAGAATGTGTGGAAAGAAAGAACTTTATACGCTGCTTCAATTCCGGTAGGGATTGACAGGGGACTTTATCTATAGAGTCCGTGAAACCGATTCACATCGATTTCACGTTCTGTATGATTGAAAACTGCGTAGTGAGCTGTTTACGCACAACGCTTTAGACATCACATACTAGATGGTGGTGTGCGTCTTTAAGAACTCGCCAGCAACTTGTCAATCAGAAAACAATGAGGTTGAGCTATGATCAAATTGTGAGAGTTTTTCTGGTAAAATAAATCAATTGTATGCTTAAAAGTGGTTTAATTAAAGATCAAAGTTCCTTGTTTTAGTTAGTGATTGAAAAAAATGAACACGTTCAATATTCCCATTTTGTTCATATTTTTCATTTGCCGTACTGTTTAATGAGTTACCCATTAATTCTCTGATAACATAACCTAAAATCGATTAGCAAACAAACGCCTATCAGAAGGTTTATGATAACTGATTCTATCGTTATGTGACAACTTCCAGACTACTATACTACAGCTAAAACAATGTGATTCAAACTACATGCACTCCTACGATTCAGTTCAATACTAAAACAAACATGGCATGTTATCTATCTCATAAAATTTGAAAGTCGTCCTTACAAGTGCTTCGCATTGCCCTGCATTGAACTTTCAAGTATTATCTGGTCGGTTTAATTGACTAAACTCTATTCAAATTATTTCCAGTTCTTCGACTCAATCTGTTTCGAAATGTGGATTCCATCCGGTCTTCCTATTCATTCCTCGTCAATCAATATCTGCAGAGTCAATAAGAACAAATATGCATGTTGTATCTCGAATACCAATCCCAAAAGGCCGGAAAGCTCCAAGTTGAAAAAGCCGAAAATCAAGGAAATTAATGGGATCAGGTTTAATTTGACATGAAAATGGGTTAACAAAATGGTTTTCTTAATTCATTGTTGACTTCTGATTTGAGGTTTATTTACGTACTCTTGGCCATTTATATAGGGTTTTGTGGTGGTTCATTTGGGTCAAGGAAGTATTTGGAATGGGCCTTTAGGATGAAAGACAGCGTATTTGCACATAGTCCGCATTTGTATTTGAAGGTCAATAAAGTTAATTTGTAAGGAGTAAAACATAGATAATATTAAATTAAAGCTTCGAATATTATTGAAATTTCTCAACTTTATCCAAAGGCAAAGCGACCTCGGAGAGTACTTTTAAAAATATTCCACCTTAAGTTTTTACTCTGATGAAATATTCTTAAATTTTTATTTGAATTTTGATTACGAACTAGATTTTCAGCTTTTGAGAGTTTGCATCAGTCTTCGCTCTTTTTATTCCTCCAGGAATAATTGCGCTAATATCCAGGTCACTTCCGATCCTTAAGCATCGTGATTTACCTTGCAAGTTGTCACAGTTCAGAGTACACAATTGCTTCGTAATTTATCAAAGAGAAACGTATCAAATCCTTGAGATTTCGCTTATCCCATTTACAATTCGCAACAGTGAATAATTAATATTTGTCAGAATGAAACATAATTAATGTCGACAGAATTGGGGTGTAAAATTAAGTGATGAGATGAAAAATTGTGGTCGAAATAATGTTAAAGGAGGCATCTTTTATCTCTTCTGCCAGCCTTAGTTCCACACTGAGAGCAGCGATGACAATGCAAGAAAATTCATTCAAATGTATGAATGATGATCCGAAAGGACCGAGAAAATCGATTCATATTTTTGGGAACAGATTAAAGCGGTTCAAAATCCTATTTTATTGTTGCTCCAGGGAAAAGGATTTGAGGTTCATCCCGTTGGGGTTTTAAAAACGGATGATTGCTTGTGGGATATTTGAAACGAATTTTTATTTGACTTTTGTATTGAAATGTGTAAGATCCCATCCGATGTGAAAATGATACAACTTCCATTTAGCATAAGCCAGCAAGATTCAACTCAGTTCGTGTATTCATTTCACATTCACAAGGTGGCACTTCATGAATACTTTTAGGCATGTCATTTTATCGCATTAACTCCCTGAGGATATTCTGATTTAACATAACGAGTAGTCTCATGTACGCTCCTTGAACTTGTAACCCCCAAGAACGAGTCGAAAGAATAGAAGCCAACCATGTATACTACACGCAAAACAAGTAACCGCGGTTTTCGGTTGTCTTTCATTATCGTATGCTCAAGAGGTTAGATTTCTATGCATAAAACATGAGTTCTTAGATAGAGAAACATATGTTAAAAAATTTAATTTTTTTGCTGGATTCTTAGTCATACATTTGGAATGACTCCAGCAGAAAGACCTTGTTAAGGTTAGACTGGTTCAAGTTTTTAGTTGCATTCTTTTTGCTTCGTGTTATTTGCGTAGATGAACAGTTTCTTGCGTTGCCAGCAGTTCTTGTGATGGTTGTACAGAGAGAAAATTGGTCATCTAATAAATAAATGCATAGCAATTACATCAACGGATGTATTTAATTGCTGGTTGACATTGGACAGGTTTGCGCAGAATTATCTGGAACGAGTTCTTACGGATCGATAACTCATCTTGTATAGCTACTGAATAAGTAGCTCATTTGAGACATTTCATGGGAATTTAGTGCAGGTGTATGTTTGAGTCGGAAGATTTATTAAGGTGAAAAGCAGACCATGCATATATCTTTATTAGTTTACTTGTTTATAAATTGGGAAAAATATGTTTCGGCAGTAGAAGAGAGACGAAGCAGGATAGTCGGATGAGTATCTCTTTAATCATCGAAGCGTGATAAGTGATGTTCCAAATTCGAGATATTTATTGGATGTATTTTTTTGTGCATAACTAATTTAGTCTAAAAATCTTCATACGGATTAAACCTTAGGATTTTTCTTGGAGCTCAATACTTATTTCTTCTCATTTACTTAACAGTATTTATAAGGTAATAAAAAATACTTCAAAATGTCACCCACAACATCATAAAATTATTGATTAATTAATTAAGAAAAATTAAAAACATTTAAAGAGTTAGCTTGTTGAAAAATATTAATACAAATACATAATGATTAATACTAACTTAAAACTAATCGTTCGCTGCATCTATTGCACGATTATCAATAACTGCCCTGACTACTTCAGCTACGTTCTCAGCTGCTCTCTTTTGCGCTGATGCCAAAAGCTTATTGACATACTTCTTGATCGGGACCGCTGTAACCTCCTGGTATAATGCCCCGCTAGAGTAGGGCCACCCGTCCTCCCGAAGGATTTTCCACCCCATCAATCCTTCCTTGTCCTATTTCAATTTCGGATCTCCTCTATATATCATCACCGCATATGTGATGATCGAATGAATCAGGGTTTCGTAGACCAAAACATTGACCCGCTGGTGCGCTGTTGACTGTTGCCTAAAAAGAGGTATCACAAGATGGCATGCATAAGCAACTTTTACAAAACATTGTCAACCTGAGTACTGAAAGGAGCCTTCCCATCGAAACCCAACCGCAAGTACATACTTCGTTTGCCCAGAGCAGTGCACCATCTGCCCATTCAACTTTATTTTGGAATCACAGATGACCCTTGCACGATAATCAAAGTTTTTGTGGCGATCTTTGAACACAAATTAGATTTTTTTGCATTTACCTTGGTACCACACTTTCGATGATATTTATTAATCCTTTCAACCCGACTTTCGAATAGCAATGCTTAAAAAAAAATTTAATTGGAGGGTGTTATTTAAGTAGTTTATAATATATTGCTGAGTGGAAAGCTGTGAAACAATAGTTGAGGGGCACGGGGTACAATGGTTTACCACCACGGTAAACCATTGTACCATCCGTGATCTTATGTGGTTAAAAATAAGTACCAATCGCCCAATCAATTACGAGTAATATGCACAATGATAAAACTATAACAAATAGTAAATTATAATTCAATGATTATTGATATTTTTGAAGAAGAAACGTAAGCACATAATGAAAAATGTAGTTTAACATAAAATTTATGTGATATGGTGTGAAACACGTTTGGCAAAGAGGCACTTCGCACTCCTTACAGATTGTCTTAGTGCGTGTCTGTTTTTTTTGGGCAGTGTAGTTAGTACAACGACGTCTGGTAGTTCCCTCAATGGGAAGGTACATTTCCTGGCGAGTGTGAGTTTGTGGTGCGCAGCTTGGTCTCATTGATCTATGAATGGCAGATGTTTTTGAGCCTTCCTGGACCAATACCTCAGCTAGGGTAACTAAAAATAATTTAAATGACATTTTGTTTCGATTGAGTTCATTATAAATGACCCATGCCTTGACGGCTGCCGTCATTATCAAACGTTAACAAGTTGGGTAGACAGACCTATGCTCATGTCAGAAGGGTTGTGTACTCAACTTACAAAATGCAGTAACCACCGTATAAAATCAAGAAATACGTAATGTTCGAGGATCATACTATTATTAACAAAGTTGAAAGAATTTTGACTTCTGAGGTATTTATTATAGTTATACCCATAAATATCTCCCTTGATAATTTTTTCAGATTTTTTAGATCACGGGTGTTCTTTCACGAGGGAGGAAACACATTTTTCATGTCTTCCCCCACCCCTTGTGCCCCAACTGAAGCAAAAACTGACAGTTTAAGAACTGTTTTGAGAAGCTCTCATAGAGAACTTTCATTTGATACTCATATCGGCTACCTTTCATGAAATTTTTTCAGGGGCCACTCATCTATACTGTAATCATCGATTCATGGCCTATTTTTTCGAATCCTAGAATGGTTACAAAGCCCTTTTGCTAATAGCTCTCTCCTGCCTCTTCACTTGTTTCAATTGTATGTACTCATCTTCATGATACCTATCATTCCTGAAATTTTCATGCAAATCCTAGCAAAGCTGTAGTGTCTAAGTCGGTAAAAAGCACGTATGGCTCCATAGCCATATGTTTCCATAGTAATACAGGGCGTATTGTTCCATAGTAATACAGGAAAATTCAAATCGCTATAACATCGGTAAATACTATTCGATCTTTATGAAACTTTCAGAAAAGATTAATTCTATATATAATAACCTGTTTGCCAAATTTTATTGAATTTAAGGGTACCGTTTTTATTTTATTCAAGAAAACATAAAATCGATAAATCATACTATTACTAATAAAGTTGAGTGAATTTCGACTTCTCATGTATTTGTTGTTGTTGTACTCATTAAGGCCTACATTCATGATTTTTTCAGATTTTTTGGATGGAAGGTGTCCAATCGCGAGGGGGGTACGCGGGGGTTCGTACATTTCCCCTTCCCCTCTCGGTACTCATAAGGCAATTTTAAGACCAACCAATGGTGAAAATTTTTTTTTGAGTGGTCACCTCCCTATATGGGAAGACCCCCCTTAAACGCTTTGAAAAATTTTTCCACCCTTGAACTTTCAAGAAGTCACCACTTCTGACCTTTCCACAAAGTTTCATGTCTGTAGCCTCTATAGTTTAGGAAAAAAGTGCTGTGACATGCAGACGGACACAGGTCGTGATTGCAATAGGTTTTTGTATTTTAGTATAAAACCCTAAAAAACGTTCTTCCATCACTTATCTGATTTTCGATCGTATTCGTGAAGGTCAAACATTTGAGCAGCTAGGTCGATGCCTCCCATGATCTCACGATAAAATTTTATTTGGTTTAGATATGAGACTTGCGTTTTTTCACCTGTTTTCAATGTTTTCGTGACACTCGTAACCATTGCTCGATGACAATTATTTAGTACCAAGACTTCTTTGGTGTCTTCCCATTTCGCACATAGGAATCCGGATGATGTGCACTTGAACTCCGTTTCACCTCTACTCCATTTATTCCTTAAAAATTTGGGCATATTTTTTTTACCATAACGGTGCCAACGGCTGAGAAAGAAATACTGTACAATAAATGCACAGATGTAAAAAAGCGATCGAAGCATAAGACGACATCTGTTTCTGCGGTTGAACTGGCTAATCTGGTCACAACCCGCTCTCCAAGCATTCTAAGAGATTGATGTTTTTCTTTTGCATAGCCATTGACAGCGCCGCATCGAAGCCACATTTTTATACCACGTTCGACAGGCTTGAGAGGCATGCATTGCTTTAATGCGCTACGACCCTTGAACTTCATCATTGATTCATCAATGCTTTGGTACACACTATCCTGGCTGCATTTCTGAAATGTGTTATTAAAAATTCCACAAGATCATCAACATAGTAAGTTTTGTTCCTATTCTGTGGCTTATCTGGTTGTGCAAAATATATTTTCGAAGTAATGACGATGAATCGATCTAATGCGATTGCTTCTTTCAATGACTGGATCCCAAGTGACTTATGCCGTGACCAATAACCTTTTAGAGATGGAAGTCAATTGTAGCACATTATAAACATACATCCAATAATTGTTTCTATTTCACCAGCATTGGTTTCAGTTATTTTTACTTTCTTGGTTTTGAGTTGTCCTCTTTCGTACATTTTGACACGTTCATTTGTATGTTGGGCTATGTACATATAAACTGATCTTGGCAATAGTTTATTGGAAAGTTCAATTGTAGACAAATGGCAAGGTATGTGGTCTGCTATTTTGTAGTTACGAGGATTGTAGACATTTTTTTTAGGCATAAAATCCTCATCAAGATTACTCTAAATAACATTGACATTTGATGCGCCAGGTTTCGAAATGATTTCATTGCTAGCTGTTTCATTACGGAGAAGTATTTCTTTGGCAGCCTCATTCACCTTATACGCTACGTCGTCCGCTGAATCTTATCGCTGGAGTTAGAGACGCCATTTGTTACATATTCCTCAGAGCTTCCTCCAGAAAAGTCTTCTAAATCACTAGCACTATCAGTTTCGTCTTCCAAAAATTTTCGAATTTCTTCAGAGTTTATTTTCTAGGAAAATAACAAATTTCATGCGACCAGGAATCACATTAGTTACAACTCATCAAACTACTGGTACCACCATACTAGATGGATGATACATATAGGTACCATATAAAGGGTTTTACAATAAGATGTGTTATTATGAATATCCCGCTATTTCGGTAAACGTCTCTTTTGAAGTTGTCATTTTTTGACGTTTGACAAGTTAAAGCTACGCCATTTATAAAATTGGATCAATACATGCTTCACTGAAATCATTAAAATTCACTATAAAAATAGTGAAAATTTGGCTGAGACGGTTCGTAAAACTCAAACATTTTTGGGTCGTCGTGAAGCACCTTGTCGGACCACAATACATAAATTCGTGAAAAATTCGAGCTGTTGACACAGCTCAGTGATGTGAAGGATAAAACCCGCGCACGTCACTTAGAACAGCCGAGAGTATTGCTGCTATATCCGAAAGTGTTGAAGAAAACCCAGGTTTGTCCATTCCTCATCGTTCTTTGGAATTAGGCATTCCACAAACGTCATTACACCGTATTTTGCATAAAGATTTGAGTCTTAAGGCTTATAAAGTTCAGTTAACATAAGAACTCAAGCCGGTCGTTCATCAACAACGTCGTATCTTTGCTGATTGGGTCCTTGAAATGCATGAAAATGATCTGGAATTCCATCGGAAAATCATCTTGAGTAATAAGGCCCATTTCCACCTCGGTGGCTTCGTCAACAAGCAAAATCGTCGCATCCGGGGCTAACAAAAGCCAAGAGTTATTGTTGAAAAGCCTCTCTGTCCTCAACGTGTGACTGTTTGGTGCGGTTTATGGTCCGGCGGAGTCATTGGACCTTACTTTTTCGAAAATGAGGCTGGAGCAACAGCCACGGTGAATGGATTGCGCTATCGAGGGATGATTAATTATTTTTTATGGCTGGAATTGGATAGTATTGCTCCGGATGACGTTCACTTTCAACAAGACGGCGCTACGTTCCACACAAGCAACGAAACCATTGATCTTTTACGGGAAAAGCTTCCGCACCGTGTTATCTCTCGAAGAGGTGATCACAATTGGCCACCGAGATCTTGTGATTTAACACTTTGCGACTTCTTCTTTGAGGCCACATAAAAGAAAAGGTCTACGCTAACAGCACGTCGTTGATTCAAGACCTCAAAGGTGGAGTTCGTGAGGCTATCGAGGACATAGGGCAGCCACTTTGCTATTTGGTTATGGAAAATTTCATGAAAAGGATATGGTCCTGTTAGCGTGGTCGTGGTGGTCATTTGCCTGATAATATTTTTCGCTATTAACGACATACCTTTTTCTTTATAATTAAATAAGCATTTGGTCATTTATATTAAACAAGTTGGGTAAACAGACCTACGCTCATGTCAGAAGGGTTTTGTAGTCAATTTACAAAATGCAGTCACCAGATCGAATCAAATCAAGAAACATGGCAAAGACGATTTTATTGGAGAAAATATGAAATACGAAGATCATACTATTATTAACAAAGTTGAACGAATTTCGACTTCTGACGTATTTGGCATTGTTATACTCATAAATATCTCCCTTGATAATTATTTCAGATGTCCATCTGCGACGGAGGAAACACATTTTTCATGTATTACCCCTTGTGTCCCCACTGAAGCAAAAACTGACAGTTTAACAACTGTTTTGAAAAACTCCCATGAAAACTTTTATTTCATACTCATATCGGCTACGTTTGATGAATTTTTTTCGGGGGACACTCTCCTCTACTGTTATCATCGATTAATGGCCAATTTTTTCGAATCCTAGAATGGTTACAAAACCCTTTTGCTAGGAGCTCTCTCCCACCTCCTTGACTTGTTTCACTTATGAGTATTGATTGTAGGTACTCATCTTCAGTCATTCATTCAATTGAATCAAGTGTTCAAAGCATGCACCTTACACGTTGAAGTTGGGAAAAAACTCAAAATTATTCAATCTTCGCATTTATAACATCCACTATTTTGTTTTACGATTACTACACTAGCTCAAAGATATGCATGACACCTATCATTCCTGAAATTTTCATGCAAATCCTAGCAAAACTGAAGTGTCTGAGTCGGTAAAAAGCGCATGTTGTTCCATAGCCATATGTTGCCATAGTAATAAATGCAGCGCATATTGTTCCATAGTAATACAGGAATTCCCTAAATATAATTCAATCTTCATGAAACAGGATAGAGCAATCTTATGAATAGACATCTACGTACTGAATTTCATCGATTTTAAGGGTACCGTTAAGATTTTATTCAAGAAAACATAAAATCGATAAATCATACTATTACTAACAAAGTTGAGTGAATTGCGACTTCTCACGTATTTGATGTTGTTGTACTTACCAAGGCCTACATTTCTGATTTTTTTTCTGATTTTTTGGATCACAGATGTCCAATCGCGCGGGGGGACACAAATTTTTCGTGTATTTTCCCTCCCTGAGGGCCTCTCGAAGCAAACTAAGACCTGTTTTGAAAAGTTCTCATCAAGACCTTTCATTTGATACCCATATCGGCTACCTTCAATGGAATTTTTTTTTCGGGGGGTGACTCTCCTATATGGGGAGACCCCCTCTTAAATACCTTATAAAAATTTTTTGTAGTTGAACTTTGAAGAGATCACCACTTTGCACCTACTTCTAGCTTAAGTAGTTACCGAGAAAAATCGCTGTGGAACACGGACGGACAGACGGACAGACTGATCGCGAAACTAGTAGGGTTTTGTAAAATTATTTTACAAACCCTAAAAATGGCATATTTCTTTCAATATCAAAATGACACATCTTATTGGAAAACTCTATACAAACACGCGAAGATCCATCATTTGCCTCTTCTGGTTGATATACTTGTATGTAAATATCCTCTTTCAAATCTCCTTGAAGGAAAGCCGTCACAGCGTCCATTTGATCGAGAGAAATTTACCAATTGCGGAGAGTATCATATATATATATATATATATATATATATATATATATATATATATATATATATATATATATATATATATATATATAAAGATATATATATATATATATATATATATATACATATATAGATATATATATATATATATATATATATATATACACATATATAAATAGATATATATATATATATATATATATATATATATATATATATATATATATACACATATATAAATATATATATATATATATATATATATATATATATATATATATATATATATTGTTACATGTGCAAAGAATTCTGCGAACCACCGGTCGCAATTGTTTTCACAACCATTAAGAACATCAACAAAATGAATTTACTCGAAACCCCGAGAACCCACCAAGCATGATCAACATCTGAAAGTGACGTCACTCGATTCATTAATTTGCTCGAATCTACCAGGTACCTCTCGGCAGAACATTCGCCAATGTACGAGAAATGGGTTGAATAGGTGGAGACCCTATATAAAAGCGAGCTGAATGAAAGGGGGGATCATTCATTACAACCGCGATAAAAAACTGCGATATAGTGGTACGCGAAGTACAAGCGATATTGTTTGAGTGTGAAGTGATTTTAGAAGACAATTGCGATGGAAATTTAATTGACAAGTGAAAGTTAGATTCTAATTGGAATTGTGAAATAGTTAAATCAGTGATTGTGCATTTTTTTTTTTTTGTAAATAAATAAACTCTTTTAATTTAATTTAAAAGACATTGCGTTTTAACTTCCCCGGAACATTAAAATTATTGGCCGCGTACCATGACACGCGACAATATATATATATATATATATATATATATATATATATATATATATATATATATATATATATATATATATATATATACTTCTATATATATGGGATGTAACGAAATTTGTGACCTCGCTAGAGGTTGCAATTTTGCTCCGATTTTCACCAAAGGTGTATTGAGTAAATATCTCGGTTAAGTTTGTGAACCAGCTTTATCGGCTAGGCGAAAACAAAATGGCGGCCATTTTAGACGAAAAATCGTGATTTCTGTTGTGACCAAAATATAGCTCCGATTTGGATAAAATTTGGTACAAAGGTTCACTGATGTATGTGAAGAATTTCGCAATAAAAAATCCAAAAGTCAGCACGCCTAAAACAAAATGGCAGCCGCTCGAAGGTCGAAAAACGTACAAAATTTTCTGGTTGTAGTTTTGACCAAAGCTTTCAACCAATATCAATGAAATTGGGTACTTTGATAGAAACTATAATTATTTAAAGAGTTGTGTAAAAACACTAGAGGTGAGGTTGCGAAAAACAAAATGGTGGCCAGGTCAAAGTCAAAACTTCAAAGCCCTCTAAAAGTCACAATTTTGATCCGATGTATATGAAATTTGATTTTAAGATAGAAATCAATTAGATCTAGGAATTTTGACATTTTTGTGATCATGCATGTGCAATTTTCAAAATGGCGTTGGTTTGAATGTGCGACTTTTTCCGGTTTTCCTGGCCCTCTAGCGGTCACATTTTCCGACGGATTTTGATGAAACTTGAGATTATGGATTTTTATACTATGTTCTTGTATTATGCAGAAATTTTTTGAAATCGAATGAAATATAAAAAGTCGAAATTTAAAAACTAAAATTTCACTAAAATTTGAATAATTTGTCTAGAGTAAAACTCTGATTTGAACGATATTTACCGCATTGATTGATGAGGCCCTAGGATACAAAGATTTAAAATAATCCAAAATCAAATGTGTGCATTCAAAATGGCAGCCCCCAAAGGTCAAAAGGCAAGCGCAATTCGCTATTTTAATAGGAACTTAAATAATGAATAATTTTCATGGAAACGTTTTAAATTACTTAACTTGGAAGTATTTATAAAGCAGACCATTTTTAGGGTATTGTTAAAATATTTTTTAGAATCCCCTGAAAAATTATGAAATTGTGACCTTTCTGTCTGTCCGTTCTTCCGTCCGTTTGTTCGTGCGTCACAGTAAGTTTCCTTGCAAACCACATGAGCTAGAATGAGGAAATTTTCTACTTTGGTCAAAAGTGGTGCCTCTCGCAATTTGAAGTGCAAGAAAATATTTTAATGTGTGTAAGGGGGCCCTCCCCATACAGGGGAGTGGCTTAATTTTTTTTTTATTTCTGTAGCCCCCTAGCAGCCAAGTTTCTCAACAGACTCCACTGAAATTTGAAATTATAAGTTATTAAAGCAAGTTAATTTAACCTGCAAAAAAATATGAAAATCAGATGACAAATGAAAAAGTCAAAAATTTACAGCTTAATGTTTTTAGCAGCCGTTTTCAATAAAAATTCAAAATGGTGGCAAATATGAGAAAGCACAATTTAAAATTTGCTAGATGCTAGCGTCTGTGCGGATTTCGGGACCTTTTGGTGTGTTAAAGTAAGTCCGGCATACGAACTATATAGCTTGATCAAAAAGCCATCCGCTCGGAACATTCCTTTCCATCTATTTTACTTTAATTGAAATTTCCTAGCATTGACTTGGTAAGAGAAGGCTTTGATGGGTGGTACCACGTATCGAACCTTATCTTTTTTTTCATCCATTTGGTAAAGAATAGAGCTCATTCATATTTTTCGGCATATCTTCAACAATTGTTAAAAAGTTAGGTTAGCTCATGCATGTTGGATTTATAATGAATCGCAGTTACGTGCTAAATCGCATAAATATTTTGCATAGTCAGAACAGAACGCAAATGCCACAATTGTAAAACTATCATAAATATCTCGTATCAAGCTTATGCAACTTTGAGCAAGGTGCCTCTTTATGACATAGGGTTATTTAATCGAATTGCATTATTCTAAGGCATAAATTGGTCACCAGGGAACTTTTCCTCTGATGGGAAGACTCATGCAAGTTAAGTTGTATGAGTTTTCCATTCAGAAGAGGAATACCTGGCCACTACAACAATTATGGATTTTGATCCGGTTGGACGGGTGCGCGGGGCTCCATCACCACCCGGTTGCCCCTCTCTCATTTGTGGGCCATGAGCTTCTTCGGGTAAAGACAAAGTTACCCCAATTCCGCCCATTTTTACTTGTTTCACTTGTTCTCTGAACAAGTCTTTTTCTCTCGGTATGGTCGCCCACAATTTTTGCGACTTCGGTCGCCTTGCTTTTTTCTCGACCCCAGAAATTTGTGAATGCGAAATTCTTTTTTAGTGGGTCCTTGTGCTGGGGGAATGAATCCGCCCCACGACACCGCAATGCTAGCCTGCCAGCGCATTCACGCGTCCCCAGACAAGGGCATTCTCGGCGGATACTTACATCTTCTTCTGCCAAGGCAGCAAACCATCGCTGCAGTCCTTCACGGACATTGGAAATTACCTATTCACTACACCGTGTCTTCATACATAGATGTTAGCTTGGTCGAAATTTGAAAGGCATTAGTACACTTCTCGATATGCATATACGGCTCCGGACTTATGCTTAATACCATTAAGGCTCTAGCACTTTTTATTTTATCTTCGTCTATTTCATCATCCGATAAATCACTTAGATATTTATCTAATTTATTTAGTTCGAAAATCACACGTATAGCAAATGACCACGTTTAAATATCTTCCGAACCTTTTAAATTGTCTATCGATGCCGTGTTTATTGCCAAAGAACTCATGGCTTATAACATTATTTACGCCTGATAGTAAAGTGCCCGTTTTAAATGGTACGCCCTTTATTTCTTATTTAGCTAAAACAAAAAGATTTTACTTTTAAAAACACGTTTCAACTACCTGGGCCCATAACCTGTTGCAAAGTAACAAGGCTTAGGAGCAGAAAAGATGACTGTTTCATTTGAAATCCAGAAACAAAGAGGGAGGTTTATTCAAAAAATAAGTGTTACAAGCAGCAGCAATTTTCATAGTTAAATGCATGCGTGAGAGCGTGAGAGTTGATAACAACATGTATTAATGTAAGTATTAGCATAAACTACAATTTCATTTCAACATTATTCCTTGCAAAACACCCTGAAAATAAATTAAATGTTGACAAATTGACAGTATTCAACCAAACATATGAGAACTTAAATAAATGAATTCAATCAATAATTTCAAATAACACTATGTTTATTAAGTACTGAAGCTGAAGAAAAATAAAAAAAAAATCTCAATATTGCATGTTTTACGCTAAATTCAAATCTAGGAGAGTAAAATACTGCTATTTTGATTGAAGTTAAACAATTTTTTTTAATACTGTGCTCTCGATAGCCAATGTAACGTAAAAACTAATTGACTTGTTTTCTTTGCAACTCGAATAAAATATAACCCTAACTCCCTCATAAGAGCAATCGTTTTTCGCATTGTTTATTGGCAATCAAATCACAGACTTCACTCAAACAAAAGATGCTGACTTCTTTTATCACTCTCCCTCTCCCTAATATATTCCAAATTCACCAGACTAGACTGCACGGGCGAATTGTAGTGCTGTACTTAGGGAAGAATGCTCAAAGTTTTTCCCAATGAGCGTTATGAATGCGTTTGATTAATTGTTTTTATGATGCATCTTAGATTACTTGGTGGGTTTCATTTCTATGTAAACACAGGCAAAAACAACGGGTTTGGAATTGTTTGGGCATACGAGTATACCCATCAAACACTGTCAGATTTTGTAGCTTGTAAAATAATTCTGAATTAGAGACTTCGCTGAATTCGCCCACGTTCCGTTTGCGTTCTAATATTATAAACAAACTGTACTACTGTGTCCAAAAAATTAGGTGACATTTGAATTTAAACTGCGCGCAATGGAGGCTTTGGAGAATTATTTTTTTTTAATTAGGTTAGTAGTACTGCCAGTGACATCTATGTCAAATTCACATGTCAAAATATTCATTAGTGTTTGAGATACGCGTCGTTTTGTGAGCTGCTAAAAGTGAGTTTTTCGTATTTTGCGATGTCGAAATTTGTTGAATTTGCATTAAAGTTTGTTTGCGGAATCAATTTTCTGCTGCGTATACGTTGCGGATGGTGCAGAAAGCCTTTGGTGATGGGGCTATGTCTAAAAAAAATGTTTACAAGTGGTATAGTGAGTTGCAAGCCGGTCGTGAACGTGTCGAAGACGAAGAGCGTCCTGGGCGACCATCAACCTCATCTCTTCTTCGATTATCATAGTGTTGTGCATTATGAATCCCTTCCGCCGGAGCAAACAGTCAACAAGGAATATTATTTGAACGTTATGCGTCGTTTGCGTAACGCTACCCGCCTTAAAAGCCCAGAATTGTGGAAAGACAATTCTTTGTTTTTACACCACGATAATGCACCATCCCATACTGCACTCGTAATTCGTGATCATTTCGCCAAAAACTCAACCCATATCGTTCCGCAACCACCGTATTCACCTGATCCGATGCTGTGCAACTTCTTGCTGCTCAGTAAGCCCAAAAGACCGCTCTGGGGATACCGTTTTGATACTATAGAGGAGATTCAAGCCGCACCGAAGACGGAACTGAAGGCCATCCCGGAAGCGACGCGTATCTCAAACACTAATGAATATTTTGACATGTAAATTTGACATAGATGCCACTGACAGTACTGCCAACCTAAAAAAAATATAATACTACAAATTCTTCGACGCGCGCAGTTTATATTCAAATGTCACCTTATTTTTTGGTCCAAGGAGTATGTGTACAGATAGCATTTTGGTACATACTCGTTTATGAGGAGTCTTGGATAATACTGATCGCATGGAAGTTCTAAGACGTTAACTGTAGTTTCTTTTAAATGTTCAATGGATGTAGTTTCTTTTGGCGGGATTCCAATTCTTTATCTACAGTAGCTAAGAAGCACAACAAAATGATTCTTGAACAAAAATGATTAGAGCAGAATCAACGAATATATAAACCATTTGTAGAGGTTGCCTAGCATCCTATCCAACTCAACTGAAAAATCTCCCAATTCACCCTGAAAGTCATTGAAATCAAAAAGTCAACAGGGCGGAAGTATTATCGAATGAACCCATACAAAGCAATTGAACTATTCAATTTCAGACAGCCTCATGTGACTTCCACGCTATATTTCTCGACAATATACTGAAGAATAAAGCACACATACCTCAATCGATTTCCCATAACAATGGTAGAGTAATTACAATGTCAAGGTTGAAGATTTCTCGTTCGCCCTTGTTTGGTTCTTTTTGTAGGCAAGACGTCTTCACCTCCCACACTAAGTTAATGTATTAGAATAGTCAAGTAGTTGGAGGCCTGATATAACGACACCGAAAATCGATTTTTTCGTTGATCGATCTGCAAATGTACATCACCGTGGAATCTATGAATTGAAATCAGTCACGTTGGTAGAAAATTATTCTTAGCTTTAAATGCGAAATCGATGAAGGGTCCTAGCCCTTGCGTGACGAAAGGATATGATTCCGTGCACATAATTATACATTATGAGCAGTTGCGAACTGAAGAATATTATTATCGAATATATGAAATTCGAATTAAGAGAAAATTGACTTTTGATTGAGGATAGTCGAGCACTTAAAATAATGAGTGATGTTTTGCAACAAAGTAAAATATCACTTCAATTTGGCAACATTTTATGCATTGATACAGGAAAACATACAATTAACGAATTCCAAAATGCCAAACTGTTGCTCAAGCTCTCTCGAATAATTGCACAAATTAATTACGAACGTCGACATGAAATTGGTCTAGAAGCAAACAAACTCTCGATCATTCGTGGAAACTAAACAAACTTCTACGCTATTTAATAAGAACATAAATCACTCGAGCAAACAACCTAATTAACCATTTTCATGTCAATTAAAATCTATCCATATTTAAATTTATGCTAATTTCAAATCGATCGAAAACCATTCTGCAGCAGTCACTTCACTATTGGCGTATTAATCTCATCGAACATGTTAACACTCCCACATAAATCTAGCTTTGCATTCATTCAACACATATGCTGGAGGTCGCGACATTAATCTCATCAAGGAATGGCTAAACACCACCAACAAGAAGTTATCCATCAACTTTTGCCAGATTACAACTAAATTCGCACGTTCAAAGATTACTTACATATGAACATGCATGCAAGCGAGTTTCACGTATGAAACGCTTGCTCGGTGCTCCATGTGTACAAGCTTCATCGCATCAATCCTTATTCGCAAGACAGAAAATTCTGCAGAGCTTATTCACATACGTTTCATAGTGACTAAATGATATGTGCCGAGCTAATACATATTTCTGAATATCAATTGCTAATGTTTTCATTAACATTGATCTTGAGTAATTACGACATTTGCTCTTGCTTGTCTTTGGGGTCTGCGGGAAGAAACTAACTTGAGAGTAAAATGTTGTTTTGACTGTTCTAGACTAAGTGAATGAGATGTCGGATCGAATGTTATGCTGCGATGAGGTAGTTGTTGGTTGTTGTTACCATCCAGACCTGTGCAGAATATGGCAGTAAAGTACACCTGAGCAAGTGTACCTAAAGTTTGATTCAGCTTCAAAATTCTTAGTTTACTATTCTTGTAGGAAGAAGAAGCTACAAAACAATGCCGTACTATGTCTATGACAACATTTTATCGCAATCTGTAAGAAAATGGGAATCCTAACCACTTCCAAAAACTCCAACTAGGCTAAGGATGTTTCCTGGGATCGGGTTGTCAAGCACATTTGGACGTGATAAATTTGCATTTATAACGTGGTTACAATAAAAATCATAGCTGAGCTCAGAGAGTGCAAGTAACTAATTCCTATGGAAGATTTTAGGTGTTTTTTGTAATATAAAGTAAACCTTAACAAGTCGGTCAAACAGAAATATACTCCTGTTTGAAGAGTTTTGTAATCAACTTATGATATGTGCATGTTTAACATTCTGATTAAAAATAACTCTGTTCATCAATTTTAAGTGGTCGACTTTTTTCCCCGCACTACTAATATTAGTGAAAGTATAGGATTTTCAAAAATTTGAAGTACATCCAATGAAAACTGTAGTGTCCGGTTTGATAGAAAGTCCATACAATAGCGAAACCGTGTCTTTTTTCTGTTGTAACCGGTGAAAATTTAAACAGCTATAAATTTCATAAATATAACTAGATTTTTTGAAATATACAGAATCAACCTGACAACCTAGCCTGGAACGTTTTGATATATTGTTTGGGGCTAGACCTTGTTTTCATGCTTCAAATCACCATTGGATCGCAGGGACAGAAGGAGAAGTAGGAAACGGGAGTCCAACAAAATACACTCCTCCACGATCAACACCTCTAGGCGCCCCTCTTTTGCTTTTAGAATACCCCGAGCGTAATACAAAATTCCAACCTGCCGTAGATAAGAAATTCAAGTAACGGTAAAGGACTTTTATCCTTAAAACTAAAAAATTTCCGCTTTTGACCCGGATTTTTCAGCATACCTGATCGATGGGTGTAAGGATTTTGATTGTAGGGGTTTCAAATGAAGGATAACATATTGATCTAAAATGTATCGGAACAGAATTATAATCCTTTCAAGGACTCTGTAGATACTAACAGTTCAATATGATACATTGATGTCACACGAAAAGTGCCAACTAGTTGGCACAGTTCAAGGATTTGAAAGATATACCAAGCGCTTTGGTGGCGTATGATAAAAATTATTAGTATCCTTAATTTTCTGCATAAACTTTACATTTTAGTCAATCATTTCTACCGGGAATAACCAATAAATTACTTCTAAATGTGGCATAAACACAATTCAACAATAGTCAGAGGGAACATTTCAGGATGCTTTTCTCTTCTGAAGTCATCCTTTACTTACCGATGAGCTTAGTAAAGGATCCTTCTTACATCCTTAGATGTAAACATTACACAAAGGATTTATAAAATTCCCCGAAGAAATAATAAGGACTGAGTGATTTCAAATTAGAGAGTTGATTCGTTACTTTCCAGTTAATATTATACATTATAACATATGCCCAGAAATCTAAAATTAGTAATTTCCATACAAAAGACCGGCGAGAATCGCAACCTAATAAACAGAAACTTTTCCTTCTATAACTGATCATAACTTTACATATGAAGAATAAAATGCATAGGCGAGTTTTCATTGAACTATAGCGTATAATTTCATGAGAAGTTAACGGATAACGAAGGCGATGGGTATCAAATAAAAGTAAACGAGTGATACGGTTAAAAAGGATCTTTTAAAGTAAATTTCTTGAGAATTATTCCGGAGCAAACTTTATGTTTACATATATAAATAGATATGTCGAAACATATATATATATATATATATATATATATATATATATATATATATATATATATATATATATATATATATATATTATATATATATATATATATATATATATATATATATATATATATATATATATATATATATATATATATATATATATTGTCGCGTGTTTTTGGTTCGCGGCCAACAATTTTAATGTTCCGGGAAAGTGAAAACGCAATGTCTTTTTATTTAAGTTAAAAGAGTTTATTTAATTAAAAATGCACAATAATCGATTTAACACTTTCACTAATTTTAATTTTCACTATTAAAAATGTAACACTTGTCCATAAATTTCTTATCGCAATTGTCTTCTAAATCACTTCACAATTACGAAAATCACTTTTCTATTCGCTTTCCACACACTATCGCAGTTCTTATCGCGTTCAAATGAATGATCCCCCCATTCATTCAGCTCGCCTTTATATAGGGTCTCTACCTATTCACCCATTTCTCGTTCATTGGCGAATGTTCTACCGAGAGGTACCTGGTAGATTCGAGCAAATTAATGAATGGAGTGACGTCACTTGCAGATGTTGATCATGCTTGTTGGGTTCTCGTGGGTTCGAGTAAATTCATTTGTTGACGTTCTTAATGATTATGAAAACAATTGCGACAGTAGCTCGCAGAATTATTTGTACATGTAATTATTTGTACATGTAACACTGCCCCCACCTCAGTTCTTTTCGCCCCGAAAAGATGTGTCGCTATTTGTAGTCAATTCTCCCTGGGTGTAATATGGGGCAAGACGGTCAACCATTTTGGCCAGGTGTTTATTGAGCGTGCCGTTGAAACGTTCGACCATTCCATCGGATTGGGGATGCAGCGGTGTTGTCCTCGTTTTCCGTATTCCGAGCAGCTCGCACATTTCGCCAAAAACTAGTGACTCAAAGTTTTGGCCTTGATCCGAATGTAGCTCACAAGGCACGCCGTACCTGCTGACCCAATTTAACACTAGCTGTTCGGCTACAGTAGTTGCTTCCTGGTTGGGAATGGGGTAGACCTCGGGCCACTTGCTGAAATAATCGGCTACAACCAGCGTGTATCGATTTCTCCATTCAGATTCAGGAAAGGGTCCTGCGATGTCAACAGCAATCCTTTCAAACGGTACCCCCACGTTATAGGTTTGCATTTGTCCTCTCAGTCGTCGTTTTGGACCTTTGACGGAAGCGCAAATTGTGCATCAGCGACACCAGTCCTCTACGTCTTCTCGAGCGTGGAGCCAGTAGAATCTTTCCCGCAATTTCGCTAAGGTCTTGTTAACACCAAGATGGCCTCCCGAGGATACTTCATGCATTTCCTTTACCACATCGTGGATTCGGCTTTTGGGTAGTATAGTTTGCATCCTATAGAAGCTGCCATCCGCCGTTTCCCATTTCCGCTTGAGTACGCCACCCTCCACCTGAAGGGAGTTCCATTGTGCCCAATAGCTTTTCAGGGTTGCGCCATGCGTTGAAACGTCCTTCCACTCAGGTCGCCCAGTCGTCTCCTTCCATACGAGCAATGGTCCGATGTCTTCATCGGCTAGCTGGGCATTTCGAATCTCCTCCGATGACCAACCTTCATCGAATTCGGCCGTTATCAGTCGCAAATCAACGGGCGGTTCCTTTTCTTCAATCCGTCGGCAATACTTGCAGTTAGCTGGACATGGGCGACGAGATAGGGCGTCAGCATTTCCATGAGCTCCGCCCTTTCGATGAACAATTTCGTAGTCGTATGACTGCAATCTTTCGATCCATCTCGCAACTTTTCCCTCGGGGTTTTTGAAGTTAAGTAGCCATCTCAGCGATGCATGGTCCGTTCGAAGAACAAATTTCTGGCCATATAGGTATTTGTGGAACTGCTTGGTGGCCTCTATTATAGCCAATAGCTCCTTCCTGGTCACACAGTAGTTCCTCTCACTTTTTGAAAGAACTCGACTGTAATACGAGAGGACTCTTTCTTCGCTATTGATCTGCTGGGAGAGTACAGCTCCAATACCGCCGTTGCTTGCATCAGTGTCAACTACAAACATTTTTCCGGGTTTCGGATACGCCAGCACGGGTGATTCACACAGCTTTTCCTTCAGGGTCTCAAAGGCTGTCTGGCATTGTTCGTTCCAGACATACGGACGGTTAACTGATGGAGACACTTAGCTATTTTGGCAAAGTCTTTGACGAATCTTCGATAGTAGGTTGCCAGACCCAGGAAACTTCGTAGTTGGCGCTTGTTGTTAGGTGTTGGCCAGCTTTTCACGGCTTCAATCTTCTCAGGGTCTGTTTTGACCCCTTCTGCTGATACGACGTGTCCCAGGTATTTTACTTCAGCTGCGAAAAGGGTACACTTATCGGGACTAAGTTTCAAATTTGCCAGTCGCAGCCTGGAGAAAACCTCTTCTAAGTTCCGCAAATGCTCTTCGAACGTTCTCCCGATGACAATGATGTCATCTAGGTACACCAAGCAGGTTTTCCAGGTTAGACCACGTAGCACGTATTCCATCAAGCGTTCGAAAGTGGCTGGAGCATTGCAAAGCCCAAACGGCATCACCACAAATTGCCACAATCCGATCCCAACTGAAAATGCGGTCTTCTCTCGGTCCTTCTTGTCGATTTCTACCTGCCAGTAGCCACTCTTGAGATCGAGTGTAGAAAACCATTTTGCGTCGGCTAAAGTGTCCATGATGTCATCGATGCGTGGGAGCGGGTAACTATCTTTCTTAGTGACGTCGTTAAGCTGCCTATAGTCGACACAAAAACGAGTGCGACCATCCTTTTTCTTTACTAGAACTACAGGCGCAGCCCATGGACTGACAGAAGGTTCAATAACGCCTTGTTTTTCCATGTCCAAGATCAGCGCGCTCACTTCTCCTTGTTTGGCTATAGGGAGGCGTCTGGGTGCTTGTCGAATCGGCTTGGCTCCCTGTGTATCTATGACGTGAGTTACCAGACTCGTTCGGCCTTGGTCATCCGGGCTTGTTGAGAAGATGTCACTGTACTTGGTGACCAGATCAGAGGCTCGTTTGAATAGCTGCACTGGCGATTTGACCTGCTTCAATATTGCAGACGTTGATTCCCGGGCTTTGTCTGTGTCTTGCCTCCTTTTGCAATGATGGTCGTGAGTAGCTTCCAAAGAGGTGATGGTGGAAACAGGCTGGCAGCTGCTGATGACTTCTCCCGCTTTAATGCTCGTGGTTGAATCTGCGGTGTTAAGGACTCTAACCGGCACATATCCGTTCCTTAAAGATCTTACAAGGCTTCGTCTTACAATCAAACTGCGCAATGTGGTCGTCTTCGTTGGCTCTAGCAGATAAGATCGGTGGTCTCCAGAATCACCATCAAGCTTGGCCCATACAATGCTTTCGGAAGAATTCGGTACATCAGTGTCAGTGCATACCACTACATTCATCTTGGGAATTTGGACGCTGGGATCCTCCATCAGTACTTCGACATTCTGCCATTTCAATACACGTTTGCCCAAATCCAACGTGATTCCATGTGGTCGCAGAAAATCCATTCCGAGAATGCAGTCATCCATAATATTCGCAACCAGAAAATTGTGTCGGAACACAAGGTCTCTCAACTGTATCTGGAGGTTGACCTCTCCATGAACAGGTGCAGTTTCTCCCGTAGCTGTCCGTAGTGAGAAAATTCTGCCCTTGTGAAGTTGTTGCTGTCTAACTAGGTCCTGTCGGATAATCGATCGGGTTGCACCAGTGTCGATTGTTATGGTGCAGTTTTCTCCGTTAACTTGACCCGGAAGGCATAAGTCCGCTTCTCCACGATGTAGTCTTGACACAGTGATGGTGGTGCTGGGGACGTCGATCCTCCTAGCCAACCTCTCCCCCACGAAGTTGGCTCTTACATGTTTCCCGACCCCTCTGTTTGAAGGGCTTCCATTCTGGGCTCCTGACTCGGTCTGGATCTCCTTCTAGCTGCACACCCTGGACAATAGCTCGGTTTTCTTTGCTTCTTGCAGCCTCTTTGTAGGTGCCCCTTCTCTCCGCAATTCCAGCATCTAGGCGCACCATTTACATGCGGGTCTCGCTCAATTTCGACGCGCTCACACCTGCACTCGTCTGTCACTACCTCACGAACCCGGGCAGTGGTACGAGTCACGTTTTTCGCTGCCTCAAAGTTCAGACTGTAAGCCAATGCGTCCTTAACCGTTTGCTTTTGAGCTAAACGCACGGCTTGTTGCAATTCCGGGTCTTTTAGTGCGCTGGTGAATGCTTCTGTTGCTGCATCATCTCGATGTTCTGGGTCGTAGGCTGGGTAAGCCAAAAGTGCTAGTCGCTCAATGTCTTGGGCTAGCTGCTGTAGGGTTTCACCAGACTTCTGCATCCGATGCCTTAGCTGTGACCGATAAATCTGCTTTAGATGATCGTCTCCATAACGCATGTCGAGCGCATTCATTATAGCATTCGGGTTTGAGTGCAATTCATCGGGGATCGTCTGCAAAAGCTCGGCAGCTGGGCCTCTTAGAGCAAGAATTAATGCAGTTGCTCGTTCCTGCTCATTCCAGTGATTTGCCGTTGCGGCAGCTTTAAACTGGGTCTTGTAAATACTCCAGACCGTTTGCCCATCGAATATCGGTGCTTGCACATTTCTGGATGTGCTTTGCGCTGCGGTTATAAGCGGGGCTGGTGAAATAGTTACTACCGCCTTCGCTGCTTCCAATTCTTTTTTCACTTTTTCCATCTCATGGTTCATTCTCTCTTCGACCTGGCTGACCTTTTCCTTTTCCTCTTCGACCTGGTAAACCTTCTCCTCGATGCCTTTAATTTGTTTGTTCAGGCTGCCGAGCTCCGCTTTTATTTCGGTGGACTGTTTTTGAAAATCTGCCCTGATTTCGATCGCTTGCTGGTCTAGCTTCACTGATTGTTCATTTAACTTCGCTGATTGTTCATTTAACTTCGCTGATTGTTCATCAAGCTTCGCAGTTAAATTGGATGACTGTTCACTTAGCTTCGCAGTTAAACTGGATGACTGTTCATCTAGCTTCGCAGTCAGACTGGATGACATCAGCATTAACATTTGCATCAGCGCATTTTCTGGCTCCTTTGATTTGGGTGTTTCTACTTCTCCACCTTCTGCGCCTTTTTCCGCATCTGAGAGCTCACCCGAATCCAGATTCACGCCTTCCGACTCGATCGCGTCACGCAAGCGTGCAATCAGTATGGCCTTTGTACCTTGTGTGGCCAGATTCCGCTGTTCCAACTCCTCCTTGAGCTCCGATATGGTCAATTCATTAATTTTTAAGTTTAAGCTTCGTGGCATTTTCAATGTTTCTTTAAATTTTACTATTGTGCACTATAAAAATGTTCAAATTTTCACTTTCAAAATTTTTCTTTCGCACTTCTTGACACCACTGTCGCGTGTTTTCCGGTTCGCGGCCAATAATTTGAATGTTCCGGGAAAGTGAAAACGCAATGTCTTTTAATTTAAGTTAAAAGAATTTATTTAATTACGAAAATGCACAATAAACAATTTAACACTTTCACTAATTTTAATTTTCACTATGAAAATTATCTAACACTTGTCCATAAATTTCTTATCGCAATTGTCTTCTAAATCACTTCACTATTACGAAACACACTATCGCAGTTCTTATCACGGTCGAATGAATGATGATTCCCCCATTCATTCAGCTTGCCTTTATATAGGGTCTCTACCTATTCACCCATTTCTCGTTTATTGGCGAATGTTCTACCGAGAGGTACCTGGTAGGTTCGAGCAAATTAATGAATGGAGTGACGTCACTTGCAGATGTTGATCATGCTTGTTGGGTTCTCGTGGTTTCGAGTGAATTCGTGTTCTTCATTGTTGTGAAAACAATTGCGACAGTAGCTCGCAGAATTATTTGTACATGTAACAATATATTGTTTGGGGCTAGACCTTGTTTTTATGCCACAAATCACCATTGGATCGCAGGGACAGAAGGAGAAGTAGGAAACGGGAGTCCAACAAAATACACTCCTCCTCGATCAACACCTCTAGGCGCCCCTCTTTTACTTTTAGAATACCCCGAGCGTAATACAAAATTCCAACCAGCCGTAGATAAGAAATTCAAGTAACGGTAAAGGATTTTTATCCTTAAAACTAAAAAATTTCCGCTTTTCACCCGGATTTTTCAGCATACCTGATCCACGGGTGTAAGGATTTTGATTGTAGAGGTTTCAAATGAAGGATAACATATTGATCTAAAATGTATCGGAACAGAATTATAATCCTTTCAAGGACTCTATAGATACTAACAGTTCAATATGATACATTGATGTCGAGAAATTGAGTTTGAATAATTTTTCACACGAAAAGTGCCAACTAGTTGGCACAGTTCAAGGATTTGATGGATATACCAAGCGCTTTGGTGGCGAATGATAAAAATTATTAGTATCCTTAATTTTCTGCATAAACTTTACATTTTAGTCAATCATTTCTACCGGGAATAACCAATAAATTACTTCTAAATGTGGCATAAACACAATTCAACAATAGTCAGAGGGAACATTTCAGGATGCTTTTCTCTTCTGAAGTCATCCTTTACTTACCGATGAGCTTAGTAAAGGATCCTTCTTACATCCTTAGATGTAAACGTTACACAAAGGATTTATAAAATTCCCCGAAGAAATAATAAGGACCGAGTGATTTCAAATTAGTGAGTTGATTCGTTACTTTCCAGTTAATATTATACATTATAACATATGCCCAGAAATCTAAAATTAGTAATTTCCATACAAAAGACCGGCGAGAATCGCAACCTAAAAACAGATACTTTTCCTTCTATAACTGATCATAACTTTACATATGAAGAATAAAATGCATAGGCGAGTTTTCATTGAACTATAGCGTATAATTTCATGAGAAGTTAACGGATAACGAAGGCGATGGGTATCAAATAAAAGTAAACGAGTGATACGGTTAAAAAGGATCTTTTAAAGTAAATTTCTTGAGAATTATTCCGGAGCAAACTTTATGTTTACATATATAAATAGATATGTCGAAACATATATATATATATATATATATATATATATATATATATATATATATATATATATATATATATATATCTATATATATATATATGTATATATACATATATACATATATATATATATATATATATATATATATATATATATATATATATATATATATATATATATATATATATATATATATATATGTATATATATGTGGTCTTTTAGTTTTATTAGGGGGAATGTGAAGAGAAAAGACAAGATTCAAATAACACTTAGAATTATATTTTAATGAGACACTTTCTTCGATGATATTTAAATAATGCTTTCTGTGATATTTACTACTGAACATCTGACTTCTTTTCAGCTGCGATATTTTACCTTCGTCCACGTCCACGTTTAGAAAAGAAAAGAAGGCCAACCGACAGAATGATTGTAATGGGTACAGTTCAGTGCAGGGAACAAGCTGAATTGGTGCATGTGTTGGGCTTGGTGACATTTGCGGTGGAGTGTTACGAGGCACGATCCTACATCTCGGCCATTCCTGACTGTTCTTCAGTCCCTGAAGAATTGTCCTGTTCTTCGCTTACTTCATCCTCCTTTTGATCTTCGTCTCTGTCGTTACCTCCTGCTGTGAGGTTGCCTTCATCTTCACTGTTATTCTCGATAAACTCGTCGTCTTCTTCGCACCAATACTTCATTTTTTCTGCACCTGTTGTTGTAGTTTTAGGGCCGTCACCGTTACCAATTTTCCCAACAACGTATCGATCGAACCCTTTCGTTTGTAGGAATCTGTAAGGTCCCAGAAATTTTGGTTTGATTTTCGAAGCTGGAGAGAACTGCATCCTTTCGATTGCCACTACGTCATCCACCTTATATTGTAAAGCTCTTCTGCGTTGTTTGTCGAATTGTGGTCGATTCTCCTCCTGAATCCTTGTTATATCTTGCTTGGCCTTTCCCCGTAAGTGTTCACGTTCTTCACAGTAGCTTTTCGCGTATTCTTGCTCAATTATCCGCATAAGCTGAACGTCCTTTATACCTTTCATCGCAGTTCCTGTTAGGAGCTCATACGGTGACATTTGTATCGCTCGTAGGAACGTACTATTGAGAATTCTCTGCAGTGTTTTTACGTGTAGGTACCATTTCTCTGCATCTTCCAGCGAAAGTTTAGTGAGCGCGGCTATCACTGTTGAGTGCAGCCTCTCTCCTTTGTCGTTCCCTCTTGGTAAACCAACTGTAATGAAGTAGAATTTAATATCATGGTTACAACAATACTCACGAAAAGTGCTGGATTGGAAGGCCCCTCGTCTATTTGTAATGATTCGTGACGAATATCAAAATGTTTCAGCTACTATTTCGTACTTTTGGATTACTTCTTCTACTCCCAATGTTTTGGTGGGAAAGAGCCAACAGAACTTGGTGAAAGCATCTATTATAGCCAAGATATGACGGTAGCCCTTTTTCGTCATCGCAAGTGGACCAAGGTGATCGAAATGTAAAGTTTCCAGAGGTCGATCACCTTTTGGGATTGGGTTCAGTAAAGCTTCTGGTTTACCCGTTTTTCTCTCCGACAGGATGCACGCATCAATCCTGCGCTTCAAATCTGGATATGAAACTCCTTCTGAATGATCTCTAACATCTTCTTGTGGTGGAAATGTTCATGCGTGCTTCGGATGATGGAACTCTTCATTTTTTCTGGCACAACATAAAGCAATTTATTTTCAGTCTTTTTACATAAAATACCGTGATGTATAACGTAATCGTTATATGTTCCCTGCTTCAACAGCTCTATAATCGCGTTCAACCTTTCATCTTTCCTCTGTGATTCTTTGATTTTATTTAGGAAGTCATTTTCTGCTGCTATACAGAGTACAATTGCATTCCTGTTGAGGGCGATATACGTGCGACATCTTCGACCCAGAACGGTGCTCCACTTCATAGTCATAATCTTCTAGAAGCAAGGCCCAGCGTGCTACCCTAGTGACCAAGTCGCGTTTTTTCAAAGCCATTTTGAAAGCTTTGCTATCAGTGACTAGCTTAAAATGTTGACCGAATAGGTATACGCGAAATTTTTTCACTGCCTCCACGATTGCGA
Organism: Odontomyia ornata; assembly: GCA_963969285.1. Taxonomy (NCBI): domain Eukaryota; kingdom Metazoa; phylum Arthropoda; class Insecta; order Diptera; family Stratiomyidae; genus Odontomyia; species Odontomyia ornata. Next base: position 4,989,557 of record OZ017739.1, on the reverse strand, counting down.
GTACCTTGAGCTCGTAACTACTGTACTGTTGCTCAGCTTTGGAAGTCTTCCTACTGAAGTCGTACACCGGATGAAGTGAGTTGTCTTCGTCTCCTTGTTGTAGAAGCTTTGTGCCATAGTCGTATTTGCAGGTATCTGTATGGAGTTCTGTATAAGCACCGTACTTGAAAATCTTTAACGTTGGTTCCGTGGTAAGAGCTTGCTTCAACCTATTGAAAGAATTCATTTGATCAGTATCGAATTTGAATTTAGCGTTTTTTTTTTCAACAAATTGCTTAACGGCTTAGCAATCAGTGAATAGTTTTGTATGAATTTGCGAAAATAGCCAGTTAGGCCAAGAAAACTTTGGACTTGCTTTGCAGTAGCTGGCTGGGGAACATTCATGACAGCTTTAGCCTTAGATGGTGATGGTTTCAATATTCCTCGATTAATTACGTATCCGAGATACTCGATTTCTTCTCTTAAGATCTGGCACTTTTTCCCTTTTATGCACAACCCATTTTTAGCAGTAACTTCTAATACCCTCTTCAGCCTTGCCACGCCTTCTTCGACTGACGATGCTGATATAACTATATCGTAGATGTAAACTATCACTACTCCTTGGCTGATGAGATCTTTTAAAATATAGTTGATGAACTTCTGGAATACGCTTGGGGAGTTGCATAGACCAAATGGCATACGCGAAAACTCGAACTGCCCTTGTCGGGTAACGAAGGAGGTGCACTTTCGGCTGCCTGCTTCAATACCAACGTGGAAGAACCCGTTTTATAAATCTAGAGTCGTGAACCAACAAGCTCCTTGTAAACAATCGATCTGGTCTTCTATCACTGGCGAGGGGTATCTATCATTATGTATCTTCCTGTTGACTGCTCTAAAATCGATACAAAGTCTATATGAAAAGTCTTTTTTTTTCACCAATACAACTGGGCTAGCATAATTAGACGTACTCTCCTGGACTATACCATTCCTGATCCACTCTTGAACCTGCTCTGCTATTATTTTCTGCTCGCGAGGGGGAAATCTTCTAGGCAACTGGTATACTGGACCTTCATCCTCGGGACTATTTTCATCTGGATCGGCGATTCAACAGGGGTTTCAGACCTGTATTTCTGAATCAACGTAAGTACTTCTTCATTAACATTATTTTCTAGCGGTGCTAAGTCGGGGAGATTGTCGGAGAGCTCAGCTGTAACATCGATTTCGGCTAAGAAACATGCTTTCATCGTCTCATCTTCTTTTTTTGTATTGCCCTCTCTAATCGTGGTTTTCTTCTTGCTGATGTTTACCTCGCCGTTTTCTATCTGCACTACTGCTAATTGCAGTATATTCATGCCTTAAATAAAATCTGGTTTCATGTGGTTGTTATTAACAATATAAATTTCTGTATTTTCAAAAATATGTTCATTGATTTGTATCCTAGCTAGAAAGGATCCTTTTGTTGTGACACTTGCCCCGAGCTCTGCTACTCTCAGTTGTGACATTCTGGAGAAATATTTTGGGCTAATTGATTGTAAATGGCATTCTTTCAGGACGCAGATATCGCTTCCAGTGTCGACCAGAGCATCAATTGGGAAATTGTCAGTTTTCGTTCTAACGTACATACCACTTTTTACTATAATGTGCGAACCTGTACCTACATTCGTCGTGCCTTCACCCGGACAATTAATACTCTTATGGCCAAACTTATTGCATCTGAAGCACTTCGGTCCTTTTTTCTTTTGAGGACAGGAACTCCACTCATGTTCCATTGATCCACAATTGAAACAATATTTCCTCGATCTGCAGTTCTGTTTTTCATTCTTCTGTAAATTTCTCACTCGATCTACTCCATCGTTCTTTCCGCCTGTTTGTCTATTTTGTTCGTTTTTGATTTTTTCGTAAATATATAACTTTTCTTTGAGCTCGCCAACCGTTTTCGCGCCATATAGGATTACTTTATTATTCGAATAGTCTTTAATACCGTCGACAACGTAAGTTATTACGGAAAGTTCATCCACGTCTGCCTGCGATGCGATGTCGATCATGGCATATAGATATTCGCGCACCGTTTCATTGCTCCTCTTTTTCCTTTCTTTTAATTGCTGGTGGACGTCTGTGCTACTTAATTTAGGCAAAAACTCGCGGTACAGAGCGTTTTTAAATCATAATAATTCCTCGGTTTAGCCTCACAATCTATAAACATTTTAGCTGCACCACAAAGCGAACGCTTGCAAAACATAAACTTTTGCAAATCATTTAAATGAAAAGTATCGGCGTATTGTTCAAATTCGGCGATCCAATTTCGTACACTCATAGTATTATCTCCGGAAAATTTTCGTAGAATAGTCTCAATGTCCGAAAAATTGAATTTAATAGAATACCCGTTCATCTCAAAATCCGGAATTCGCGATGAATGAACACGTGTCTCAGATTCGAAATCAATCGCAACGTTGCTGTTTTGTCTATTACTTCTTCTTCGTCCACCCATCGTGAATAATTTGCGCTTGTTCTCTTCTTTTTTTTGTCTTTAAAATTTTCTTATTAAAATATTTCAAAAAAATTCAATCGGGGAAAATTTTATACGTTACTGTAATTCTAATCGCAATTTCTAAATTTCTGCGAATGAATAATTTCTTAAGTCACTGTAATTACTGACACGCGCGCATACAACGGGATTTTAAATTCCGATACCGTAATACCTATGAGAGAGGAAAAAAAAAGATTCAAGTTTTCTAACGATATAATGCAAAGATACTAATGAATTTGTCACTTTTAACAATATAACATTTTCGCTTTTAGCAATTAAACTTCATTACTCTGTTACACCATTCATGAGAATATAAGATTTTTCAGTTTTCCTTTCACGTTTTCTTTTTCACTTTCATTTAAACATTTTTTCAGTTTTAGTTTTATTTCCTCTCTTCACATTTTTGCTTTTGCAAATTTACAGGAATACAACTTGAATCCTTGCTTCACATCCTTCACATCCCGGACGAGCCCCCATATGTGGTCTTTTGGTTTTATTAGTAGGAATGTGAAGAGAAAAGACAAGATTCAAATAACACTTATAATTATATTTTAATGAAACACTTTCTTCGATGATATTTTAATAATACTTTCTGTGATATTTACTACTGAACCTCTGACGTCTTTTCCGCTGTGATATTTTACCTTCGTCCACGTCCACGTTTAGAAAAGAAAAGAAGGCTCGTCGCCCAAAACTGAATAAAAAACTGTGTGCCTGAAAGTCGCCACTTGCTTCGATTTTTTTCGAAATATTTCTGGTCTGACCATAGTATAGCTCCGGATTGTACCAAAACTGGTACATGAATTTATTCAATTGTGTGATAAAGCTCACAATAAAAAATTCAAAGTGGAACAATTTGAAACGCTTCCATAAAATTTATTTCATGCTTTTTAGGGCATTTCGAAGTCGGTTTTCTTTTTTTTTCTAAAAGTTTTTTAACGTAATAGAAATAAATTGATTTTATCGCTAATCGATTGTTAGCAAGAGGATAACAAATACGGAAAATTCAATTAAATAAACATTTATTGCATGCTCTTTGCGTTGTCTTATAACATTATTTACAATGATGTTTCATTTTTTTGTATTTTTTCTTGCATGATGTTTTAATTTATGTAATGTCTTTATCTTTAAAATAAAATAAGAGTATCTATTAAAATCTTTACATTTATCACCTGGAATTTGATTCCAGTAAATTCTGTACAACTCAAGTTGAATATCGCGTCCATTTAACATTGCAGGGTTCGGTAATTACTTTTTTTTTGCATTGGTCCGATTGAAGGAAATTGTTATATGATATTGTAAAGAAAGGTAAAGACATGAGTGGAAAGAAAAGTATACTTTACAGGCATGCCAAAATATTTGGCATTTCCTCCTGGCAGTTTCTTTGTGAAGGACTAGGTGGGAACGAAAGCATGATCGAGGGCCATTTACCATCCGTTGGTATCGCTACGGTATTGACCATCTTCACCCCATGCACCATGAGCATAACCAGCGTAGCCGCTGCCAGCTGAGGCACCATGAAGGGCAGCCAAGTGAGAAGCACGAGCATGTTGAACTGCAGCAGGTTCTACTGGAACTCCGTTTTGGATGACTGGAATGTGGATTGGTCCTTGGTAGGGGGCAGATGGACCATGAGCATAGGCTCCTGGATGAGCATATGCACCTGGATAGGCACCTGGAGCTGGACCAGCTGGAGCAGCAGCGGCGGCAGCGGAAGCTTTGGCAACAGCAGCAAAGTGAGCAGCCTTGGCATGTTGTACTTCTGGAGTTTCTACAGGGACACCGTTAGCAATGACTGGAATGTGGTAGCCTCCATGAGGGGCAGCAGGGGCAACATATCCACCATGAGCAGCAACACCTGTCTCAGCTGCTGCCTTAGCATAAGCAGCAAAGTGTGCGGCCTTTGCGTGTTGTACTTCGGGTGTATCTACTGGGACACCATTGTGGATAGCTGGAGCTGGAGCCCATGCAGCATGTCCTCCCCAGAGTGATCGTTTATGTAAATGATGTCCATAGCGGGCAGCGACGTGGGCAGCAGCGTGAGCGGCCTTAGCAGCAGCAACTTCGGGTGTGTCTGCAGGAACTCCCAAAGCTGTAATCACAGGTACATGATAAGGAGCAGCAGTGTAGGCCCATGGTGCATGAGCAGCAACTGCTGCTACTGGAGCTGGTGCTTGAGGGAAGTTTGTTCCAGAAGCACGGAATCCGTTATGTGGGTCGGCTACATAGGAAACTGATTGCAAGAGACCATTTGCATCGACATATGAGTAGGCTCCGTGAGTAGTACCATCAGCCGAACGAGCTTCCTGTTTTTGCGAAAGTGGTCCAGCATATCCGTATGCGTATCCCCCAATGTGATCTTGTGTGTGATATTGCGTCGAGACAGCCCCATAAAGAGACGCCGAGCATGCCGATGCTAAGAGCAAAGTTGTAGCGATCACCTGAGGATGTAGAAAATTATTTTGAGAGAAGGATTGCAAGCAATAATTATTCACTGCAAAAGTATAACTTCACATTCACTTTAAACTATTTCTCTATGAGGCAGCACTATTTATGAAAAAGTCATTCAAAAACCAATGCCTTAATCAACCATGAACATATGCACTGATTATCATTCATTAAGCAATGATTACAAAACAATTACATGTATTAACTTAGCCGATTGCTACTTAATTTATTCCTTTTAATAACGCGTAATCACAGTTAAGTATACTTCCGAATGCTTTAATTTCGTTTCAATGGCTAATTAATAGACGCATTTTTCTCGGCTCTAAGTACTTACAAAAGCTTTCATTGTTCCTTTTTGTTGAGTCTTGGAAGTACTTTAATCCTTCTGGGCTTTGAACCTCCTAGAACTGACTAGGACTGTAAGCGAACTGTGCTGATCTGGTGAGAGCCGCCCCAATATATACCCAAATCGAAATCAGGCGGTCACCCATCCTACACCACTGTGACCATAAAATCATAGACTTGCACTCTATTTCTTGGTCGGCTACTCTAGATCGCATCAAATACTTCAGAAGGGTGGGATCTAGCAGCGCGCCTAGTGATCGAATTCTAAAACCCATGACCTTGCTTTCGCTGCTCCGCGTTTCTTGCCGCTTCCATGTAAGTACGCCCGTTTGTCGGTGCGCCTGCTCGATCGTGTGCACACCCTCCATCCGCAAACGAATCAAATGGATCGTTCGCGCTTGCATTAATTTCCATACACAAACCGCCAAATAGTGCTTTGATATAATTATTATTACCATTGTAAGTGCCGGTGGTATGCCAAAGGTAAGAAAGACTGCTTGGGCGAGAAGCGAGCGCGAGGGGCGTAGTTGTAAAGTTGTAATGTTAAGGTGGTCTAGCCGCTCGAGTGCTGAGGTAACGACGCTGATAACATTGATAGTGCAACATTCACATGTTTTCCATGTCGGCTTTCGAAAAAGTGCAATCGCTTAACCTGCAGAAGGAGAAGGAAGTAAAATAACATTCACTAGCAATGTTGAGTGCATATTCACATTCCTGTAATAAAATTCGCATTATGGCTGATGAATGGAGCCAATTCGACGAATGCTTTTTATTCTATTCAGAATCGTCAATCAAAGCTTCACATGCCACCTTAGCTTTAATCTAAAACAAAACACATATCCGTCAGCATAATCTGTGCCTCCCACCTTGGTTGGGTGCGACATGATGTACGTACAACATGTAGCGAGATGCAGACCTGTTGGATGGCGGAGCCCGTGGCTGAGGTGCTGCGAACTGGTGCACCAAAGTCGCGCATTATTACGAAAATCGGATCGAGCCAATTGATCAAGCACCTGAAATGAGCCGTAATTGTAACGATCCGAGCCTTTGGGTGTTCGCTTGGTTGCGTTCTCGGTTCTTGGGTTTTTCTTTGAGTCCGCATGGTCCGGAAAAGTTTACGAAAGCAGAATTCCACGGCTATTTTTTATTTCCCGCGGAATAAACATTCATACATTTAAACATTGGTACCTGCTGTGCGCCATTGATCTCGTCGACAATATCGATCTTACGAGATCGTATGATATGGTAGAACCAATTAACATTTTTGAACCATTAACCTGGGTGCCACAATTTGAATGCTTACAACCTACCATTGTTAGATACGTTGAGGAATTTCCATCCGGTAATGTGTGACCACTGTACACAATTCAAATAAAATAGTTAGTGTCATGTTTTGGGAACTAGTTCATAACTTTGGCGCGAAATTGCTTAATTTATTCCTCTGTCAATTTCCACAGAATGGCAATATATATTTCCTGACCATTTTATTTCGGAGGAATTTCAGGTTGAAAAAGTCGAACATAAATGCTTGTGCACTTACACACGTGGAAAACAAAATGTAAGAAGAATCGAAAATTATTACGATTGAGTGTGATATCAATTCCTTGGAACCGATTTGATGTAAATATACTTATGAGGATTTAGGCTTCATTTGGACTATGTATTCACTTTATCAAAATTGTTTCAAAGATGACATTTACATATTTAAACGATAAGAAATTTAAAATAAGCAATTCCATTTCCATTAAATAATAGCAACCAAATCTATTCAAAATGAAGTAAACTGCATCGTGTATCTATTGAGTTTATTTTCATTTTAAGGTTTATTCAAAATGAAGACCTTTGTCTTTACTTTCCGAAATTCACTCTAACAATAATCGCTCTAAGCTTCAGCTTTTATTTGTGATACTTTCGGTTTCTTATTTTAAATGTTTAAGAACTAACCACATAAAAATTTATTTTAATAATAAACCTTATTATAACGATGTTGCATGTTAAAAAGAATATCAATTTCCAGGAATGTAATTTGAATTTTCACATGTGCGTCTTCATCGTTTTGATGGCTCGGTGATATAATATGCGTACTTCAGATAAATAGGTAACTTGGTGATCAGCTATTGGAAACTCAAGAGCTACGGCGCCTGTCGCGATAAAGATTTTAGAGATTTCAACGTAATGCTAACAATAGAACCGCTCAAAAAACTTGAAGATGAACTATATTTCATCCATTTAGGAACCCGTACATAATGTGAGTCTTATGTCGTATATATTGGATAGTCTAAAAAGTATTGAGCCTTTTTTGTCACTAGATGGTATTCGTTGTCATCTATCGGGCAATACTTATCAGATTGAGTCAAACTGACATGCTTTTAAAAGTTTTTATATGGACAGTTTTGAATTATGTCATTCGTGTCAAAAGTTGTATTCATTTAACAAGTTGGGTAAACAGACCTACGCTCATGTCAGAAGGGTTTTGTATTCAATTTACAAAATGCAGTCACCAGATCGAATGAAACCAAGAAACATGTCAATGACAATTTTATTGGAGAAAATATGAAATTCGAAGATCATACTATTATTAACAAAGTTGAACGAATTTCGACTTCTGAGGTTTTTGTTATTGTTATACTCATAAATATCTCCCTTGATAATTATTTCAGATGTCCATTCGCGAGGGAAGAAACACATTTTTCATGTATTTCCCCCCTGAAGCAAAAAGAGACAGTTTAAGAACTGTTTTGAAAAGCTCCCATGAAAACTTTCATTTCATACTCATATCGGCTACGTTTGATGAATTATTTTTTTCAGGGGCCACTCCCCTGTACTGTTATCATCGATTAATGGCCAATATTTTCGAATCCTAGAGTGGTTACAAAGCCCATTTGCTAGGAGCTCTCTCCCGCCTCCTTAACTTGTTTCACTTATGAGTATTAATTGCAGGTACTCATCTTCAGTCATTCATTAAATTGAATCAAGTGTTCAAAGCATGCAACTTAAACGTTGAAGTTGGGAAAAAATAACTCCAAATTATTCAATCTTCGCATTTGAAACAGCCACTATTTTGCTTGGCGATTACTAATACCACTAGCTGAACTGTGTCTGAGTCGGTAAAAAGCGCATGTTGTTCTATAGCTATATGTTGCCATAGTAATAAATGCAGCGCATATTGTTCCATAGTAATACAGGAAAATTCAAACCGCTATAACTTCGCTCGATATGATTCAATCTTTATGAAACTTTCAGGGTAGATCAATCTTATAAATAGTCATCCGTGTACTGAATTTAATTGAATTTAAGGGTACCGTTAAGATTTTATTTAAGAAAATATAAAATCGATAAATCATACTATTACTAACAAAGTTGAGTCAATTGCGACTTCTCACGTATTTGTTCTTGTTGTACTCATCAAGGCCTACATCTTTGATTTTTTTCAGATTTTTCGGATCACAGGTGTCCAATCGCGAGGGGGGGGACACAGATTTTTCGTGTATTTCCCCTCCCTGTGCACCCCTTGAAGCAAACTTTGCCAAACTAAGACCTCTTTTGAAAAGTTTTTATCAAGACCTTTCATTTGATACCCATATCGGCTATCTTCAATGAAATTTTTTTTTCGGGGGGTCACTCCCCTATATGGGGAGACCCCCCTTAAATACCTTATAAAAAATTTTTGTAGTTGAACTTTAAAGAGAGCACCACTTTACACCTACATACAAAATTTGATGTTTCTAGCTAAAGTAGTTTCCGAGAAAAACTGCTGTGACACACGGACGGACGGACGGACAGACAGGCAGACGGACAGACGGACAGACAGGACGCAATTTTAGAAGGGTTTCGTAAAACTATTTTACAAAACCCTAAAAATGAGTGAAATTCCTGAAAAAATTCGTTATATTTTAACAATATCACTACGATCAAGGTGAGAATGCATCGCAGGCTCATGAAAAAATTTGTGGTGTCTACGGTCAAGATACTTTATCAAAGCCACAAGCAAGAGATGGTTCGCTCGCTTTCATTCTGGAAATTTTGATGTCAAAGATGCACCTCACTCAGGTCGACCAATCACTGAAAAAGTTCTTACAAAAAATTGAAGAAGACCGACACATAAGCAGCCATGACATTGCTAAGGAACCGAATATCCAACGCCAAACAGTTTTGAATCATTTGCGTAAGGCTGAATACATAGTGAAGCTAGACGTTTGGGTGCCGCATGAATTAACACAATAAAATTTAATCGACCAAATTTCCATTTGCGAAATACTAATAAAACGCGATAAAATCGAGCCATTTTTAAGCAAATCATTACAGGCGATGAAAAATGGGCAAGATACGAGAATGCCGTTCGAAAAAGATCATGGTCGAAATAAGGTGAATAATCACAAACCACTTCAAAGCCAGGATTCACACCAAATAAGGTCATGCTGTGTGTGTGGTGGGATTGGAAGGGATTCGTTTATCATGAGGTGCTAGAGCCTGGTAAAACACTGAATTCGGCTCTGCACTGTCAACTATTAACCAGATTGCAACAAGCAATTCAAAAAACCGGCCAGAATTGATCAATAGGAAGGGCGTTGTCTTCCATCATGACAAAACCAGACCACACACATCTTTGATTTCCTGGTAAAAATTGACAGAGCTCGGCTGGAAAGTTTTGAGTATAGTGCAGACCTTGCACCATCAGACTACCATTGGTTTCGGTCTCTGTAAAACTTCCTTAATAAAGAGAAATTCACTTGAAAAAGGGACCGTGAAAATCACTTGGCCAACTTTTCGCCGATAAACCATAGAAGTTCTACACAGATGGAATAATGATTCTACCAAAAATTGGCAAAAGGTCATAGATAATAATGGACAATATGTACTTAAATAAAATCCATTTTGAATAAAGAAATATTCAACTGAAAAGTGACAAAAAATGACCCAATGCTTTTTAGACTCACCAATATGTAAATACTCGTATATATGCGGCCACTACAAACATGGCGTCCCTCGATGACGCATATATTTTTATTTTATTTTTTATTTCTTAATAGACCTATGGTAGAGAGTGCTTTATATATATATATATATATATATATATATATATATATATATATATATATATATATATATATATATGCATATAAATATATATATATATATATATATATATATATATATATATATATATATATATATATTGTAATGATTTTTAATATTTCTTACGATCGCGGAACCGAGCTCTCATCGGTTCTAGACGTTAAGTCTGAGTAGTGCCAACGGACGGTACCAACCGGTCAACCAATCCGTGCACCGTAATCCATTCACGCGGTGGCTGCTTGTCGGCCAGCTAGATCGGAGAGGATTTCGGTCGCGGGTCTCCGAATGGGTTACGCTCATTTACATTATTCAGCCACCTATACGCGCCCGTTTTCAAACGCGTTACAAAAACAAAACCATACGGAGAGGCAACCTATTCTACGTTACTCCGTATTTCTTCATCAACCAGTCAAAAGTACAAAATCTAATTTTTACTTCGCGTTCCCGAATTCCCGACGCGGTACCGAAAATATCCTACGTTAACTCATCCCGACGAAAGCTACTCTAATAAAACGGCGAAACAACAAAGGTACCGCGTACCGCGCGTGACGCGAAACCGACTTCAGCGGATTTTCACAAACCCTACCCTCGCGACGGCATACTTACCCTACATCTCATTTCCCGCTGAAAAGCAGAGCTACCGGAAAGGAAAGTCTATTTTTCTCATTAGCAATTCATGTGGGTTTTTTTTTTTCTATGCCAGCATGTTAGATCATTAAATGTAAATTAAATAGTCATAAACCATGACAAGGATTCATGTTGTTTGCATTCGGTTGGGATATTCTTTTTCATTGTATTATTTAGGAATACGTTATATTTTAAAAACTAAGTATTTAAGATTAATATAAGCGTTGTTTTCGTACTAATTCTCGAAATCGAATTGCAAATTATATTACGACTTCGTACTAATAATTTTTTTACTACTTCTAACATTTATATAGTATCATGCTAATTTGATTAAGTTTAAACATTGGATGAATTTTAAAATTTCATTTCCGAAGCGCTCAACCATAGGTAATCAAAAAAAAATAATTGTACAATTATTTAACAGAAACAAAAAAATTGTAGCGTGCATTTTGACTAGCATAGAGAGTAAATATTTCTATGTTCGAAAAAAAAAGGTTCGAAATTTAAAAATTGAAGAATGGAGAGTATGTGTTGACAATGAATTCAATATTCGAATGCTCTATTCGGAGCTATATGATTGGCAGTAGAGGGCATGGAAGTAGTTTTATATATGTCACACACCGTTTTTTTTTGTATCTAGGAAATTTCAAAACACTCTCTATTTAAGGATTTGAAAATGGAAACAATTAATAGGTTTGACTTTCAACATGAAATTAAGATTGAACCATTCCCCTTTTACATTATGCTTAAGATTATTAGACTCTTTGCTTGATCTTCGGAAGTATTGTAAAACTTTCCGTTTAAAAATTTAAAAAATAATTTCAACACATCGGTTGCAATCAGCGTATGTTACTGTACCTTAGCAGTTGCCATAAAAAGGGTCTTGGTGGCTTTGATTCTGCAGTTGCATCAAGGAAATTTCCTTTATTTACGTACGTTGATATACCTAAACGCTATCCTGTCAGTTCTCGTAGTCGTCGACATCGTCGAAACTCAGAAACAAGTTCAGTAGAATATCCTCGAATCGCCAGCCGTTTTGTTCTGCATGTTCGGGTGCGTAGTAGCGATCCGAGAATCGATGCAGTTTTGTAGGCCCAGCTTCGCGTCCACGTAGAGGCCACTCGCAATTAAATTCTGCATATAACTGCTTTCAATTTGACGATTCTTCACAGACCTGGGAAAGATTGCTGGCGAATCAATCTGCAGGCGATCCACAATTTCACTTGAATTTGCAAATAGTTTATCCGAATCCTTGATAAGTTTTATTATTATCCGGTAGTTAGCATCAATACAATCACGTAGTCTACTCAAATGATTTCGATAGGGTAGTAACATATCTTGAGGTTCGATGGATAATGGATTTAGGTTTGATTCAGGCTTGTTTACTCTGAGAACTGAGTATGTTCTGATTCATTAGCACTGGGTTTTCCCGCGCAAGTTACCGTATATTGAAAACTATTAATCTCGCGACAGCTGCGAAATGCTAGTATTTAGGTTATATGATAATACGGAAGATAAAAGCAAGATTAAATACATTCGATTACGAAATTGACCCAGAGTTACTCAATTTAAGGGAGTGTTCCGCATTTCATGCAAATTCGTTAGCATTGAATTCGTGAATCGTCTGCTCTTGATGCTCCAAGTTGACGATTTCAAAAATGAGTACGCGTACCACACATGCTAATTTCCATGGCCATGCAAATAGTAAAGGTTAGATAAGCGGTTCCGAGTTACAGTTGTAATCCGAACACTATAACACTGTCACTTCAATTTCCTAAAGTGTGGTTCATTACAGTGATTCATTAGCATTGTTCCACACATTCCGAACAAAGCACTTGGGGTTCACTTGATATACGGCCAACTGAAATATTGCAATAAAGAGATTTTCAGGATTTGTATTGGGCCCAGTACAATGGACAAGACATAGGGGGAACGCCTGCAAATTTTCCTTCGAAGAAAAGTTTATTTCACACTTTTATGAAAAGAAACGATCAGATACCCGATTCCGGACAAGCTAAAATTTGTTCGATTATGCTTTGGTTTTTCTGGGGTGAATAAAAAAACACAAGTCATTGCGTTTGCCGACCAGCAGATTTCAATCCGCAGAAACTTTCCCAACAAGCATTAAAATTTATCGAAGGAAGATGCCACCTAATTTTCCAATGCGGTCGCGAGTGCAGTCAACAAGACAACAAATCGAAAGGTTCAACCCAGCATATGAACATCAAGCCCGTTCGAATTTAGTGCTTGAAAATACTGTAATTTTATTTTCCGGAAAAAGCGCAAATCACCAGGTTCGAATAAAATCAAGACCGCAATTAACCAACCCGGGGCACCACGGTAAGAGTAAACACGACAACAAAAACAGCGGTCAGAAAACTCGGCTCAGGATGGAAACTCCCAACGTTTCCCCGAGATACGGTTTAAGACATCCGACCCGATTCGTAACAGGTAGCTGGTTAGAATTAAGGAAGCGGCAACTATAATATCGGAAACTTGACTTGTTTTTTTTTTCGTCCGCGCACTTTTCTTTCACAGTTTCGCGTTCCCATTCAGATCCTCTACATTCGCACTTAACACTTACTTGTTATCTCCTAGCTGTTGTCGCTGCCTCCACCGGGATATCCTCTTGGGGTGGCTGCCTCCTAAATCGCCGCGCATCTTGCGACGATGGCGACTTTGCCGATTTTGGTATTAAAAGAAGGTTGAAGCTCGCGAAGTGCAATTTCTCTTGTTCTGCCTAATATTTTTATCCAAAGCCGTCGTAGGAATCGCTTTCCGCAACCTGTTTTGCCTAAGCACAATGTATCTTATTTTACCCGTATAAATTATAATTAATATTTTATACTCGCCTCCTAAGAACCTAAATTTCCCAAATTACGCGCCCGAACACGCCGATCACGCCGGCCTCCATGCAAGACAAAGAATCCAGTTGACAGCCCACGACTAAATTGACGTGGGATGTGCAACCGTCATAACCGACGTGAGATGCCAAGCCACTCGGTGGCAAGGTGTATTAGTGAGTCGCCAGCGGCGTCACAAGATTCATTACAATATATATAAATATATAAACGGTGATTCATAACAAGTGTACACATGTGAAGGGGCCTTAACTCTTATTTATCACCGATTTCAGGTCCGTATATTGACAGATTATGACCGATTAGTCTTTTACAATTCTAACCATGGCATCATACACATCAGCCGAACGTTTTATTATTGTTAAAACTTTTTACAAAAATAATGAATTGCCAGTGCAAACATTTCGCGCTCTACGTGAAATCGAATAATTTCACGAAATGGACCCATAAATTGGGCGGCGAGATGATGTGATTTGACTCCTTGTGACTTCTTCCTTTGGGGATTTCTGAAGGATCGTGTTTACGCTGATGCTCCCCAGACTACTGAAGCATTAAAAAATAATATTCGAGCCAACATACGCCTAATAACGCCGGAAATGTGCGAAAATGTCATCGAAAATTACAATCATTGTTTGATAGTCTGTAAAGCAGCACGAGATATACATATGCCCGAAGTAATGTTTCATGTTTAATTGTAAGGGACCAAATTTTTCATAATAAATAAACATTACAGCTCAATCTAAAAACTACAGGTATGTTTTTTTTGACAAAAAAAGTGTACAATTGTTATGAATCACCCTTTATATATATATATATATATATATATATATATATATATATATATATATATGTATATATATATATATATATATATATATATATATATATATATATATATATATATATATATATATATATATACAGTGGTGGAAAACATAATAGAAATAAGATTGTTCCGTGGTACTTATCAGTGAAATTAATGTTATTCGAAGACAGATATATATGTATAAACCATAGCCTGGATGGTATATTATATTATAATGTATTGTAGCAACTACGGAAGTCACCGTAGTTGCAGACCAGAGGTGTGCGTAACCCGGGGTGGCATACTGAAGCCGGCTAGCGCTCAGTCGTATCGCGGGTTTTCCAGGGCTCCCTCCGCTCGTGCTGAGCCACCCTACACATAAAACTTACCACGAAGGGAAAAGGACGGTAAAGGGAAAGTCATTCTGAGAAATGAAAAATTAATTTTTTTAAGTAAATCATGGCCTTTTTTAAATTTTAATTATGATCTTACAATACCACTTCAATCAAACACTGAAAAATAAGAAAAAACTAATAAGCTATGAACAAACATTTAATTCAATGAATTAATTTAAACCATCTTTTTAGTGGAATTAGTTCAAAACAGAATATTGATTTATAACAATCGAAAAAAGAAAACAAATTCAATGTTAAGCGGATAAAGCGAAAAAATAATTACTCACGCTTTTTTGAAGCTGCAGAGCGCTTTGCAACTAGAAGGGGGAGGGGGGACCAATAAACTTTATAAAAACTAAATTAAATTTACTTCAGCAAAGAATCAAACAAAACAAGTTGGGTAAACAGACCTACGCTCATGTCAGAAGGGTTTTGTACTCAATTTGCAAAATGCAGTCATCAGATCGAATCAAATCAAGTAACATGGCAAAGACGATTTTATTGGAGAAAATATGAAATACGAAGATCATACTATTATTAACAAAGTTGAACAATTTCGACTTCTGAGGTTTTTGGTACTGTTAAACTTATAAATATCTGCCTTGATAATTATTTCAGATGTCCATCCGCGATGGAGGAAACACATTTTTCAAGTATTTCCCCCCTGTGCCCCCACTGAAGCAAAAACTGACAGTTTAAGAACTGTTTTGAAAAGCTCCCATGAAAACTTTTATTTCATACTCATATCGGCTACGTTTGATGAAATTTTTTTTTTCAGGGGCCACTCTCCTGTACTGTTATCATCGATTCATGGCCAATTTTTACGAATCCTGGAATGGTTACAAAGCCCTTTTGCTAGGAGCTTTCTCCCACCTCTTTGACTTGTTTCACTTATGAGCATTAATCTTCAGTCATTCATTAAATTGAATCAAGTGTTCAAAGCATGCACCTTAAACGTTGAAGTTGGGAAAAAATAACTCAAAATTATTCAATCTTCGCATTTAAAACAGCCACTATTTTGTTTTACGATTACTGATACCACTAGCTGAACCGATTTTCAAAGATATACATGACACCTATCATTCCTGAAATTTTCATGCAAATCCTAGCAAAACTGTAGTGTCTGAGTCGGTAAAAAGCGCTTGTTGTTCCATAGCCATATGTTGCCATAGTAATAAAGGCAGCGCATATTGTTCCATAGTAATACAGGAAATTTCAAACCGCCATAACTTCTCTAAATATAATTCCATCTTTATGAAACTTTCAGGATAGATTAATCTTATAAATAGACATCTACGTACTTTCATTGAATTTAAGGGTACCGTGAAGATTTTATTCCAGAAAATATAAAATCGATAAATCATACAATTACTCACAAAGTTGAGTGAATTGCGACTTCTCACGTATTTGTTGTTGTTGTACTCACCACGGTCTACATTTCTGATTTATTTCAGATTCTTCGGATCACAGGTGTCCAACCACGAGGGGGGGGGGGGGACACAAATTTTTCGTGTATTTCCCCTCCCTGTGTACCCCTCGAAGCAAATTTTGCCAAACTAAGACCTGTTTTGAAAAGTTCTCATCAAGACCTTTCATTTGATACCCATATCGGCTTTTGGAGGGTCACTCCCCTATATGGGGAGACCCCCTTTAATACCTTATAAAATTTTTTTTAGTTGAACTTTGAAGAAATTACCACTTTACACCTACCCACAAAATTTGATGTTTCTAGTTAAAGAAGTTTCCGAGAAAAACTGCTGTGACACACGGACGGACGGACGGACGGACGGACGGACGGACAGACGGACAGACTGGTCGCAAAACTAGTAGGGTTTTGTAAAATTATTTTACAAAACCCTAAAAAGTTCAAATAGCCACAAATCCTCGTGCCAGCTCCTTGAAATTGTCGAGCTTCTTTTCGATAATTCAATGAAAATAGTCTTTAAAGCTTTAAGCTTTTAAGCTTTAAATAAAAGTAAACAATAAAGAAACTGTAGCTTTCATTGATACTGTTTATTCGGAAAGTGTTTGTGGAAAGTCTTACGGATGCTTTGCTGCAGGAATATAAAACATATTTGAAGGGGTTTGCGGGCAGTGAGTATATGTGTGTACAAAGATGGTGTGCGTGACAGTGACATTCAACAATGATTCGGTTGAGACAACCATGTTGATCGTAGACAATGATCTTATTTGCAAGAATGTACTCTTAGTGACGTTTTGTGTGGAAACGGTAAACGTTTGATAATAGAAGGAGGAGACTGCCGTATGGAAAGAACCGTGGACTTAGACAAAGTGGAAGTTAGTGACTCTGTACCAAACACGGACAAAAAAACATTAAAGTCAGTGTTAATCACCAGTAGAGAATGTTTTGCGAAAGACTTTGTTGCGAATTCCGGCGTACCGACTTTCTCCCATTCGCAACTTCTAATTGCCGCCGTAACATTTCACCCTTCCTTTGGGCACTCCCACCTTTTCCTCTGTGTATTCATTTAATTTTATTAACATTTTTCCAATTTCCCTTCAATTTTTATTTCTTCATCATCACAATCCTACTCTTATTTCCAACTAAAATCATATAACATATACTAATAATTTCAATTTTCCCACTAACAACACTCCCTAAATTAATTCCCACTAACAAAATTTCATTCTATTCATTCTTCCTAACAAAACCTAATTCATTCCTTCATACTAACCAATTCTATTCACTAGTTCCCATTAACAAATTTTATTTTTCTTACTAACGAAAATTAATTCACGTTTCCCTACTAACAAAATTCAATCTCATGCCCAGATACATCGTTGAAGTTGCTAATCTGATGAATGGGAGATCGATAAGGCATAGCTCCATTGGTTACGTCGCGAGTTCTCGACCGTGGGACTGCTGGAACCCTGAGTTTAAGTTCCCCCGGGCGCACGGAAGCACTCTTTTTTGGGGTATCGGCAAAATCAATAGTTTTCGTAATGTACTCGTATGTGTGACACTTTACATTCAATCAAGCGATTCTTGGGGATGTAAATTGCCATATATGCAAGTCAATGGAAACTATTGTGATTGTCGATACGGGAACAAAAAATGTGTGGGTAGCGGAATCGAAGTGTAATGAACTTCGATTACGTTACCCAGATGCGGCAGCGGTAATTTAAAAATGAAAAGGATTGCGGAATATGATTTGGGGAAGGTGAAATGCGGGATTTGGGTGCTTGAATGCGGGACAGTCGGTCTTTTTGACTTGGAGAAGGTGGATATCAGTGACTTATTTTTCGGAAGAAGTTTTTTTAGAGTTTGTCGATGACGACGGGGAGGAAAACCATCGAAATGTTAAGAGTGGAAAATTGGTTTAAGGAGTTTTAACACGAAAGTTTGGTAAATAAAAGCCATGATTGTGATTCGGAAAGTTTTCGGTAGTGAAATGAGCGGAAATTTGAAAGGATAGTGACCTTTTTCATGAAAAGTAACATCTGCTGGAGGGTTAAAGAATTTAAATTGCGTGTGAGTGAAGTTAAGTGGGCTAAACACAAGAGAAACACATACTTAAGTGAGGTGAAGCCGTAATAAAACAGTGTCGAATTAAATCACATAGAACAAAAGAAATTTAAATAGTATTGAATAGGAAAGAAATTGGTTTGGAGTAACAGTGGTAATAAAACAAAAAAATAACAGTGGTAATAAAACAAAAAATAATAGTGAATGCAGATTGTGGTAGATGCCGTACAGAAAATGAAAGTATGAATTAATAAAAAAAAAAAGCAAAAGCTTATTAACGACAAGTGAATCAAAAACCAAACCCGGGTCTGAATGAATTTGTAACGCGATCCCTGAAGGATGGATCTATAGTGCCAGGTTTCCGAAGAAAATATCTATATTTAGTGAAAAGTGTCCGGTTTAGTTGGCGTTTAGAGTAGAGTAAACATATTTTTTTTTAATTGAAGTTAATTTTCAGTGTCCCCCCTTCAGTTGCCGAGCGCTCAGCAGCATTAATAGGGGTGAGTAATTGCGCATTTTTTTCATTATATTTTGTTATTAATTAACATTTAATCATATTGGAATTGTCCTTTTATTACAATTATTCCCTTGGTATATATTTTTTTCACTTTAATTAAAAATATTGGCTGGTTTTTTTTATAGAAGTGGTGAGATTTAGTTATTCAATTGATTCATAGGTTAACTTATTGCAAAACCAAAAAGAAGTAGCTTGTTAATAATAATATCTTTTTTTACATGAATTATTGTTGTGTTCTTTTTTTCTATTTGAATAAATCGGCCACTATGCTGTAAATAAAAATAATTTTTTTCATTTCTCAAACATGACCTCTCCCTTTCCCGTCCTTTTCCCACTGTGTTAGTTTCTTTATGTAAGGTGGCTCAGCACGAGCAGGGGGTGTCCCGGAAGACCCACGACACGACTGAGCGCTAGCCGGCCTCAGTATGCCACCCCGGGCTACACACCCCTCTGCTAATTCTTAATGTCTGCAACTGCGGTTACATCCGTGGTTGCAACATATGGCGCCCAAACATTTTAGCTTTGTTGGTTTTCTAATGGTTTCATTAAATTTTAATTATAGTTTAAATTTTTCAATTTTTGATTTGGAGTGCCTGACTTGAAAAGTGGTCTGTGCATTTCAGGGAAATAATTTTTTTTTTTGTTTTCCTTCGCTTTGTTAAGAATTTTGATAAATTGGTAAACAGATATAGTTTCGGTTTTATTGGATAGTTAATGATAGAATTTTTATCACGGGGTTCGCCAC
Source organism: Odontomyia ornata (assembly GCA_963969285.1). Lineage (NCBI taxonomy): Eukaryota > Metazoa > Arthropoda > Insecta > Diptera > Stratiomyidae > Odontomyia > Odontomyia ornata. The sequence continues at coordinate 4,969,745 of OZ017739.1, read as the reverse complement.
AGTTGCAGTGGCGCCTACCGTGCTGTTTTGTGTTTAACAGTCTTCACCGGCTATGATAGTGGTCATGCTGTAGCAGTGTGGATGTTGGTTGGGATCAACCGAATTTCAAGTCGTTGGTTATATCTCCCTGCACGGGATAGTTGGACTTAGATCCAACTCTTGGAATTAGCCAACGCTTTCGGTCCTTCCATCATCTATCTGGTGGTAGCTTTGGGATATGTGCGGCTCTTGTCCGAGCCATTATGAAGTCCATAGTATTTCATAATGGTCTCGTAGTCAGCCCTTTGAGGTGACAATTGGAGCGGAGTCCGATTACGAATTCCATTGTTATACCAGGCACTGTTGTGGTTTGTCTGCTTCGTGTTTTGTCTAAATTTTAATCACTATCCTATTCAATTCCCTTTCTTTTCCCTTTCCATTAATGGGGAGAATCATTTTTGAGAAATGAAAAATGCCCATTGTATTCATTTTTGCTGATAATTATTGCATTGATTTTTTCTATTTTAATTACACGCTGGTTATTGCTTTTGCTGACTTAATTGTATGAGATTTGCTGTACGCCGTATTTGCTACAATATCTTGCATTTGATATTTTATTACTTTTAGCGATTCCTTTTAAAAAAAAAAATAAATAAATAACTTTATATACACACTAGTCACCGGCCAATCACGTGTCATAATGCCGAACACAGTAAGACGCTCAGATGATTCTGGGCTGGCGCGTCTTACGCGAGGTCTAGATCGCTTGACTCTGTCACCACCACATCCTGCAGGACATCTTACAAATTTGGGGGACAATTTTGTACCTCCTTCACCATTAGAATTGCACCCAGCTACTAACGCAGCTCCTAGAACATCACCGCATAGTGTGGAGACCCCCAGGTTATCGAGTACTCATAGGCCAACAGTCGAGCCTCAGAGGCAGCCTTCAAGATACTTGCCGGTGAATAAATGGACGGTGAGTTTTGACGGTACCTCACGAGGGTTGGACGCCGAGCGGTTTTTGTTTCGAGTGGAGACTCTCGCCCATCATTACGGGATATCCTCCGAAACTTTGGCCATGGATTTCCATCTTCTCCTCAAGGGACCCGCCGAGGATTGGTATTGGACTTACTACCAAAGCTGCTCCATAATGCTATGGTCCTCTTTGGTGGACGCATTTAAAGAACGGTTCGCGGGCCACTACATGGACATAGATATTCGTCGCGAAATAGATGCCCGAAAACAAAAACCTGGAGAGTCTTTCCAAATCTTTTTCGACGATATTACGGCCAAAGCGGTACGTCTGAAAAATTGCCTCTCCGACTGTGACCTTCAGCGCATACTCAGTCTGAACATGAGCCAGCGTCTGCGAGATCACTTGGCGGGAATTGATTTCTCTTCAGTAAGGGAGCTTTCCCGGCGGTGTCGGGCCATAGACGCTGTCTGGTACCCTGATGGAATCCCAGAGCCACGAAGCACAGTGCGTGGGATCCATAAACTTCATGAAGTCTCTTGGGAGGAAGATAGTTGGCCTTCAGAAGATATGACGGGAAGGTCAAGACCAGCGCAACCGTATTCCCCTGATATACGACAAACTCGGCAGTATACTGAACAGGCTGAGTTCACACCCCGTGGACAATATCCCGAATTATCCGCGGTAGACTCGCAATTATCTGCAAGGAGTGCATGGGTAGCAAATACACACGGTATTTCAAAGATATCTCATGCCACTGGATGTAATCAAGCATCATCACCCTTCCATAACGCTGATCTGTATGCCTCAGTTCCGATTCCGACGCAGCCCGAATTAGCAGCAGTAAGGACTCCGTTGACCCCAAAGGTCACCTGGGCGAGCAAGACAAACGTGAAATCGCCCCCAGGCACCACTCAAGCCCGTTCTTTAGCTCCTACGCGGACTGGATACGAATTTAACGTCTGCTGGAATTGTCTAGACCTTGGACATACTTATCGGTATTGCCCTCAAGTAGTCCAGCGCAGATTCTGTTTTGGATGCGGAGCTCAAGACGTCCTTCGTCCTAACTGCCCTCATTGCCGAATGTCGGGAAACATCAAACGGGGTGTGCCGAATCAGGGGAACCAACCACACCCTCCGACGCCTGTCGCCCCAATAACCTACGAGACCAGCGCCACCAATACAGACCCCGAGTTGAGACGCCGTCTATAGATGTTCGTGATCTTGTTTTCTCTGACGGTCTGAGCACCTCTAGGGCTGATCTCAACTTCATCCGAAATAATGACAAAGCGGGCGATGATCGTGAATCATCCGCTAGTTTTAGAGCACGACCTTTTCGGGATCGCTTTCGGAGATCCTGGAGATATTTCTTCGCCAGGCGTCTCTTGAAGCGTGCCTGCGTGGAGTCAATTGTTGCAACTCCTGGTGACAATAGGCCCTACGCAGAGATTTCCGTCAAGGGTCGCAAATTGACGGGCTTGCTTGATAGCGGAGCCAGTGTCAGTATCCTCGGAGCCGGCGCCTTGGACCTGCTGTCGGATTTGGGCTTGCATATGCATACCATGCATGCTCATGTTCAGACTGCATCAGGGCACAAGGATCCAGTTCTGGGATACGTCACCACATTGGTGCAATTTAATAAAACCACCAAATTGATGAGATTCCTAGTTGTTCCTTCCTTGACGCACGCAGTGTATCTTGGAATTGACTTCTGGGATCTCTTCAAAATAGCACCAATCCAGGTCAACGCTATCGAAGCAGCCTCGGAGCCTCAGAGCCCTGAATTTCATCTACTGTCCCCAAAAGATCAGCAACGACTGGACTTCGTCAAACAACAGTTTCCATCGTATAATGAAAAAGGCTTGGGTAGGACCAGTCTCGTGTCTCATCACATCGACACTGGTTCCGCTCGACCCATCAAGCAGCGGCATTATCCTGTCTCGCCTGTTATACAGAAACTGTTGTATGACGAACTCGATCGTATGTTGTCTTTGGGGGTAGTAGAGGAAAGTCAGAGTTCGTGGAGTTCGCCTGTGACCCTTGTCAGAAAACCCGGCAAGGTGCGTTTGTGTCTTGACGCTCGACGCCTCAACGAGGTGACTGTTAAGGACGCCTATCCGTTGCCACTGATTGAAGGGCTTTTGGCACGGTTGCAGAGTACCAGGTTCATTACCAGCTTGGACCTGAAGGATGCCTTTTGGCAAATACCATTGGATGAGGCAAGTAAGGAGAAAACGGCTTTTACTGTCCCTGGCAGGCCCTTGTACCATTTCAAGGTCATGCCGTTCGGATTGTGTAATGCTCCCCAAACGATGTGTCGGTTGATGCATAAAGTAATACCGCATGAGCTGCAGGACAATGTATTTGTTTACCTAGATGACCTGCTTGTTACAAGTTCAACATTTGATGAGCACTTGGAGCTCCTGAGTACTGTTGCAAAACTGCTCAGGGACGCCAACTTGACCATCAATGTTGAAAAAAGCAAGTTCGTCAAGAAGGAGATCAAATATCTTGGCTTCGTAGTGAGTGATGGTATCCTGCGCACCGACCCGGAGAAGGTTTCAGGTATAGTCTCCTATCCTGAACTCCGAACGACCAAAGACGTGAGATGGTTTATGGGCATGGCAGGATGGTACAGGCGTTTCATTCCAAACTTCGCCTCGGTTACGGCCCCTCTAACGGATTTGCTAAAGGGTAAACGCACCTTCAAGTGGTCTGCTTCCGCCAATAGTGCCTTCAATAAAGTGAAGCAATTGCTGATTTCTGCTCCAGTGCTGGCCAACCCTGACTTTACGAAGCACTTCTATATCCAGTGTGACGCAAGTACAGTGGGCATTGGAAGTGTTTTGTTCCAGAAGGACGATGAGGGTGGAGAGCATCCAATCGCATATATGTCTATGAAGCTCAACGCTGCGCAACGTAACTATAGCATTACAGAATTGGAATGCTTAGCTGCGGTGCAGAGCGTAAAGAGATTCAGGGCATATATCGAAGGGTTGCCTTTCACCATCATAACTGACCATGCCAGTCTTAAATGGCTGATGCAGCAGTCGGACCTTTCTGGTCGATTGCCTCGCTGGAGTCTGAAATTACAAGCGTTGTCAAGAACATGCTCGAGGGACGAGCGGGTGAACTCGATCATTCCCTGTCTCCCGGAGCACGGACACATTGGTGGTTCAATCCCGGAGTCTGCGTTTCAGGAGCCCGAGTATGAGCATCTCAAGGAGCAAATCTTGAAACAACCCGATCAGTTTCAGAATTTGCACCTTGCAGATGGTCAAATCTATATTAGTACTGGTTCTCCTGTAACGTCGACTACTGATATTCCCAGAACAAAACTATGGGTTCCTGAGAGTCACCAACGAGCTCTCATAGTACGAGCTCATGATGATCCCCGGGGCTCTCATTGTGGAATTCGCAAAACAACTGAAGTTTTGCAAAGGCATTATTATTGGCCTCGTTTGCGTCAAGATGTGATTCAGCACATCAAGAATTGCTTGATATGCAAACAGGTCAAACCGGCAAATTCCACAATGAGACCCCCTATGGGAGCATCACGAGACTCCGAACGACCTATGCAGCGCCTGTTTGTGGACTTCATGGGCCCATACCCTCGTTCAAAATCAGGGAATACCCAATTGTTCGTGGTCCTGGATCATTACACCAAGTTCGTATGGCTCAAGCCCATGACGAAAGCCACCGCAGAGTCAGTCGTGCGATATTTGGAGCGTGAAATCTTTCTGACTTTCGGAGTGCCTGAATGGCTTCACTCGGACAATGGTGTGCAGTTCGTCTCCAAGGTATTCGCTAAGCTTATGAGTGACTATGGGGTGCAGCACTGCTTGACTCCATACCATTCCCCGCAAGCGAATGCCTCGGAGAGATCAAACCAGTCGACACTGAACGCCATTAGAGCCTATATAGGGTCTGATCATGGCAAGTGGGACGAGAATCTTCCAGCCTCATGTTTTGCCTTCCGCAAGGTGATTCATGAGTCCACGGGATATTCGCCCTACTTTCTCATGTTCGGGTACCACCCTATCCAACATGGTTCTGAGTACGCCCTCCTCAGATGCCTTAATGCTTTTGAGGATGGTGAGGTACAGCTAAGTGCAAACAGTGATCGTCTGCGAGCTGTACAAGACCGTGTCCGAGCTAAGCTGACAGAAGCCTACCAGAAGGGAGCTCAAAGTTACAACCTTCGGGCTCGCCCCCGTGAGCTACTTCAAGGCCAGAAAGTTTTCGTGCGGAATTTCGCCGTGAGCAATGCAGCCGATCGCCTTGCTGCCAAATTCGCTCCACGATTCACTCTTGCAGTGGTCCGGCGTCGGATTGGGCAAGTGGCATACGAGCTTGAAGATGAATCCGGTAAGCTGCTTGGGACCTTTCACGCCAAAGACATCCGATCCGATTCATAATTACCCCTGCCGACCTTCTTTGTTTGCCCGGCTGAATGAGACACTCAGGGTCTGGGTCGTCCCCACGATTGTTGCGAATTCCGGCGTACCGACTTTCTCCCATTCGCAACTTCTAATTGCCGCCGTAACATTTCACCCTTCCTTTGGGCACTCCCACCTTTTCCTCTGTGTATTCATTTAATTTTATTAACATTTTTCCAATTTCCCTTCAATTTTTATTTCTTCATCATCACAATCCTACTCTTATTTCCAACTAAAATCATATAACATATACTAATAATTTCAATTTTCCCACTAACAACACTCCCTAAATTAATTCCCACTAACAAAATTTCATTCTATTCATTCTTCCTAACAAAACCTAATTCATTCCTTCATACTAACCAATTCTATTCACTAGTTCCCATTAACAAATTTTATTTTTCTTACTAACGAAAATTAATTCACGTTTCCCTACTAACAAAATTCAATCTCATGCCCAGATACATCGTTGAAGTTGCTAATCTGATGAATGGGAGATCGATAAGGCATAGCTCCATTGGTTACGTCGCGAGTTCTCGACCGTGGGACTGCTGGAACCCTGAGTTTAAGTTCCCCCGGGCGCACGGAAGCACTCTTTTTTGGGGTATCGGCAAAATCAATAGTTTTCGTAATGTACTCGTATGTGTGACACTTTACATTCAATCAAGCGATTCTTGGGGATGTAAATTGCCATATATGCAAGTCAATGGAAACTATTGTGATTGTCGATACGGGAACAAAAAATGTGTGGGTAGCGGAATCGATGTGTAATGAACTTCGATTACGTTACCCAGATGCGGCAGCGGTAATTTAAAAATGAAAAGGATTGCGGAATATGATTTGGGGAAGGTGAAATGCGGGATTTGGGTGCTTGAATGCGGGACAGTCGGTCTTTTTGACTTGGAGAAGGTGGATATCAGTGACTTATTTTTCGGAAGAAGTTTTTTTAGAGTTTGTCGATGACGACGGGGAGGAAAACCATCGAAATGTTAAGAGTGGAAAATTGGTTTAAGGAGTTTTAACACGAAAGTTTGGTAAATAAAAGCCATGATTGTGATTCGGAAAGTTTCCGGTAGTGAAATGAGCGGAAATTTGAAAGGATAGTGACCTTTTTCATGAAAAGTAACATCTGCTGGAGGGTCAAAGGATTTAAATTGCGTGTGAGTGAAGTTAAGTGGGCTAAACACAAGAGAAACACATACTTAAGTGAGGTGAAGCCGTAATAAAACAGTGTCGAATTAAATCACATAGAACAAAAGAAATTTAAATAGTATTGAATAGGAAAGAAATTGGTTTGGAGTAACAGTGGTAATAAAACAAAAAAATAACAGTGGTAATAAAACAAAAAATAATAGTGAATGCAGATTGTGGTAGATGCCGTACAGAAAATGAAAGTATGAATTAATAAAAAAAAAAAGCAAAAGCTTATTAACGACAAGTGAATCAAAAACCAAACCCGGGTCTGAATGAATTTGTAACGCGATCCCTGAAGGATGGATCTATAGTGCCAGGTTTCCGAAGAAAATATCTATATTTAGTGAAAAGTGTCCGGTTTAGTTGGCGTTTAGAGTAGAGTAAACATTTTTTTTTTTAATTGAAGTTAATTTTCAGTGTCCCCCCTTCAGTTGCCGAGCGCTCAGCAGCATTAATAGGGGTGAGTAATTGCGCATTTTTTTCATTATATTTTGTTATTAATTAACATTTAATCATATTGGAATTGTCCTTTTATTACAATTATTCCCTTGGTATATATTTTTTTCCCTTTAATTAAAAATATTGGCTGGTTTTTTTTATAGAAGTGGTGAGATTTAGTTATTCAATTGATTCATAGGTTAACTTATTGCAAAACCAAAAAGAAGTAGCTTGTTAATAATAATATCTTTTTTTACATGAATTATTGTTGTGTTCTTTTTTTCTATTTGAATAAATCGGCCACTATGCTGTAAATAAAAATAATTTTTTTTCATTTCTCAAACATGACCTCTCCCTTTCCCGTCCTTTTCCCACTGTGTTAGTTTCTTTATGTAAGGTGGCTCAGCACGAGCAGGGGGTGTCCCGGAAGACCCACGACACGACTGAGCGCTAGCCGGCCTCAGTATGCCACCCCGGGCTACACACCCCTCTGCTAATTCTTAATGTCTGCAACTGCGGTGACTTCCGTGGTTGCAACAACTTCTCAGAGCTGGAAAAGTGTTCGTTAAGGGAATTCCGGATAAATTTGAAACAAATAAACCTGTTAACCTAAAATTTTAACGTGTTCTATTCGCGAAAAGATGGATCGTTAATAGTATCGTTGAAGATCTGCTCGAACATCAAACAATCTACCCGTCGAATTTTCCATACCTGTCACCTACAGTTTTGGTCAAAATAAAAACGGGAGCATCAACTATGCATTGATTACTTACCACAATAATTTTTTTCAGATTTTTCGGATCATAGGTGTCCAATCGCGACGGGGGGACACCAATTTTTTGTGTATATACCCTCCCTGCGCGTCCCTTGAAGCAAAAAGTATTAAACTAAGACTTGTTTTGAAAAGTTCTCATCAAGACCTTTTATTTGATACCTGCATCGGCTGCCTTCGATGACTTTTTTTTCGGAAGCCACTCCCCTATACATGGAGCCCCCCTCAAATACCTTATGAAAAAATTTTTGTAGTTGGACTTTGAAGAGAGCACCACTTTACACCTGCATACAAAATTTGATGTTTCTAGGTACGGTAGTTTGCGAGAAAAAGTTCTGTGACACACGAACGGACGGACGGCCAGACGGACAAACAGGTCGCGATTTTAGTAGGGTCTTCCATAATTATTTTATAGAACCCTTAAAAGGCGAAACCAAAGAGACCTGCTCCAAACAGTTCTCCTACAGTGTGCCCCCTTACACCGATGTACGAGTATTAAACATTGTCTGGGTGGGAAACTTGACAAAGCGACAAGATATGAATGCAGATCGCACCTGAAGGAAGTTGGCATGGTAAACTAAACTGCTGATGGGCAAGATGAAGATGAGAACACAAACGGGAAAAAGGGCATGTAATCGCGATGTTGAAATAATTTTCCTTATTTTTAAAATTTTCAATCAATTTTTTCAGAAACCTAATCGAAAGCCAGATACGAAGAAAAAAGCCATCGACATATGAACATACTCTTGAGGAAACGATAACTCCTGAAATCATAGCAAACATACGAAATCCGCTCCAACTATGCGAAGTACGAACGAATCGCAAAAGTAGAGTTTTACCTAGAGAAAGAAAGGAATGCAAACGGGCTGGATATGCTGTGGGGCGAAATTGATCCTTTGGAGCTCCCATTATTAGTCGCATAAATACATGCATATATGATCGTGATTGAGAAAGCGAAATAATGCGAATCGTACAGCACCAACAAATGGAAATGTGGTACAAAACAACTGTGAAACGAAAAGGCCTCTATGAAAAAACGTACAGCCGCGATACTCCTACCGTAATGTCAATGAGGATGAAGATGATGACTTAGATCAAAATTCTTCCGAGGAAGATGAAGACGAAGAGAAATTGGAGACAGAAGATAATGAACCTCTAAAATCAGCATCAGGTCCACGTTCACGTATAGCAGTCAAAAACATTCCATCGTAAAGTCGATTGTCCTACGTTCCAAACGCTTCATACCTGACGATAACGATGATGAAGACTATGACGAGGGGTCCATTGACTATAATGAGCACGGCAAAAGTAGACGCTCTCGAAAAAAGGACTAAACGTATACGAATCGAAAAGGAAGGAGAACATGGCAGCACAATAACGAAGATAGCGATCATCATTCGGGAGAAAAATCACCTGCGAAGTCTTGAAATGTATCAAATCATCATTATGAATCCGATCACAGTTATCGCTTAACATCAAGGCCCCGGAGGGCAGCTATAGAGTCTGATACCGAACAAGAAGTTGGACGACCCACAACATATAGTATGTGACATGCTGGAGGAAGTTGGAGTGGCAGACAAAACACAGCTGATGAACGAGATAAAGATGAGAACTCAAGAGAAGCACGGGTATGTAATCTGAAAATTGAAATAATTTGCAATCAATTTTTTTTAACAATAATGCAGGTCCAAGTCGAAGGAACGGTTAGCCAGGAACATCTAGAGCTAATAGTCAAGAGGAATCAAGCAGCGAAACGAGCGGTACAGCACTCCTTTCTTGCTAGTCCATCTCAATTTATGTACAGCTCTCAGAGATTTAAAAAAAATATTATAATACATTTTAGGGTCTAAATACCCTAAAATACTGCATTGTCAACCCTCAGGAGATATCATTACTTTGAATTTCTTGATGTTCCTTAAGTTAATTGTATTAACGAGGAGAGAGTTTTTTGAAAGATGATAGGATTATTCTCTTTATTAGTTAGATTACTGAAGAAGGGGCTGGATAAGTCCCGAAACAGCTGCCTGATTTAGGGAAAATTGAATTCAACCCAAGAATGGAACCAATTTTTCCTTACTTATTTTTTGAAAAATTGCAAACATCCGAAACATGAAATTAACAATTATATAGTAAGTATAAAAACGAATATTGCGCCTAAATTTCAATTATATTTATTATGTTATAAGGCATAAAAGAATTATGACAACTTAAACTATGGAAGTTAATCAGAGGCACAGTAGTCTTAGCACTCTTCTGCCGAATCGTTAATCAGAGGCACAGTAGTCTTAGCACTCTTCTGCCGAATCGTATTGATGAGATCGTAATTGACTCGGAACACAAACCTGAGGCCAGCTCTCTGAAATAGAAAACTCGATAAGATTCATGCATTCCACAGTAGATGTAGATCATACCTCGACAACACAATTATTGTTCAACTGTGATTTGTTGCCTTGCAACAAAGGCATGCCATCAATATAAATTGACCGTTTTACTTCATATGAATCACTGCGTAGCGTAATAGTTCCTTGCTTCCTCGACACTTTATAGGCGGGTCCTTCTAACGACAAATCCAAATATACTGTGGATTCTTTAGCGTTCCGTCCAGAGAAATAATTCTTGGAATGCATCAAGTATCGAGCTAAATGCCCTCGTGGAACCACGTCCTAGAGGTCACATCCCTACATAGGCCATTGTGGATTTCTTTGAGGTGTTTTTACCAACATTTTATTTTATTTAAATTTTTAGAGTGAATCTCCAGGAAGCTAAGTCCAAGGACATCGGTAATTTAGGATTAGTATCAGTACTTCCAAAATGCTTGCCATTAAGCACGAAGAGATACGGGTGAGTATCCTCTTTCATTTTGTAAATTTGGTGCAGTTAAGTGTGTAAAAATTTTTTGATGGAAAAACAAAAAACACTTGTCCCAAAATGAGACAGGGTGCGGAAGACTGATTACTTTGCAAAAGTAAAGATCATATAGCTACAGACCGTTCATGCCTTAAATGGGTGAAGTATAAGCATGAGGTAGAAGTTAGCTCCACTCTAAACGTATCCAACACAGAAGCTTGGGCGATCATAAACAAAATAGCTATGAAGGGCTTGACCTTGAAGACATAGCTCAAATGGATTTTCCTCAACTGAAAAAAATCAAGGTCAAAAATAAAAGGAACCTGGTTGGTGATGTCCGGAAGGTTCTAGTGAAACATACATATGCGCAAAAGGTTGCATCGCGAAAAAAAAACAACAGAAAATCAACCAAACTAAACAAAACGTTTTTTTCACTGTCTAAAACTATGACCTACGCAGCAAACCTATAACCAACAATCCGCTCAAGGCGTCCGAGATCGAGAAAATAGTGCATGAACTACAGAAAAACCTCACGCTATTAGCGATTCAGGGCTCTCAACAAATAAATATGAATCTACTTGTGAAACGGTCCGAATACCTTATTTAGACAAAACAACGAAGACAAGAAAAGGCTACAAAAGAACCACAACCGAGCACGTATAGAGCAGTTACATAAAAATACTACAGTTTTTCTTGTTTACCATAAAAATAATAAAACTCCAAAAACTACTAAATTGCACCAACCACGAATGTAAAAAGGTTACTCTTTCACGACATAAGCTACTTTTACATATTTTAAGGTTTATGAGCTGAAATCATCTTACTTGTTGATAATCTATCATAAACTTTTTTTTTTATAATAAAATATAATTAAAAATTTGAGACATAATCGGCTCATTTATATGATAGACGGTAGTATTATTTTAGTGATTCTTGCAAATCATCTAATCTCAAAGAGGGTCATAAGGTACCGTCATTGTAACAATCCCTTTAAGTATTTTTAACAACAATTCCCGAACTATCCAAATTCAACTAACGACCCCCTGATAGGCAGTAGTACCTATCAGTTATGAGCCACTGAATCTTATTTACCTACACTAGTCCCATAAGTAGACACGATCGCTAAACGCTGGTAAGAGTGCCGGTCGGCCAGACCATTATAATATTCAGTTTCTCTAGCTGTGCATAGCCATAGTTTTGACTGTGGTCCCTGTTGTTGTACAGGGGAGAAAGGAAAAAACCGCTAATGTTGGATTATCAAACTCTGGAGTGAATCCGGTTCCCGTCAAAGAGTCCACAAGGCCAGTCCAGCGGCTTAATTCGTTCTCAATATGACGAATTTCATTGTTGTTTTTCCGATCCGCAAATGCCAATTCAATTTCCAATGCTTCATCCTTGTGATCGAGCATTTCCTCTGCATCGGAAAAGCTGATTGCTTAACGAGAAGTTCTTGGAACGTTTCAACAGAAGAATTCTCGGACTGCAAATAATTTAATGAGCAATTAATTGACCAATCCAACACACATACATGTAAAGCATAATATTCACACTCTAAACCTAAACGTTCCCAGTAACTTTTCTTCTTGTGTTGTGTATAGTGCACGATTTTAAACATGTTTCACCATTCCTATGACCAAATTTCAATTCAATTTGCAAATTGACTTGTTGTTCGCCAGGAATTTCGACATCAAATTGTTTGGAACTGCATTTACTGTCTGGTTACCTTTGTATGACGTCATGTCACAAAAATTGCAGAGCAAGACGGCCAGGTTTAAGAAGGCAGTGATATTATGCCTTAAAGCATTGCGGCATCAACTTCAAAAATCCTACTTCCCTCACGTTTAACTATGCGTAGCTTGCTCTCGAGTAGGAAATTCGAAAATTTTGTACATATGTTCTCCAGATAACCAAATAAAAAATGTTGTTTATAAACAAGTACTTTAAATAGTTAGAATATGTTTTCTATAAAATTTTTTTGCCGCTTATATTTTAATTTTTGTCCACCCATTCCAGCTACAACACAATCTCATTTCAATCCACTGAGCAAAGCCAGGTACCGCAGCTAGTAAGTTTAAAATATGCCCGCAAGGAACGGTATCCAAAATAAATGCTTCAAAATCTCATCAACCATAAAACGTTGTTAAAGTATATTCTTTCAGGTTGAACGAATTCACACTTACAAGTGTCCTTCTCTGATCTCGATATCCAGGCCATATTCACTTCACGTAGCAGAAAGGGAAAATTAGTTTTCAAAACAATACCAAAATCTTCGCCACCAATCGAAACATGACAAATAGGAAAGAAAACTTTCTCCTAAATCCATTTCACATTCTTATCGGAGACCATCTATCTCTTCTCCACAAACATTAGACGAGGTCAAGATTAAGGCAATAAACTTGTTTGTTTATGTGACATTTTTGGTAGGTTTTTGGTCAACTTTAGAACATTCATCACACATGTGTTGGCTTGCAGGCGTGCCATGGTCGGTGATGAAAACATATTCCAGAGAAAGTTCTTTCCTGCTTGCCAAATAACTAATGGTTTCGATTCTCTCCCACCTGCTGCAGATTGCTGTCGAGGAGTAATTCTTGCACAAGTATTCACAGCAGGCGGATTATAGAATTAGAGCTGGACTATTGATCAAACTCGAACAATTGGAAACTGTTTGGTTTTGCCGAGCACGTAAAGGTCACGTTGTTGGTTGGGCACCAAACACTTAAGCTTCGATTGTATCTTGCATGTTGGCTCCTTAATTCAGTTAGTCTGAAGATGCTTGAAGACTTTGGTAAGTTAGGATCAGCATTTTATTGGGTTATGTTAATTCCTTTTGGGTGAATTTCCAAGTAGACTTCCAAGTACCCATTGAATTAGTCGACTGTTGATTTTCCATTTGAGGGTGAATTATTTTGAAAGTTAAAGGATAATAGAATATCATACACGGTTCTTTTCCTTTCAATTTTCCTCCACAATTTCTATAGTTTTATCGACTCTCATTGATCTGATTAAAGCAATTATGATATACTCGTACATTTAAAGCAAGAACAAGCAACTTAAATTGTTGATGCAGTTATCTCTCTGCACTGCACAATCGTTTTCACTTGCGCTATTGAAATGCTTGTTAACTCTAATAAGAACAAAGCCATATGAAGCTCTTGAGCTGCGGTAAAGACAAATTGCTTGAAATGTTCATGTCGTCCTGGGTTCGTCCCAATCAGTCATTTTCAACAACTACGAATTGTACCATCGACATGCTCATGAGAGTTCCCAACGAGAATCTTCACAAGTTTTCAAAGTCAAGGACCGTGACTAGAGTCCTTCAGAAAGCTGTTTCGAAATGATTGTGACGATGTCATTTAAGGAGTATGTGCTTGCCATTACATTAGATTCATATAGTTACTACAAGTATTGTTTGTACCTATAGCTTGTTGATATTCTTTATAAAATACACAACCTTCAAAATCAAGTATTTTAGATGAGGACTAAAATTATTATTGAAACACTGATTATATTTCTTTACCATCATCATTTGAGCTAGCAAAGTGATACTCAGCCACTTTTAATTCAATTATTCTAAAAAACTGGAACATATAAAATCTGAAGAAAAATCATATTATCATTTCATAATTGAAACAATTAGCAAGGCGTAGATAATTTCAAAACCTTGATCTGAATCTGCATATATTTATTTTTGATTAACACTAATTGATCGTCGTTGCATAATTGAAATTTTAACACATGGTTTACTCTTGGCACGCCTCATTTCAATTTGCATATCATGTCGCTTATTAGTTTAATGAAGAAAAGATAAGCAAAAAATTAAATTGATTTAAAACTTTCAATTTAATTAATCCCTTGCCCACCCATGTTGATCAAGTTAAATGCTATCTTAATCTCACATTAGTTGTATCATTTAGTTTCAATCAATTGAAACTTGTTGTAAAGGAAAATCAGTGAACAAGACTTGATACAGTTGTGTTAAGGACAATTTTAATCACAATAAATGGTATAATAATCACAATAAATGGTATGAAACAAATTATTAATGTTTAGAGGAGATTTGATTTGAAAAATTAGATCTTAAAAGAAGAATCAATATTAAAGGATAGTGGAGATTTTTGTAATTTTAAATTGTGAAATCGTATCAATTTATATCAACAGGGTAACGAAAACTATTTGACTAATACGAGCAGGGACTAGACTCTAGGCCATACCCAGCATTACTGGCTGTTGCCATCTTAAAAGGAAGATTGGGAGGATTTCCACAGTAGATCCATGCTAGGTTTTAAAGCATACTACTGAGTAAACCCCGTTAAAAAATCAGATTTTTTTTGTGGTAGGGAAGTGAATGCCCATTTACGCATAGAGTGTGGGACTCCCATGCTCACAAGAAGGCCACTGGACTACCCACTGAACACCTCCCCTGTCAACTTAAGAACCTAGCCTGGGACTGTTTGACACATCGCTTCGGGCCAGGTCTCCTTTCTTTACGACGTCAGGTGGGATCCCCCAGCTGCTGTGAGTCCCTTTTATCTTTCAGAACCATTCGAACATAATGTGCCACCTGGTTCCATTTGTCAACCGATTCGAGCATCACCGTGACTATATTATCCGGGGGAAGCTCTCCCGTCTCCTTGTAGAGGGATCTTCGCAGCATGTCCCATTTGATGCACGCAAAAAATGTGTGGCAGGCATTGTCTTCCTCTCCTGGGCAATGCCAACAATCGGGGGACCGTGACTTACCAATCTTGTGGAGGTAAGACTGAAAACACCCATGCCCGCTCAAAAGCTGGGTCAAAAAGAAGTCAGTCTCACCATGTCTTCGATTTTGCCATGGTCTCACATCCAGGATGAGGCGGGCAGTCCACCTTCCCTTCGTGGAATTCACCCAAGACTGCTGCCAATCGTTGGGCGAGCGCTGTCTCTCTTTCTTGTATCCTCATATTGACGCAAATAAATAGAGCGGCACTCTCTAGCAAGGAGACTGACAGGTATCACGCCTGCAATGACTTTCACCGACGGATCAGAGACTGTTGGATACGAGGCTGCAATCCTCAGCGCTCCTCTTCTCTGTACCTGTGCCAGGTGTTTTCGGTAAACCTCTTTACTGGGAGCGTCGCCCCAGTCCTCTGCAAGAGGCGTCTTTTTGATGGGCTTACTACCGAGGAGATAGGTCCCCAGCAGCATGAACCGCATCAGTGAGTCTTCCTTTGATAAGTTTCTCTAGCACTCTCCCAGCCGTGTCTAACATGCATAATGGGCGGTATGCAGACGGCGATTCGGGATTTTCGTTCCTCTTGCTGATCAGCACGAGCCTCGCCTCCTTCGATCGTACCGGGAAAACCGCTTCTTGTAAGCAAGCGTTGAATGTGCTGAGCGGCAAATCAGGACAATGTTGATAGATAAGCTGCAACACCTCACCCGGAACACCATCTGGACCTGGAGCCTTCCTCGCTTTCAATGAAAGGACTGCCTCCTCCAGTTCCGGCTGTGTGAAGAGTGAACACTTGACTGCTGTTTTTCCATGGACAGCGTCAACATGGACGGGATGGGTGGGGAAGAGTCCCCGCACTATCTCCTCCATCTTTTTCGTACAATAAATGCAAGGCTTCCGTAGGGCGCTAAGCTTCCGCATAACTATCTGGTAGCTTAGGCTCCACAGATCCTTGTTTACATTGTCCACTAGGTCTCGCTAGCAGCAAGCAGAAGGCATTTTCTGGCTGACTTATATGCTGCCTACCGGTTGCACGCCTAGTCCCGGTTCCGCGCCCGTTGAGCCTCACGTCAAAGCTTGTGACACTCCTTTCGCTATTCAGTGATTTTTGGAGTTTTCAACAGGGCAAAGAAGGGCAGCAAGCAGTCATAATGATGCTCAGAGTTGAGTTCACTACATCTTGAGCTGCCAATTCTTCCATCTCCTTCGAAGCTCCCTGCAGCGGCTCACCTGCTGTGAGCACCTCGACGAACCTCTCGACGTTCATCCTTCCAGTGTTCCATCCAGTTGTAGAAAGCCGAGAGAACGGACGTCATGAGACAATATCACTGATCTCAAGCAGAATGCACTGATGATCACTGACTGAGTAGTCCTCTGATACTTTCCAATTGTGTATCCTCCGTATTTAGGACTCCGAGGCAAATATCCCGTCCGGTATGATTCCCTCACAATCAATACAACGAAAAGTCGGCGTATTTGCGGTATTTAGTACAATGAGCGCAGTCCTGGCCGCCATTTCTAGGATTCGTTTTCCCCGCGACTGTATTTGAGGAATGCCCCATTCGATTGCTTTAGCGTTGTAGTGTCCCACAACGTGCACGTTGCCCACTGCGTTCGAGACAGTGCCCTCCAGAGCATTAAGCTTGGCTTGGAAAGATGATATCGATTCTTTCGGCGTTAGGTCCACACTAAAGTAGGTGGTCTCGTACACTCTTTTCTTTTATGTCCCATTTCACCGCATTTGTAACATAGGGAACTCCTATCGGGTCCTTTGCATACTTGTGTGCTGTGACCTTAGCCAAGGCATTTGAAACATTGAAGAGGCGTTGCTTTTTGCTGTATTCTACAGACAACCCACCCTATTCGAACTTTGCTCTTGTTCAGAAATTGTTCGGCGTCCTTTTTGGTCAAGTCAACTATGGCCATGTGTTGTCCCCTATTGTTTTCTGGTGTTAGCCTCGCTTCGATCCTGTCCACGCCAGGGAACTCCATTTTGATGGCCTGTTCCACCTTGGCCAGATCCGTGACTCAGTCAATGTCTCTTATTTCGATCGTTGCCATCGGCTCGTTCGAGGCTATAGTTGCGCTTTTGCCAAGGACTTTATTTGTTGCTTCACAAAATGTTTCCTTATTACTTATTCATTTATTGAAATTCCATTTAGCACATAAAACATAATCCAATTACAAAATGGAACAAAACAGACAGAAAGGAAAATTAATGAAAATTAGAATTAAGTGATAAAGTTACTACAAAAAGAAATTAAATGGTATTAACAATAATAAATATGCATGTAAAATTAAATTAAAGCACAAAAAAACTAAAGTCTAATATTTACACCAGTTGAATTGTAAGAATCAGGCTTCTTAATCTCAATTTAAAAACTAGGTATGAGTCGGAAAAAGGGCCAAGCTCAAGTTTATCATGATTCCTTACCATTCATGTAATGGGAGAATAAAAATATAAATTTGTACGGGCATACGGTGGCACAAAAAAATTGTTTGCCCAAGAAGAACGCGATGATTGACGAAAACGTAAGTCTGCAAACAAGGTTAATGAAATTTGATTGTGGCAGAGTTTATATAGGAAACACTGATCTAGATACATGGGCGACGGAGTAGGCAAACGTAAGAAGGACAAACGACAGTCATAGGGTTGATATGGGACTTTGAATTTGAAAAACAAGACACGAGTAAATTTACGCTGGACATTCTCTAACGAGTTAATGAGGTAGGAGTGTTGGGGAGGCCAAATTACAGAGCAATATTCGAGGACAGGACGGACAAAACAGATAAACAATCGGACAATGAGCATGCCTGAAAATAAGTCCCAATATTTTTAAGGCCCTAGTAGTCACGGTTAGAATGTGTGCATCAAAATTGAGCTTAGGATCAAAAGTAACGCCAAGATCCTTAGTAGAGCTCACAGCAGCGAGTGGGACTTCATTTGACATATATGTGAAAGTCACCGGAGTTAGATTAAAAGTCACTTTATAGCATTTGGCAACATTAAGACAGAGGTAGTTAGACGAACACCTGCTTAGTGCAATCAGGTCCATCTAAAGATATTGACAATCTTGTACAGACCTGATAGCTCCAAAGACTTTAAAATCATCAGCATTCAGTAGGCAATTGGGGGCGATAACCGAAGGAAGATCATTTATAAACAATAGGAATAGGAGAGGATCTAAAATGGAACCTTGAGGAATACCAGAGGACGGATAGAATCGAATAGAGGTAGTTCCACAGTAACTAGCACAACATATACGAGAAGATAAGTAGGACTCCATCCACGATAAGAGAGGGCTAGTAACCCCAAAAGCTTTCAGTTTGTAATAGAAAAGTTGATGATGGACCGTGTCAAATGCCTTCGAGAAGTCAGTGAAGATGACATCAACCTGCAATCGATGGTCTAGGGCCTTAGCAATGTAATTGGTGAATTCAAATAAATTTGAGGCCGTAGAGCGACCTTTGAGAAGCCCATGTTGTTCCTCCGACAAGATAGGGGTCAATAAAACTGAAAGCCAGTTATGTACCATACGCTCAAATGATTTTGGGAAACAGGAAATTAAGGAAATAGGACGATAATTGGACACAGAAGAAGGATCACCACTTTTAAGAATAGGAGCAACGTTTGCTTTTTTCCAATAAGTAGGGAAAATACCAGTCCTTTGACTGAGGTTGAAGAGAAAAGCCAGAGGGATACAAAGTGAAGGCGCTAATGGCTTGACAAAAATATTTGGTAAGCTATCAGGACCAGGTGATATATTAGGAATAAACTGAATTAATGAGGGGTTCAACTTCGATATGGTCAGTGAAAAGTGAATAAATGTCAATGGAGTGAAATACAGGTGTATTAACGGGATCGGAGACATGAGAAGAAGGAATAAAAGTTGACGAGAAGAACTGAGAGAACAAGTTGGAAATATCTTGTGGAGAAGAGCTAACTATATTATTCCAGCGGACTGAAGGAGGGACAGAAGAAGAGGACTTGAAGGATCGTATGTATGACCAGAATGGTTTCGCATTATTTGCCACAAAGGAACTCTCCAAGCTACTGAAGTAGTTTTTCATTGCGGTCTTTCGTTCTTTTTTTGCTACAAGTCGCAGATCACAAAAGTGGGCTTTGGATTCTTCAATACCACAACGCTTGAAACGGCGGTGTGCTTTACTTTTAGCATTCAAGGAACAAAGTACTTGTATAGTTAGCCATGGTTTCTGCTTTACTTTGCGAAGAGCTTGCAAAGGTGTTTACTCAACTCAAATAGATAATTATAGAACTTACTTAGAGCTTCTTCACACTCCAACTTTTCAAAAAACTCCTGCCAGTCAACCAAGCTCAGCTCGGAGGCTAGAGCTTCGTAGTTTGCTTTGAAGAAGTTGAATTTTGGAGAGGAAGCAAAAGTACGACTTGAAAAAGGTGCAATGGAGAGATCGAGCGATAATGGCGGATGATGACATCAATACCCACTAGAGGATTTAATGCAATGGAAACAGATAGACAGTTAAGGGGAAAGAACAAGGTCAAGTACCCGACCATTAGCAATAGGAATATTATTGAATTGCAATAGTAAGCCGAGCGATAGAAACGAGGAAAGAGATGAAGAAGGTGCATCGGCTGATGAAACAGAGAAAAGAAGGTTCTTCGTCCATTGCACTGTTTCCAAATTAAAATCACCACATACTAGAATTAAAGATTGTAGATGATGCAATAAGACAAAAGAGGAAAACTCGTCACAATTTGGGGCACTGTAAGCTTGAAAGAAGCTACCACTCTGTCCTCCAGATTATCCTTAGTTAATTTGTAATAACTTTAACAGCTGGCCCAAATTTTTACAAGCGTAGTTTTTAAGGCAGTCCGCAGTTGTATGGTAGCTTAGGCGTGAAATAAAGATCTTCTTTGGAGGGGATACGATATTAAGTGTTGGGACTTCGTCATCTGAAATCAGTTATTGTCGGTTCTTGTTGAGCGTCGGTGCGAACTTTACTTTTTGGCACTTTTTGAAGAAGTTTCTTAGCGGCTTTCTTCGCTTCTTTTGTAAACACTGTCTGGCACCCATGATCTGGTGCTTCATCAAGTGCCTCTCCCTTCCTTTTTTTATCCCGATCTCCTTCGATTTGGCTAGACGCCATTCTTTTATTGATTTTTACTGGTGGAGCTATCTGCATGTGGCCTTTAGATTTCGCCCCCAGCATTTCTTTAGCCTTCTGCTTGTCTTCGGCCTTCTCCGATAATGCCCTACGCGGTCTAGGAGCTCCTCTAGCTCAAGGGGCCCAATTTTTACTTCTTTGCTGATTTTTGGGGAGTCGCATGAAGATTGTACTCTTTTCAGAACATTTCCCGCTTTTCGGAATAGCCTTTCTTCTTCATGTCGCTGGGCAGCAATTGTATTTTGCCACCATCCTTGGGAGAGGTTATCGCTTTCCGTTTCGGAATGCAGTACTTCCGCCGCATTTTCGACGTTGGCGATGCAACCACACAACGTCGGTTTATTTGCTTGATCACTCGTTTCTTTCCCTGCCATAATCACCTCGTTGACTTCAGGATGGCTCTTTATTGTGTCGGGATTTAAGACCTTTGCATTGGTCGCTTCGGTAACGATCGCAGCAGTGACCATCCAATTCTCGATGTTCTTTATATTTTCCTCCACCGCTTGAACACCTGAAGCGTCCTGCAGAGTTTCCCGCTTTTCCCTTATAGGACGCTCTGGGGTTCGCATAATTTTTTTGCTGCTCCCAAACGCCGCAGGAATGTCAGTCTGGACCAGACTGTCTGCTAATCTCTTATTGTATTAATCGTCGTTTTTGTCATCGTTAGTACCGCTCTCGATATACTGTTAACATCGTAGCTGAAACCGCTGGTTGCGTCGTCTTTGTTATTACTTTTTATTTCTCTATTTGGGTTTTTTTGATCTTTTTTAAGTGTATTTGGTTGCTGCAGTTTTATTGGATCCCCCCTCGAAGCCGCTATCTCCGTTCGTATGTGTAGTCGTCTTTTTGGTCCCATGGTTATCTTTGCAGAGCAGGAAGGCCATGCGAGGGTTGGCACAAGCCCTTATGGAGACAAGTACTCAGAACCAGACCAGCGCTAATCGGGAGTCCGTCTCAACTAATCCTACATTACCAACCCAATCAGGGTCCATCAGGGTCGTTACCTGTCATTCCTGGAGGGAGCCTCACGGCGCTCCCCATATCCTCGGGTCCGTGGGGGTGACGCTCTCCAAAGAATGCTCGCCTCCAAGAGTGCTCTTGTCAACCGGCATTCCCACCCCAAAAAAATCAGATATTAGAACTTTAAACTAATCAATGCGTCTACTAATATCAAAGCAGCAGCAAACCCTTCAGATATGATCATACTCTCGCCGACACAACTTGTTTTAAGTGACCCATAACGCAAATTTTATGAAAGAATATAAATACGGACATGATCATAGCACTTCATTGCGTATGCATATGATTAGCGTTATTTGTATTTGACCTTCTTTGCAATATGCAAATTTCGTTATAAATTCCATTCAAAACAATTAAAGACCGTGTAAAGTTTGCCAACATTAATATGCATGAATGGGTTGAAAAAAGATTGAACGGAACTAATTGCCATCGTTCTGTAGGAAATATTGATTGATTTTATTCTGCCACAGAATGGTTTCATTTAAAACATCCATCCATGGTGCAGACTCTTGAAGTTCAGCCAGGAAAATTGCGAATAGTTTTCATAACGTTCTTTTTGCATAGGAATGAATGCAATGAGATCAATCAAAAGCAATTTTCATCAACTGCATTGCAAATAAAAGTAAGATGTTGACGGTAGATGTAAATAACAAATTGCATAAAAAAACTATGCTGAAATGTTTTTACTGAATCCCTAATACATATGCATTGCATATTTTTAATTTAAATATTTCTTATAGGAATGATATCTCAAGTACAGCTCGATGACCAAAACGATTCTTAAAGATCGTATGCTGACAATGTAGTTCTGGAAGCTTCGATTTCATTTGAGAGTATTTTTCTTTTCTCTGAGTTTTCCTTCAGGACCAAGGAAAACGATGGTATGTTAATTTTTTATGAATATTCAACTCAAGAATGAAATTTAAGTCAAATTAAGGAAGTAGAAACGTTAGTTTGTGTAATACTAATCCAATTGAAGAATTATTATTTGTTTGGCTAGAAAAAGAAACAATTTATACTATTTGAAGCAATGAAAAAGTGTGAATTCCATCAAGCAATAGAAATTCAATGCGATGCTTGATATTGATTACAGCAAAGTTTACATCATTCTTGATCCTCAATGTATACAAACTCCACCTTGGTTCAGAATATACCGCATAATCTCGTTGTGGTTTGTTTCTTGCATAGTTTCACACGTGAGTAGTCTTGAAAGTGAATCTTAGCCGCACAACCTGATTCACCTAATCATGATCAAATCGTTGCTAATCGAACGTGTGCATACGAGTACTCCTCAATATATGTTGGTATCCAATCTTGAAATCGAAATGATCGCTACATGCAGGTCGCAAATTGCATTATTTTTCTAATATGTGGCCTAGACATTGAAGCCAACGATTGAATTTGTATCTGACAGATAAATGTATCCGCAGGTACACTTGATACGAATAACAGGCAGGTGACAGGGTGGAACTAAACGATAATACATGTGTATGAGCATACGAGTATGTTCGCTGTGAATTTTGTCAAGCCCAAGGTCGATTGGGACAGATTTTCTGATTTTTTTAGGGTTTTGTACTAAAATACAAAACCCTATTGCAATCACGACCGGTGTCCGTCTGTCCGTCTGTCCGTCCGTCCGTCCGTCCGTCCGTCCGTCCGTCCGTCCGTCCGTCCGTCTGTATGTCACAGCACTTTTTCTCCGAAACTATAAGGGCTACAGCCATGAAACTTTGTAGAAAGGTCAGAAGTGGTGACCTCTTGAAAGTTCAAGGGTGGAAAAATTTTTCAAAGGCGTTTAAGGGGGGTCTCCCCATATAAGGGGGTGACCCCTCAAAAAAAAATTTTCACCATTGGTAGTCGAGTAGGGTGTCATTGGAAAGGCCTCAATGAGATCTTTTCAAAACAAGTCTGAAAATTGTCTTATAAGTACCGAGGGGGGCAGGGGAAGGGGAAATGTACGAACTTTTCGCGTACCCCCCCCCTCGCGATTGGACACCTTCCATCCGAAAAATCTGAAAAAATCATGAATGTAGGCCTTAATGAGTACAACAACAACAAATACATGAGAAGTCGAAATTCACTCAACTTTGTTAGTAATAGTATGATTTATCGATTTTGTGTTTTCTTGAATAAAATCTAAACGGTACCCTTAAACTCAATAAAATTTAGCAAAGAGATGACTTTTTATAAGATTGATCTTTTCTGAAAGTTTCATAAAGATATAATGGTATTTACCGAAGTTATAGCGATTTGAATTTTCGTGTATTACTATGGAGCAATATGCCCTGTATTACTATGGAAACATATTGCTATGGAGCCATATGCGCTTTTTACCGACTTAGACACTACAGCTTTGCTAGAATTTGCATGAAAATTTCAGGAGTGATAGGTATCATGAAGATGAGTACATACAATTGAAACAAGTCGAAGAGGCAGGAGAGAGCTCCTAGCAAAAGGGCTTTGTAACCATTCTAGGATTCGAAAAAATAGGCCATGAATCGATGATTACAGTACAGAGGAGTGGCCCCTGAAAAAAAATTTCATGAAAGGTAGCCGATATGAGTATCAACTGAAAGTTCTCTATGAGGGCTTTTCAAAACAGTTCTTAAACTGACAGTTTTTGCTTCAGTGGGAGCACCGGGGGGGAAATACATGAAAAATGTGTTTCCTCCCTCGCGAATGGTCACCAGTGATCTAAAAAATCTGAAAAAAATATCAAAGGAGATATTTATGGGTATAACTAGAACAAATACCTCAGAAGTCAAAATTCGTTCAACTTTGTAAATAATAGTATGAACCTCGAATTTCACATTTTCTCCAATTAAATCGTCTTTGACATGTTTCTTGATTTTATTCGTTGCTGGTTACTGCATTTTGTAAGTTGAGTACAAAACCCTTCTGACATGAGCATAGGTCTGTCTACCCAACTTGTTTCTTGTTGTCTCGGTTTTCTTTTTAGAGGCTTTTAAGAAATGATTTATCGGTAGCTCACTCGGAGTTATAGATACTTGATCTGCAAGTATGGAATTTGCTGAAATCCATATGGTAACATATAAATAATGTGATCTATTGCTCAATCAAACAGGTATTGTCGAAATGATAATGATTAGGAACAAGTGTAGGCTATCTGTGGAACATAATAATCAGCTATCAAATGGATTATGATGGTAATGAGATGTTCACGGATGCCAAACAAGCGATTATTGAGTATTCTCTGTATTAACTTCGATTAAACAGGCTATGTTAAAATTCTGAGTTAAAAAAGAATACTTAGCAACTAAACAGGACCTTTTTCAGCAGTTATTCTAGTGATCAATAAGTTATTTGAACTGTAGATCAAACATTTCATTGTTTGTTACAATGCGTCAGGATTCACTCTGATGATAAAACCATGCCATAGGTATATTCTTATCCTGTAAAGCGCTCATTTAGGAGTGCAACATGAAACGAAAAGTTTAAGACGTGCTTAAAAAAAATCATCAAATTGCAGTTCAGACCAAACATTGACGCTAAAATATTGTGTGTAAAATATATCAAAAAATAACTCCAGCGTAGACAATTGCAAGCCCGTTTAAGGGAGGGGGAGGGATTCCCTTGTTTCTCCAACTCACGGTTTTCATGTTTCCTCATCATAAATTATCACTAAATTAAAAAAAAAATAAAAACAAAAAAGTTACCTGGAACCACTTTTGGAAGGGAAGGATTTCTCGGAATCCAAAATTTTAATTGGAATAATGTCAAGAAACCAGTCCATGCGCCAAAGTACTGTTAACGAAAATTAATTGAACGAGTACATTCATTATTTGTGTAAGTAATGTAATTGTTAAGAAACATTAGGGTTGGGAGGTCAAAATGAGGAATGCACGCCAGCTTTTTCAACAAATTCCTCCTCACCGAATTTGAAACTCCATTTCAGTGACGAGGAACGGCCGAAACTGCCAGAGTTAGAGAGGCGCAACTTTTCAAAGAATAGTCTCAGGGTGCACTACTTTAATCATCTTTAGTTTTCATGACCACGATATTCTTTTGCAGCTGTCTCCCAGCTTCAACCAACAACGAATAATTTTCGGTCAGCATCCCGTCCACCAGAGCCGCCATCGTTTCCACTTCTAACATTACCCACAGCCTCATTGTTGGCGCCGCCATTTATTTGCGACTCATCACCATCTTTAGCATCTTTAAAAAAGTCTTACCATTCATTTCGTGGTAATTTTGTTGCTCTTGTAGTGAATTAGAACCATATAAATGTGCGTAAAAGACTGCAGTGATGGTCTGCTGCACCGGCGAGCGAAGATGTTGGCGCTTGCCCAAATTGGCCTTGTCTGAGGACGTGTGAATGCATTTCAGATTTATGTTAAAGTCTTCTATGATGGAATCACATAATACGTTAACATAAATGAGAAACCCAAGCGGAAGGCCACTCTTCCCTGCGAGAGCACCTGCAATCCAAAAAGAAGCGGTGAGCTCTTCCGATAGCTTGCCCATGAGTGGAGGGGCCAGCCAACGTGGCGGGTCCCATACCTGGTCAAGGTGAAATTCAAAGTCAAAAGCACTTTATTCAATACTGCCCGTTATAAATTTTAAAAGAACACAAAGTGATTCCAAACGATAACATTAGAAAAACTTAATAGTTCAAATGGCTCTCTAAATTTATATATTATCAATTCAGCACATTTGATCAAAAAAAACCCATAGTAAATTCAAATTCATTAAGATTATTACGTACTTTATGATTCGATTGAAAAAGGAGGAAAAACCAACAAACGCTTTTATTATTATTTATAGTTTTAACACAACAGTGAACTTTAATCCTACACCTAATATGTTATAATCTTATTCTAATAAAATTCAATCAAAAACTTTATCTTATACTAAAAAATTCTATCATAATGCTCCTAACTTACGCGTTTAACCTTGTCTCTAAAACTAATAAAATAACATATGCCTGACTCATCCCTAATTTTTAGCACAAATAAACAATAACACTAAATGTGGCAATAATGAGCTGAAACTTAAAACACTAAGTAAACTCAAAAACTGGAAATAAACACGAATAATTTAGACATTATCATTCAGCCACGAATACCTAGATTGCCCCTTTTCAGCTCGATCAGCTTCAATGAATCTAGCAAATGAGTATCTTCATTGAATGGTTGGTCTCGAAAACTCAAATTCGAAAGACATTTCATCTTCTTGTCAGTGGCCCGTCCATATATGTGATATATGATTAGGGCACCGTCAGAATCAAAAAAATATCGATTCACATTCAAATACATGAATACTTCTGGAGGTACGAAGCCAGTAGCGACGCAAGTCGCAATATACCCGTCTGTAGGGTGGAACGGCTGTGAAATTCAAGGATTTCCACTCACAGTTACAGATCTTGCGATATGATTCCGAGGAAGTTTCGATATGAACATATCAACTCTTGTCACTTGAGCAGTTTCATAAATTCTTCTATTCGATATATAATGTTTCCAACCCGTCTCAGGCTTTCTGCACAAACCAGTACATGCACGAAGACATTTCCTTCCGAAAACTTTTAATTTTTCCATAGTCCTAGCACTCTGGTTGTACCAGATCTGATATCCATATGTCAAAACTGGTCTAACCAGGGTCTTGTAACAGATGATTTTGACCTTTTGATCAATGTATTTGGAATGAAAGAGTCTTCGTAGGGCCATGACTACTTTTTGCGCCTTACTGAGCATGATTTTGATGTGTTCAGTATAGTACAGATACTGAACACCCAGGTATGAAACACAGGATTTATGTGGGACCCGATCTAAACTACACCTGCCAGCCATGATGTAGAAATCCTTCCAATTACGTTTCAGGTCTTGACTGATCCCCTGCATCGTTCAGTAGCTTGCGAATGAATATTGAGAAAAGCAGAGGCGCAGTAACGGTTTTCTGCTGCAGACTATCCAACATCTTGAATTTGCGTATTGTTGTCAAATTTCCATCAGTAACAACAAATGATTTCCCGTATAACATATTGCACATCATGGAAACAAGGTATCTGGGGAGCCTGCCGTGAAGAATTGTAAAAATTAGTCTATCTAGCAATACCATATCGAAGGCTTTCTCCCTATCAATGAGACAAGTTCCAACACATTCTCTATCATTTAGTTTCCAACATATGTCTGAGGTTACTATCGTTATCACTTGTGTGGACGAATGCCTGGGACGTAAACCAAATTGGTAATTCGACATCAACTCATTTTTCTCAATGTGGGCGTTCAATGCTTTTGTTAAGTATCACTTTAAACTCCTTGCTGATTTCAGGTAGCAAGCTAATTGGGCAATAGCTTTTGGGGCATGAAAATTCTTTTCCTTTCTTTAAGATCGGAAATACCTTGACATTTTTCCACTCATTTGGAAAAAATGAATGGCTCAACATGTTGTTGAACAATATACAATAGTTTCTAATAGCAACCTCAGGCAAATGTCGAAGAACTACATTTGGAATACCATCAGCGCCACATGATTTCTCGTTGTTTATCCTGCAAAATATGAAACACAAGTCTTCATAGCTGACAAAATAATCAATAAGATCCAGGCTCGGTATGAGGTCAGATGTTAATGTTTCATGAAATTGAAGAATTGATTCACCGTTCAGGCTTGATTTGAAGTCGAAAACTTTTGCTTTAACGACTTCTGGAAATATTTGATTCCGTCTCTCAGGGTTTGGTAGATGAACCAATCGAAAATGTTTCCAAATCAGGGCAAGTTTTTGGAATCCCCCACCTATAATCCTGTGTCCGTTTCTATCCGGAGGCGTATTATACATTTCGATATCAGCCCTCTTGAAAAGATTTATCTCATCACTGGTGACTTCAACATTCGATACCCTCACTCGAGACATCTTGCAAAATATGCTATTCTCTTTTGCGAAGATGCCATTACCCCTCAGTTTTTCCGCCAATTGATTGCTAACCTCACTCCTGAAGTGTGAACGGATTAAGTTCCGGACATTCTTCAGGTATACTTTCAACAAAGCCAACGGGAGTTGGTTGTAGTCCGAAAATTGCCGATAAATATTGTTGACGCGTGTGAGAAGAAGGCTTTTCAATCTTTTTAACCTTCCAATGATTGGTGTTTGATATCCTTCCATATTGTTTCGATGTTTAATTTTGGGAACTACTTTCTCAATCGTTTTCAACGTCGGCTTTTCTAACTTTGACAAATAGAGATCTATTTCATCGTTGGTTGGAGTTCTGTCATCAAAAACCATTGAGCAGGAGTTGCCATCGTCAGATGGAAGACATTGCTTCTGGTACTCCCGATTAAACTTCTTTTGAAACTTGCCCCAGTCTGTTTTGTTGAAATTCAACCGATGATTTTCATGTTTAACTGGAATTAGGAAGACATCATCCCTTTGATGATTGATTTCCATTACTATTTGGTTATGGTCGCTGTCTTGAGGAGGCTCCTGCAGTTTCCGTTGAGGACTATTAAAGTTGAATTCAAGTCTTGCGTTAGCAACGCAGAGGGCCAAATATGAATTTTTCCTAGGGAATGTTGGGAACTCCGACCCATATAACACATCGCTCATTAAGCCCCGAGACTAACCCGGAGATGGTGCTAGTAGTACCAAACTGGCCACGTTTGCAAAGAGTGCAAACCTTAATATGAACCGAGTATAAATTTCACGTTGACCGGATCACAGACAGCAGAGTTATCGAGGTTAGAGTAAAGCTACTTGGTAATTTGTTTGAAAAATGGAAAAAGACGAGTTTCGAGTTGATAAAACATTGTTTTTTAATGGGTAAAAACACCGTAAAAGCCCAGCAATGGCTTGAAAAACATTACTCGGACTCCTCTGCATTGAAAGCAACGATTTGTTGTTGATATGCTGAGTTTAAACACCCCGGGCTTAACAAAGTTGGTAAGTATTACACGTTGGTGTACTTGACTTTGTTTTGGAGTGAATTTTAACTTTTCATCTCCCATCCTCCTCCCACGAGCGCTCGTGTTTGGGGCGGGTAAGGGCCTGTAACACGATGGGGTCAACATGCGTAATGTGGTCTAAGAAATGTCGTTTTCCTTAGTAAAATGTAGTTTTGCGGTTCAATGAGCTCTTCTTAAAAACTCTGCTTGTCTGCCGTTTCATGCACATATCATCATCTTCCGAATCAGCAGGTGACGGGGACCGATGTGTGACGGATATAGTGTCCAGGTTTTTTGTTAATATTTAAAAAGTATATAGCTTTCAAAAATAATAGTTCTTAATCTTAAAATCGTTCCAAACATATTGTTACATGCACGAATAATTTTCCGAGCTACTGTCGCAATTGTTTTCACAACCATTACGAACATAATGATCAACAAGCGAATGTACTCGAAAACCCTCCAAGCATGATCAACATCTGAAAGTGAGTCACCGCCCATTCATTAAGCTGCTCGTATATTCCACATAGTTCGGCAATGTACGAGAAATGGATTGAATGACTAGATACCCTATATAAAGGTGAGCTGAATGAATGGGGGGGGTTCATTCAACCGCGATAGTTAAAAACTGGGATAGTGTGGAGTGCGAATTGAAAAGCGATATCGATCGAGTAATAGTAAAGTGATTTTCGTTGATTGTTAAGTCAAGACAGTTGTTAGAGAAATTTATAGACAAAGTGAAAATTAAAATTGTGAAATAGTCAAAAGAGTGATTGTGCATTTTTAGTAAATAAATAAACTCTTTCAATTTAATTTAAATGACATTGCATTTTCACTTTCCCGGAACATTAAAATTATTAGCCGCGAGCCATAACACGCGACAGTATTCATGAATTTCCAGCATCAATATTCACTTTGAATATATCGCTCTAATCAAAAAATCTACGAACATTCATTTACGTAAAATATATTTAAATTTTGTTCATAAATGCTTACAAGTTTATTGATTTACGGTTAGGGATATGAATTATTTATGAGCGTTAATTTGTTACGGGCGCAGTTGATATTTTGATCCTTTTTCTATGACTTCCACGTTTTTCATGTATTTGTCAATATTCAACGTGATCGGCGTAGTAAGCCAGCATTCTCCATGCAATCCTACTTGTTCTCTGAAAGTAGATGACCGCTGGAAATCCGATGAGATCCAGCACTTTTCACTGAAGCATCCAGTTTAATGACTTTTCCACTTGACTTTTTCCTTTGGTCCGACGATAATTATCTATTCGATGCTGTACACAATCATGCTTAGACAAATATATTCACTTTTGGGAAGGGCAGAACAAATTTACTTTTTAGGTCTTTGTGAAATTTTTTTATTTACAAAGACCTATTAGTTTCGCGACCTGTCTGTCCGTCCGTCCGTCCATCCATCTGTCCGTCCTTCTGTCCTTTTTTCCGTGCGTCACAGCTAGTATCCTCAGAAACTTTAAAAGCTAGAATGCTCAAACTTTGTGAAAAGGTCAGAAATTATGGTTTCTCAGAAGTTACGGTCTTACTAAAAATTTAAAAATTTGTTAAGGGGTCCCCCCCCCCCCTCAAAACGAATTAGCCCTTAAACATTTTTTTAATCAAAGGTACTCGAATGGGGTATCAAACGAAAGGCCTTGATCAGAAATTTTAGAATATGAAATAAAAAAATTATTTTATGAATTAGGGGGTCCAGGGGAAGGCAAAATGTACCAAAAATTTTTTGTTTTCGTTTTTCGCCTTGATATTTTCGGGTAACCCGGGTAACCAAAATGGTTATTGGACATTAAAATATGGAGAGCGGATCTCGCTAGGAACACTCTCCTGCTTACTGAACTTGTTTGGAGCTGAGCTTGGATGGCAGCAGGAAACGTTAATGTCATTTTACACACTGATTAACCACCGTATAGCGATTTTTAGCATCGACCCTACCAGCACTTGATTCTTAATCCAAGGAGAGCTCCAGAAGTAAAAGACTGGCTCTGGCACTACAAACACACGCTTGCATCTGATCCAATTCGATCCGCAAAAATATTGAGCATTTTCTTATAGGCAGTCGCGCAACACTGTACTCAAGCGAATTGAGATGCCTAAATCTTTTCGAATTATTTCAGTTTCACGTTTTCGTTCCCAACTTGAAATATTAACGTTAGAAGACAAAGAGTTAAAATTGTTACTCAACATATTCGCAAAAGACTTTCTCAACTGGTTGACGAACAATAATTCTCTACCACATATAATAATCACATTTATCACCAAAAATCCATCGTTTTGCTCTCACGTTGTTCCGCGTGTCAAATAAAACTTTTCTCTTCTCGCCAGTTTGGCCTTGTTTTCATAATCATTAAGAACGTCAACAAATGAATTTACTCGAACCCACGAGAACCCAACAAGCATGATCAACATCTGCAAATGACGTCACTCCATTCATTAATTTGCTCGAATCTACCAGGTACCTCTCGGTAGAACATTCGCCCATGTACGAGAAATGGGTGAATATGTAGAGACCCTATATAAAGGCGAGCTGAATGAATGGGGGGATTCATTCATTCGACCGCGATAAGAACTGCGATAGTGTGGAAAGCGAATAGAAAAGTGATTTTCGTAATTGTGAAGTGATTTAGAAGACAATTGCGATAAGAAATTTATGGACAAGTGTTACATTTTTAATAGTGAAAATTAAAATTAGTGAAAGTGTTAAACTGATTATTGTGCATTTTTGAAATTAAATAAACTCTTTTCATTTAATTTAAAAGATATTGCGGTTTCACTTTCCCGGAACGTTAAAATTATTGGCCGCGAACCAATAACACGCGACAATGGTGTCGAGAAGTGAGATTAAAATTTTGAAAGTGAAAATTTGAACGTTTTTATAGTGCACAATAGTAAAATTTAAAGAAACATTGAAAATGCCACGAAGCCTAAACTTAAAAATTAATGAATTGACCATGTCGGAGCTTAAGGAAGAGTTGGAACAGCGAAACCTGGCTACGCAAGGTACAAAGGCCACACTGATTGCACGCTTGCGTGACGCGATTGAATCGGAAGGTGCGTATCTGGATTCAGGTGAGCCTACAGATGCAGAAAAAGGCGCAGAAGGTGGTGAAGCCGAAACAGCTAAACAGAAGGAACCAGAAAATGCGCTGATGCAAATGTTGATGCTGATGCAGCAAGAGCCGCGACAACAGTCATCCAATTTAACTGCGAAGCTCAATGAACAGTCGTCCAATTTAACCACGAAGCTAGATGAGCAATCAGCGAAGTTAAATGAACAATCAGCGAAGCTAGACCAACAAGCGATCGAAATCAAGGCAGACATCACACAGAAGGTGGAGAAACAGTCAACCGAAATAAAAGCGGAGCTCGGTCATCTGAACAAACAAATTAAAGGCGTCGAGGGAAAGGTTGACCAGGTCGAGGGAAAGGTTGGCCAGGTCGAGGAAAAGGTCAGCCAGGTCGAGGGAAAGGTCAGCCAGGTCGAAGAGAGAATGAACCACGAGATGGAAAAAGTGAAAAAAGAATTGGAAGCTGCGAAGGCAGTAGTAACCACTTCACCAGCCCCGCTTATAACCGCAGCGCAAAGCACATCCAGAAATGTGCAAGCACCAATATTCGATGGACAAACAGTCTGGAGTATTTACAAGATCCAGTTTGAAGCTGCCGCAAGGGCAAATCACTGGAATGAGCAGGAACGAGCAACTGCACTGATTCTTGCTCTAAGAGGCCCAGCTTCCGAGCTTTTGCAGACGATCCCCGTTGAAATGCACTCAAACCCGAATGCTATAATGCATGCGCTCGACATGCGCTATGGAAGCGCCCACCTGAAACAAATTTATCGGGCACAGCTACGGCATCGGATGCAGAAGTCTGGCGAAACCTTACAGCAGCTAGCCCAAGACATTGAGCGACTAGCACTTTTGGCTTACCCAGCCTACGACCAGGAACATCGAGATGACGCAGCAACAGAAGCATTCATCAGCGCCTTAGAGGACCAGGAATTACAACAAGCTGTGCGTTTAGCTCAAAAGCAAACAGTCAAGGATGCCTTGGCTTATAGCCTGAACTTTGAGGCAGTGAAAGATGTGGCTCGTACCACTGCCCGGGTTCGCAAGGTAGTGGCAGACGAGTGCAGGTGTGAGCGCGTGGCAAATGAGTGAGAGCCGCAAGTAATTGGTGCGCCTAGATGCTGGGATTGCGGTGAGAAAGGGCACCTGCAAAGAGACTGCAAGAAGCGAAGAAAACGGAGCTATTGTCCAGGATGGTGGAGATCCAGACCGTGTCAGGAGCCTAGAATGGAGGCCCATCAAACTGCAAGGGCTAACTTTGTGGAGCCAACGTTAGCTAGGAGAATTGACGTCCCCAGCACCACCATCACCGTGTCAAGACTACATCGTGGAGAAGCGGACTTATGCCTTCCGGGTCAAATTGACGGAGAACACTGCACCATAACAATCGACACTGGTGCAACCCGATCGATTATCCGACCAGACCTAGTTAGACAGCAACAACTTCACAAGGGCAGAATTTTCTCACTACGGACAGCTACGGGAGAAACTGCACCTGTTCATGGAGAGGTCAACCTCCAGATACAGTTGGGAGACCTTGTGTTCCGACATAATTTTCTGGTTGCGAACATTATGGATGACTGCATTCTCGGAATGGATTTTCTGCGACCACATGGAATCACGTTGGATTTGGGCAAACGTGTATTGAAATGGCAGAATGTCGAAGTACTGATGGAGGATCCCAGCGTCCAAATCCCCAAGATGAATGTAGTGGTATGTACTGACACTGATGTACCGAATGCTTCCGAAAGCATTGTATGGGCCAAGCTTGATGGTGATTCTGGAGACCACCGATCTTATCTGATAGAGCCAACGAAGACGTCCACATTGCGCAGTTTGATTGTAGGACGAAGCCTTGTAAGATCTTTAAGGGACGGATATGTGCCGGTTAGAGTCCTTAACACCGCAGATTCAACCACGAGAATCAAAGCGGGAGAAGTCATCGGCAGCTGCCAGCCTGTTTCCACCATCACCTCTTTGGAAGCTACTCACGACCATCATCGCAAAAGGAGGCAAGACACAGACAAAGCCCGGGAATCAACGTCTGCAATATTGAAGCAGGTCAAGTTGCCAGTGCAGCTATTCAAACGAGCCTCTGATCTGGTCACCAAGTACAGTGACATCTTCTCAACAAGCCCGGATGACCAAGGCCGAACGAGTCTGGTAACTCACGTCATAGATACACAGGGAGCCAAGCCGATTCGACAAGCACCCAGAAGCCTCCCTATAGCCAAACAAGGAGAAGTGAGCGCGCTGATCTCGGACATGGAAAAACAAGGCGTTATTGAACCTTCTGTCAGTCCATGGGCCGCGCCTGTAGTTCTAGTAAAGAAAAAGGATGGCAGCACTCATTTTTGTGTCGACTATAGGCAGCTTAATGACGTCACTAAGAAAGATAGTTACCCGCTCCCACGCATCGATGACATCATGGACACTTTAGCCGACGCAAAATGGTTTTCTACACTCGATCTCAAGAGTGGCTACTGGCAGGTAGAAATTGACAAGAAGGATCGAGAGAAGACCGCATTTTCAGTTGGGACCGGATTGTGGCAATTTGTGGTGATGCCGTTTGGACTTTGCAATGCTCCAGCCACTTTCGAACGCTTGATGGAATACGTGCTACGTGGTCTAACCTGGAAAACCTGCTTGGTGTACCTAGATGACATCATCGTTATCGGGAGAACGTTCGAAGAGCATGTGCGGAACTTAGAAGAGGTTTTCTTCCGACTGCAACTGGCAAATTTGAAACTTAGTCCCAACAAGTGTACCCTTTTCGCAGATGAAGTAAAATACCTGGGACACGTCGTACCAGCAGAAGGGGTCAAAACAGACCCTGAGAAAATTGAAGCCGTGAAAAGCTGGCCAACACCAAACAACAAGCGCCAACTACGAAGTTTTCTGGGTCTGGCGACCTACTATCGAAGATTCGTCAAAGACTTTGCCAAAATAGCTAAGTGTCTCCATCAACTAACCGAGAAAAATCGTCCGTATATCTGGAATGAACAATGCCAGACGGCCTTTGAGACCCTGAAGGAAAAGCTGTGTGAATCACCCGTGCTGGCGTATCCGAAACCCGGAAAAATGTTTGTAGTTGACACCGATGCAAGCAACGGCGGTATTGGAGCTGTACTCTCCCAGCAGATCAATGGCGAAGAAAGAGTCCTCTCTTATTACAGTCGAGTTCTCTCAAAAAGTGAGAGGAATTACTGCGTGACCAGGAAGGAGCTATTGGCTATAATAGAGGCCACCAAGCAGTTCCACAGGTATCTATATGGCCAGAAATTTGTTCTTCGAACGGACCATGCATCACTGAGATGGTTGCTCAACTTCAAAAGCCCCGAGGGACAAGTTGCGAGATGGATCGAGAGATTGCAGTCATACGACTACGAAATTGTTCATCGGAAGGGCGGAGTTCATGGAAATGCTGACGCCCTATCCCGCCGTCCCTGTCCAGCTAACTGCAAGCATTGCCGACGGATTGAGGAAAAGGAACCGCTCGTTGATCTGCGATTGATAACGGCGGAATTCGATGAAGGTTGGTCATCGGAGGAGATTCGAAACGCCCAGTTAGCCGATGAAGACATCGGACCATTGCTCGTATGGAAGGAGACGACTGGGCGACCTGAGTGGAAAGACGTTTCAATGCATGGCGCAACCCTGAAAAGCTATTGGGCACAATGGAACCCCCTTCAGGTGGAGGGTGGCGTACTCAAGCGGAAATGGGAAACGGCGGATGGTAGCTCCTATAGGATGCAAACTTTACTTCCCAAAAGCCGAATCCACGATGTGGTTAAGGAAATGCATGAAGGATCCTCGGGAGGCCATCTTGGTGTTAACAAGACCTTAGCGAAATTGCGGGAACAGTTCTACTGGCTCCACGCTCGAGAAGACGTAGAGGACTGGTGTCGCAGATGCACAAATTGCGCTTCCGTCAAAGGGCCAAAGCGACGACTGAGAGGACCAATGCAAACCTATAACGTGGGGGTACCGTTTGAAAGGATTGCTGTTGACATCGCAGGACCCTTTCCTGAATCTGAATGGGGAAATCGATACACGCTGGTTGTAGCCGATTATTTCAGCAAGTGGCCCGAGGTCTACCCCATTCCCAACCAGGAAGCAACTACTGTAGCTGAACAGCTAGTGTTAAATTGGGTCAGTAGGTATGGCGTACCTGGCGAACTACATTCGGATCAAGGCCGAAACTTTGAGTCCCTAGTTTTTGGCGAAATGTGCGAGCTGCTCGGAATACGGAAAACGAGGACAACACCGCTGCATCCCCAATCCGATGGAATGGTCGAACGTTTCAACGGCACGCTCAATAAACACCTGGCTAAAATGGTTGACGAGAACCAAAGGGACTGGGACCGACATATCCCACTATTTTTGATGGCGTACAGAGCTGCCGAACATGCATCGACGGGCCAAGCCCCAGCCAAAGTCATTTTTGGAAGGACTATTCGTTTGCCAGCCGATATAAAGTTCGGAACACCCCCTGAGAAACCCCAAACGGTCTCGGAGTACGCAAGTGATCTAAGACAACGGTTGAACCAGATACATCGGACAGTGCGAAAACACCTCGAATCGGCTACTGACCGCATGAAGACCAGGTATGATCTAAAGGCTAATTCTACTGGCTTCCAGCAAGATGACTTGGTGTGGCTTTGTAACCCGCAACGGCGAAAGGGTAGGTCTCCAAAGTTGCAACGTAATTGGGAGGGACCATACCGAGTTACAAAACGAATCAACGACGTCGTATACCGAATACAGGAACATCGTAAGCTAAAATGAAAATCGTGCATCTGGACCGTCTTGCCCCATATTACACCCAGGGAGAATTGACTACAAATAGCGACACATCTTTTCGGGGTGAAAAGAACTGAGGTGGGGGCAGTGTTACATGTACAAATAATTACACGCACAAATAATTCTGCGAGCTGCTGTCGCAATTGTTTTCATAATCATTAAGAACGTCAACAAATGAATTTACTCGAACCCACGAGAACCCAACAAGCATGATCAACATCTGCACGTGACGTCACTCCATTCATTAATTTGCTCGAATCTACCAGGTACCTCTCGGTAGAACATTCGCCCATGTACGAGAAATGGGTGAATATGTAGAGACCCTATATAAAGGCGAGCTGAATGAATGGGGGGATTCATTCATTCGACCGCGATAAGAACTGCGATAGTGTGGAAAGCGAATAGAAAAGTGATTTCCGTAATTGTGAAGTGATTTAGAAGACAATTGCGATAAGAAATTTATGAACAAGGGTACATTTTTAATAGTGAAAATTAAAATTAGTGAAAGTGTTAAACTGATTATTGTGCATTTTTGAAATTAAATAAACTCTTTTAATTTAATTTAAAAGACATTGGGGTTTCACTTTCCCGGAACGTTAAAATTATTGGCCGCGAACCAATAACACGGGACAATATATATATATATATATATATATATATATATATATATATATATATATATATATATATATATATATATATATATATATATATATGTATATATATATATATATATATATATATATATATATATGTGTACATATATATATATATATATATATATATATATATATATATATATATATATATATATATATATATATATATATATATATATATATATACGAGGTGTGTTCAAAAAATATCGCGAATTTTGTTTTTTTTTTCAAAAATTATTTATTTATTCATGAATATCTATTTTGTCCCCTTCAAAGTAATCCCCATGAGATATTATACACTTGTGCCAACGGGTTTTCCAATCTTCGAAGCACTTCAAAAAATCATTTTTTTTAATCTTGTTCAGCTCCTCCTTCGATGCCGTCTTTATCTCGTCAAGCGTAGCGTAACGTCGTCCTTTTATGGGCCTCTTCAGTTTAGGAAACAAGAAAAAGTCACAGGGGGCCAGATCTGGGGAATACGGTGGCTGCGGCATCATTAGTGTGTTGTTTTTGGCCAAAAAGTCGCGCACAAGCAACGATGTGTGAGCAGGGGCGTTATCGTGGTGCAAAAGCCAATTTTTGTTCTCCCACAAATCCGGGCGTTTCTGGTGGATTGCTTCGCGCAAATTGCGCATAACTTGCAGGTAATATTCCTTATTGACCGTTCTTCCCTGTGGCAAGAACTCATGATGCACCACGCCCCTGCAATCGAAGAAAACTGTCAGCAAAACTTTCACATTCGACCGAACTTGGCGCGCTTTTTTCGGTCTTGGTTCATGCGGCAGCTTCCATTGAGATGATTGAGCTTTGGTTTCCACGTCATAACCATAAACCCACGATTCGTCACCAGTTATGACCCTCTGGAGCAAATTTGGTTCGTCGCGGACAGAGTTTAACATCTCATTAGCAATGTTCATGCGTTGCTGTTTTTGGTCGCAATTGAGCAATTTTGGTACGAATTTCGCGGCGACCCGTCTCATGCCCAAATCGTTGATAAAAATCGAATGGCACGAACCAATCGATATGTTTAGGTCCTCAGCAACTTCTCTAACGGTGATTCGACGATTGGCCAATACCATTTTCTCCACTTCATTAATTTTTTCGTCTGTTGTTGAAGTGCTCGGGCGTCCGGCACGCTCTTCGTCGTTCACATCTTCTCGGCCTTCTAAAAACATTTTGTACCACCGATAAACGTTGCTTCGGTCCAAGGTAGCTTCTCCGTATGCCACAGTCAACATTCGGAATGCATCCGCGCACTTAATTTCGTTTTTCACACAAAATTTGATACACGTTCTTTGATCCATTTTTTTGAATAAGTAAAAATCGAAGACGATTGAAAACACGTGCAAGTAAAGCAGCTATCACCAATCAAGTGAACATTCAAAATGGCCGAGCTTGTCGGCATAAGTGACAGACATGAGTACCAACATAACGCCACAAAAAAATCGAAATTCGAATATACGTAACCCGCGAAAATTCAAAATTCGTGATACTTTTTGAACACACCTCGTATATATATATGTGTGTGTGTGTGTGTGTATATATGTATGTATATATATATATGTATATAGATATATATATGTGTATATATATATATATATATATATATATATATATATATATATATATATATATATATATATATATATATATATATATATATATATATATATATATATATATATATGTAAGTACTTGAAGTATTCTCTGCAATAGATAAATTTCTCTCGAGAAATTTACCTGAAAAGGGTTTTTTATGCCGGACACGTGAAAAAAGAATTTCCCCTACATGCCAATAATATCCTATTGTCCATTACAACTATATCTGAGATTAATTCCAAAACATAATACGTGTATATGGTGAAACAAGTGCGAGTATAACTAAGATCAATAGAACGTTGAAATTTAGCTAAATTGAAATGAAGACATTTTTCACTCATAAAACATACAGATCACGGCGAAAATCTCATACAAATCGCATTAAATTTATCCTTTTGGTTTTCCTGCACAAGTTCAACTTCATGATAACAATCCGGGCCACATAAATCTATGATTGCAATTTTGTCAAGTTTATATCAAAGAACAAACATACTATACGTACGTTTTTAAAGGCACTTTATGACCCACAATATTTTTCATGAGGGCATTGATGTACTAAGAAGGAATCAGCTCCTAATGGGGTACTTGGCTCCTTAGCTAGCACAGCAGGATAAATGTCTTAGCATTTGTCTTGAACGATTTCTTACACTTTACGTCAAAGCAATAATTTATGAACGTAAATCGTTCTCATAATGGAAGGCATTGTCACTAATGACGAGGGTGGGAGGAGTAAATGGTAATAACGACTTACGTTGTCTCGAATAGTACAAGCATCTTCTGGAACTTTGGCCAAATTAAGGATGGTTGGAAAGAATGTAATAAAGTTGATGAGATTAGAGCTGAAATTGGAGGTTATCCAAAGGATTAAGAAAAAGTAGGTGAAGCAACTTGGCTAATATTAATTGTGTGCTTTATGATTAATATGTCTATTGTAAGAATAAAATTTGAAAAGTAGTTCTTATGTAGATTTTATGTGCTTTGAAATCTTAAATGGTGTGAATTGACCAATACTTGAACTAAAAAATATATAATCATCCAATTACTTATCTTTTATGTCCACTAATTAGTCAAGTAAATTCACAGGGTTAATATATGAAATGATTTAATGAGCAATATTTTAATCTACGAATAATAAAAAATATAAATGGAATGAGCTTGAACTTGAAATCAGTTCTGTTTCAAATTTTACCCCATGGCTATCTAATAATAATGATTTTTGTAAGTGAATAACGATATCGTTGATCGGGATTTCAAGGTAGTATATGTTATTTGAATCCATTTTTGCCGGATAGTTTGTGGTAAATATCCCATATACTACACATGACATACAGTGGCTCACAGCTTATTTCAATCAGAGTCTTTCTGCATTTTGAAAGCTGAAAATGTTTAATCAAAAACACATATCAAAAAAATTCAAATGCGGTCTAGTAGACGCGTGTACATTTATTTCAAATATAACAACATTTACATTTATTTCAAATATAACGTCCGTAGGGGCGTCACATCAAGGTCCATCAGAAACTATAGATGCCAGAAAGCTCAATCTTAGTGAAAAGATCAGAAGAGATGGTTTCTCAAAAGTTTAGGTCTTACCAAATATTTCAAAATTCTTTAAGGGGGATCTCCTCTTATAACAAAGAGGACTTTAATTTTTTTAAATCAAAGTTAGTTGCGTAGGGTATCATTGGGTAGGACTTGACGAGAACTTTTAGAATCTGAACTTGATCAGTTATTTTTTTGCAACGGGGAGTCCAGGGGGAGGCCAAATGTACCAAAATTTTGTGTCCCCCTTCGCGATTATGCACTTTTGAACCCAAAAAAATCACAAATACCTCAGAAATCGAAATTCACTCTACTTTGTTCATAATAATATGATTTGTAGACTTTATATTTTCACCTATAGAATCAAAACCGTAAGTTAAGCTTCTTAAAATTCGGCAATTATATAGACTGATATAGGATCATTATGCTCACAAAATGTTGATGGATGATACATATTTCAAATTGATCAAGGCGCTTTTGTTTTCTTCCGATTTTCATGAAAATTTAAGGAAAAGTATTTAATTTGAATATCTTCAATCGGCCGAGTATTTATACAAATTATTTAAGCTGGAAAAAATGGTGGTTGCATCGTGCTTATGAAGGGAACTCTCTCTCTTTTGCATAAGTTTGAACAATTACTTACCCAAGTATTGGATAAATAATTCAAGTTACCGATTTACACTATTAGAAAACTTGCCTTGAACCCTAGGATGCTTACAAAGACCTTCTGGTAGGAGCACTCTCCTGCTTACTTAACTTCTTACTTAACTTGCTTAGACATATTTATGTAAAACTTAAAAATATCAAGTACTTAATGTCGTAGCTTATTCCAACCAAATCACTAAATTTTAATGCTTGCAAATATTTTTTTACATTTTGAGTGGTGCCATAAGATAGGCGCAATTTCAAATGAGGCATCACCGAGCGGTTACTGACTTATGAAGGTGGCCCGCCAAGTACTTAGCCTTCTCATCCGATGGCGCCCTATCACAAGAAAGATTCACTTTCGTGTAGTACATTCTTGCAGATGGCTACTGTCGAACTTTCTGCCGAATTGCTCGTAGTTTTGTTTTGACTGCGTGTGGAAGTGGGTTTGTCGACGCATTTTAGAAAAAATGGAGAAATCAAAGAGCACTTGGATGCTGAGTACATTGACCCTGCTCCTTCGATGGTGACCGTATAAAATTCGTTGAATAAATTTCAACTTCGCAGTACATCGGTTTTTGATGACCCATGCCCAAGTACTCCAAAAATGGCTACCATGGAAAATAACATGAGAAAGATCCACAAAGTCGTATTGGTAGACCGCCGATCAAAGGTGTACGAAATAGGTGAGACAGAAAGTATCTAAAAAAACACGTGAATCGTACCCTGCATAAAATGTTGGGCATAAGAAGCTATCGGCGCCGTGGTTGCTGCGTTTGCACACTACAGATAACATGTAGGAAAACGCTGTGTTCGACGCTGTTTATGTGCAATTCAAAGAAGTTTTTGCATTATTTCGTGACCGCTGACAAAACATGGCTCCACTGGCACACACGAGAAACCAAAGAGTAGTCAAAACATTGGACTTATCCCAGAAAACGTGCTCTAAAGAAGGTGGAGACCATCCTATTGGCTAGAAAGATGATGCCAACCGTTTTCTGGGATTCACAAGGTGCGATCTGCATCGACTGCCCGGAGAAGAGCTCTCCTATGCTGAATGATTGGGCCAATTCAACGCCGAATCGCAAAAACGGCTCTATTTGACTAAGGACAAAAGTACCCTACCACCTTGACTACGCACTAGCCTACACCTCCGCCATCACTTCGGCAAAACTGGTCCAATTGGGCTACGATTTACTGCTGCATCTACCGTATTCTCCAGATTTGGTCCTATGCAACTTCGTTTTGTTTCCAAACCATAAAAAGTCACTCGCCAGGCAAAAATTTGAGTCGAATGAAGAGTTCATCACCGCTACTGAGGCTTACTATGCAAATCTCGAGAAAACGTATTTTTTAACAAATTCAAGAAGTTGGAGCATCACTGAGACCCGTGTATTGAGCTAAGAGGAGATTATGTTCAGAAATAAATTGGCATTTTTCCAAAATTTTCGCTTTTGTTAACTAGGCTAAGTACACATTGGACCGCTCTCGTATGATTTTGATCCTTATCTTGATAAAAGCAAAAATTAGACTCGTTGCCAAGCTTTGGAGCACTTTGAATCAAACTTTCTTTAAGAATGATAAAATGCATAGTTTTATTCATAGTATTTTCATTAAAAACCAAATTTATAACACTACAAGCCCAAGCTATGACACTTAAACTACCACGTTAAATAGTTGGAATAAAATTCTTATTTTGTAATTTGTTATTTGGCATGCGCTAGATGCACAACTTGGCGTTGACACTAAAAATATTAAATTTTGATACATCGGTGATGAAAACATTATTTCAGAAGCAGAAATCTTTAAAAATGTGCTGCTTATCACTGCTGGATTTTAATTTGCTGAAGAATAATTTTTTTATTAATTAAATTCATGCTCACTCGGAGCCCGACAAATAGTTTAAGCACTGCATGACTTTGTTTTGTCTTAGCGTTATAGCCCCTTTAATTCCCTTGCTTAGAGAAAGTTAGAGTATTTCATTATTTTGATCGAGTCTATTGGGACTTGGTCAGTACTACGCTTTGGCCGTGTGTCGATCCACCCAGCCGCGACACGCTCTGATTTTAAGCCAGTGCATACCATCACCGAATGAGCACTCATAACAAATTTTGTTATCACCAACGTGATTTGAACTAGGAACTTTTGGCTTACGCAGCGAGTACTCTAACTAAAACACTATGTTGATACATGACATACCTAATTCATTTTTTAACTTTAGCAGCAAACTTTGGAGCCAATTATCTTGGATTTACCTTTATTTTTCTTACTATAAACCATTCATCAGTTGGGTTACCTTTTTTGATTGGAGCGCTTCTTCCTTTGTTATGCATTCTTTTTTCATGCACAAAACCCAAGCTGATGTACTGTATCGTCGAATTAC
The DNA here is from genome assembly GCA_963969285.1 of Odontomyia ornata. NCBI lineage: Eukaryota > Metazoa > Arthropoda > Insecta > Diptera > Stratiomyidae > Odontomyia > Odontomyia ornata. The sequence continues at coordinate 4,925,605 of OZ017739.1, read as the reverse complement.
TCAGATTGACCATTTTTGCAATTTTATGCTGCGATTGACGCTTTTTTGAAATGATTCAGGGCAAATTCACGCTACTCAATAGTAGTTGGTTTTCCCATTTTTTACGTTTTTGTGAAATAATTTTTCAAAACCCTACTAAAATCGTTTTCGTATGTCACAGAAATTTTTCTCGCAAACGATATTAGCTAGAAACATCAAATTGTGTATGTAGGTGTAAGGTAGTGCGTTTTTAAAGTCCAACTACAAATGAAAATTTATAAGGCATTTAAGGGGGGTCTCCCCATAGAGGGGAGTCGCCCCTAAAAAAATAATTTCGTCAAAGATAGCCGATATGGGTATTAAGTGAAAGGTCTTGATGAAAGTTTTTCAAAACAGGTCTTAAACTGGTATCTATTGCTTTAGGGGGCGCACAGGAAGGGGAAATACACGACAAATTTGTGTCTCCCCCTGGCGATTTTACACCTGTGATCGGAAAAATCTGAAAAAAATTATGGAAGTAGGTGTTTATGAGTATAACAACAACAAACACCTTAGAAGTCAAAACTTGCACAACTTTGTTAATACTAATTAATCATTGAGTTTCACATATTCCCCAATTAAATCGGATGAACATCCTTAAACTCAATGATTTCCGATATTTAAGTAGTCTAACAAATGCTCCCAATACTCTGTTAGTTTGATGGAAATCTAATCATATTCACGGAAGTTATAGCCATTTGAAATTTCAACAATTACAATAACAATAACGCTTGATTTTGGTATTTTATGGATTTTGCATTGAATCAGACACTCTAGGATTGATACGATTTTCTTGAAATTTTCAAATAAGATCAATAAAATAAATTTTTTGGGGAGCTCATAATTTCAGTGATTTTTGTTGGTTTGCAAAACAATGGCGATCTTTGAAAATAGAGAAACAATGGACTTTCTTTTAAACCTGCACATCTCTTTGACATGTTTCTTGACTTTATTTGTTGCTACTGACTGCATCTCGTAAGTTGGGTAGAAAACCCTTCTGACATGAACGTAGGTCAGTTTACTCAACTTGTTAGGTTATAACATCCTGTTTGATATAAACAAAAAATCACACTAAAGATAAGTTTAACATGTTACAAAAGGGGAATAAGAGAAGAGAGTACCATTATTCATTATAATAGATGATCAACGATGCTCGAAAGAATTGTGATTAAAATAAGCTGTGAGCAAAATTTGTGTTATTGTGTGTAACGATTGTACTTCGCTCCATCCGTGATTTTCCCTAGGAAAATGGAAACCGACCTCTGATCGGTTTAAGGGGTGAAGTCTTGAGGTGCATACACGAGCTGTACCTTTTAAGGCCTATATACTTGCATGTTTGCAGTCTACTCCAAGCTGGCTACTTTTTGGTCAGCTAGTTTGGAGAGATTTTGGTCACGGATCTTTACACGAGTAAACTTCCCCTGAATACAATCTTTCAGCTACTGATTTAAATTGCCCGTTTAAAGCACATTGAAAAAATTCTCGAAGAAAAATTCTGCTATTAATTTACCACAGTTCCTGCGAGGCTTCTGACAACTCAAAAAGAAAAAAAATCAAATTCACGCGTTCCCAATCTACATACTAGTGCAGTACCAGACATAAGCTACTCTAATCCTGACTGAAATATCCTACGCTACTTGAAAATAATCAAACTCCAAGTTAAAGCGCCGCGTAACCAAACCGAAAGCCGAACCAACTAGTCGCGGATTACAATGAACCCCGTCCACCTGTCGGCAAACTCACCATCCATTTCCTTTTCACTGGAAAGCCTAAAATTGCTGAAGGCAAGAGTTTTCTTAGTTGAGCAATTCATTTCGGTATATATCTAATTCTTTCAGATGATGACTAGTATAACAATTTAAAAATATATTAAAGCATTTTAAATTATTATTAGAAACAATTCAAATAAGAAACCATGTGCTAAGAACATTTAATACATATATTGTATTACGTGTAAATTATTGCACAGAGTTTGCTGGGGTTAAATCAATTGATACATATTCTGTAAAACAAAACAAAAATATTCGTAAAGTCAATTTTATCTGCTTTCAATACAAATAACTTTTAACTAGATATGAAATGGATTTCGAAAAAACAACAGGGGTGTGATCTCATGGATTGAATAATTTATAGCAATTTGCCCGGAAAATCGATTTTCCCTCTATTTCACTAAAGCAGTACTTCACGTTGCTCTCCGTAAAACAAACAATCACTGCATGCCCAGTTGGAGGTTATGGCGAGTGTGGATGACAGCATAGATCTTATCAATGTAATTGTAGTAATGGAGCAGTCACACAAGCAAATTGCTCGATAATCTTCCTATCTCCTATCCAAAATTTAAATGGCAGATTTAGAAAAATATTTAATTACTTCCATTCATAATCGTAATTTTTAAAATAGTTTCGTTTCTTCTTATCATTATTAAATGTAATTTTCTATCAATTTTCCTTGATATTAAATTTAAACGTTCCCCTTTAATTATATTCCTAATGACGTTAAACTTTTATTGCTATTTAGAATCTTTTTCGTTTTTCTTTACTTCAGTTAATTTTTCTTGAAAAAATTTTAAATCTGACAATTAAAATTTTGAACATGGGAACCTCAACGGTGTATTATATTACCGAAAGCAATCGCACGCGGCTGAGTGAGCAGCTGATGCGATTTACCGTATACACGGGATGAGAAAGAAGAAAGACAAGTTTTGGGACGGATCGTGGAATTTGATTGGACCGTGCCTCGGGGAAAACGTGAAAAACAACTGCGTTATTTACTTGGCCACGTTTTAAAGTTGGGAATAGTAGTGAAACGAAATCGAATTCGATTCCAAAAAACGGACGTGGAAGTTGTACAAATTGATTTGTTTACTACTTAAAATGTTCAGGAGCACTCTTGGAAAGTGAAAATGAGCGGCTCCATTTGTCTTCCGCCCTGCATATCGGATTTCGAAACCCCACTCGTGAAATCAATTCGTAGTTGAATTTGTGATTGCCTCCAAAGTCCTTTTGTTATAGGTTGTAACGAGTGAAAGTGGCATGGTTAGAAAAACAAATGCAGTGAAATTTTAACCGGCAAACATTTAACACTACAATGCTAATTCCTCTGTAGTCGTGGATTACTTGATAGTAATTTGAGCAGTTCAGTGATGGTGTTGCCTTGGAAGATTCAAATTTTTCCCCAAAATACCTACCCATTAACAAAACTTCGATAAAACGTGTTCCTTTTCCTCCACTAAATTTTCAAGTATAATAATCATAAAGTGCATTCTTATGAATTCAATTTATAATGCATTCGTTATCTTAACATTGTTTCGTTCATTCGAGTCGTATTCTCAAGCGGATGCTTTCCCGTGAGTGCCCTCCCGAAGAGCATTTCATCGATTTAATTATGATGTATTGTCATAATTAGATTGCCGTCAACGGTTTTTCCCGTTACACGTAGAATCAATTAGTGTTAGAAGGACACGGTAAACTATTTCTGCTGGAACGATTAAGTTCGAACATAAAGCAGCAGCAAGAATTTCAAAAGAAAATGGCGCAATAAGAACGGGATCGTGAGCCAAAAAGCTCTAGAGATCAAAATCGAACAGCGTATGAATAAAAAAAGACGTTAGCAGACTGAGAGGTAGTCAGAGAGGTACGAACACATCAACATTTTTAGCTGCCCGTCAGAATGAAAAACTCTCGCTGACTTAGCAAATTAAGTAGGCGGTGTAAACAAAAAGAAAATCGAGTAAGCCTTTTTTTCTAAAGCTCAGCTTTATAACATCCAGGTGTACTCAATTTGTGAATGCTTTTAATTTAACTCAGCAGTCAAAAATACAATTTGCCGACATTTTAGTTGACAATTTTCTATTATCGATGCTGTGAGCAGCCTAGACTGAAACACTTATAGCTTTTTCATTGAAGATTTCAGCGCGAAGAAATTCACAAAAAATATATTACCTACAATTACTGGAAAAAATAAAAACAGTAGTAAATACTTCATGAACATAAAAAAGTAGTCAAATAATAATTTCGACGCCGGCGATGGAAAGAAAAAGCAATCAAAGATTCAAGGGCGTGCTAACAAATCAGCGCTGAGGATAACGGAAATGGGAGAAATAGGAACGGCTTGTCAGTACTTTGCGGCTTACCTAAAGGAGTTTGGCTTCGGGTCGTTTAGTATTGTGCACGCAGTCTGCACAGTTTGTGTGATGAAAGAGGTGAGGAAGCGTAAGGTATCCAGTTTTCTGTTTAATGATTAGATTTAGCATGTTTTAATCCGATACTTTAACTCACTATACAGTTTGCCACGTTCGCATTGCTTTACCACCAAAATGTATAAAACTCAAAATCATCTCAAACCTTTGAAACTCGGGAAAGCATCTCCAAGTGTAAAGACCAGCTTACTAATATAGTCAAAGTGTAATAAATTTATTGTGAACACATTCTTCTTGAACCACACTCTTATTTACCCTTCCGCTAAGGGGTAACCTTTCATAATTTGTATGACTGGATAAATAACTATATTATAGCGACGTGATTGAGATTATAAATAGATTGATATGTTTATATATTTGTGGGGGAAAAAGAAACAATTGTATCTAATAAGCTAAATTTTATTGAGCTAACGGAACATAAATCTGAATTATATTCTATAACAAACGTTTGTTATATAATGACAAGTCCAAATCGTGGCTTTGTTTTATATAAGCTATTTTGATTGCGATCGATGTTTTATTTCTGAATATAAAATATTACAATCGTTAGAAATTTTATTGCAATTATAAATATACATACAGGGTCTGAATAATAAGTAATCGGCCTGACCTCAGGAAATTTTTTATGGGCAAAATATGCACAATTTTTCTTTAGAAATCTTCAAAGTAGTCCCCGTTGGAGTCAATAACACGCGGATACCAGATTTTCCAATCCCCGAACGCTCCCTGGAAGTCGCCAACCTCGATGCTGTCAAGAGCCCTCGTCGTAGCACGTTGAACGTTTTCCAGAGTCCCGAACCGCGTCCCCTTAAGGTGTCTCTTGATCTTGGGGAAAAGAAAGAAGTCCGCTGGTGCCATATCCGGGCTGTAAGGAGGTTGTGGCAACATTGCCTTCGACTGTTTGGCCAACTGCTCGGTGACGAGCAGGCAGGTGTGCGACGGAGCATTGTCGTGATGGAGGATCCTCGAATCGGCAATTTCCGGACGGACTCGGCGAACCTCTCTGTAGTACTGGCCGTTCACAGTTTGGCCGGGTGGCCCAAATTTCTTTCTGAACAATGTCTTTCACGTCAAAGAAAGCAATGAGCATCGACTTCACCTTCGATTTGCTAATGCGTGCTTTTTTTGGTTGTGGTGACGCCGGTGTGTGCCACTCCGAACTCTGCCGCCTCGTCTCAGGATCGTTTTCGAAAACCCACTTCTCGTCTCCTATAATAACGTGGTTAAAAAACTCTGGTTCGGTTGCTCGATCCTACGCTCCATTTTCACTCCGAAGACGTAACTGAACACGTACTCCGCTCTCGCTCGATGCTATCTCTCCAAACGCTTGTAGGCATTTGCTGCAGCCCAGCTCCTTTTACCTACACCCCCACCACCACTACAGCACCAGATACCGGTTAGCAGACACTTTGACGGCGGGGGGCAGGCTCAGTCCGGTTACTTTTCATACAGACCCTGTATTAAGAATATAACTATATGTGAGTACTACCCCGAAAAAGAGATCCTCGTGTTTAATATATATTATATGACATATCTTTAAGGAGAAAAGGAGATAAATACGATGAAAAAATACACCAAATTGTCAAGTTCATTTTCGTAAGTAAATTATTTATGTACTCAATAATATTGCATGTGAATTGTAAATAAATGTACGCAACACACAAGCCATGATATAGAATATGTTAAAGTAATTTGCATTTATTCACCATTTTGTACGTAAATTTTCAAGTATTCGAAGTTTAAAGAATATATAAAATGAATTCTTAACTTCTCTACCTTTCGGTCTTTCCATTTTGATCTACCTGAGAATCATGGACCCGCTTTGCTGAGAGTTTATTTGCTATCCCGAATTGCAACTGACGTTTCTTGCTCGCAAATACGAGTATTCGTCGGCTATATCCGCCTGTTTGCTGTCACGATCTCATCAAGAAATTTGTCATTCGGTACGCGAACGTTCTATGAAACATCACCTCAAGGTGAGGCTAGGCTAGCAACTGAATAACAGATCCCTACCCGAGATCACACAGTCATGTTGTTACAAGTCTCCGTGGCGTAGTGGTTAGAGTACTTGCTGCATAACTTGAAGAATTTTACTTCGATACCCGTTAGCGACAACGAAATTTTTTTCGAGCGATAATTCAGACGAACTAAAAGCTAGTTCAGTTATGGTACGTACTGGTTTAACATCAGAAAATATTGCAACTGAGTGAACGGACACACTGCCTAAGCGTGGTACTGACCAATTCAGCTCTTCGAGTGCTGACACATTCGATCAGGATTATGAGATATTCTAACTATTTCTCAGCAAAGGCCCTAAAGGGTTTGTAGTGCTAGGCAAAACAAATTTTTTTTTGTCTCTCTCTCTCTCTTCGGCAAGAGATAAAAATGTTAATATTTTATTTTTACTGTACCTGTTATTTAAAGAGGTGCATAAATTAACAGTCTGCAAATTTTGTCGATTTTTGCTTTCGTTTAGAAGTAGCGAATAATTTAACATTTGTAAAGGCTCTGCTAAGATAAGCTTCAATTTTCTGATGTTTAAGTAGGACAAGCGGAAACATGCTACGATGTATAACGAAAAAGTCTGTAGACAGAATATTACCGGAAAAATAAACAAGCGTACATAGAGGTTCCAAAATATGTAGGCATTGGTCAAATGCCTTTTTCAAACCTCTGAGTTATTTCAGCTGTGATCGTGCATTGTCGCACCAATCTAAATATTGAAAATGAAAAGATAGTAAGTTTAATCGTCATAAGAATATGCTACGCACCCCATAAAAATGTTATATTTCATAGGATTTATTTTCTAACTCGCTTTATCAAGATTAACAAGAAATGAATCACAAAATCATAAGCTCTGTTCTTATTCTGAGATTAATCATCACAGCGGATTTAAAAGATTTAATTTTTCTTTATGTAGCGAAAACGCCTCCACATAATTTATCAAACTATCAAATTAAATATAATTCCACCTACCCGCGAATGGCTCAAAATCTTTTTACTTTCTCTTTGATTTCTTTTATTTATCAAATCGACCCTATCATCAAAGTCAAATCGAAAATCAAAAGTCTCAACAAGACAGTCAAACACCAGTAAAAATTTTTATAACCTTCCAATTTTCCAGACCCTTTTTTCCTACGCTAAGGTAAATCGTGACTGCAACGACCGTAGACACCAGACACGGTAGCAAGTTAAGCACATGATGCTTGCCCATGATTTCATGATGATGCTGTTCTGGGGAGATGTTGAGAAATTGGTTCCATTAAACAAAGATGATATCCTTTACGAGGATGCTTCATTGAAATAAACGAAGAGACGTTGTATGCTCGAGTAAGGTATGCGCCATCTAGAGAATATTTACTTTTATTACGGGTAATGTATACAGGACCGTATATATCATGGCGATGTGACGCTTTACCCCATTAAAGTCGTAGCAATTGGCCCTGAACTTGAACGACCATCGACCGAATACGGACAAGGATGCTATAAACTTTCCGAAAAGTATTTTATGGATCATATGTCCGAATGTACGTTCTTTTGGAAATTGTTATTTTCAAGTTGAAAATAAATTTCACGAGTGTTTACCTTTGGAGAATGAATACAATGTCCTGAGGATTTCAGGTAATCGGTTCGAGCAATTTATGAGCCAGCTTTGTTTGTTGGCCTCTTAAAAAGACAGCGGTACTCAAATGGAAACTTTAAAACTCAATTCTAATATATTAACATGTCCCTGCTTTTGAATATTTCTTAGCTGTTCATGAATATGCAATTTAAGTAGGCTTGCGCGTGCTGCTACAAAGTGGGTTTTGTAGCTATCCTAGCAATTAAAACAACTTTTTTGCTAAAATCAACCGGCGATTTCAATAAAAATTCCATCAGATGCAGACCATATCCTATAAAACAATAATTTATGTTAAATCTTTAGGGTGACTTATGTAAATAAAGCGTTATAATTCATTCTTCCATTCGTTTCACCGCTTTAAAATGAAATCGTTCAAATAATCCATAAAATAAAAGGGCTCTTTTATAAATATAATCCAGTTGTCACTTTGTTCCGGACTAGATAATTTTGCTAAATGTTTGGTCAATTAATTAATTATGAATGCAACACTACTTGTTTTCCTGGAATTTCAATAAAATTTATGATTAAAATTTTAATTCCTATTTGAAACAAAACAAGTAACCACACATGTTCTTATAATTCTAAATAATTCATAGGGGTGTATCTTATTTGACTATGATGCGATTGTTATGAAAGTTTCAGAGCCTAACAGTTTTATACCAACGTAATTAAGGTCCCATTACAATTTTTTCGAACAAATTGCAAAGTTACAGTATACTATCGCTTGCATACTTGAATAAATTTCGACTTTGGAGCATTTTGCTTGCCCTTTAAATCATACAGAAGTAAATATTTTAAATATTTAATTACGTAGAAGGATAGATGAAAGGCAAGTAAGTTATACACCACAGTGCATTAGTTGTATTTTAACAACGCATTTCACTGCCTACCACAAGACAATCCCGCATTATTCGGGATTTCACTGCATTTTATGGCGATTCGTTACATTTTAATGTAACTTGGCGTATTCAAAATCATATAAGTGTATTGAAAATATAAGGAACCCATAGATGTGAGAGAGAGGATACGAAATGCATCGAGAGAATTGAAGCACTTTATCATGTGGCGTGAAGTTGGCGCGTTATTAGCTGTTGATTCGAATTTCAAATAAATTTGACGTGACGTCTCCCACTAATTTTCGCATCTTGAGCTAAATCAATTTCCCGTGCAGGTTTTCTAACTTGAACGATATAAAAGATTGAACATGACTTACCCTACGAAGGATACGTCCCTGACATGCTTCCTAGAGCTGTTTTTACAGTACCACACGCGTCACTACATTTTTCATTTTTCAACACAAAAACACTCGCGATCCGTAACAAACTTTTCAGTTTGGTTAATTATCACATTTGCAACGCTTTTGCACTAGTTTCAACACGGTTTATCTTTAAAAAATTGTTTTGTGTACAATTTTAAATTCAACTTGATTAGACGTTTCCCATCAATGTTCAATTTTCACAAATCATATGTTTTCAGTCATATGGTTGATATTTTGTTGATAATTCGGGGGTTAAGGTTTAAGAGGAGTGGGATTTTCGTGAGAGCAACTAGAGAGCCACTTGAATGTGTGGATTCTCTAGCGGGGTGAAATGCAGGGGGATTTCAATTCGCATGCGAGAGGAAGACATGTATGTAGTAATAGTACTTCACTCACGTATGGATGAAAATAAGCTCATTTCGCGTCCATTACTTTATATGTCTTTGAAGGAACCTATATGAAAGATTTAGCGTTCCCTAACTATTTTCTGTACAGAAATGACAGAACAACAGGCAGAGGAGGCGGAACGGCCATTCTTGTGAGAAGGAATGTGAACCATAATCTCGTATTGACACCTACGTTATAAACACTAGAGGCTACTGCAATTCAAGTGTGGACGGATTCTTTTGAATTCATGGTAGTCTCGGTATACAGCCGCCCGAAGGCAGCTACGCTCATTGAAGATATTAAAAAACTTCTGGACTTTCAGGGTCCCATACCCCTTGCCGGCGACTTCAATGCCTTTTACCGAAGCTGGGGAGCTGTGAGAAGCAATCGTGCTGGAACTGAGTTAAACCGATTCATCACAGATAATCCACTAAGCCAGCATATCCCCTACGAACCAACACATTACGGCTACCGAAATAGTTATCCTCTCGATATTGGTGTATCACGTACCTTTGAAAACGATGTACGCATCGAAGTCCTCGACGAATTTTCATCCGATCACAAACCGGTGCTCTTCTTAATAGGAGGAATATACATAGATGAACCCCTACAAGTAAAGAAGAAAACTGATTGGTAAGCTTTCCAAGTCGCACTGGCTAAAGAAACCATTATTCAAACACCTGAAACAGCCAGCGATACAGAGAAAATGATAGAAGAAATCACAGACAAAATAATACAGGCAAAAGAGGACAACACAGCCACAACTCTGACAAGGGTGACAAACCCCTATGAACTCCCTAACGACATCAAAAATTTAATAAGGAGGAGGAATCGAGTTCGGAGAAGGGCTAGGAACACAGGTGATCCTAGATTACGCCAGGAAGCAAATCAAATTACGAACAAAATACGTGATCGGATATCGAAATTCCGCAATGAACAATGGTGGAGCTTCTTGCAAAGTCTGGAGCCTGGGAGCGATGCTTTCTGGAGGGTTTCCAAATACTTTCGTATTAAAAACAAACTTATAATACCACCAATTCACGGCCCTTACGGTACAAAATTTGACAGTTCTGGTAAGGCGGAGGCCTTCGCAGATACTCTAGAACAACAGTTCTGTGAAAATTTATCCGATGAGGAGTACCTTGACGAACACGAAGACCACGTCAATTGGTTGACCAACAGGCTCATGAGGTCAGACATTACAGACTCCGATCTAATACAAAGCACCTGTCTTCAAGAGGTTAAAGACATCATACAAGTACTGAACAGACGAAAAGCACCGGGATTTGATTTAATATCAAACACCATGTTAAAATGGCTCCCGGATAATATTCTCGATGCAATAGAAGCGATAATTAACGAAATTTTCCGCTTGCGAAAAAACCCCAAAATATGGAAATCGGCAATAGTTATTGTTCTTCCAAAGCCTGGTAAAAACCTCATGTTCCCACAAAACTGGCAACCCATTAGCCTATTATCCTCTCTGTCGAAAATAGTAGAGCGGGTGCTACTAAATCGACTAACTGAGGTTGTTACCGAAAAAGAAATACTTCCAGAAGAACAATTTGGCTTCAAGCCATTACACTCCACAGAACTCCAGCTTACTAGGGTGGTCCAACACATTAGAATAGGGCTAAACCGCAGGAAATCAACGGGTTTGGTCATGTTTGACATAGCCAAAGCCTTCGATAAAGTCTGGCATGCAGGACTTATTTACAAAATGCATGAATCCCAAATGCCACTGCAGCTCATCCAAATCATTGGCTCCTTTCTAAAAGGCAGATCATGTCGTGTCAAAACTGACAACCACCTCTCAACCATGCGGCCAATTCAAGCTGGAGTCCCACAATGATCACCCATCTCCCCCATACTATACAACATCTTTACTGCAGACCTACCTCGGCTGCCTTTGAATGTCCACATGTCCCTATATGCCGACGATACTCATACGAGTACTCATCCAGACAAGCAAGAGTCATCACCACCAAACTGCAACTCTCCATAGACATACTTTTGAAGTATTTTCGCAAGTGGAAGATCAAGTTAAACTCAGACAAGACCCAGGCATTATTTATAACCAGAAAAAGACAACAACAACCGAAAACTTTGACTGTAGAAAACGAAAATATTGCCTGTTCAAGAACAGCCAAATACTTAGGACTGACATTCGACAACAAACTCTCCTGGACCGACCACATTTGCAACAAACGAGGACATTGCTACAATGTACTATTCCAACTCTTTCCACTTTTTAAGGCTAAGAAACTCAACATCAAGAACCGTCTGCTGATCAACAAACAAATAATACGACCGACGCTACTACAGGTAGTACAGCCTTCTACCAGATGACAAAGACCAACAAAAAGGCACTACAATCCATCCAAAACAAAAGCATTCGGCAAATTTTCGGAATCCCATGGTATGTTGGAAATACGGACATATACAAGGACCTTAGAATAGAACCTGTCGACATATTCGTACGTGACAAAGCACTCAAACTGCTCGACAAAGTAGACAACCATCCTAACACTACCCTGAGAATCCTAAAACGCAAAGCACTACCAAAAGAAACTTATCGAACTATCCGCGCTACCTTCAAGAAAATATAATTGACAATTATTAGAATAGCACAATCTCGTTAATAATGGTGGGCAAATAATTGCTCACAGATAGAAGGGAGCTAGGGTGCTAAATCGTACCAGCTCCAAGGAAAACGAGTCCAAGGAGATTTAGCGTTTGCAATTAGTGACCACTTAAAGTCTAGAACTTTGAAGAGGCATAGTATAAGCAACTTTCAACCAATTCACGTTAAAACTGGGGTTGATTTAAAGTTTTAAAATTCAGTGCTCATTTTCAATAAAATGTGTACTGTATACTGTCCAAAAAAATTTTGGGTACATTTTGCCTTCCCCTGGACCCCCTAATTCATAAAATGATTTTTTTATTTCAGATTCTAAAAGTTCTAATCAAGACCTTTCATTTGATACCCCATTTGACTACCTTTGATTAAAAAAATTAAAAAAATTTTTTAAGGGCCAATTCGTTATTAGGGGGGACCCCCCTCAAAAAATTTTTAAATTTTTTATAAGGCCTTAAATTTTGAGAGACCATCATTTCTGACCTTTTCACAAAGTTTGAGCATTCTAGCTTCTATAGTTTCTGAGGAAATTAGCTGTGACGCACGGACAGACGGACAGACGGACGGACAGACAGGTCGCGAAACTAGTAGGTCTTTGTAAAAATAATTTTTACAAAGACCTAAAAAAACACACACAAGCCGCGAATAACTACGAATAATTTATTCATTGTCATTTAGTCACCAATACGTGGACGGCTCCATCCTAGCTCCACTAGCCACAACATATGTTGCAAGTGAGTATCTTCATTGGATTTATTGATCTCAAGCTCAAATTTTATCTTATCAGCCTATAAAAATCATATTTAATCAAGACACTGTCAGAATAAAAAAATGCTGGTTCATCCCCCACACACTAATGCTTCTAGAGGAATGAAGTCATCTATAGAGAGGAACGGCTGTGAACCCCAGGGATTTTTACTCACAGTTACAGACTTTGTGATCTGGTTTCGAATTAGTTTTAAAATGAAAATGGCGACTATCCTTACCTTTGGAGGTTGATAAGTTCTTTGATTCGATATTAAGTGCTTTTAATCCATCTCAGTCTTTTTGAACAGACCAGCACATCTACGAATAGATTTGAGGACCTCGCAGCAAAAAGGGGGCAGACCCAATTTTTTATCAATTACCGTTTGTTTGATTGAAAACAAGCGCACTGTAACAAAATTAATATATGCCACCCTATTCCGTTTTGTGCAAGAATGCAGCAGATCCGGACCTGCCTCCTTTTTGCAACCAACGATTCGATTGCATCATCTGGGACAATACAGTGCATGTTTTGAGTTTGGCCCAAACGGATAAACGTTTTGTTATGTATTTTACAATATATATATGCTTTGAATGTGTCAAGAGTGCATAAAATGTGTGAGTCCGAACCGTTTAGTAGTGGATCGTCTACTATTTACCAGCCTTCTGAACACGACTCAAGTGGTGATAGAAGTGATCGTGATTTGTCAACATTCCAAAACCAAACTGGTGCAGACAACGACAAAGGTATGAATAATTCGGAAGAATTTGATGTAAATCATCTATGTCCATCAACGAGTGGTGTAATCTCAAAAAAAAGAAAAGCTGTAAATATTTCACAATGGAAATGCAATGTTATAAAGAAGGCTATTGCTACTGGGAAAAGCTATTTAAACTATAAAGGCCGCGAAAAGGGAGAAAGAAAAACAGGACCGGATTGCTGTTGCAAAAAGTATAAATTTGTTGTTCAAATTAATGAAAATATGCAAAAATTTTTTAATAAATTGCGAAAAACTTATGTGCAAAACGTATAGTTGGGAGGTCTTATTAAAACTGGAAATGTTAAAACGGAGAGACAAAAACTGGTACGAGGAAGAAACGGAGTTGTTCATCGCATTTGGAAAAAGAAACATCCAAGTTTGTCGAAATGGCTTTGCATCTATCCACGAAATCTCTAAAAAGCAAGTAGACAATATTTCTCAGAAGTATCGTGACCCTACAGTAATTATACCAGCAAAATTAAAGCGTGGAAAACTTCAAAATCAACCAAATCGTATTTCGAGTGATTGAGTTTTAAAGTTGACTCTCACATTAGAAGTTTTCCACGACGCGAGTCTCACTACAGCAGAAATAAAAGCTCTCGTAAATATATATCACCTGAATTAAATGTTAGAAGGATGTACGATTTATGTTTGAAGTAGAATGAGATTAGCCTCGAAGCATCTGCTAAGCCAATCCTTTGATTTTTACTACAGATACTTGAAGCAAAATTTTAAATACAGCTTTGAATCATCACGTTCAGATACATGCAAGAAGTGCAACATGTTGAATAACAAAATAAAAGATAAGACATTAGATAGTGATGAAATCCGGCAATTACAGGTAAGAAAGAGTCTCCACCAAGCCAAAGCTGAAACTTTGTTCGTTGATTCAAAAGAGATGAGTCAACTTGCTATTTCTGATGACAAGTGTGAGGTGTTAGCTTTTGACTATCAGCAGAACATGCAGTTACCTAAAATTGCAGCAGGCGAAGCATTTTACAAACGTCAACTTTGGGCATATAATTTTTGTATCCACTCAGCAAAAACAGGCATCGCTCATTTTTAATTTATACGGTCAAACCATAGCTCGAAAATCAGCAAACGAAGTCGTATCTTTCATAAATCACTACAGTGATAACGTTTTATCAAGCACAGTGATAATACTGTATTTATTCTCGGATAATGCAGCAGCACAAAATAAGGACTTGACATTAGTTCAGTATCTGTATACTCTGTTTTGGCGTAAGAGAGAAGTTATATAGAAATAAAGACTACATTTTTACAACTTCTGAATATTCGGATTGCATTAAGCTAGCATCTGAAAAGTTTATAGCTGTGATTGCGGACCAAAACATGATTTTGAACTTTAGTAAAAATTTTGAAAGTCATTTTAAAAAAGCTATAACAAATGTAGAGAAGGTACGGTTCAAAATAACTCAATATCGAATGTTCGAAAACACTAAAGACCACATTCAAAGTATTGCAATTAGTATTACTATTGGAACGCCTTTGTTTTATAATTGACGACGATCAAGTTGAATTTGACTTATAAATGCATAATTTTTGTTAAGCATTTGTTTGTTTTTTGTTCTTCTTTAAATTGGTTTATCTTCCACAAGGTGATTAAAAGTTCTTGAATTAAAAAAAACCTTATAACTTCCCAACGGGAAAACGAAGCGCTTCGAAATGCCTTAAGAAGCGCTTGTTCTGAAGCACTAAAGCGCTTACTCTTCATACGAGTGTTCATTATCATTTTAGCATTTGATGTCCGCAGAAGTAAGCGTTTACCTCTAGATTACTTCGGAGCGCTTTTGAAGCGCTTCAAACTAAGGCAAAAAGAACGGTTTGGAAGCGCTTTTGAAGCGCTTCAGAATAAGCCAAGGAAGAACGGCTTGGAAGCGCTTCTGAAGCACTTCAAACCAAGGCGCAGAAGAATGGTTTAGAAGCGCTTTTGAAGCGCTTCTAAAAATGCAAAGAAGGGCGGTATTGATTCGTTTCAGAGTCTCATCTGAAAATTTTTAGACAGGCGGCAAGTAAAATTTTGATTTTTTAATTTTAATCTGAGAAATGTCATTTATTTTTTTTTCACTTTCTTCCATAAATACTTAAAAATTAAATACAGTAATACAACTTAATACTATATATTTATGAAAGAATTCTGTTGTCTGGTTGACAAGAGGCGAGTGTAATTATTCTTTTTCTTATTTTTAACACTACAGCCCCTCTCGGGCCTTCGCTTAGAGATGGTTAGAGTATCTCATTTTCATAACTGTATTGACATTTTCGGAAGTTGGTTTGGTCAGTACCATGCTCCATGTGATGAAATTGATCTTTTCTTGCTGTAAAGTCCTCATCTGTTCTTAATGAAGCAACTGATGTAGCGTATGTAAGCCGATTATTTTCTTTTCAGCAGTTTGCGTGCATTTAGAGCGACCTTTACTTGAAGCATGACCAACTATTCCTACGATAAAAGCTCTTGCAGGCGCATCACAAATAATGGCATTTGTTTTGAAAGCAATAGGGATTCCGTTTATTAATAATCCGACACTGTTTAAATGTTTTAATTCTTTCACAAATTCTAACAGATATTCATTAACTTTTTCCGGGTCTCGAGGACCAACATAAGCACCTATGAGGAACGGTTTTCTATTTAATTTTAGGAAGTTAGATATACATCCCAATGTAGGCCAAAGTTGAGCTCCACAACTTTTAAAAAGTGGCAGGCCATCGATACCTATGTCAATTAGCAAACATGTTTCTTCTCCTGTTACAGATATATTTAACATTGCTAAGGCTTTTTGCAGACCAAAATGGAAGTATGTTCCTGGAGGTAGTGTGAAGATTTCAATTTGTTTATATTTTGTCTAATAAAGTTTTACTTGATGATGGTACATCTCGTCCGGCTTGTTTTATTATTTGCAAAATTTCATCGCAGGCCTTGCGCTTTGTTTTGTTTTCAATGGCCCAATCTCTTATTTTTTCGGCTGTTGTTTGATTTCCTGTCTGATGCCCACGCTCTGGCGGCACATTTTCTTGCATTATGATAACCTGATCATTAGGACTGGCATCTCTTATTTTTTCGGCCGTCGTGATCAGTAGGACTGGCATCTCTTATTTTTTTGGCCGTCGTTAGATTTTCTGCGTGATGCTCACTCGTCTTTACAGTAAAATCAGACTCTGTTGCATTTTCCTGCATTGCAATAACATGATCAGCAGGACTGGCATCGTTCATTAAGTCACGATTTATATTTGAGTTTTTGTTTATATATATTTCACGCGCAACTAAACGCCTCATATGTCGCTTGCTGACGCCGCAAATTAGCCGCTTCATTTTCAATGAAATTCTAAACACAAAATGTTATAGTAAGCAAAATCCTTAAAACTTTCACAAAAGAATATCCATACAACAAGAAGCGACTTTTTTTCCTCTAACCTCACAAAATCCCATTCTTTAGGTGGAGGTAGTGCAGTGCTGCATTTTAAAATTATTGGAAATCGATGAACGATAAAAAGATTCAATATTCGACCTGTAAAGCCGAAAATACAATTTTTTTCATTACTAGGGCCTTTAGCATCTAACCAAATACATATTTCCCTGTTCGGCTAGGATGATTTCTTTGTAATCAATTTGTTGTAAAGGATAGCAAACCATCGAAAAACGGACACTTTGGGAACAGACTTAAATTTTGCATTTTTATCCTGCTCATGGAATAATTCGCTACCTAACTCATGCGCATAGGTTGTGAAGGTTACGAAAAATTTGGGTAGAAATGGGAATTACGCTTCTTGTCATGTATATCTAGACTTTTTACTTACGTTTTTATCTCAGCAAAAAACTTGGCACAATCACATTAAAAATGTTTATTTGACTACCTTGTCTTCTCGCGCACTTCAATAAAATGACCACTTTCCAGGGAAAGCGCTTGGTTGATTCTGCGCAATTTGTTTCGTTACAGGACAGGTCCTGTAACGAAGTAAGTTGCGCAGAATCAACCAACCGCTTTGAATTCGCTTTTAAATGAAGCGTAAACAAAGCGCTTCATTTTCGCTTAATTTAAAAGCGCATATGAACCGCTTGGGGACTTGTGGGCATGCATAGAAAATCAAGCGCTTCAAATTCGCTTGTTGATGAAGCGACAACGAAGCGCTTCGAATGCACTTCCTATACAAGCGCTTCTTAATTTGCCCGTTGGGTTTGTATTTTACTATCCATATTACAATATAGGGTAGTATTTCTCTTGACCTTTGGTGCAAAACGGAAGCAGATCCAAACTTTAAAAAATCGTAGTTATTCTTAAACTTATTTGTATAGCTCAAAAACTTGAGTAATATATGTACAAATGTTCATATTATTTGATATCATTAGCTCCAAAACATAAATATATTATTCCATTTTTAAAAACATTTTTCTTTAATATCTAACAGTTTTGAAATTAGGACTTGCCTCCCTTTTGCTGCAAGGTCCTAATTTCTACCACTCTGACTATATCATATTTTATATTCATACGTGAAAGCTGATACAACCAAAGCCTTGTAGCAGATAACTTTATCCTTCTGATCGGTGTGTCTGGAATGAAAATCTTCAAAGGGACATCACCACTTTTTAGGGTATTGTAAAATTATTTTACAATACCCTATTAGTTTCGCGTCCTGTCTGTCCGTCTGTCCGTCCGTCCGTCCGTCCGTCCGTCCGTCCGTCCGTGTGTCACACCACTTTTTCTCGCAAACTACATAAGCTACAAATATAAAATTTTGTAGGTAGGTGCAAAGTGACGCCCTCTTCAAAGTTCCACTACGAAAAAAAATTTATAAGGTCTTTAAGGGGGGTCTCCCCATATAGGGGAGTTGCCCCTGAAAAAAAAATTTTCATCGCATGTAGGCAATATGGGTATCAAATGAAAGGTCTTGATGAGAACTTTTCAAAACAGGTCTTAAAATGACAAATTTTGCTTCGAGGGGTGCAGGGGAAGGAGAAATGTACGAAAATTTTGACCCGAAAAATCTGAAAAAAATCACGAGTATAGGCCTTTATGAGTACAACAACAACAAATACGTGAGAAGTCGAAATTCACTCAACTTTGTTAGTAATAGTATGATTTATCGATTTTATGTTTTCTTGAATAAAATCTTAACGGATCCCTTAAACTTAATAAAATTCAGTGCACAGATGATTATCAATTAGATTAATCTGTCCTGAAAGTTTCATAAAGATCGAATAGTTTTTAATGAAGTTATAGCGATTTGAATTTTCCTGTATTACTATGGAACAATATGCGCTGAATTACTATGGAAACATATGGCTATGCAACAATATGCGCTTTTTACTGACTCAGATACTACAGCTTTGCTAGGATTTGCATGAAAGTTTCAGGAATGATAGGTATCATGAATTCCTTTGAGAATTGGCTCAGCTAGCGGTATTAGTAATCGTAAAGCAAAATAGTGGCTGTTTTAAATGCGAAGATTGAATAATTTTGAGTTATTTTGCCCCAACTTCAACGTTTAAAGCGCATGTTTTTAACCCTTGATTCAATTTAATGAATGGCTGAAGATGAGTACCTACAATTAATATTCATACGTGAAATAAGTCGAGGAGGCAGGAGAGAGCTCCTAGCAAAAGGGCTTCGTAACCATTCTAGGATTCGAAAAAATAGGCCATGAATCGATGATTACAGCACAGGGGAGTGGCCGCTGAAAAAAATTTCATCAAAGGTAGCCAATATGAATATCAAATGAAAGTTCTTTATAAGAGCTTTTCAAAACAGTGCTTGAACTGTCAATTTTTCCTTGACAAGGGCAACAAATACCTTAGAAGTCGAAATTCAATCAAATTTGTTAATAATAGTACATTTTATAAATTTTGCTTTTTTGTCTATAAAATCAAGATGTGACCCTTAGATTTCCCAAAATCTATAGTTTAAATTTTCTGAAAGTGATTGTATATGGTTCGAAAATTTCACAATAATTGAACAATAAACAGCTAAGTTACAGCCGATTGAATCTTTAACAATTACAACAACATTAACACGTGATACTAGGAAGATACACGCTTGCAGCGGACCGAGACACTACAAATATGTAGGAATTTTGATAAAAATTTTAGAAATTTTTAGTAATATCCATGTGTTATCGTGACTAATCAAGCGACGAGGTCAATACAAATTAATTAATAATTAGAAATAAAAAATTTAAGAAGCAATGGTAAATTTTTTCACCCAACACTGAGCAATAGATGAAATGGCTCCGTTGGTAATAAAATCATTCATCTTAACTTCAAAGAATGCCATCGTTATGAATGTATCGATGATGAAGTCATCTCCACAGTTTTCCCAAAATTATCTTGCCCAGATCGCGAGGAAGCTGACACAAAAATTGTTCATCATATATGTAAAATAGAAGATGAAGAAAATATACTCATTCGATGTTCTGATACAGATGTTCTTATTATTATGCTTGGAAATATGGATTACCTAAAAAATATAAATGTAAAAATTTGGATGAATATTAGCACAGGCAATAACCAACGTTATATTAACGTGTCAACTGTATACCAAAAAATTGTTCCAGATATTTGCAAAAGTTTACCTGCACATCACGCCTTCACGGGATGTGATTATAATCCAGCATTTTATAAAAAAGGAAAAATTAATCCGTTTAAGCTATTGATGAAATCCGAAATTTATCAAGAAGCTTTCATCAATCTTGCCAATGTAACAGAAGATATAATTGATACTGACATTTTTGCAACATTAGAAAAATTTGTATGCCAAATCTATAATATAAAGAATTGTGACGACACAAATAGCGGACGATTCGAACTATTCATGAAAAATTCACAGCTGAAAATATTGATGAACCATTTGAAAATAAAGTTAATGAATTCGTGCATGCCATTTGCCTCCATGTCAAGCTGAACTCCACCAACACGTATTAAGAAATACATCGCTTCCATTTGGAGTCCAAAAGACAATGGATGGGTGTTAAATGATGGTCAGTACGACTTTCACTGGTTCGAGGGAGATCAGCTACCACCTACAGTAAGTGATGCTTTCGCTAACAACAATATTGATATCGAAGTAGATGATGCCAATATTGATGGTAAGTGTATTTTTGTACAAATTGCATACATATTATATACATATGTATATATATTGTTACATGTACAAATAATTACATGTACAAATAATTCTGCGAGCTACTGTCGCAATTGTTTTCATAATCATTAAGAACGTCAACAAATGAATTTACTCGAACCCACGAGAACCCAACAAGCATGATCAACATCTGCAAGTGACGTCACTCCATTCATTAATTTGCTCGAATCTACCAGGTACCTCTCGGTAGAACATTCGCCAATGTACGAGAAATGGGTGAATAGGTAGAGACCCTATATAAAGGCGAGCTGAATGAATGGGGGGATCATTCATTCGACCGCGGTAAGAACTGCGATAGTGCGTGGGAAGTGATTTTCGTAATAGTGAAGTGATTTAGAAGACAATTGCGATAAGAAATTTATGGACAAGTGTTAGAATTTTAATAGTGAAAATTAAAATTAGTGCAAGTGTTAAACTGATTATTGTGCATATTTGTGATCAAATAAACTCTTTTAATTTAATTTAAAAGATATTGCGTTTTCACTTTCCCGGAACATTAAAATTATAGGCCGCGAACCAACAACACGCGACAGTGGTGTCAAGAAGTGCGAAAGAAAAATTTTGAAAGTGAATATTTGAACATTTTTATAGTGCACAATAGGAAAATTTAAAGAAACATTAAAAATGCCACGAAGCTCAAACTTAAAAATTAATGAATTGACCATGTCGGAGCTTAAGGAACAGTTGGAACAGCGAAAACTGGCTACGCAAGGTACAAAGGCCACACTGATTGCACGCTTGCGTGACGCAATTGAATCGGAAGGCGCGTATCTGGATTCGGGTGAGCCCTCAGATGCAGAAAAAGGTGCAGAAGGTAGTGAAGCAGAAACAAAAAACCAAAGGAACCAGAAAATGAGCTGATGCAAATGTCAATGCTGATGCAGCAAGAGCAGCGACAACAGTCGTCCAATTTAACTACGAAGCTAGATGAACAATCAGCGAAGTTAAATGAACAATCAGCGAAGTTAAATGAACAATCATCGAAGCTAAATGAACAATCAGCGCAGCTAAATGAACAGACATCCAGTTTAGCTGCGAAGCTAAATGAACAATCAGCGCAGCTAAATGAACAGACATCCAGTTTAGCTGCGAAGCTAAATGAACAATCAGCAAAAATGGACCAACAAGCGATTGAAATCAAGGCGGATTTGCAAAAACAGTCAACCGAAATAAAAGCGGAGCTCAGTAGTCTCAACAGCCAAATTAAATGTGTCGAGGAAAAGGTATACCAGGTCGAGGAGAGAATCAACCTTGAGATCAGCCAGGTCGAGGAAAGAATCAACCATGAGATGGAAAAAGTGAAAAAGGACTTGGAAGCAGCGAAGGCAGCAGTAACCGCCTCACCAGTCCCACTTATAACCGCAGCGCAAAGCTCATCTAGAAATGCGCAAGCACCAATATTCGACGGGCAAACGGTCTGGACTATTTACAAAACCCAGTTTGAAGCAGCCGCTCGCATAAATCACTGGAATGAGCAGGAACGAGCAACTGCATTGATTCTTGCTCTAAGAGGCCCAGCTGCCGAGCTGTTGCAGACGAGCCCCGTTGAATTACACGTTATGGAGGCGATCATCTAAAGCAGATTTATCGGTCACAGCTAAGGCATCGGGTGCAGAAGACTGGTGAAACCTTGCAGCAACTAGCCCAAGACATTGAGCGACTAGCACTTTTGGCTTACCCAGCCTACGACCCAGAACATCGAGATGATGCAGCGACAGAAGCATTCATCAGCGCACTAAAGGACCCGGAATTGCAACAAGCCGTGCGTTTAGCTCAAAAGCAAACGGTTAAGGACGCATTGGCTTACAGTCTGAACTTTGAGGCAGCAAAAAATGTGACTCGTACCACTGCCCGGGTTCGTGAGGTAGTGACAGACGAGTGCAGGTGTGAACGCGTGGGAATTGAGCGAGACCCGCATGTAAATGGTGCGCCTAGATGCTGGAATTGCGGAGAGAAGGGGCACTTGCAAAGAGACTGCAAGAAGCGAAGAAAACCGAGCTATTGTCCAGGGTGTGCAGCTAGGAGGAGATCCAGACCGAGTCAGGGGCCCAGAATGGAAGTCCTTCAAACAGAGGGGTCGGGAAACATGTAAGAGCCAACTTCGTGGGGCAGAGGTTGACTAGGAGGATCGACGTCCCCAGCACCACCATCACCGTGTCAAGACTACATCGTGGAGAAGCGGACTTATGCCTTCCGGGTCAAATTGACGGAGAACACTGCACCATAACAATCGACACTGGTGCAACCCGATCGATTATCCGACCAGACATAGTTAGACAGCAACAACTTCGCAAGGGCAGAATTTTCTCACTACGGACAGCTACGGGAGAAACTGCACCTGTTCATGGAGAGGTCAACCTTCAGATACAGTTGGGAGACCTCGTGTTCCGACATAATTTCTGGTCGCGAACATTATGGATGACTGCATTCTCGGAATAGATTTTCTGCGACCACATGGAATCACGTTGGATTTGGGCAAACGGGTATTGAAATGGCAGGATGTCGAAGTACTGATGGAGGATCCCAGCGTCCAAATCCCCAAGATGAACGTAGTGGTATGTACTGACACTGATGTACCGGATTCTTCCGAAAGCATTGTATGGGCCAAGCTTGATGGTGATTCTGGAGACCACCGATCTTATCTGATAGAGCCAATGAAGACATACGCATTGCGCAGTTTGATTGTAGGACGAAGCCTTGTAAGATCTTTAAGGAACGGATATGTGCCAGTTAGAGTCCTTAACACCGCAGACTCAACCATGAGCATCAAAGCGGGAGAAGTCATCGGCAGCTGCCAGCCTGTTTCCACCATCACCTCTTTGGAAGCTACTCACGACCATCATTGGAAAAGGAGGCAAGACACAGACAAAGCCCGGGCAATATTGAAGCAAGTCAAATTGCCGGTGCAGCTATTCAAACGAGCCTCTGATCTGGTCACCAAGTACAGTGACATCTTCTCAACAAGCCCGGATGACCAAGGCCGAACGAGTTTGGTAACTCACGTCATAGATACACAGGGAGCCAAGCCGATTCGACAAGCACCAAGACGTCTCCCTATAGCCAAACAAGGAGAAGTGAGCGCGCTGATCTCGGACATGGAAAAACAAGGCATTATCGAACCTTCTGTAAGTCCATGGGCCGCGCCTGTAGTTCTAGTAAAGAAAAAGGATGGTAGCACTCGTTTTTGTGTCGACTATAGGCAGCTTAACGACGTCACTAAGAAAGATAGTTACCCGCTCCCACGCATCGATGACATCATGGACACTTTAGCCGACGCAAAATGGTTTTCTACACTCGATCTCAAGAGTGGCTACTGGCAGGTAGAAATTGACAAGAAGGATCGAGAGAAGACCGCATTTTCAGTTGGGACCGAATTGTGGCGATTCGTGGTCATGTCGTTTGGGCTTTGCAATGCTCCAGCCACTTTCGAACGCTTGATGGAATACGTGCTACGTGGTCTAACCTGGAAAACCTGCTTGGTGTACCTAGATGACATCATCTTCATCGGGAGAACGTTCGAAGAGCATGTGCGGAACTTAGAAGAGGTTTTCTCCCGACTGCGACTGGCAAATTTGAAACTTAGTCCCGACAAGTGTACCCTTTTCACAGCTGAAGTAAAATACCTGGGACATGTCGTATCAGCAGAAGGGGTCAAAACAGACCCTGAGAAAATTGAAGCCGTGAAAAGCTGGCCAACACCAAACAACAAGCGCCAACTACGAAGTTTCCTGGGTCTGGCAACCTACTATCGAAGATTCGTCAAAGACTTTGCCAAAATAGCTAAGTGTCTCCATCAGCTAACCGAGAAAAATCGTCCGTATGTCTGGAATGAACAATGCCAGACAGCCTTTGAGACCCTGAAGGAAAAGCTATGTGAATCACCCGTACTGGCGTATCCGAAACCCGGAAAAATGTTTGTAGTTGACACCGATGCAAGCAACGGCGGTATTGGAGCTGTACTCTTCCAGCAGATCAATGGCGAAGAAAGAGTCCTCTCGTATTACAGTCGAGTTCTTTCAAAAAGTGAGAGGAACTACTGTGTGACCAGGAAGGAGCTATTGCTATAATAGAGGCCACCAAGCAGTTCCACAAGTACCTATATGGCCAGAAATTTGTTGTTCGAACGGACCATGCATCGCTGAGATGGCTACTTAACTTCAAAAACCCCGAGGGACAAGTTGCGAGATGGATCGAAAGATTGCAGTCATACGACTACGAAATTGTTCATCGAAAGGGCGGAGTTCATGGAAATGCTGACGCCCTATCTCGTCGCCCATGTCCAGCTAACTGCAAGCATTGCCGACGGATTGAGGAAAAGGAACCGCCCGTTGATCTGCGACTGATAACGGCCGAATTTGATGAAGGTTGGTCATCGGAGGAGATTCGAAATGCCCAGCTAGCCGATGAAGACATCGGACCATTGCTCGTATGGAAGGAGACGACTGGGCGACCGAAGTGGAAAGACGTTTCAACGCATGGCGCAACCCTGAAAAGCTATTGGGCACAATGGAACTCCCTTCAGGTGGAGGGTGGCATACTCAAGCGGAAATGGGAAACGGTGGATGGCAGCTCCTATAGGATGCAAACTATACTTCCCAAAAGCCGAATCCACGATGTGGTTAAGGAAATGCATGAAGGATCCTCGGGAGGCCATCTTGGTGTTAACAAGACCTTAGCGAAATTGCGGGAAAGGTTCGACTGGCTCCACGCTCGAGAAGACGTAGAGGACTGGTGTCGCAGATGCACAATTTGCGCTTCCGTCAAAGGCCCAAAGCGACGACTCAGAGGACAAATGCAAACCTATAACGTGGGGGTACCGTTTGAAAGGATTGCTGTTGACATCGCAGGACCCTTTCCTGAATCTGAATGGGGAAATCGATACACGCTGGTTGTAGCCGATTATTTCAGCAAGTGGCCCGAGGTCTACCCCATTCCCAACCAGGAAGCAACTACTGTAGCTGAACAGCTAGTGTTAAATTGGGTCAGTAGGTACGGCGTACCTGGCGAACTACATTCAGATCAAGGCCGAAACTTTGAGTCACTAGTTTTTTGGCGAAATGTGCGAGCTGCTCGGAATACGGAAAACGAGGACAACACCGCTGCATCCCCAATCCGATGGAATGGTCGAACGTTTCAACGGCACGCTCAATAAACACCTGGCCAAAATGGTCGACGAGAACCAAAGGGACTGGGACTGACATATCCCACTATTTTTGATGGCGTACAGAGCCGCCGAACATGCATCGACCGGCCAAGCCCCAGCCAAAGCCATTTTTGGAAAGACTATTCGTTTGCCAGCCGATATGAAGTTCGGAACACCCCCTGAGAAACCCCAAACGGTCTCGGAGTACGCAAGTGATCTAAGACAACGGTTGAACCAGATACATCGGACAGTGCGAAAACACCTCGAATCGGCTACTGACCGCATGAAGACCAGGTATGATCTAAAGGCTAATTCTACTGGCTTCCAGCAAGATGACTTGGTGTGGCTTTATAACCCGCAACGGCGAAAGGGTAGGTCTCCAAAGTTGCAACATAATTGGGAGGGACCATACCGAGTTACAAAGCGAATCAACGACGTCGTATACCGAATACAGGAACATCGTAAGCCGAGAACTAAAATGAAAATCGTGCATCTGGACCGTCTTGCCCCATATTACACCCAGGGAGAATTGACTACAAATAGCGACACATCTTTTTGGGGCGAAAAGAACTGAGGTGGGGGCAGTGTTACATGTACAAATAATTACATGTACAAATAATTCTGCGAGCTACTGTCGCAATTGTTTTCATAATCATTAAGAACGTCAACAAATGAATTTACTCGAACCCACGAGAACCCAACAAGCATGATCAACATCTGCAAGTGACGTCACTCCATTCATTAATTTGCTCGAATCTACCAGGTACCTCTCGGTAGGACATTCGCCAATGTACGAGAAATGGGTGAATAGGTAAAGACCCTATATAAAGGCAAGCTGAATGAATGGGGGGATCATTCATTCGACCGCAATAAGAACTGCGATAGTGTGTGGGAAGTGATTTTCGTAATAGTGAAGTGATTTAGAAGACAATTGCGATAAGAAATTTATGGACAAGTGTTAGAATTTTAATAGTGAAAATTAAAATTAGTGCAAGTGTTAAACTGATTATTGTGCATATTTGTGATCAAATAAACTCTTTTAATTTAATTTAAAAGATATTGCGTTTTCACTTTCCCGGAACATTAAAATTAAAGGCCGCGAACCAATAACACGCGACAATATCAAGTCGTAAAATATTAATTATTATTAATCTTGTTCACAAATGATGGATTATTATGTCCTCAAATTTAGTTAATAGGAGATTAAAATGATGCTGTATCCATTGAGGATCATGGCGACCAATATGATAGTGCACACGAGGATGAAAACTATTAAACAACTTAATAATTCCACAAACATAAATTTTGTATTTTTCAATTAGTATGATAAAATTTTTCCTAAATTGCATATATTCAACTTCTATATATTTTACTCTCCAATAAACGCTCTCACTCTAACCCGCAGGTTTCCATATTACTGTCTTACTTGCACTCGCACGGATACGTTTTTCGCTCTAGCAGACTGTTAGTGATGGAATTTCGTTCTGGCATTGTATGTTATTAATTGTTTATTTATTTTATTTATTTTGTCAAAATTTGAAGACTGATGAAATGACAAAAATGGATTTTTTTTATAAATATTTATCGCGTTCTGTGAACAATTAGACGAGATGTAAATGCTCTGGCAAAAATTCCATGAAGACAAAATACTGTCGAAAGTAATTTCCTTTAAATTTTATGACAGATACTTTAACTAAAATGAAACTTATTTCTTACCCTCCTTAAAATTTTAGGGTAGTTTACCCCGGCCACACAGGGCTGCTAGAAGTTGCTTTTCATTTTTAAGTAGGTATAGAAGATTTACTGTAGAAAGTTTCGTGACTTTTGAAATGACCACCTTAAATTGGTCACTGGCTCTTCCTCTATAGGGAACGTATTCTGTAAGAGCTTATAAACTGGTCCATCTAACAAAAACATATCCAAGGCTTTCTCTATATCAATGAGACACGCTCCAACACATTCCTTATTGTTCAGTTTACAAAAAATGTCTGAAGTCACTTCCGCTGTCGTATGTATGGTCGAATATTCGGCCCGAAAACCAAACTGGCAATTCGGCATAAATTCGTATTTCTAAATGTGGGTATTCAATACCTGGTTTAGTATTATTTTAAACACCTTGCTTATATTAGGCAGCAAACTAATTGGGAGGTAGCTTTTAGAGGTTGAAGACTCTTTTCCTTTCTTCAAGATTGGAAATACTTTTGCCATCTTTCACTCATTTTTGACAAATGTACTGTTCAATATGTTGTTAAACAATTTGCAATAATTCCTCATAGTCATGTCAGGCAAATGACACAGTACTATGCTGGAAATACTATCAATACTACATGATCTCTTACTGTCTGTCTTGGCGAATATGAAACACAAATCTTAATAGTTCCCAAAAAAATCAATAAAATTTCCCTCGGCATAGAATTGGACGTCAGAGCATCGTTGAATTAAAAAATCTATTAGCTATTCAAGCTTCATACAAAACCGGAAACATTTCCTTCAGCAACTTCTAAAAGTATCTGGCTCCCTTTCCCCGGGTTTGGTAAGCGTACTGTTTCTAAATAAGTTCCAATTGGGGCAAGTGTTTGTAATCCACCATAGATAATCCTACTTCGATCTGCATCCGGGGTCATATTATTAGCTTCGATACCAGCCCTAAATAGTAAATTTATCTCATCATTAGCAACTTTAAGATTCAACATCTTCACCCGATATCTCTTACAAAAGATTCTATTCACTTTCATACAACTATCATCTGGGTCCTGTGGGCTAATACCTATGAATTTCTCTACCCATTAGTTGCTGACTACACTCCTCAAATGTGAACAAATTAAGTTCCAGATATAGTCCACGTACTGTAGTGGCTAGAGCGCTCGCTATGCAAGCCGAAGGCGCCTGGTTCGAATCCCGCTGTTTATAATGAAATTTGTTTCGAGTAATTCTTTTGATATTGGCAATATCATCGCTGATGGAAACGCGATTAAGGAAAAATAGGTATCATAGTTCAAGAACCTCCTTAACCTTCCAAACAGCTCCGGAAAATCCACCACCAACAAACTCAACCATCAAAGCCCAAAAGACTGATAACACACCAGACAACGATCAGATTCCAGTGAATCTAATTAAATAGAGTGGTAGCAGTGTTCAGAAAGCTATTCACAAAGTCATTCAGCACATTTGGTGACAAGAAAATATGCCAAGAAAGTGGAGCCAATCAATTATATTCCCTATCCACAAAAAGCTGACAAGCTACCGGGCGAAAATTATAAAGTCATATCACTACTTCGTACGGCGTATCAAACATTTTCAAAAATCTTTCAAAATCAAGTCGGATCATACACCAACAGTGTTATTGGGGAGTATCAAGGTGATTTTAGAGCAGATAAATCGACAAAAGACCAATTGTTCACTGTCAAGTAGGTACTTGAGAAACGCTGGGAGCTCAACATAAATGTACACCAAATTTTCGTTAACTTTGAGTAAACATACGACAGTATTGATCGTAATGTACTGTGCCAAATAATGTTTGGCTTTGGCATCCAAACTATATTAGTCTTTTAAATTACTTATGAAATTCTTTGAAGCTACCTGATTGAATTGCTTATTAAAATAATTTTTTCTGAAAAATTATTACAGAAGAAAAATGTGAGAAGAAGGTGATTTCGACGTGTGTAGTAATTCTTATCGGTCCATCACTCTTATTAGATACACACCGGTGATGGCGACCATCATACTTCAGTTTATTCACCTTTATTTCTTGTTTGTCTAGTTTTTGATATTTCGGTTGGCTTAATCAATTTCCCAAGGGATAAGATACACAACCTGATCTCCTTAACTTCCTTCTTGATTTTTCATAACTGGTTATCGTTGATCATTATTTTTAAGTTTTCTGCATCGTCTGTGGACCACTCCTGATCGAGTTTTTTCTTAGGCACGACAATCAACTAGCTGCTAATGATCGTTCTTTTGGGTTCTCATAATCATCGGACTCCTCTATACCACTGACACTGGAGTTTTCTTGACGTTCTTCCCTTTACATTTTAATTATCGAAGTTACAATAAGGTAGTCGATATAAATTGTTTGAATAAATTGTTTTGATGATGTGATAATAACTTTTTTCCAATTCAGAAAAAAAAAACCGTTGGCACCATTAATCAGAAAGGACAATTTCTCGTAAGCATCTCTCATTTCAAAAAGTAAGTAACAGTTTGTTCTAATTTGCCACCACGTTGAAAGTGAAGCGATGTTTAAAAAAATGTATTGTTGCGTAAATACTTCCAATGTAAGCCGTTCCAAATGATTCTGTGTAAGCACGAGAATGTTCAACACTTCAATTGCTACTAAAATAACGAATTTCACTTATTTTTTGAAGTTTGGGAGCCGCCTTTTTTTGAATTTATGCATTTTATTTTGGATTTTTTTCAAAGACATCTGGCTATTATTGTGCCAAAACTCGTTCAAATCGGAGTTTTACTCTAGACAAGTCAACATTATTCGTTTTATTAAAAATGGCAGCTTAAAAACTTCAATTTTAAATTTTCGTCTATTTTATGTTTCATCTAATTTTGATAAATTTTTGCAGAATATAAGAAAACAATCCACCAATACACTATCATAAGCTTCATTAAAATCTGTTCAAAATCTGATAAAATCACATATTTGAATTATGGAGTATCGTCAAAATAGTAGGATCGCTAGATGTAATCATTTTCTGCTTTTGCTTTTCGCACTAGAGCCCCTTTCAGCCCTTCGTTCAGAGATAATTAGAGTGCTTCATTATCTTGATCGAATGTATGAACACCTGAGAAATGTCATATGGTCAGTCGCGCTTTGGCCTTATGCCCGTTCACCCAGCTGCGATACGTTATGATTTTAAACCAGTATGTACGAGTATCATAACTGAATGGGCTTATAGTTCGTTCGAAGAATCACTCAAAAATAATCTGGACTCAACTCGGGACGCAGCGAATACTGTAACCACTAAATTTCATGAATAATTTTCTATCTTAACTTTAAGTTTTATAGCAACCAAGTCAAAATTGTGACGCTAAGAAGCTTTTGAAACCTGAAATTCAACTAGCCGCCGTTTAAGCTTTCTTACCTGACCTCTGATATTATTTCATTATTCTTTAGATACTTATAGTTTTTATCAAACTCTCGAATTTCATTAACATCGTTTGAAAGTTACATAGGAAAATCGTTTGTGTATGACTCTATAACTCAGTTGCATTAATAATTTTACTGAAAAATTAGTTCGCATAAGTAGAATAAATTCAAATGATTCTCTCACTTCTAAGCATGGTGGCCACCATCACCTGTGCATGTCTAATTAGAGTGATGTCCTGATAAGAGCTAGTGCGCACGTCAAAGCAGCTTCTTCCAACATTTTTATTTGCTAATAATTTTGCAGAAAAATTATTAATACAACTCAAGAATATGGCTGCGCACAAAGAATTCTCATAAGTAATTTGAAGTTATCGGAGCCATCCGAAAAACAAGATCGATGCCCGCACGATGCAAAAACCTCAGTGTATAGCAAATTATCGTATAGATTAACATTAAATTGATGTAAAAATGGTCAAATGATCAATAAAAAAGTTTGGAAAAGATCTACAATATGCAATTTTTGCACGTTTTTCGGCATTTCAGCCACCGTCATTTTGTTTCAAAAGGTTCGAGCTTGGAACCAAATAGCATCCAAATCTAAGCTACAGAACAGAAATCACGAATTTTTGCTATTTCATTTTTGCTCGGCTCATTTGGCTGGTTAAAACTTAGCCGAAATGTTTCTTCAATTTACATTTCCCCTAGAGAAATTCACCTAAAAAAAGTAACTTCCAATCTACGTTTATACGCAACGAATGTGTGACGTAGGATTTTTAACATAAAGCTTCATATGAATATTGAAATCGTTTCTTGAGATAATTCCTACCAAGGAAAAAACATCTTCCCATTTTTTAACAAATTTTCAACTTTCGCTTTATAAAATGCTTATACTACTTATCTCGAAAGCGTTTTTTATCGTATTTCATGATGGCTGTCGAATCCGGGTGAACATAACCAATCAGTCATATTACCCAAGGAGTTTCACTAGGCTTTCTGGTTGATATTATTCTATGGACATGATCCATGATACGCAACAAGTGTTACCAAGTTGAAGGCTAAAAATACTGCTAAGAAGAGTTGTGCAGTGCTTGCACGTAATCTATTGTATTTTTCATTTCCTAGAAGTCAAATTTACGAGTACAAGCAAGCAGAATAACATTTAATTGAACATATTACCGATTAATTTAAATAAATAGTAGATAACAAAAATCACGGATTTCTATTGAATTCGCCAACACTTCAGATCAAATCGCTGTCTATGTCAATACTTAACAGATATTCAATACATCATAATTAAACAACACTTAAGAGAATTAATTGGACACCAATTGACATTTGATTGATTAATTTTTCGTTCATATTTGAAATAATATCAGTGTCAACAATTCAATTATCTATTGAACGCTTGGTTTACCTCACGTAGAAACGTAAGCGGAATAATGCGAATGTTAGCTGCAATGTGAGTAATGCTGTCTTTGGTAATTATTGGAATTCTCTTTGATAATTCTCTAATATAAAAAGTAGACATGTCCTTAGTTCCGTATATGGTTTCAATTCATAGTGAAGAATAGAATGTAATATATGATTGCGGAGATGGAATCTTTGGAAGAAATTGTTTCACTAATTCAAACAATACAAGGCAAGCTACGAGTATTTACAAATTATACATTAGTTTAAAAACTCCTTAAAAGAAATATTTGCTGGTATGCATCAATATACTTTGTGTGAATAAACATGACTTAATACGAAGAATTGTGATTTTTTTTTGCGTCGTCGTATGTTGGCTTAAGATACTGAGGGTTAGTTTATAGGTCTTTTAGATTTCCATAGTTTGAAATTCTTTGTTTCCTCCATATCTTGAAAAATGCGATACTCTGAAGTGAAGGTATCAATCCATTGAGGTAAAGTTAAACAAGTTGGGTAGACAGACCTATGCTCATGTCAGAAGGGTTTTGTACTCAACTTACAAAATGCAATAACCAGCAACGAATAAAATCATGAAACATGTCAAAGACGATTTTATTGGAGAAAATGTGAAAATGGAGGATCATACGTTTATTAACAAAGTTGAAAGAATTTTGACTTCTGAGGTATTTGTTATAGTTATACCCATAAATATCTCCTTTGATAATTTTTCCAGATTTTTTAGAACACGGGTGTCCATTCGCGAAGAAGGAAACACATTTTTCATGTATTTCCCCCCCTATGCCCCCACTGAAGCAAAAACTGTCAGTTTAAGAACTGTTTTGAAAAGCTCTCATAGAGAACTTTCAATTGATACTCATATCGGCTACCTTTCATAAAATTTTTTTTCAGGGGCCACTCTTCTGTACTGTAATCATCGATTCATGGCCTATTTTTTTCGAATCCTAAAATGGTTACAAAGCCCTTTAGCTAGGAGCTCTCTCCCGCCTCTTCGACTTGTTTCAATTGTATGTACTCATCTTCATGATATCTATCACTCCTAAAATTTTCATGCAAATTCTAGCAAAGCTGTAGTGTCTAAGTCGGTAAAAAGCGCATATGGCTCCATAGCCATATGTTTCCATAATAATACAGGGCATATTGCTCCATAGTAATACAGGAAAATTCAAATCGCTATAACTTCGGTAAATACCATTAGATCTTTATGAAACTTTCAGAAAAGATCAATCTTGTAAAAAGTCATCTCTTTGCCAAATTGAGTTGAGTTTAAGGGTACCGTTTAGATTTTATTCAAGAAAACAGAAAATCGATAAATCACACTATTACTAACAAAGTTGAGTGAATTTTGACTTCTCATGTATTTGTTGTTGTTGTACTCATGAAGGCCTACATTAATGATTTTTTTCAGATTTTTCGGATGAAAGGTGTCCAATCGCGAGGGGGGGTACGCGGAAAGTTCCTACATTTACCCTTCCCCTGCCCCCCTCGGTACTTATAAGGCAATTTTAAAACTTGTTTGGAAAAGACCTCATTAAAACCTTTCCAACGACACCCTACTCGACTACCAATGGTGAAAAAATTTTTTTGAGGGGTCACCTCCCTATATGGGGAAACCCCCCTTAAACGCCTTTGAAAAATTTTTCCACCTTTGAACTTTCAAGAGGTCACCACTTCTGACCTTTCTACAAAGTTTCATGGCTGTAGCCTCACTAGTTTCGGAGAAAAAGTGCTGTGACATACAGACGGACGGACGGACGGACAGACGGAGACAGGTCGTGATTGCAATAGGGTTTGGTATTTTAGTACAAAACCCTAAAAACATAGCAAACTCTTCAACGATCGTTGCAATTTGGCCCAGTTTTTGAATTTTAATATGTGATAGGCGTGACAGACATAAAGGAGATACGAGCATATTCCACATGAATTTTTAATGAAAATAACCATTTTATGGGCAGAGTTGCAGTTATTCATTAATATAGTCGTCTCTGCGGGTGAAGTACTTAATAAAGTGATTTTGCAGCATTTTGATACCCTATCTGTAGTATGAAATGTCCAAACCTTCGAAATCTCCTTCTACTTCGTTGCACTACAAGGCCTTCGCTTCCTGCAACAAGTGCTTCCAACTGTCTCGGTCCATTGACCACATCCTTCAATTTTGAAATCCGAGCAGTGATTAATTGTTTCCGTTGACCGAGTCAGACCAGCGTTTCCTCGGTTTCCTCACTGGTCTCGGTCCTTCAGTTCTCCCAACGAAGACCTTGTTGGGTATCCGTCGTTCGCCCATACGATTTATATGGCAGACACATAGTCGCTTCCGCAGTCCTGCAATCGTTGTGGCTTCTGGTTTGTCGAAATTTGCATATAGCTCATAGTTGTATTGAACTCCCCATTGAACCCCATCTAGTTTCACGCCAACTATCTGCCTCAGGTCCCGTCGCTCAAAGGCATTCAATAGGTTTGCTGATACTTGGGTTAGAGTCCATGTATACTTGGAGCTTTGTTTTTCTGTGTATGTAGCTGGTCTTCAAATTCATCAAAACCGAATAAAAAATGTAATTCAGGAGCTGTATTCTTCGGCATATTTCATCTCTCTCTCTTTGCTTGTTCTCATTATTTTGGACGTACGTAAATTCACTCCCATTTTAGGTAAATTTCTCGAGAGAAATTTACCTATTGCGGAGAGTATCATATATATATATATATATATATATATATATATATATATATATATATATATATATATATATATATATATATATATATATATATATATGTATATATATATGGGATCTAAGAATTTTTGACCACGCTAGAGGTTGTAGTTTTGCTTTGATTTTCACCAAATTTTTTGGAAAGGTGTATTGAGTAAATATCTCAGTTAAGTTCGTGAACCAGCTTTATCGGCCGGGCAAAAACAAAATGGCGGCCATTTTAGACGAAAAATCGTGATTTCTGTTCTGACCAAAGTATAGCTTCGATTTGGGTGCAATTTGGTACAAAGGTTTACTGATGTATGTGATGAATCTGTCAATAAAAAATCGAATGTCGGTACAGCAGAAACGAATAACGAATATTTTGTTGCTGTAATAGTGGTCGAAGCGTTCAACAGATTTTCATGAAATTCTGCAGTTAGATAGAAATTATAAGTATCTAAAGAATTACGTAAAAAAACTGGAGGTCAGTTCACAGAAACAAAATGGCGGCCAGTTGAAACTCAAAACTTCAAAGGCTTCTAAAAGTCGCAATTTTGATCCGACATATATGAAGCTTGGTTTCAAGATAGGCATAACTTAGGTCAACAGACTTTGATATTTTGGTGATCATGCATCAAAATGGCGGCAGTTTCAATGTGCGTTTTTATCAGGTTTTTATGGCGCTCTAGCGGTCACGTTTTCCAGCAGATTTTGATGAAACTTAAGATTATGGATCTCTGTACTATGTCCTTGTATTAGGCAGAAAATTATTAAAATTGAATGAAAAATAAAACAGTCGAAAATTTAAAACCCAATATTTTTAGCTGCCATTTGCACTAAAAATTGAATTATTTTGCTCTGTCTAGAGTGAAACTCCGATTTGAACGAGATTCGGCACATTGATTGATGAGGTTCTAGCCCACAAAGATGTAAAAAAGTCCAAAATCAAATGCATGCATTCAAAATGGCAACCCCCAAAGGTCAAGAGGCAAGCGCAAATCGCTATTTTAGTAGCAACTGAAATACTGAATTTTTTTAATGGAAACGTTTTAAATGACATCTTGAACGTATTTATAAATCAGACTATTTTTAAATATTGTAAAATATTTTCAACAATACCCCATAAAATTATAAAATCGCGACTTGTCTGTCTGTCCGTCCGTCCGTTTGTTCGTGTGTCACAAGTTTTCTCGCAAACCACATAAGCTAGAATGAGAAAATTTTCTACGTAGGCCAAAAGTGGTGCCTCTTGAAATTGGCAGTGCAAGAAATTATTATAAAAAGTGTTTAAAGGGGTCTCCCCATACAGGGGGGTGACATAAACATTTTTTTTTCAATAGTCCTCTAGCAGGTAAGTTTCTCAACAGATTCCGATAAAACTTGAAATTATAAGTTATTAAGGCAAGTTAATTTAATTTAATTATGCAAATCGGATGACAAATAAAAAATTTAAAAAATTTACAGCTTAATATTTTTAGCAGCCGTTTTCAACAAAAATTCAAAATGACGGCCCATGATGGTTCAGAAAAGAATCGAAAATGTATATATTAATGGCAATGCAAGTGCTGATTAAACTTTTATGGAAATCTTTTGAAATTAACTATTTGCGCTATTGAACCCAAAAAGTTATCACCTTTGTGTAGTAACCACTGTGAAATGTGTAAACAGCAGATGTGAGAAGGCAAAACCAGTATAAATATGTTTATAACAATTGATTACCCGCCGATTTTCAATATTTGATCCATACGTGTGCAACTCAATTTAATTAGCAAAATATTTGCGCCTCTATGAAGGGTCTCCAAATATGAACGGCGGCAGATTTTTTTTGTTAATAAATACCCATGTAGTGCTACGAAATTGCAGTAAGAAGTCAAGTAGCAGGCAAGCTAAATTCTTTTTCAAAACCTTACACTACATACGAGAAATTTAGCTTTCCGGCTGGTGCTGCCATCGGGGATTTTTGATATTGTATTCACCAAGTGGGACATTTCGGGATTTGAGGTTTTCTTCCTCGACTGCGTCATGAGCTCTATTTTATTTTCATTGATTTGGAGCCCTGCTTCCTTTGCTTCCCTGTCGAGTTTCACCAAAAGTTCTTTGGCGGTTGTTAGGGATCGTGACAAAATGTTGATGTTGTGCGCATAGGGCACCACTTGCGTTGACTAGTATAGTGACGAACATGTTGTATTGAGGAAACGGGGCCTGCACATCTCCCTGCTTAAGTCCAATAGTTATGTCAAATGCATCGGGTTATTAATGTGGGCTTGGGAGGTCGTTAAGGTCATTGTCATTTTGGTAAGACCGACTAATTTGGCTGGGATGCCCAAGCAAAGCATTATTTGATACAGTATGTTACGATCAATACTATCGTATGCTTGCCTAAAGTCAACGAAAATTTGGTGCACGTCTATATTGAACTCCCAGCATTTTTCAAGTACCTACTTGACTATATATAATTGTTCTATTGTCGATCTGCCTGCTCTAAAACAATCTTGACACTCACCAATAATACTGTTGGCGAATGATCTGATTTTATTTTCTAAGATACCTCTTTGATTTTCACACTATAGCTTGTTACCTTTATTGTAGATAGGGGATATAATTGATTATCTTCACCCGTTCAGCGTATGTTCTTGTGGCCAAATGTGCTAGATAACTTTGTGGGTGGCTATCTGAACACTGCTGCCACTATATTTTATAAGCTCCACTTGAATTTCATCACATGGAACCTCTCCGGGTATATCTGTAGGCTCCAATTTTCCGAAGCAGTGCGGAGGATCAAGAAAGTTCTTGAAATATGATGCCCATCTCTCCTTAATCCTGTTTTCATCAGCGATGATATTGCCGATATCATCACGGCAGAGCATGGTCTTGAGCTGATAATATTGTTTCAGGGGTTTCACTATTTCGTATGCTTGCCTGGTGTTGTTGCTTGCTAGACTCACATCGATGCTTCTCAATTGGTCGTCATAGTATCATATTTTCCTAATTCTAATGATCTTCTTCGCACGTCTTCTGAGATTTTCATGATATGCTCTACACTACCTGGTTTTTTTGTACGCCTGATTATTTTTATTTAAGGCATCCTGGCATTCGTCATCGAACCAATATTTTTTTTGCCCCGGAATTGATGTCCGATCATGGCGTATGGTATACAGTGGCGATAGAAGTTAAGCACCGCAAGAAAAAGTCTCAGCTGCGAGGAGTCAGCTGCTTAGAGTGGTGCTGGTGATGGTCGTGGCTGCCCAAGAACACCAAGATGTCATCCTAGTAAACGCAGATGAAATCAAAATTCCTTATCAAATGGTCGAGTATTTCCTGTATCATTTGGGCTGCGTTGCGTAGACCAAGAAATATTCCAACAAATTTAAATAGCCCAAAAGGTGTAATGACAGCTATTTCGCAAATTTTCTTGAAAGCTACTGGGATTTGATCAAATGCATGCCACATGCTTCCTGGATCAAATCCTTAGTGGTGAGCAATGAGGAAGGGTCCAGACGAAAAGGGGCACTGAGTTGATGGCAATCCCCAGTATCTCACCAATGGCTGCCATTCTTGGGCACCATATGTAAGTAGCCCCTAGGCTTAACAAAGGTCAAATTATGCCTGATTCCAATAGGGAATCGATTTTGGCTTTCGCTTTAGTAAGGCGTTTTACCACGAGGCGGCAAAGTCTTGTGAAGGAATATGGACCATGCATAGCTACCTGGTAGTGAATGGGTAGTTTAGTTATCGAAGCCAATTTGACCACGTGAGTTGTTCTTCTTTGCATACGTCTGTATGTACAGCTCTACAATAGTGCCCTCCAAAGTCGATGGCTTCACTGCTTAAGTTATGCACTATTGGAGCTGGGCCAAGGACACAGACTATAGAGAGCCTGGTGCAATTTCCCCAGAGGCATAAGTTACGTAGGTTGATGAGCAATTCAGTGTGTTAGCTCCCGGGCTAGCCACCTGGATGTCTTCCATGAAAAACTGCCAGTGAAATGGATAGCGTAACTTGAAGTCTAAGGTGACCCACGAGGTGCTGAATGTTGTTATGAGCATGTCACTGGATACTTGACTCACGAGGCTTTACTTCCGAAGAAGCCTAGTGATGAGATGCCTTGAAATGATGAAAAGAATGGACCCGGGGTCTACCAGAAACTTACAATAATTTTAAAGCTCCAGTCGCAATTTCTCTGATATGTTGCCGATTATGTCCCACAAGTATAGTGCCGCCAACATTAGCTTTCTGGACGTCTAGTAGCAGTATCTTGAGTTGAAAGGCTGCTTAAAGGGAAAGGCTAAGGATCTGTTTTTGCTGTGATACTTGGAATATTCCGTGCACGGGCCTGGAGTGGGGGAGTCCTGGAGTGGGGGAGTTTGCTTCTCCTTGGAACCCCCTCATAAAATGGAGGTACTCCTGCTGCTTGTTAGTGTCAACGCATGATTGCTGGAGTATCTCGCAAGTTACCGTTACCGCCGGGCGCATATCGTGCGCTACGTCTGATATAGTGCTGACCCCCAGGAAATCATCACTAACCTGCATTTAAGCTAGAGCTTACATGTGTCACAGCAACTGTGAAGTTCATCTGTCCCCAAGCTCGATGCCATCCGATCCGGCTCATAATTACCCCCACCAACATTCCTTGTTTGCCCGGCAGAATGAGACACTCAGGTTCTAGGTCGTCCCCACGATTGTTCCGAGTTCCAGCGTACCGGCTTTCTCCCATTCTCAACTTAGAATTGCCGCGGTAACATCTCCACTTTCCTTTGGGCACTCATACCTTTTCCTCTATGTTTTTATTTATTTTTTATTAACATTTTACCAATTTCCCTATAATTTTTAACCCCCCATCATCTCATTCCTACCCTCTTATCCTATTTTGAATTACAAAAAAAAAATTGTAATATATTAATAATTTTAATTTTCCCACTAACAACACTCCATTCAATATTTCCCATTTAAAAAAATTTCATTCGATACATTTTCCCTAGCAAAACCTTATTCCTTCCTTCATACTAACTAATTTTATTCATTAGCTCCCACTAAAAAATTTTATTTTTCATACTAACAAAAAATTCGTTCACATTTTCTACTAACAAATTTCATTTTCATGCCTATCAAGAAAGATGCATAGTTGAAGTTGCTAATTCAATGTATGGCAAATCAACAGAAGGTGGCTCCGTTGG
The DNA here is from genome assembly GCA_963969285.1 of Odontomyia ornata. Taxonomy (NCBI): domain Eukaryota; kingdom Metazoa; phylum Arthropoda; class Insecta; order Diptera; family Stratiomyidae; genus Odontomyia; species Odontomyia ornata. The sequence continues at coordinate 4,885,292 of OZ017739.1, read as the reverse complement.
TAGTGGCGTGGATTCTCGACCAGGGGTCCGCTGGGACCCTGGGTTCAAATTCCCCGAGCGCAGGAAAACACTCTTATTTGAATATCGGCTAAAGCAATTGTTTCCGTATATACATATATGATGATTTACATCTAACCAAACGCTATCATGGCTATCCAAATCACCATATATACACGTTGGTTGTTGTTGCGCTTGTCGATATGTATAAAGATGTGTGGGTAGTGGAACCGAAGTGTAATGAACTTCAAATAAGTTATCCAGATGCGGCAGCGGTGATTGGGAAGGAAAGGATTGCGAAATTGGTTTCCTGGATTTGGGGCAGTGAGTATTTGGCTTGTGAAGGAGAGTGAAATTCTTTGGCGGTTTCAGGGAAAGGTTTTGTGAAAATTCGGGGAATGAAGGTTGTTTGGAAGTTGAATTTGGAAGTTTCGTGAATTAACTAAACAAATTTAAGGAAAAATTGAATTTTGAGAAGGAAAAAACACAGAACGGCTTTGTGTGTATGGAAGAAAAATTAATTAGTGGGTATGAGAAGTGAAGAAAAAACCAAAAACGACCATTCAAACGTGTGATTTGTGTAAAGTGATTGAGTTGATCATCTTCTGATCATACAGTGAAGATAGGACTTGTGAATTTTCATGTGGGAATCAAAATTTTGCATCAACGTTTTGTTTGCAATAATTGAAGTGATTAGCCATGTTCGTACGATAGAAGAGTGGATTCCGTTATCTCCGACTTTGTACCTTTAATACTAGAATTGCCTAGTGGGTTTAAATTTAACAACAAACGGAATTATCGAATAGCTTATGCGGAAGAAATAAAAGACGAAATTATCGAGATAAATCAAGGCTGTAATTAATGGAAATACACGGGCGGATTAAATATTAGGATGAAGTGGCCGCTTATCTATAATTAAGGAGTATGAACTTAAAATTAATTAAATGTTCAGTGACCCCACCTCTTTTTTAGGGTTTTGTAAAATAATTTTACAAAACCCTACTAGTTTCGCGACCAGTCTGTCCGTCTGTCCGTCCGTCCGTCACAGCAGTTTTTCTCGGAAACGCGATTGGTACCTGTGATCCGAAAAATCTGAAAAAAATCAGGAATGTAGGCCTTGGTGAGTACAACAACAACAAATACGTGAGAAGTCGCAATTCACTCAACTTTGTTAGTAACAGTATGGTTTATCGATTTTATGTTTTCTTGAATAAAATCTTAACGGTACCTTTAAATTCAATGAATGTACTTGGATGTCTATTTATAAGATTGATCTATCCTGAAAGTTTCATAAAGATTGAATCATATTTAGCGATTTTATAGCGGTTTGAATTTCCCTGTATTACTATGGAACAATATGCGCTGCATTCATTACTATGGCAACATATGGCTATGGAACAACATGCGCTTTTTACCGACTAAGACGCTACAGTTTTGCTAGGATTTACATGAAAATTTCAGGAATGATAGGTGTCATGAATATCTTTGAGAATCGGTTCAGCTAGTGGTATCAGTAATCGTAAATCAAAATAGTGGCTGTTTTAAATGCGAAGATTGAATAATTTTGAGTTATTTTTTCCCAACTTCAACGTTTAAGGTGAATGCTTTGAACACTTGATTCAGTTCAATGAATGACTGAAGATGAGTACCTACAATTAATGCTCATAAGTGAAACAAGTCAAGGAGGTGGGAGATAGCTCCTAGCAAAAGGGTTTTGTAACCATTTTAAGATTCGAAAAAATTGGCCATTAATCGATGATAACAGTACAGGAGAGTGGCCCCTGAAAATAAAAATTCATCAAACGTAGCCGATGTGAGTATGAAATGAAAGTTTTCATGGGAGCTTTTCAAAACAGTTGTTAAACTATCAGTTTTTGCTTCAGTGGGGGCAAAGGGGGGAAATACATGAAAAATGTGTTTCCTCCGTCGCGGATGGACATCTGAAATAATTATCAAGTGAGTTATTCATGAGTATAACAATACTTAAAACCTCAGAAGTCGAAATTCGTTCAATTTTGTTAATAATAGTATGATCTTCGTATATCATATTTTCTCCAATAAAATCTTTTTTGACATGTTTCTTGATTTGGTTCGAACTGGTTACTGCATTTTGTAAATTGAATACAAAACCCTTCTGACATGAGCGTAGGTCTGTTTACTCAGCTTGTTTGTATCCTTCGGCGAGCGCTCGGAGATCCACAGAAAAAGAAGAAAGTAAGTAAACAATTAATAATTCTCCTTGTTTTTTTGACACTTTTTATCTGTTACATATCATTTCAGTTTATTATAATTTGCTATTTTTTATTATTCTTATTTGATTTATTTGCAAAAAAAAAATATTAAGGCGTCTGTTTGTTTTTGATTGGTATCTCTTAATTGTTGAACTTGCAGTGTAAATTACTTTTGATAAAATATAACGGCCAGGGTTTGCTAAAATATTAATTTTTCATATCTCAATATGACCTCCCCCTTCCCCGTCCTTATCCCTTCGTGTTAGTTTTTATGTATAAGGTGGCTCAGCACGAGCAGAGGTTGTCCCGTGAGACCCATGGCACGACTAAGCGCTAGCTGGTCTCAGTATGCTACCCCGGGCTATGCACCCCTCTACTGAAACATAACCTCTGCAACTGCGGTGACTTCCATGGTTGTAACAATATCTTCTCCAAGATGTTCTCGTTGTATGAGCTACACACGCCTTTGAAAAGGAGAGTCAATATTCTCCCTCCTGGAAGAGTGTGGGTGTAACAAGCCACTTTTGCATACTTCAGAAAATTTAATAGGCTGGTATTATCCTCAGCCGCTTGAGGGTGGAGTGAAGTCCACGAGGAACTGTTCACCATCACGTTTAACTCTGGCTCCTTTGCAGGATTCCAAGTGCAAGCCCTTTTGACGCTATCCCTGAAAGTCTTCAGGTCAAGCCTATACCACAATATAGGAAGCACTCTCTCTATTTTGGTAGCAGCCACGCTTGGCTGTTGGGGCTTCAAATTTCTTTCAAGGCCTGGGCTTCTACCCGGCTTGGGTATCGTTCCCGAGAAACTGGCAGAAGCTATTTACACTCCTTTTTTGAGCTGGGGATACCTTTGAAGTAAGCTCCTGCATTGCAGAGCCTATTGGTCTCTTCCTGGCTTTATAATAGCCTCCTCTTCACCACGTCTGTCCATGGAACTTCCACCCTCGTTTATCTACATGTCACTGGAAACTTCCTGCACTTGCAGTAGCATCTTGCAAGCAAGTCAAAAATAATTTCCTCCTGTATGTCCCCTCCCAACTTCTCACAGAAACACTGCAAGTCTTTCCACGTGAAGTTTCATTTAGCGGGAGATAGCTCCCCATATTCGTTATTTTCTCTAATACCGACAGATTCTAAGACAAAACTTGGAATACTTTCGCGGGAAAATCAAAGAAAGTAAAAAAAACTGCAACTCTAATTGCCTAGTGATTAAAAGACCAAAAAGCATAACAATTGTATATTAAAAATGTAATAATAATGCTTAAAAGGCTTTAATAATAGTCTTTGCTTATTTTTTGTGTTTTTTCTAAATACTGCAATTCAAATTCAACTCCTTTTGTCCACTCTTATCATTTTACTTGTTTTTCTACTCGTCCAGTTTTTTTTCCAGTGAATTTTTACTAGGCTGATTCTAGTCTATAAATTCACTATTTTTCTAGAGATTATGAGTATACGTAACTAGTATCTGATGATTTCAACTAGATTGAATGCAAAATTAATTAAATTTTATGTAAAAACTATATATTGTAGTAAATTTCACTAGTTTTCTTGTAATTAGGTAATATACCTAAAAATACTGTATATTTTACTGATAGGCTAGTAAACTTAAACAAGAAGCAGTTTTTAATATTATTACATTATAACTAGTAAACTTCTAGTGAAAATAGTATAGGAATACAGTTTTCCTAGAATTTAAAGGAATTTACACTAGCAATTCGTGCATGATGCGAGAATCTAGTGAAACGCGATACAAGTCTAGTTGAAAGTGGCGGGAAGTCTAGTTAATTTTCATATCATCTTGAATTTTCAGGAATCACACCAGAATCTGAAGCTTAATGCCAGAATCTAGTGAAACGTAATATATATCTAGTTGAAGGCAACTAGAAGTCCAGTGAAACATAACAGAATATTGAATTTACAGGAATTTACACTAGCAATTTAGTAAAATGTTGCATTTCAGGGTTTTAAATTGTTTACTTTGTTAACAGATCCGAGAAGTGACGGTTGTGCTTGTGAGAAGTGTTAAAGTTGTATTTTGAGCTAAAGTGTGCTAAAGTTGTATTTTGAGGTAAGTAGTATAATATACGAATAAAATTGTAGTATGAAGGGGATTATCTCGCATCAAATAGTGTAGACGTGATTTTTGGATATATAACTTGCTAGAAAAAGTCTGTGTTCACGTGCAGTTAATCAGTTTGTCACTGTAAAAAATCAAGACTTTGTTTCACATATTTATTTATTTTTCTTACGTATTTGACACATGTAAGTTCATTTGTTTCGCTTTAACGGTTTTAAAATAACGGCTCTTTTAAGAAAAAACGTACAAAAGCAAGACTGAAAAAGTCTGCGTTCACTTCTAATGAAAATAATAAAAAAAAAAGAAAAACAAAAAACATATTTAAATTATTGGTAACTGGTGGCGTATCCTTGGTTCTTTATTACCTCTCTTAGAGCATTTTCGGCATCGAATTGACGAGCTTCGCTGTCTCTTAAGCACTTGTTTTCTCCCACTCTGTGAGAACAGTTTTCAACATTTCCTTAAGTGTTATTGAGTGTTGTCAAATTTTCTTCTCTAACGAATCCCATAAATGATAGAGTTTAGGTCTGGTGATTATGGGGGTGTATGTAGCTGTTTTGAGAGATGATAGAGTAACCAAAGCCTCACTACCTCGGCTGTATGCTTCGGATCACAATCATGTTGGAAGCCAAAATCTGAACCTAAGCCGAGTTTCATGGCACTCTGCCTCAAATTATTTTTGAATATGTTGAGGTGTGCAAGTCTATCAAACATCGATTCGATAAACTCCAACTTACCAACGGCCAGTACTCGCCATATACCCCCACAACGCCCAGGTCAAATGGACTGTGGCGCGATTATTATATACAACATATTAAAAAATCACGACTACCTTATTCAAAGAGAGATAAACTGGACTACAAGACTTACAAAAAGCTTCTTTTGTCAAAGTTTCCTGTAAACTAGAAATGATAAATTTCAAGATTATTTTTTATTCGGAATTTTCAGTACATGTTTGTGATGGATCCTAACAAATTTTTCGAGTACATGATTAATAACGGAGTGCCTTCGGATGTTGCCGAAATCTTGAAAAGTAATTATTTTTAAATTTGATGAAAAAATAGGGGCTGTGAGGTTAATTTTAAGATAGTTTTTTATAAGTAAATTTCAATTTCAAAGTTCATTATTAACGGCTTTTCATTAATCGGCAACACAGTTTGCATTGTTAAAACATTAGAAAAAAATTTATTTATTCCTCTTTAAAACAATGAAGTGTTTAATCTGTTCAAAGGTCGTGCCAGGCTCTTTTAAAGAATTAAAATCCCACTTTATCGGAGAACATAAGGTACCGTTCCATAAATCAAACGCAGAGGGAATTTTTGTATGTGTTGAAATTGATTGTGGTTATAGTTTTTGTACATTTCAAAATTTTATGAGGCATTATAAAAAAAAGCATGGTAAACCTGAAAAAATATGCGCAAATGAAGATCAACCTGTTCGGCTGGATACTTCGAATACTGCGTGCCACCAAGCAAAGGTAGTTAAACCTGTGGGTGGACTAAAGGAGAAAATATATTCAAACTTCGCAGAATTAAGATGTAATATAAATATCACAGAGTCAAGTATTGTCGAATTCCATAAAAAAATTCGGTGTATTGCCAAAGAAATTTCAGACAATTCAAAAAATAAAACTATTGGCTTCTTGACTGAAAATGGTATTCAGTTGGATACTTTCAAAGCTATTCAACTGCTAAATTCCTTTAATTTTGATGACTGCTTTAAAACAAATTCAAGTTTTCAAACTCAATTGAATTACTTAAAAAGGAAAAGTTTTATATAGAGCCGAAACAAATATTTCTAATGTGTAGAACTGAAAATTTATTCAGCAACAATGATGCAACTTCTACTTCTATATCTGAAACAGTACAATATATTTCTATAAAGGATACCTTAATAGCCCTCATTTGTAACGGAGACTTTTTTAATATTATCAGTCATGCCAATACCAAGGGAAAAAATTTTATTTCCTACTTAGATTCAATGCATTTCAAAAGTAATTCATTTTTGGAAAAATATCCCGACGCTATAAGATTTAATCTTTACTATGATGATTTAGAAGTTGCTAATCCTTTGGGCTCCAAAGGAACTTTTCATAAACTGGCAGTTTTCTATTATACTATCCAAAATTTACCCTCGGAGCTACATTTTCAACTTAATAACATTTTTTTGTTAGCAGTTGCTTATAGTGAAGATTTGAAAAAATATGGTTTTGAAAAAATTCTCAAACCATTCACCGACGATCTGAAACATTTGCAGTCTGATGAAGGGGTCCAAGTTATATTGCCAAATAGTAAAGCTTACACGCTCCGTGCAAATCTTATGAACGTTCTAGGATACAATCTCGCAGTTCATGAGATTTTAGGTTTCACCGGACCTTCCTCAAATTTATTTTGTAGAGAATGTAAAGTAGACAGAAAAAGTTTCCATACAGATTACAAAAAGACATTTCCCAACAGAAACGTGTTAAATCATAATAACGAAATTAAACTTATTAAGGAAAATCCCAGCTATATAAAGAAATTCGGCGTTAAAGTTGATTCAGCATTAAATAGTAAATATTTTCACTGTACCACTAATCACACGTTCGATCCCATGCATGACTTATTAGAAGGTATAGTTCAAATGGAAATTAAACTTGTTCTAAGTAAATTTGTTTTAGAAAAAAAATTATTTACAGTTGAAACATTAAATCAAAGGATACAGTAATTTCGATATGGGTATGTAGAGCGCAAAAATAAACCTAGCGCTAATTTTACCACAATAATGTTCAATTCAAATACTAATAAAATTAAACAATCTGCTGTCCAAACTTGGGTACTGTTGCGGTCTTTACCGTCTATGATTTCTGATAGAGTACCCGAATCAGAGTATTTGAATATAACCCTATTGATCCAACAAGTGAAAATGTTAGAAATCATATACTCAGATAAAATAAACAATAATTTGATTTGCGAATTAGAGGAAATCATAAGGTTACATCACACTTTATTTAAAGAACTCTTTCCTTATAAAAAGATGATTAATAAGCATCATTATGTGATGCACTATCCACTATGTATACTAAAAAAAGGGCCTTTACATGAATCGTCTTGCCTTAGATTTGAAAGCAAACACAGCATCCTTAAACACCAAATTGTTGTTGCAAGAAATTATAAAAATGTTCCAAAAAGCGTTGGAAAACGACAAGCCTTGTTGCAAAACTCTTATATTATGAATTCGAGATTCAAAATAAATTTAGTCGATGTAGGTACATCTAAATATATCGAAAAAAATGCTTTAATAAATCATGATTTTGTTCAAAAGAACTACTCTGATTTGAGCTTTGTCAAAATAATTTCTTGGGTAAAATTCAGGAGTGTTGAATATAGACCAAAATTAATAATTACTCTTAATGATGAGCACAGTGCTACAGCGAATTTATTTCCATGCTTTGCACAGATAATCGAAATTTTTCAATGCGGTGATGCAATTTTTTTGGGTTGTAGAAAGCTCAAATTGATAGATTTTTGCGAAGACCTTAATGCATTCGAAGTTAGTTTTTGTAACCACGAAGAACTAGTAGTTCTACCACTTAACGGAATAGCAGATCGCAGACCAAATGTTTTCTGGTATGCATATGGAAAGTCCTCAAAATACATAGCAATAAAATATAGATAATAATTTCATTTTATGTTGTGTTCAAGATGTTTATCCCCACCAAAAAAAATATATTATTAACTGAAATATTAGATATCTTAGTTGTGTGTTAAATTTTATTGTCATTATTATTATTGTTAACTATAAGCTGAAGGTGTCGATGAGGCAATGGCAGGTGAAATAAATGAGAATGATTTAATTGCTCTCAACATCAAATTGGGACCAAGAAAAAAATTACTGAAAGTCCTTCAAGCTTTTAAAAGTAGCGAGGCGATCAACAACGATTTGATGACATTTATAAGTCAGTCAACGCTATCCAATGAAACAATGGTCGGTGAGAATTCTTCCACGAATACTACCGAAACATTGATCTATACGCCGCAATATACCCAGGTAAAAAAACGAATAGAATTTATGGTTCAGGTTGGTTTATTTTATTTCAAGCAAATTTTATATACAGAGTCGAAATTTGGTAGCTGTACTCAAAAACGCCAAACATACAGAAAAAATGGTACAGAAATTACTTGGAAATGAAGAACTCTCCATAAAAGAAATAAACCAATTTAATCGAATATTGGTTGATGATCTGGTAAACTTATGCAGATAGTAAGTAAAAAATAAAATGCCATATCTCATATACATACAACTAGCTCTGTTTTTCTTTTGCAGCTATCCTAAAAACTCAGATAAGGAGAATTTGGCTAGGGCCATAGTCAACACCTTTCCTCAACTAGGGCAATATACATGTCCTGATATCCCCGTACATATAATAAGTGCAATGATAAGCATTCTAAATGAAAGATTAATCCTTTTGTTATAGGCACTTTGGTTCGATTCGAAAGGATCTCCAAATGGGAAAAAAGCAGCCGGAAAACTTGAATTTCGTTTAGAGCACATTAGGCTGTTCTTGTCACCGTCCAAAAAAAGGAGCCAACCGCCGAAAAGAAAACTCTCGAATGACAGTATCAATGCAGAAGTAAGCGTAGATCCGGGCATCGTAAGTATATTCGGTTATATGAAAAATCCTATTGCTATTAAATTCTGTTTCAGGTACAACAACTGAAATGCTTAGCGCCCACAGACGAAAATTTGGAACAAATAGAACTGCTCATGAAGAACACATTTAATACGCGTAGGTTGGAGATTTCGATTTCTAAAATAAACGTATTGGAAAAATATCCAAAATTTTTAAATTTCAAAGGGGCGATTGTATGTTCTTTGATCTTTTTTACATTTAAAACTGTATGTAAATATATTTCTCAATTTAACAGATTAATCACGAGTTCGAGCTAATGTCTTCTCACAGATCAAATATCGATGAGCTCAATAAAATAGACATCCAAAAGCTATTTCAACCTAAAACCGAGTTCATCAAATGCGGTGAGCTTTATTTTATATTTGGATTTATCATGTCTGTCTTATATCATATTTGTTTTTTATTTCAATTAGAAAACTTAAGGAAAGTACTTACATAACTGGAATTACTTCCGAATCGAGGCCTAAAACGCTCAAACGCAGTGGTAGCGAGAAACATTGACGGTTGGGAAAAAATAGTCGTAGAAGAAGAACTGAAACCAATTATTCAGTGGATTAATGTAAGATATCGTACTTCGTATTTTATAATGTGCGTTCGTTAACAAAATCATTTTTATTTTATTGCTTTTTATTAGGTCAATGAAAACGTGGATCAGGGAAGGAGCATGGATAACAAGCAGCCTTATTTATTGTGCAGATCCATTCAAAAATTTAGTGAAACCGCTGAAAATTTTTATATTATTTTAGATGGACACACTATGGAATGTGACAATAATTTTATAAGCGCATTCGATACTTTATTCAAAGCTCATTATGTTTTCAACATAAAGTATGATACTAGAGTGCAAAAATCGTTCAATTTATTTGAAGTATATATGTATATAAAGTCGCTAATGTGAAACCATTGGGTGTTGTTACAAATCTCTACAAAAAAATTCAAAAATAAAAAGTTGTTGTTTATTTTACTTCTAAATAAATCTGTTTTTATTGTGACTTCGAAGGCTCAAAGAGAGTAAAGGAAAATCGGGGAAGTGGTCATTGCTTCCAAAACTGATGCAGGTGGATGGAGAAAAATAGAAATCTAGTAAAATATAATGTATTCTCCATATTTTACTAGATTTCTATTTTGATAGTTATCTGGATTTACCAGTTAATTCAAAATAAATCTGTTTGATATACTAGAATAACATTACAAAGAATAATAAGAAAATCTAGTGAAACTGACAAGAATAACTTGTTTCTCACTAGAAATACAGGCTATTCTTTCACAGGAATTCTAGTTCTTATGAGATAGATTTCAACTTATCTAACTAGATTTCCATTAAAAAATTCAACTAGATATCTAGTACAATTCTTTTCACTGGATTACCTACTAGAAAAGCTAGGAGCTTGACTCTAGTTGCGAATTACTGTAGTCTAGTTGAAAAAAACTGACAGTGTACTCACCTTGCCCAGGCACTTTATCTCCTTTGCTTTTTCCACAATTAAAAAAAAATCTTTTTTTCGCCGAAATCCCATAATTCTTCCGAAATTCCTCCAAATTTTCAATTTCTTCCAAAATTCCAATTATAATAGAAATCCTTCGAAAAATTTAAGCTGCTTGATCCGTGTTGCCTCGACGACTGCTCTACTCAAACTCCCCAAAACGATTCCAGCTGAGCTCGGTCCTCTTTTATAGTTCGCTAAATTTTGTGCCAGACCATCGGCACCCGGGGCCTGTATGGATATCACCATCCTTTTAAAAAAACACTCCAATACCTTCCTTAACTTAATTCCACTACAGTCCTTATAACAGTTCATTGGCAAATCAAATGAATCAGTTGAATATTCACCTCTCTGAAGTATGATTCAAGAAGGATGGTGGATGCATTCGAGTTGGTGATACATATTGACACTTGTACTCAAAGCTATTGAAATCATTATATCAAATCACATATTTAGTCATTTGTATCAATTATTTCAAACACTTTATTTCAAGCGTCAATCAGCAGTTTTGCCAGTGGCTGAATTCAATCAGGATTTCCTCCATTAAGAAGCATCCTAACGATAGTCCAATCAAAACGATCCAAAAAACTTGTTCAGCTTCCATTAAAAAATCATTAACATAATTACTTATAGCCTGTTTATTAGTCGCGTTCTTTTTGCCGCTAACACATAGCTAATGCAAAAACGATTTTACTTACTGAACGCTTAAAAATTAATTATTCAGTGGATTAATGTAAGATATCGTACTTCGTATTTTATAATGTGCGTTCGTTAACAAAATCATTTTTATTTTATTGCTTTTTATTAGGTCAATGAAAACGTGGATCAGGGAAGGAGCATGGATAACAAGCAGCCTTATTTATTGTGCAGATCCATTCAAAAATTTAGTGAAACCGCTGAAAATTTTTATATTATTTTAGATGGACACACTATGGAATGTGACAATAATTTTATAAGCGCATTCGATACTTTATTCAAAGCTCATTATGTTTTCAACATAAAGTATGATACTAGAGTGCAAAAATCGTTCAATTTATTTGAAGTATATATGTATATAAAGTCGCTAATGTGAAACCATTGGGTGTTGTTACAAATCTCTACAAAAAAATTCAAAAATAAAAAGTTGTTGTTTATTTTACTTCTAAATAAATCTGTTTTTATTGTGACTTCGAAGGCTCAAAGAGAGTAAAGGAAAATCGGGGAAGTGGTCATTGCTTCCAAAACTGATGCAGGTGGATGGAGAAAAATAGAAATCTAGTAAAATATAATGTATTCTCCATATTTTACTAGATTTCTATTTTGATAGTTATCTGGATTTACCAGTTAATTCAAAATAAATCTGTTTGATATACTAGAATAACATTACAAAGAATAATAAGAAAATCTAGTGAAACTGACAAGAATAACTTGTTTCTCACTAGAAATACAGGCTATTCTTTCACAGGAATTCTAGTTCTTATGAGATAGATTTCAACTTATCTAACTAGATTTCCATTAAAAAATTCAACTAGATATCTAGTACAATTCTTTTCACTGGATTACCTACTAGAAAAGCTAGGAGCTTGACTCTAGTTGCGAATTACTGTAGTCTAGTTGAAAAAAACTGACAGTGTACTCACCTTGCCCAGGCACTTTATCTCCTTTGCTTTTTCCACAATTAAAAAAAAATCTTTTTTTCGCCGAAATCCCATAATTCTTCCGAAATTCCTCCAAATTTTCAATTTCTTCCAAAATTCCAATTATAATAGAAATCCTTCGAAAAATTTAAGCTGCTTGATCCGTGTTGCCTCGACGACTGCTCTACTCAAACTCCCCAAAACGATTCCAGCTGAGCTCGGTCCTCTTTTATAGTTCGCTAAATTTTGTGCCAGACCATCGGCACCCGGGGCCTGTATGGATATCACCATCCTTTTAAAAAAACACTCCAATACCTTCCTTAACTTAATTCCACTACAGTCCTTATAACAGTTCATTGGCAAATCAAATGAATCAGTTGAATATTCACCTCTCTGAAGTATGATTCAAGAAGGATGGTGGATGCATTCGAGTTGGTGATACATATTGACACTTGTACTCAAAGCTATTGAAATCATTATATCAAATCACATATTTAGTCATTTGTATCAATTATTTCAAACACTTTATTTCAAGCGTCAATCAGCAGTTTTGCCAGTGGCTGAATTCAATCAGGATTTCCTCCATTAAGAAGCATCCTAACGATAGTCCAATCAAAACGATCCAAAAAACTTGTTCAGCTTCCATTAAAAAATCATTAACATAATTACTTATAGCCTGTTTATTAGTCGCGTTCTTTTTGCCGCTAACACATAGCTAATGCAAAAACGATTTTACTTACTGAACGCTTAAAAATTAATCACTAATTAGAAATAACTATATCACCTTGGGCGTGTCGGTTTGTCACACATTCACTTGAGTGAGTATATATTTATTATGCAAGATACATTAGGGAATTATGAGCCGTTGATTTTATCAATAATTGCAGTCATTAATTAAATCTGACCAAATGACCGGCGTCTGCTGCTAATCTACCAGGGGGAGTGATAATGTGCATTAATGCTTGTAGTCACTACTTGCTGGTTTTGATTTAAATTTAGTGGACAAGACATTATTAAAATCAGAAGCAAATTTCAATCTGTTCTGCTTTTAAGTTGGGGCTTGGATGATGCAATGAGAAGTATTTGAAATTCACTATTTCGAAAATGAAATTATAGAAATTGGTTCAATTGTCCCATTTATGTTTTCAGCTTAAATCTTTTGTTAAATTGTTATCTGTGATTCCCCGCCATGAATATTTGATTTCTATCCACCAGAGCATTTTAATTGAGACGGTCAGAAAGCCGGCAAAAGGTCACAAAACTGGAATCTTCTCATCCGTCTTGAAATCTTCGAGGAAGCATTTAAAAAATGTTTTCAAAACTTTTTTCAAGTTTTCTTTTAGAAAGCGATTAGTAATGGACCTGAACAAATTTCTCAAGTTTGTTCTCGGCTTGAAAATTCCGAAGAATCATTTGTTGAGTACAAATTTTACTTGGAAGCAATTAACGAACTTTGGAGTTGTCTCGGCTGATAAATGCTAAAACTCAACAGTTCAAAAGTTTTCTTTTCGGACTGATTCCACTTAAGATTAAAAACTCTCCTGTGTCTACAGTGGAAATAATCTGTAGATCCATGCGGTCCAGAACAACTGGTCCGAACTAGTTGAAAAAGATGGCAAAATGTTCCCCCTTTCAACCATTATCCGTGAGTGCTATTTTTTATTGCTTTACAAAATGACCAAGTTTAACACTCAAGAGTAAAATTAGCAGTTAGAGTTCCAATGTGTTATCAAATAATTGGTTATGCAAATGCTCACATTTGAAATTTTACGATGACTTATCACGCGACCGCGATTAGTCAAGAACTAATTTCAATGGCAAACTTTTGATATTGCGGTCAAATTATATGTTACAGAAAATAGATTGGGTTACATGGTTGCATGCAGGTGCAATTGCTCTTCGTTTCATGCGCACTTCGTTGAAGTTCTTTACTCGTTGTCCAAGAAAAATTACTTGAGAATGGTGATTGCATGTTGAATCGCGGATGTATGCCCACCACACAAATGATGAAATTTTTAATTAATTTGATTGTGAGTTATTAACTGACTTCCAAGAGTTGATTATGGATATCATGAGGAATTCAACGGTAATAGTTTGACCAGCCTAATTTTTTCATATCAAGTAACAACAGACCAAACCTTGATACAGTGTAATGAAAGATTGATTCCCACATCAATTCTCTACCACATTTTATATGAATGGGGACATGACCATGTTCAAATGTTTTCTTCTAAAGTGACGGTCATTATTGCATCCTAGTTCCAGACCACAAACTCAGTCTCTATGAGTGGCAAGGTCGTTTATGTAGCCACAAGTGTATCAAGTAGACAATCAGGATGCCCTCTAACATTTTAAACGCTAAAAGTTTTTGAGATTTCATTTCGCCAAAAATCATCTGAATTGATGGAAATGCCACTCTAATCAACTTAGACATAATCTCAAAATTCTCATTCGGTAACATCAATTACTCACCAGTCTCTCAAGGATCGACGACAACTGGCAAATTTTAACGACATTCTTTGCATGACGTTGTAAATAATGATAATGTTCATCGTGAATACATTCTTACATTTACAATTCAACCAACATCCATTAAGCTGGCTGAACCTTTCATTCCTTCTCAATATTTCTGGGACTCTCTCAAGAAAGAATAGAAGAGAAAGTAAGACATCCTCAAGTACCCTGAAGTGGAACGCTCATCAAAATTGATTTCGGCTATTAATTTTGTTGTGTCACGAGCTTGCCATCACGAGGTTGTATATTTAGGGATTTGCTCCAATCCCTTTGTGATTTTGTAAATTCAATTATTTTTGCATTCAATTATGGTCAGGATACATTCGCGTCGATGGACATTTCTGAGTCGCTTATTGCTGAAGATGAAAAATTTATTGTTGCTAGCTGGGCCATAAATTTCTAATTGGTAAGAAAACGGATGATACATTTGGTCAGGATAATGAGATACTCTATCTCTAAGTGAATGCCTGAAAGGCGTTGCAGTGCTAGTGCAAAATTGTCCGTTAAATCTTGAAATTTATTAACGAAATATTTTGATGAACATCTTTTTCATCCATATTGGCTTAATGGAAGTAAATCAAACATGATAAACATTGCTAAGAGGATCCAAGGTCGAATCCTGTGCTTACCGTGAGTCGGTAAAATATTGAATTATTCCTCCAAACAGACATGGTCTGTTTATAACTAAACATCTGGCCTCATTCACTTTTCAGTTTAGCATCTAATTCTAAAATATTGTAATATTCATGTTCCGCCATCTGAACTTCAAAACTCCACTTTGTGGGCTTCCCAACTTGGTGCTCCAGCCTGGGTAAATCTCATTCGGTCTTGTGTATTTACAAATTAATAATTCATTTCGTCAAGCGCCATTGGTTACAAGCACAAGGCTAAATATTTCACTAGTCTCCACAAATTGCAGCGTACTGGCAGTGTCGGTCGTGGTTGTTGATAGTTAGGGATAATGTAGAGCAACAATCAAGTACAACTTATTCAGCAAGAGCAAATCAATTCAATTGTGTAATTTACAACTCTATTGTGAAGCAAATTAATAGGAATGGTTATCATATAAACTCATAATTCACACAATGCGGCCTTTATGTTGCACGCTACAACCATCTTTTGCACTGGCATGGTCAGTGTGGATGCAATTAGAATCACTGGGAATTTTATTTGTTGATAATATCTGTAAAGTAGTTTGGATCACATATGGAAGTTCAAATATTAATTCTGTTTGAATTATTGAATTTTAACGTTCATCAGTGAGATCATCCTTCATATTCTTTGACTGAGCAGTTATTTATTCATATATTAAAGACAAATGAAGTAAATGTGCAGAATAATTACTCTTATTCGTGTAATAACTTTGAAACCTAGGCGGCAGGAGTATGCTTCTTTCAAAAGAGCATTAGGCGCCGTTAATTTGTATTTCAACTATGGAATCTTTTATTTATTTTCGTCCAAGATCCTTAATTCCATATAGGGTAGTGGCCATCAAAAAAAAAATTTCATCAAAGGTAACCAATATGGGTATGAAATAGAAGGTCTTGATAATGACTTTTCAATACAGGTCTTAATTTGACACTTTTTGCTTCGAGGGGCACACAGGGAGGGGAAATACACGAAAAATTTGTTTCTCCCCCCCGAAATTGCACGCATATGATCCGCAAAATCTGAAAAAAATAATGGAGGTAAGTGTTTAAGAGTACAACAACCACAAATACCTTAGAAGTCAAAATTCGCTCAACTTTATTAATAAAAGTATGATATTCGAGTTTCACATTTTCCCCAATAAAATCGTTTAAGTAACAGGTGATAAACGCGAAGGAAAATATGAAACAAATGAAGAAATTTAAGAAGTCGCGGCACTAAAGATAGTCAAAACTATTTTGTAGCGCTGGATGGACTTGGAGAAGAAATAGAAATAAAAGAAAATGTCGAAGGCAATTCAAATAAAGAAACTAATTTAATTTTATTCAATATTTAAAAAATTAGGATAAGAAACCAACTTGAAGCTCTGCTGGTTCATCAGGAAAACGCAGCAACAAGGCGAAAAAAAATCGTCCATTAAATGTATTCGGACAAAGCGGAAGAAATATTGTTCGGCTATTGGCAGCTGAAAATAAATTAAACAATTTCAAATTCAAAAGAGTTAATGTATAAAAATTAGCTACTAAAACTATATCTCTGGTTGATTTCAAGTCAACAACAGATGCTTTGAATTCTGAGGAGGTTGCACTTGACCTTTACTCCAAAAAGCATAAAATCATACCTTTTTATTGAAGGGTCTGAACTGTAGGGTGGATACCATCGATCTTCATCAGGTGCTGAAGGAAACTGCAGCAAAAATTGAATTCATCACTGTCAAAACATTTGCAATAACAAGACTGACCATCAAAAAGAAGAATTTTCTACTTTATCTGTTACAAATTTTGAATAATAGCAATCCAAGTACCCTACAACAGTTGAGGCACTTGAAATTCAAAGTGGTGAGGTAGGAATGCCCACAGAAAAGAGAAGTCAACCAGTGCTACCGATGTCAATGATTTGGTCATTCGGCTGCCAATTGTGCCTTGTGCTATCGATGTGTTAAATGCAAAGAAATTCATGCCCCGGTAAATGTAAAATGGCTCAGGCAGAGCATAAAGAAAAATTTTACAGCGTCGATTGCGGTGTATTTGGTCTTCCAGCGTTATATCAAGGATACCTTCGATACCAAAATGCAAAAAATAAAGTTATCCCAAAACAAACCCAAGTTCCCAGTAGTGTGATACATTTCAACTTCATCAAGCCCGAGGTGTTATTTACACTTATCGCTAGAGGACCAGCAGATGACTCTATATATAATGTAAATAGTGTAAGTAGCAACGATGAGCTACTTCTTAAAATTGACCAGCAACTTAATTCTTTCTCGCAAAGAATCAAAAAACAAGATTCAAAAATAAACTTTAGTATTAAGCGTTTATATCTTTCCAATGTCTCAAAATAACTTTCCATCCAAACACATTCTCATAGATAGGCTTCGTCTCGTCTCGATCAATGTCGAATCTCTTGCGGCTCTACATTGACATGACTATCTCTTTGAATTCATTGTTAAGCAAAAGCTTCACATCATGCTTTCCACTGGGACTTATGTAATGAATCATTCGACGTCGTGGCGACCACTACCAATAAACCTTGCTGCCATGTGGCTTTCCATCTCATGTTGGTTGTGACGGCTTCACATCCCACGTCAGTTTTAGTAGTAAGTGTCATCCGAGGAAAAGTGGAAGGTTTAGTGGATAATTTAGTGAGTGGCGATAATTTTCCCTTTGGTTCCGTCTCACAGTGCTCTGACCAATAAATCAAAACCGTGTCGTAATACTTGTGGTTGCAAGTTGTAAATCCCTGCGCTCACAACTGGAAATTCCTCTCTCAACGACACAACGGCTGACGACTGCAGAGTTTTCCACCACCTGCTACCCGGGTAAGCGAGTTCACATTCCAATTGCATCAAAACTTGTATCTACACTTAACAGCAGCCCTCATTATCCAATTAGATCATCTCATCGTGCAATACATCTGCGATGACACGACCATATCCTAACTTGTACTGGTGAATTGTGTCATGTTGGAACGTCGACCACTGTTTGGATTGGAGTCGGCAATTACAGTGACGGAAGTCAGTCAACAGAGCACATACTACCACTATCGTGTATACCCACAGTTGGAAGTGCAAACGCAACAGTTGTTTGGCGTGCAGGTTTTCTTCAAGTGGTGCAGTTATTCAACGTTTTATCGGTAACTACATTTTACCGTATTAGTTAAATCTATATATATGTATGAGTATGTGTTCTAAGACAAAATTTAGTTCCAAGCAATAGGGAAACTTTATTGTCGGTTCCATTTGAGGTTTTATAAATATTGTGCAACTTCTACATATAACAGAAATGTTAACACTTTGCAGAGCAACCAAACTGGCGGTTAAAAATCACCTACGAAAAAACCCAGTTATAAAATGATCACTCGATAAGCTGAAAGCAAGAAGGACAAGTTGAAATCTTCGCAATTAGATTTTTCTACCATATTTGGCAAACAATAGATGTTAAAATCTTGTTTGACATTGCGGTTATGATGCTTCAATATCATAAGAAAAGTAAGCCATAAAATCTCAATTAGGGACAGGTTTTTAATCAAAAGTTGAAAAAGGTTAATTTCTTTATAAAGTTTATTTGGTTATAATTCGAGAACGGGACTAGTTTAAATTCGAAGAAGAACTAAAAGATTGCGAGCCAGTATCGTTGATGATAAGAGCATCTCTTCGGTTATTTGTACAAACATTTCAAGTTTGTCCGCGCAGAGATTTTCAAAGTTATTTCAGTCATTCGAAAGGTAGCGATAGACGTCGGGGTTTAGGTGTTTTGTTGAAAAAAGTGTCGTGACGTATCTAGTAGAGAAAAAAATAGAACGCAACTATGAAGTAAACGATTGTGTAAAAAAAACACAACTCATAGACATTCGTGTTCAACTCGAAATAAAACATTCAAGTCATTCAGAATAAGTAAAAGGACATTTGACAAGCCATAGTTTGAATCCAAACGAGAGCTAATTTTCCTTCCATTCTTTCCGGTCACACGGAGAGAGCAAGTCCTCGTATTAATTTGTGCATCCTACTACTATCGAGAGTATAAAATACTACTACTATCGAGAGTATAAAATTTTTCACCGATAAATATCGTTCAAACTTAACATAACATAACAACAATCAAAAACATTTTGCAAAGAGACAATCGTGATCATTTTTGCTTCATATACTTGTAAAACAAATATACATGAGAAATATTATGGGACAATGAATTGAGATTTACTTAAAAGGCAAGAAAGAGCAACTAAATAAGTTAGATATGCAATACTCGCGTTGCAAATTTGGAAAAAAAACATTAATGGTATTTGTAAATATAACATTAATTTCAATGCTTGAAACAAAAGACAAAAGACATGAAAAAGGCCTCTTATATAGAAATTTCTATAATCATATCCCGCCTGAGTCCTTCTAGTTTAGCTGATCCAGCGGATTAACATGATCAATGCCCTCCTTTTAGTGTACTTGTTAAATTTTTGATTTAGAATTGATGATAACAATACTTCGTGCAGAGAGGCATATTGAAACTAATACAATGATTGTGGAAGAATCGCTTCTTAAATACTGGCAACTAAGTCGTCCACATAAGTTACACATACAATAAGTTTTAGTAAAATAACTATACATAATTTATTAGTTACAAAACGATTGTTCACTACCGGAGCGTTAAAGAGAAATCATTTGCAAATTACTTCAGAAACAGAGATACTCGTATATTTTAAACGAAAGTTGCTTATACACTAGTATATATATTTGTGTAACCCGATTAGTGATAGAAAAATTATGTACAAGCGTATTTTAAAGCCTAGCCAAAATATAACACAATATCTATATAAATTTTTAAATAACGGAGTGTTACTAAAAGAATACTGCGCAAAAATATAAAAACCAACGCATGAAATACAAAAAAATAAAGCAAAGCAATTACGAGCATCTCTGCGAATAGCGAAAGACAAAGCACGTTAATACTTAAAAAAATTTTAAAATTTAAAATTTGATGCTCTTACAAATATGTTGAATCGTTGCAACCATCCATCACCAACTTGTAAGACTTTATTGTAAGTTCAGAATTCTGAACTAGGGAAAGAATTCTCGATTGATGTGGCGAAGTAGCTTTGATACGGATTAAGGTGCCTATGTTTACTTTCTTTTCCATTTAAGTTAAGTTGTTAAGTGTTATACATTTTATTTTTCGTTTATGAAATTTTCATGTCAATTATTTTGACTATATTCACGGATAATTGGTTTATATTTGTATATGAATTAAAGGAATGTTTTTGAATAATTTTGCCTTTTTCTTTAGCGTAGTTCTCGTCAGTTTCACGTTAACGTAGTGTATTTTTCGGTACCGGGTCGGCAGAATTCGGGAACGCGAAATGGAGATTAGATTTTTGTACTTTGACTGGATTGATGAAGAAATACGGAGTAACGTAAAGTAGGTTTCTTCTCCGTATGGTTGTGTTTTCGACGCGTTTGAAGCGGGCGTTTAATGCTGGCTGAAAATTGTAAATGAGCGTAATCCATTTTAAGACTCGCGACCGTAATCCTCTCCGATCTAGCTGGCCGACAAGCAGCCACCGCGAAAAAGGACTGATTGGTTGACAGTTTGGTACCATTCGTTGGCACGACTCAGACTTAACGTCTACAACCAATGGGAGGTCGGTTCTAACTTCGTTCGTGAGTTTAGACTTAAAAATCATTACACCTACCTCAAAACATGGTACACCATGACTGTCGAGGGTTTTGGATTTCCAAAAAACGATAGGATAAACGGTGATGGGGTAGGCGGCATCAGGATATAGGATAAAAAATCTTATCGTTTCCAACATATTGAAAAAGTTGAAATCAAAAGCTTTGAATTTCTTGAAGTATCTGTTATCAAGATATCACTGTTAGGGAAGGATAACCTCTTCGTTAACTTGGCCTATGCAACAGGTGGGGACGTTCTCAAGTTCAAAGAGGAGCTCAACTCCTTGTTTAAAAAATTTGAATTGAACAAGCTGCATAGTTATTATATTCTTGCCGGTGATCTGAATGCCCCGTATAGGTCGTAGCTGAACGCAAACAATGATCCAAGAGGTGTTGTCCTGAATAACAAAGAACCAAATTGAATACAGGTGCAATCTACATGCGTCGGAGTTCACAACATACCCTAAGACAACCTCATATTTGGACCTCTGCATTGCTGGCGCTGACTTGAATTCGGCTTTAAAAGTCCAAAGTGGAAGCTGCAGGTCAAAAAGTGACCATAACGCAATCGTAATGGAAATCAATCATCAAAGAGATGATCTCTTCCTCATTCCAGTTCAACATGAAAATCATCGGTTGAATTTCAAGAAAACAGACCGGGAAAAGTTTCAAAAGAAGTTTAATCGGGAGTACCAGAAGCAATGTCTTCGTTCTGATTATGGCAACGCTTGCTCAATAGTTCCTAATAACAGAAATCTTGCTAACGATTAAATAGATCTCTATTTGTCGAAGTTAGAGAAGCTGACGTGGAAACGATTGCGGAAGTATTTCCAAGATTACATATCAAAACAATATGGAAAGATAAGAAACACCAACCATCGCAAGGTAGAAAAGATTGAAAAGCATCAACAATATTCATTGGTGATTTTTGGGCTGCAACCATCCCTCGTTAAATTTGCTGAAATTACACCTGAAGAATGCCTGGAACTTAATTCGCTCATACTTCAGGAGTGAGATTGTTTTCACGAAAGTGAATAACTTAATCCGTAAGAAATTTCGAGTGAAGGTATTGAATCTTGATGACATAAATCTTCTAGATAGGGCTGGAGTCGAAATTGATAGTAGAGCTCCGGATAGAAATGGAAACAGGATTATATGTGATAGATCACAGAAACTTGCCCTGATTGGAACACATTTTGAATTGCTTCATCGACGAAACCTAGAGAGAGGGAATGAAATATTTTCAAACGTCATTGAAGCAAAAGTTTCCGACCTCAAATCAAGCCTGCACGGCACATCAATTCTTCATTTCAATAAAACATTAACATCTGACATCATACCGAGCTTGAATCTTATTGATTGTTTCGTCAGCTATGAAGACTTGTGTTTCATATTTCGCAGAATAAACAACAAGAAATCATTTAGTATTGACGGTGTTCCAAATGTAGTTCTCCGACATTTGCCTATGGTTGCTATTAGGAATTATTGCATATTTTTCAACAACATGTTGAACAATTCATATTTCCCAAATCAGTGGAAACAGGCTAAGGTATTTTCGATCTTGAAGATAGGAAAAAAAATCTTCGTGTCCTAAAAGCTATTGCCCAATCAGCTTGCTGCCTAACATCAGCAAGGTGTTTGAAGTGATACTTAATAATGCATTAAGCACCCATATTGAGAAATATGAGTTGATGCTGAATTGCCAATTTGGTTTTCCTGCCAGGGATTCCACCATACATGCGAAAACAAAAGTAACCTCAGACATCTGTTGGAAACCAAACAACAAAGAATATGTTAGAGCATGTCTCAGTGATATGAAGAAAGTTTTCGATACGGTGTGGTTAGATTGACTAATTTTTATACTCCTTCAGGAGATGTTCCCCAGACACCTTGTCGCTATAATGTGCAAAATGTTATATGGAAAATCATTTGTTCTTACTTATGGAAATCTGACAACAATGCGCGACTTCAAGGACTTGAATGGCCTACAGCAGGGAACACTTACTGCACCTCTACTTTCCTCAATATTCATTCACAAGCAATTGAACGGCTTTGATTTTAACGATAGCGTTTGCTGCTGATCTGGACATCATACGGCATACCGAAAAGTTACAATTGTTCAGAGCAATCTTCCAAAAATGTTCAATGATGTGCCGCTCTACAGTCACAATTGGTAAATGAAAATCAATTCGCAAAAGTGGTAAATGAAAATCAATGCGCAGAAGTGCGAAACAATTTTGAACGGGTTTCACCTCTATCTCCTGTTCGATACCTCGGTGTTCATCTTGAACAGTATCTGTACTATACTGAACATGTGAAAATCATGCTCAGTAAGGCACAAAAAGTAGTCATGGCCCTTCGACGACTCTTTCATTCCTGATACCTTAATCAAAAGGTCAACGTTATTTGTTACAAGACCCTGGTTAGACCAGTTTTGACATATGAGTGTCAGATCTGGTACAAACAGAATGCTAGTACAATGGAAAGATTAAGAGTTTTCGAAAGGAAATGTTTTGGGTTGTGTACTGGTTTGCACAGAAAGTCTGAGACGGATTGGAAGCACTATATATCGAATGGAAAAATTTATCAAAAGTGACAAGAGTCGATATCTTCATACTGAAGCTTCTTCGGAATCATATCGCAAGATCTGTAGCTGTGAGTGAATACTCTTGGATTTCACAGCCATTCCATCCTACAGACGGGCATATTGTGACTTACCTCACTGCTGGCTTTGTTCCTCCAGGAGTATTCGTGTATTTGGACATGAATCAATATGTTTTTGATTCTGACGTTATCCCAATCATATATGACATATATCGACGGGCCACCGATAAGACGGTAAAATATCCTCCCAATTTGAGTTCATGAGACCAACAATTCCAATGGAGATACTCATTTTCTAAAGGGTTTCGCAATAAGAGGTATTATTTTGAATAGCCCGCTGTTTCGGTAAATGTCACTTCTGGAGCTGTCATTTTTCGACATTTGACAAGTAAAAACTACGCCATCAATAACAATAAAACGATACATGCTTCAACAAAGCATTGAAATTATTAAAATTCACTATAAAAATGGTGAAAATTCGGCAGAGAAGGTTCGTAAATCTCGAACATTTTTGGATCGTCGTGAAGCACCTTGTCCGACCGCAATATAGAAATTGATGAAAAAATTCGTGCTGTTGGGACAACTTAGTGATGTGAAGAATAAAACTCGTGCATTTCACTCAAGAACAGCCGAGAATATTGCTGCTGCAGCCGAAAGTGTTGAAGAAAACCCAGGTTGGTCCTTTCCTCGTCGTTCTTTGGAATTAGGCATTCCACAAACGTCATTACACCGCATTTCGCATAAAAATCGCCGGTCAATAATCTTTGCTGTGGTTAGTTTTGGCACTTTAATTAAGCCTCATTCGCTAACTCACATTAATTAAGCCTCATTCGCTAACTCACTTTCGACATAATGCTTGAAACTACTGTCACAGAGAATAGACTTCTGAGGCACTGTTTTAGCAATTGGCGTAAACAGCGACGGCGTTGTCTAGGTTAATGCCACTATAAAACCAAAACAAGAATAAACTGTGTCTGTGTACGACGCCTACTGCAGCAAGTGACAAACTGAGTTGAGTAGTAGGGGGGGCACGAGTCGCCAGGAGTGTGCTATACGAGCTGTGGGCTCACAAGCTTGCGTAGTGTATGCGGTTAGTGGTTAGCGCTGCTCAGTATACAAAGTTGCTGAGAGTTACTATAGTACGAGTACATTATGCATAGACAGAATTTTACGCACTCAGCAATGCATCCATTATATAATATAGAAACCCATAAAGCCGTCTAAGAGCTTATAGATAAAACTAGACTACAAATGCATCAAATAGATTTTTTTACCCACGGCAGTGCCCCCTGGATCGCGGCACCCAAGGCAATCGCCTCAGTCATCCCACTCACGCGTCGGCCTTGGATTCAGCTATTCATTAAAAAGACTTTTGTTTCTTGTTTTTCCAATTTCCGGATATAATTATAAATAGATTGGATAAAAATATGTTAAAGTTTATATGGTGTATAGATATTTATGGGAGAATAAATATTTCTATTTCAAGCGTAGATTGATTTTGGTTTGGAAGTTAATTACAAGTACAAAAAAAAATTATTTTTATGCATTATCTATAATTTGTTATATGGTTGGTAGGTTTTATAACATTTTTCCAATAATTTTGCTAAAAATCTTCCTTTTTATGTAGTCTGCACTAATAATAATGTATAATTTAATTTTTTGAATGTAGACTTTTATGAATGTAGCTTCATGCTTTTTTAAATTTAAGAATGGTTTTAATAAAGCATCTATTCATTCATTCAATATAAACTTTCTTGCGATAAAAATACATCTTCAATTTCTATTTATAAAGTGCTGGATTGAATCTCAAATGTCAATCAAAATCATTTTGAAAGCGTCTTAAAATTTCACTTAATTCGTTAGCAGTCATTAGTGTGGTAAGTTAAATCAGTTTTTTGCCATTTAATTTATAACTTTGCAGTTCCATATATAATACAGACATACATGCTTCTCTTCACCTTATATTTCAACGGAAATTCTATAGTGATCTTTCGCGGTCAATTGAGCAACAACTGCTGTAGAGGGGCTTTATTTATAAATTGGTGAAATATTTACGGGTATAAGCACCAGTGTCGATTTGGTAAACGGATGCATTCACACAAGGCAGCAAAGTGTTTTCTACTACCTCAACTGGAAAATAAAAGTGATTCTTATGCTACTGATTATAACTTAACATTAATGAGCTTTCATTAATCAAGTGAATTATAAACTATTAATATATACTTAAAAGAAACTACTGCAATTAATTTAATCTTTCCGCATACGTGAGTGGAAATGGCTAAAAAATTTGGGAAAATATTCTGCCCTTCCGTTTTTTGGGACTATAGCTTCATGTTATATATATTTTGATGAAACAAGTGAAAAGTTCATAGAAAGTGATTTATGAAATGGAATGATTACACACATATATGTAGCCAAGGGCTATTTATTAAGATACTATCAAGGCAATGTTGAACTAAACTCAACAGTTTGAAAGCTTGCAGACGTCCAAGGATTTGGACCGAGGAAAATGCAATTTGGAAAAGTGGATGTGTTTATAACGGTAGAGATGGTTAATGCACATAATTTTCCTTTGTTTTATATCAGTCACCAAACAGGTGAAGATGACAAGCCATTGCAACGACAATCACCACATGATTTACCACCATACCGCAACCTGTGAGACAGTTAAGTAGCGATGAGGTCGATTCAAGGAGAACTATTCTCCTGCTGTCCGCTCTAAATTGTTTACATCCTTTCAATTTTGCTCTGAGCTAAATTTCGATGAATTGCATTTATTTTCCATGATTTCATGCAGCAATTAACCTTTTCGTATGAATGCAAACCACCCATTATGCAAACTGTAACAAAATCATGATATTTCCTTAATTCGCCAAACAATCAAAATCGTTTGACCTTACACATTTTCCAATATCTGCAGCACGAGTACAATTGAGTTCTTGTCGAGTTGAAATGGTCCATATCTGAATCGTTTGAAGCACACATAGGCGTAGTCACTCGTTACAATACAATTATCTCGGTGGGCCCTAAAGAGCAATAACTTTACAAGAAATATGACTATCGATTAAATTGAACCGAATTCCGAACCAAGGTTCACTGAACGCCCAACTGCCCGACTTAGCTGGGTAAAGTGCAACAAGTTTGCCGTGTCCACCAGGTAAAAGCCTGTGGTAACTCCCAAATAATGCGCTGCAAGTTGGCCAATGATTCTCATTAGAATTGGCATCCGAATGGAGCGTTACGGTTGAAGTGGTTCGAGATCGTATCTTGGCCAAGATTCTTTTTTTTTCCTCAGCCTGCAACCTGTAGGATTGGATGCAATGTGCAATGCATTTAGATACACATTGCCTGGATAGGTCTTTAATGCGCTTTGAATGCAAGGTTAGTGCATGGTAGACACTGTTTTGGCGGGTACTCAAGGAAACAGTAGGTGCGAGCTGTCTTGTGCATTTTGAAGGAAAACAATGTGCAACATGGTTAATGTGCAGCTATTCAAATGCACATTGCGGCTTTTATTGCAAAATATTATGGCTATCAGCGAGGAAGGCTGTTATTTGTGCGAACATTCATCAGTCGTAATCAATCATACTACATTATATACACTGGGCTCGTTTCTACCTGATTCATATATTTGAGGAATTTAATGTGCTTTAACCTGTTTGAATTTTTAATTCTTCCAAAGGACAGCAAATCAAAGTTTCAATTCAAGCCTAATTAACAAATCTAATTAAATTGTCATTATTCCCTCTCTTATCATTGCGAATCAGAACGTCTCACAAATATTAATCTCCATCATTTTAATTAGCAAAGTATGTTGAATAAAAAGCCTGCCCACTAAAAAAGGACCACAGTAACCATTTCAAAGGCCCACAAACCCCTACACAATGTTAGCAGGATGGAGACCAATTCCATTAACAAGCAAACAATCACGACATTGGCTTATGTATATTCTATCAACTTAATTAAAACTCATCGATTCAGTTGCAATGCCAAAATTGCTAATAGCATTTACGCCAATACTTGCTTTGTGCGTGGATGTTCAATTCAGTTGCTTTTTATCCTGCCCTTCGATTATTTGATCATGATTTACAATTTTGAGGGCAGAAATCAAACATAGTTGTGGCTAAGTACATTTGCTCATTTAATTTAATAATTAAGTACGTTATCTGTTGGGAATGCACGCTGTGATGTTTTATTTACTTATGCAATTGATGAGGCAATAAAGGAAAAGTTAATATTAATCCTACAAGTGTTATATCGAATGTACTCGTTTCCATAAAATTTTTGTTTTTTGCATAATGACAAGTATACTCATGAAAATTGTTTGCGTGTAGCTACTTAATTGAGTTGCATTAACAATTTTTCTGAAAAATTATTAGAGAAGAGAAATGTTAGAAAAAGGTGGTTGTGAAGTGTGTACTGTCTCATTACACTTTCGACACACATGGGTGATGGCGACCACCATGCTTAGAGGTTATTTTAACTAATACTACTTATGCAGACTTTATATGTTTTTGTACGTATGAATAATGTAAAATGATGGTTTAAAAAGGGCCGAATGATCAATAACAAAACCTAGCACAGAATAGTATTTAAAGGAAAAAATTAACCTGAACATAATTTGTAGTTACAAAAACATATTGAGTTCGTATAAGTAGAAAAAATCAAATAATTCTCTTACCTCTAAGCATGGTGGTCGCCATTACCCGTTTGTGTCTAAAGTGTGATGGCCTGATGAGACTTATCACATAAAAGGAGCTTTCCTAAGCAAACGAGACTTTTGTCATAAAAATTTTTTTGTGACGCCTCCTGTGAATGAGATGGTGCATTGGAAAGTCACATCCCTCCCTGACTTCCAGGGAAAGTTTGGTGACACTCAGCTCAGTGGAAGCGAAGTTATTGCGTCTAAAGTGACAGTATATTTGTGTCATCGGTACAAAAATGAGTTTCGAACAAAGACCTAATATCAAATAATGTTTTAAAATCGTTTACCGAAACAGTTGAATTGATGTAAAAAGTTTATGGCGATGATTGCACTAGTCAACAAAAATAAAACGACTTTTGCGTGTAACATGAAAACTTTTGTCTAGTTATGTTTAGGACAAGGATAAGGATACTAAAAATAAAGTTAAAATGCTTTAAATACGAATAGTTTATTTTGTAGTACCATTATATAACATTTTAGAAATTTATCAATAAAAAGAAGTTATTTCGATTTATTGCGACATTAATATGAATTTACTTTTGTGATTTTCGTCTGTATTTTGCTTCAGGAACGTCTCGTCCGCTAACATACGTGGGTCCACTTGCCCTGATATAGTTTTTCTATGGTAGAAATGTCTTGATGGAATCTTTCACCGTGCTTATCGCTAACGGTGCCCAAATTTTCAGGAAAGATGTCTAAATGTGAATGATAAAATGTATTTTTAACGACATATTACAGCCCAAAGCCTTATAAGTAGGTAAAAGTTCCGCGATAATGCATTTATAGTCACTTGATCCCAAGCTGATTTTTCTAAAATACTATGCTTTTCTTTAAATATATCATCTTTCATCAATTGCCTGATTCGAGGGCCAACAAATATGCCCCCTTTGATTTTTTCTTCACTCAGCTTAGGAAATTTTTCTGTTAAATATAAAAAGCCGTCACCACTCCTATCCTTAGCTTTCACGAAGTTCATCATAAACCCAAGCTTTTTGTGTAAATGTGTTAAAAATATATACATTCTCAGGCTGCACCAATGGAGGGTTTTCAATATTTGTTTTTCCTGTAGTAAGAGATTGCCTTTTGGGCCAGTCTTGCTTAATATAATGACTTTTTCGGTCTCTGCTATCCCACTCACAAATAAAACAACAGTATTTTGTATACCCCAGATTTAACCCTAAAATTAGAGCAATTACCTTCAAATCTTCACAAACTTTCCAGTTGTGTTCGTAATACTGATTTTTTTCCAAGATAAAGTTAATACTTTCATAAGACTCTTTCATGTTAGAAACCTCACCTAAAGGTGTAGAGGGAAGGTTATTGCTGATATGTAAAAGAGCACCCTTTAAACTTACTTTTAAGGCATCAATAAATTAACGCTAGTTTTTTGCTTTATATTCTGTACCCAAGACAGTCATTATGCCATAGACATTATTACAAAATACAAGCTGATCATCTTGTGAAAAAAAATATTTTAGCTCTCCATCTCGATTGTGAAAGTAACATACTTTTTTTTAATGTTGTAATAAATTCCATCCCTTTAATCGAGCGCTCATTGAGATCTGCTTGTGATAGAAGATGAGGCTCATTAGATGAGGATGAGGAAGCTACTTGAAAGTAAGGATCCAATGTTTCTTTTTCGATTTCTGGCGTAACGGCCAGATCGCTAGTTTGAAATGATTCTGGTACCAGTAGATCTTCACTATGAGGGTCTTCAGCTGATGGTAGGTCAGAATACTTAATTTCACTTTTTGTTTTAATTGTAATACCTTTTGTATCAGTAACACAAAGATAACAATCAGATGAGTGGTTCGTTGGTTCCGTCCAAATCATGGGGATTGCAAAAGGCATAAATCGAGATCTTTTCGCCCATCCAGTGAGAAGACCCACACGTCTAACACAACAGATGCGTGGAACCCACGCTTTGTCTTGTTATCCGATGGCAAAGCCAAAATAATGTGCATATAACTTAGTTACTAATGGTGTCAAA
Organism: Odontomyia ornata; assembly: GCA_963969285.1. NCBI lineage: Eukaryota > Metazoa > Arthropoda > Insecta > Diptera > Stratiomyidae > Odontomyia > Odontomyia ornata. Next base: position 4,855,093 of record OZ017739.1, on the reverse strand, counting down.
TTCCTTCGCTGAGTTTTGAAAGTAATGTCACCACAAATATAGCAAAACTTTTCAGGATCATTTTTACACTTTCTTGACATTATTTAAGAATCACTTAACTCTAAAAACAGAACAAAACACTAAGCTCTTCAAGCAAACAAATTCACTGAATGCGAAAGTGAAAGAAAAACGGCTCGCCCGAAATCGGTGATCACCGAAATCTCCACCAAAACTGTGCGTGAATTTATCAAAAATGAGCCGGAACCATCGTTGAAATTCATGGAATCGAAGTCAAATATTTCAAAAACACTGACTCATCGCATTTTAACCGATCATTTGGGTTCACGAAAGGTCTGTATACGTTTTTTTCTAAGATAAAGGAGACTTTTGTCATAATAATCCACTCTTGTGACTGATTTTTTGACTAGAAATCGCATTTTAACCATCAATCACTCACCGTATACGCCTGATATGGCTCCCTGTGACTTCTACCTATTCGGAAAATTGTATTTGGACATGAAAGGAAAGCGCTTTGCGTCCGTAGAGGGCATCCAGGAAGCTTGTATTGACATCCTGAAGGACATTCCGGTCAATGACCTGAAACAATTTTTCGAAAAGCTTTTGAATCACGCAAAACAGTCTATCGAGGCTAGAGGAGACAATTTTGAATAAATAAACTCGAATTTATCAGAATAAAGCTTCTGTCGTTTCTATTTTAGCTCAGTCTCATTTATTTTGGAAAGCTCTTTATACGTTGAAACCCCCTCATCTAACATTTTTCTTCTCTAATAATTTTTCAGAAAAATTATTAATCCAGCCCAATTAAGTACAATAACTTTCATAAGTAATTTGAAGCCATCGGAAAAACGAGATGGATGCCCACACGATACAAAAATAGAACAAATTAATGGATGGATTTACATTAAATTGATGTGAAAAGGGTTGAATGACCAATAAAAAGTTTGCACCGACGGGTATACTCCTCATGAGGAAAAATAACTTCCTTTTGTATTATGAATCATTAGTTTAACCGTAACTTTTTCTTCATGAATAATAGCACATCAAGAGCTTAGAAAAGAGTATCCACTTTAAAATGTACCGTTAGTTTATAAATTATATTTACCTATTTATAAGAGCTTGTTTCAAGTTGAAAAATTAAAATTTTTTTGCATATTTTCATTAATTTGGGCAACAAATTCATACTTTTTGCAACAGCAATCCGGTCCTGTTTTTCTTTCTCCCCTTTCGCGGCCTTTATAGTTTAAATAGCTTTTCCCAGTAGCAATAGCCTTCTTTATAACATTGCATTTCCATTGTGAAATATTTACAGCTTTTCTTTTTTTTGAGATTACACCACTCGTTGATGGACATAGATGATTTGCATCAAATTCTTCCAAATTATTCATACCTTTATCGTTGTCTGCACTAGTTTGGTTTTGGAATGTTGACAAATCACGATCACTTCTATCACCACTTGAGTCGTGTTCAGAAGGCTGGTAAATAGTAGACGATCCACTACTAAACGGTTCGGACTCACACATTTTATGCACTCTTGACACATTCAAAGCATATATATATTGTAAAATACAAAACAAAACGTTTATCCGTTTGGGCCAAACTCGAAACATGCAGTGTATTGTCCCAGATGATGCAATCGAATCGTTGGTTGCAAAAAGGAGGCAGGTCTGGATCTGCTGCCTTCTTGCACCAAACGGAATAGGGTGGCATTTATTAATTTTGTTATAGTGCGCTTGTTTTTAATCAAACAAACGGTAATTGATAAAAATTTGGGTCTGCGCCCTTTTTGCTGCGAGGTCCTCAAATGTATTCGTAGATGTGCTGGTCTGTTCAAAAAGACTGAGATGGATTAAAAGCACTTAATATCGAATCAAAGAACTTATCAACCTCCAAAGGTAAGGATAGTCGCCATTTTCATTTTAAAACTAATTCGAAACCAGATCGCAATGTCTGTAACTGTGAGCAAAAATCCCTGGGGTTCACAGCCGTTCCTCTCTACAGATGACGTCATTCCTCTAGAAGCATTCGTGTGTGGGGGATGAACCAGCATTTTTTTATTCTGACAGTGTCTTGATTAAATATGATTTTTATAGGCTGATAAGATAAAATTTGGGCTTGAGATGAATAAATCCAATGAAGATACTCACTTGCAACGTATGTTGTGGCTAGTGGAGCTAGGATGGAGCCGTCCACGTATTGATGACTAAATGACAATGAATAAATTATTCGTAGTTATTCGCGGCTTGTGTGTGTTTTTTTAGGTCTTTGTAAAAATTATTTTTACAAAGACCTACTAGTTTCGCGACCTGTCTGTCCGTCTGTCCGTCCGTCCGTCTGTCCGTGCGTCACAGCTAATTTCCTCAGAAACTATAGAAGCTAGAATGCTCAAACTTTGTGAAAAGGTTAGAAATGATGGCCTCTCAAAATTTAAGGCCTTAACAAAAATTTAAAAATTTTTTGAGGGGGGTCCCCCCAAATAACGAATTGGCCCTTAAAAAATTTTTTTAATCAAAGGTCTTGATTAGAACTTTTAGAATCTGAAATAAAAAAAATCATTTTATGAATTAGTGGGTCCAGGGGAAGGCAAAATGTACCCAAAATTTGTGTCCCCCCCCCCCCTTCGCGATTGGACACCTTTCAGCCGAAAAATCTGAAAATTATTACAAACATGGACCTTTGTGAGTACAAGGGCAACAAATACCTTAGAAATCGAAATTCACTCAACTTTGTTAATAATAGTATGATTTGCAGATTTTACATTTTTGCCCATACAATCAAAACGGTACCTTTAAACTTCTTGAAATTTTGCAATTATATAGACTAACATAAGATATATATGTTCACAAAATTTAATTGAGATCGAATCATAATCAAGTGAGTTATAGCCATTTCAATTATATGGAATTACAACAACAATAACACGTGTTTATGGTTGATATAGGGTTTTCCAATAAGAGGTGTTATTTTGATATTAAAAGAAAAATGCCATTTTTTAATACAAATGATCGAATGTTTATTTCATTATAAAGAGGAAGATGTGCCGTTAATAGCAATAAGTAACATTGGGCAAATAACTACTACGACACGCTTACAGGACCATATCCTCTTCATGAAATTTTCCATAACCAAATCGCAAAGTGGCTGCCCTATGTCCTCGGTAGCCTCACGAATTTCATCTTCGAGATATTGAATTGACGCTGGGCTATTGGCATAGGCCTCCTCTATCACGTGGCTTCAAAGGAAGAAGTCGCAAGGTGTTAAATCAGAAGATCTATTCAAAATAACAACTTTTATTGTAAAACCCTATATATATATATATATATATATATATATATATATATATATATATATATATATATATATATATATATATATATATATATATATATATATTTAAAATTGACTTTAGCACTTTTATTTTCTTTCAATTTTCATGAAAATTTAAGGAATAGTGTTTAACTTGAACATGTTCAATCGGCCGAGCATTCAGAAAAATCATTTAAGCTAGATTAAAATGGCGGCTGCACTGTGCTTATGAAAGAAACTGTGCATCTTTTGTATAAATTTGGACGATTTCATATCTAAGTATTGGATGAATAATGCAAGTTATCGATTCACGCCATTAGAAAACTTGCTTCTAACCCTAGGATGTTTACAAAGACCTTCTGGTAGGAGCACTCTCCGGCTTACTCAACTTGTTTATAATTGAAATTGTATTTTTAATTCATTATTCGCTGACTTCACAGTGTAATAGTTAATAAAACACAAATCACTTTGTGAAAGTTATCGACAGGAAGAGTAGAAGTAATTATTTAAATTTGAGGAATATACTTGTGAGTAAACTAATTTTTACTGTTCGTAGCAGTCGAATTTTTACAGTAGTAAAGAAGAATTGTGTGTAAATATGCGGAAAAAATGCAAGACAATAAAATTTTTATGGTCTTCTCAAGAGAACAGTCAGGAAAATTCAGATGGCTATGAAGAAAATGCAGGATGTAGTGAAGGAAGTGAGGAGAGCAGTGTCAAAGTCAATGGAAGCAGAGGCGGGGCTGAGGAAACAACCGAAGAAGAAAGCAGTAAGAAGTATCAGTACACAGCAATGCAAATGGAGAAATCAGTTTAGAAGACATGGAAAGCTGAAATAAAAAAAAAAACGGCAACATGTATGAATTTCAGAAAAGTTGTCATGAAAGCATAGAAAACGATGAGCCAGCAGAAGTAAACGTACCCAATCCACGGTCAATATGAGCCTCAATAGGTTGAGAACGAGACTCCTTCGTGTTTTTACCCATTCTGGGGAAAATATCTAATATTTCTACATTTCGCAGAATAAATCCCGTGTTTTACATAAAAAAATTGTTGGATGAAGAATTAATTAAAATAATAGTGTAGAGAATTAATTCATATACTGCAAAGCTTTAAGATTGTCATCCGCAATTGACGAAAAATTTAAGACTCAGAAAATGATTCCCAACGACTGATAGTGATATGCGATATTTCATCACTGCAATGATTTTGCAGAGCATACTACTCAAAATATCCACCATATGAATTAATTTTCAAAACGTGAAAGTATTTCTTCATCTTTATTGCAACAATGGTGAAGGTGACGTGGTTTATACTGTTATGTAACTTCATTCATTTCGAAGATATTGATCCTTTCAATAATTTGGGATCAATGAACAAACTCGCTTAAATAAAAACTGAAAACTGAAATGATCAAAGAAAAATGTAAGACTTTATATGTTCTAGAACGAGATATATGTACGGGTGAATTTCTGAATAGGCTATACACGCTGGTATACCATTTGCAATTGTAACAGGAATGGAATTTAAATGTATTAAAAAGACAGTTGTTCAGTAGGAGCAGCTAGATACACTGCTACAAGTCAATTTGGCCATAAACAAGAACAAGAATGGAGCAAACCGAAAATGACAGCAAACGTCAATGCGATCGTGGCTAAATTAATTGATACCAGTAAAATCACCGGCAATTAATGACACTCGGAATCATTTTTTTACTTCAGCTTGAATGTTACATGTTCACAATCATCAACAACTGACCTCTCCGCGTAAAAGAGTACTCAGAGAAATAGAAATAGTATCTCTTGAAGAAAGCAGTACAAAACGTTCCAGAACAAAAGCCAATGTCGTGAATACGTTAGCAGCTGTATCTTTATCGTCAATTGTTCAAACTCTCAAAGTACACATTGTATGCCTACGTCAACGCATAGGTCTTTGTTCCCAAATCAACATCACGAGCAGTAATATAAGTCATGTTTCAAATATTAAAAGACTATGATTTCGAATACAAAATGATAGCTACAAAAAATAAACATCGCGAAGAGTGCTATAGAAGACTCTTTACCTGCATCTTCGCCAGGCATTAAAAACTATACCGAGAATAAATAACGTACATCTTCGCCAGAAAGCAGTGAACTACATCGAACTGCATCTGCTAAACCAGGAGTCTCTCCGGAAGACGATGGCCGCAAAGTACAATTGCCCCCCAGCGACATGAAAAGAAAGGGTACTCCGAACAGCGGGAGCTGTTCTAAAAAGAAAACAATCTGCATGCGACTCGCCAAAAATCACCAAAGCAATAAAGATTGGGCTCTTTGAACTAGAAGAGCTCTAAGACCGCATAGGGCATTGCCGGAGGAGCTGGTTAAAGGCTGAAGAGGACCAGAAGGCCGAAGAAGAGCAAAAGGCTAAAGAAGCGCCGGGGGCGAAATCTAAAGGGCACGTGTAGATCAAAAATCAATAAAAGAATAGCGTCTAGCCATCGAAGGAGATCGAGATAAAAGAAGGAAGCAAGAGGCACTTGATAGGCGTAGAACGCCAGATCAGGGGTTCCAGACAGTGTTTACAAAAGGAGCGAAGAAAGCCGCTAAGAAACTCGTTCAAAAAGTGCCAGAAAGTAAAGTTTGCACGGACGCCCAGCAAGAAAAAAGACTCGATGCAAAACAGAAAGGAAAGAAGTCCCGACAAAGACACCGGCAGCAGGCACTGCTCGCAAAACCCCAACATGGTCGATCCTACGCGGAGGTGCTGCGGGACATCAGGGGAAACATAAGGCCCGAAAACACTAACACTTCCATTAAAGCAGTACGACCAACGCGGTCGGGCCACATACTGGTAGAATTTGGAGCGGAGGCCAAGAATAGAGACGCATTCTGCGATGCAGTAAAGAAAATCCTCGGCAAAAGCGCAGCTATATCCTCGCTCAACCCGATGGCAACGATCGAAATAAGAGACATCGACTGCGTCACAGATCTGTCCAAGCTAGAAGAGGCCGTCAAAAAGGAGTTCCCTAGCGTTGGCAGGATCAAAGGGAGGCTGACATCGGAAAATCATAGGGGACAACACATAGCCATAATTGAGCTGACTGAAAAGGACCCCGGACAATTTCTGAACAAGGGCAAAGTACGAATAGGGTGGGTTGTCTATAGGATATGGTGAAGAGTTATGCCTCTTCAATGTTTCAAATGCCTTAGCTATGGTCACACCACTCAAGTGTGAAAGGACCCGATAGGAGTTCCCTATTTTACAAATTTGGTGAAATAGGAGATAAAAGAAAAGAGTATACGAAGGTGGTACACTGTATTCTTTGCAAGGATGCCGATCCAAGACATGATTTTGGACACCAGAAAGCCCTAGAAAAGGCAAAATCAGAACTTAAATGACCCACACCCTGCAGCTAAACCTACACCACAATTCAACCGCATGAAATCTACTTTAGCAGTTTGCGGGGGACATGAGAGCCGGCTTTTTGTTGCTGAGTTAGTAGCACCACGATAAAAGTTCAGCCCCATGGTATCCTGATTAAACTGGTACTGCTACCATCTGGGTTCGAAACAGTGATTTTCAGGTGGAGACCAGTGGATATGGAGATGGTTTTGTATGGGTTCGGTGCGTGGGACCACCTTCTTTAGTGTGTACCTAACGCCTAACTAATCGATATCATCTTTTCAAGCCAAGCTTAATACTTTGGAGGGAATTGTCTCAAAAGCAGACGAGAATGTACTCGTTGGGGGAGACTTCAACACAAAAGCAATCGTATGGGGCATGCCTCAAACAGATCCACGGGGAAACGGATCCTAAAAATGGCGAGCAGGATGGCGCTCGTCGTATCAAACACCGGAAATACGCCGACTTTCTGCTGTATTGACTGTGTAGGAACCATACCAAAAGTGACATTCGCCTCGGAGTCCTTAGTACGGCGGACACACAATTAGAGAGTATTAGAGGGCTACTCACCGAGGGATCAGCAGTGCATTATCCTTGAGATCAGTGATGTTGTCTCGCAACGTTCGTGCTCTCAGCTTTCTAGAATTGAATGGAACATCGAAAGGATGGATGTCAAGAGATTCGTCGAGGTACTCACAGCGGGTGCACCACTGTAGGGAGATTCGTAGGGGACGGAAGAACTGGCAGCTCAAGACGTGGTGAACTCTACTTTAAGCATTATTATGACCGCTTGCAAAGCTTCTATGCCCCGTCGAAAGCCCCGGCATGGCAAGCCCCCAGTATACTGCTGGTTAACTGAAATCGCTGAAAAGCAAAGGGAGTGTCACAAGCTTGGGCGTGGGGCTCAACGAGCACGGAACCGTAACGAGGCAAGCAACCGGGTAGCAGCATATAAGTTGGCCAGGAAACCCCTTTGCAAATTGATCAACAACAGCAAGGTTCACTGCTGGCAAAATCTAGTGGACAATGTGAGCAAGGATCCGTGGGGCTTGGCTACAAGCTAATTATGCGGAAGCTTGGTGCCCTACGGAAACCTTGTATACATGATGTGGAAAAGATGAACGAAAAAGTGCGAGCACTCTTCTCCGCTCATTCCGCCCATGTTGATGCTGTTCACGGTGAGACAGCAGTCGAGTATTCACTCTTCACACAGCCGGAACTGGAAGAAGCAGTCATTTCGCTGAAAGCGAGGAAGGCTCCAGGCCCAGATAGTGTTCCAGCTGAGGTATTGCAGCTTGTTTATCACCATTGTCCTGACTTACTGCCCAGCACATTCAACGCTTGCCTACGAGACGGAGCTTTCCCGGTACGATGGAGTGTGGCGAAGCTCGTGCTGATCAGCAAGTGGAAGGAAAATCCCGAATCGCCGTCTGCATACCGCCCGTCATGCATGCTAGACTTGGCTGAAAATGTGCTAGAGAAACTCATCAAGAGAAGACTCACTGACGCAATACGTGCTACTGGGGACCTATCTTCTCGGCGGTATGGCTTTAGAGCAGGACTTTCTACCATTGATGCGATTGCAGAGGTGGTCAGCGCAGTCCAAAAAGCAAAGGCATATAGTCGCACCAAGCGATGGATCGTCCTGTTGGTGACATTTGACGTCAGGAATGCCTTCAACTCCGCTAGATGGGTGGATATTCTGGATACGCTGGAAAACCCTTTTCAAGTTCGAGAATATCTTATGCGGCTTTTGAGGAAAGGACCGAAGCCTGCTCTACGACACGACGCAGGGCCAACGAAGGATGGAAATTGCATTGGGTGTTGCCCAGGGATCTATCCTTGGGCCGGACCTGCAGAACGTGCCTTACGACGGGCTACTAAGACTGGAGATGCCAGATGAGTCGCGCTTGATCGGCTATGCCTATGATCGCTGGATGCAACGTTGAACAAGGCAACTTAGGCTAGGTATAGTTATGCGCCGAGCGAGGGACTAGATGATTCCTTGCAGATTCAGTTTAGCACTGGAGAAAACCGAAGTGGTCATCGTGAAAAAAAAGGGAGTCCCTATAGTAAGGATGTTCAGTATTGGAGACTTGCGAATCGAATCAAAGCCATCGGTGAAGTACCTGGGGCTACTGATCGACTCAAAGATGAGTTTCTCTGAGCAAATCAGGGCAACGGCTGACAAGGCTGCTTCAGGAGTGTCGGCTTTCAGCCAACTTACGGCCAACGTAAGGGGACCCAGCCCATCAAGAAGATGCTTCTTGATGAGTGCTGTAGGATCAGTGCTACTGTACGGAGCAGAAATATGGGGCGACACTCTCAGTATGGGAGTGTACCGAAAACGTTTGGCACTGGTACAGAGAAGAGGAGCCCTGAGGATTGCATCTTCATATCCGAAAGTCTCGGATTTGTAAGTGAGAGTTATTGCAGGCGTGATACCTGTCGCCCTCTTTGCTAGAGAGCGCCACGTTTTTCACCTGTGCCGAAACGAGTATGCGAGGAAGATGCTTGTCCGCGAGGAGAGACAGTGCTCACTCAACGATGGGCAGCAGTCTTGGGTGAATTGCACGAAGGGAAGGTGGATTGCACGCCTCATCCCGGATGTGAAACCATGGCTAAATCGAAGGCATGGTGAGACTCACTTCTATCTGACCCAGCTTTTGAGCGGGCATGGGTGTTTTCAGTGTTACCTGCACAAGATTGGTAAGTCGATGTCCGCCGATTGTCGGTTTTGCTCAGGGGAGGAAGACAATGCCTGCTACACATTTTTTGCTTGCACAAAATGGCTCAAGCTGCGAAGGGACCTTCACAGGTAGACGAAAGAGCTCACTCCGGGTAATATAGTCGTGGTGATGCTCGAATTGGTTGACAAAAAGAACCAGGTGGCACATTATGTTCGGCAGTCCTAAAAGATAAAAGGAGCTCACTGCAGCATGGGCGTTGAGACCCCTCCCCTCTCCCTTCCCGCTAGAAGAGGGATTCCCCAGCTTGAAGGCGCCTCACGGGGTAACAAAACGAGACATGGCCCGAAGTAATGTGCCAAACGGTTCCAGGCTAGGTCCTCAGGTTGACAAGGGAGGTGTTTGGCGGGTAGTTCAGTCGCCTTCTTGTCAGCATGGAACTCCCACACTCTGTGCATAAATGGGCGTTCACCTCCCAAATACAAAAAAACAGGAGCTGCATACTTGCAACAGTCGCTATTAATCTTGTTTCTCACATTTATTGATTTATTTATTATTAAATTAAGCTATTTCCTCAAAAACTATTGATTTTTGTGGAGCATTCTCTGCAGCTTTCGTTCAAAGGGGGCAAACGAAATCAAGGGGGGGGGCAAGATGGAGACAAAAGTGTGGGTGGATGATAACATACCTGTCACTAGTTTGCAGTGGAAGGACTTATCATGAAATTCTTTTCTTACCTGTAGTGAAGCTAGTCCTGTAAGATTTAGGCAATTGTCGTAAGGGCAATATGGGGTTTCGCTCTTGTCAAAAAGCTTGCGGAAAAAGCTACGCTGAACAGATTCAACTGCCACTACGAAAAACTTTTGATGAGGGGACCAGATTTGATTTGCATAATCAAGGATTGGGTGAACAAGCATGATGAAAAGCCAAACACAGGTTTAGATATTGAAATATTTATTAGAGGATCGCAAAATAAAGCTCCCAACTTGAGAGGCTCTCTTAGTCAATTCAAGGACTTGACCCTCAATTTTCACATGGGGATCAAATGTCGCATCCAACTATCAACTCATGCAAGAGGAGAGTTATTGATCACGTATAAGAAGGTTATGGGGTTATTTTTATCGGAGAAGGTCATGAAAACACATTTGATCCGTAATATAGACACTGTTTAAACTTATTTTTTGCAACTTCAGATCATTTTAAAACTACTGACAATCAGTCAATTCATTTATTTGAATATGTCCGGCTTTAATATAGAGAAGACTTAAAATTTCTCTCACGCCAAGATAACAGAAGATTTGTATCATCCTGAATATTTTTAGACCGTCCACATATAATAGAGCGTTGGAAACAAAATTAGCTGGGAGGTCGTTTATGAAGAGATTGAACAGAAGAGGACTTATAATTGATCTCTAAGGTACTGCTGAGGTAGGAGAAAAGCATACGATCTGCAAAAGTTGCAGATAATTTTAGTCTGTCATCGATGTACATGCTCTAAATCCATCTTGACAATCCCCAATAATGATATGATTTTACTATCTGAGATCTTTGAAAATATTTTGTACGTCATACAAAGTAGTGATATGCCTCTATAATTTTCGCATTAGAGCTTGTCATCTTTTTGTGGGTAGGGAATATGACTGAAAGACTCTAATTGTTTGGAATATGTTCTTTTTGCTAAAAGTGTTGAATGATTTCATGGATGGCTTTCTGAACACTGCTGCCACGATATACAATAAGTTTTACTATAAATAACTTTATTAGTCTTGTGAGCTTTGATGGTGGAAAGAATTTCATTCAGAATTTGTGGAGCCAATTGAAGCTCTCCCAAAATATCTGTAAGCTCCAATGTTCCAAAGCTGTGTGGAGAACTTAGGATGTTCTTGTAATATGATATCCATTTTCTTTAATCCTGCTTTCACCAACAACTTGTCTTGTGTTTTTGCTCACTAGACGCTTAGAGATGCTTCTCAATTTGGTCATCATAGTATTTTCCAGGTAGGCTTTGCCACTACTCAAGACTTTGAGACATCTATAAGAGAACGTGGACATCCCTAGGTCGTCACAAATTCAACCAGATCAACCATATTCTCCTCCGAAAACGAGCCACCCCCGGCATTCTCGACAGGTACTTGTTCCACCCCGTTGTTTCTAATTCGAACCATTACCTTATAAGGGTCAAATTTCGATACCGGATCTCCATTAGCTGTAAACAACTAACATCAGTTACTCCTAGGTAACAGATACATAAGCTAAATGATAGCTCAGTAACGTTCATAATCATATCAGTGCTGGAAATTGCATCAACATATCCCCGCCGGTTGGAGAAAGTAATGATGGCATGAAAAATGTAGGAGACAGCAAAAGATGCGGTAATAGAAGCAGCTGAAGAGGCCTTTGGGAAAAAATCAAAGAAAAGTAGGAAGAATTAGTATGGTGTGAAAAACGAGGTGCACAAAAAATCCATCCATTGACTTATTCGGGCCAAAGAAGAACAATATAAAACCCACCAAAGACAATCTAAGCCGCCACAGAAAGAAACGACTGATCATCAAAACCAAGATCCAACTGTTAAACGAAAGCATGACCCTACATAAAGTCAGATCAACGTATGCCTGTATAAGACAATTAAGAGATGACTTCAATCCACAAACATGACAACGCAGTCAAAATCAAGAACAGCTGGCAGCAAAGTTTCCAGAAGCTATTCTCAGCATCTCCAACAACGGCAGAAGTCTTGAACATTCCGGAAGCAGAGGAAGAGGTCTCGGTCTCACCCCTAATCAGAGATATAGTACAGGCAGCAGTACGGTACCTTAGAAAAAATGCGGCTCCGGAAATAGATGGAATACTAGCAAAACCGTTCCAGAATGGAGCTTCCCATCAAAGTAGCCACTTGCATTGACGAATACAATATGTTGAAGATGGCCAGAGGAACAGTTACCAGAGAACTGATGAAAAAGTATAATATGTCCTTTCCGCAAAAGGGGGACAAGTGAAGGTGTGAGACTTATAGACGCATCAGTCTACTATATACATCTTCAAAAGTGCTCTCTTAAATCATAGAAAAAAATGTTAAGCCGTAGGATGAAAATATAATGTAAACATATCAGGGAGATTTTCGAGGAGGACGCAAATTGCTGGGAATATAACACCGATGTGCACCAACTCTTTGTAGACTTAAAGCAAGCACACAACAGTATCTACATGAATGCTCTGTATAAAATAATGCTACATTTTGGCATCCCAGTAAAACCTGGCCGCCTGATCAAGGTTACAATGCTAATTATAGATTCAAGGTAAATGGTGAACTAACTGACAACTTCAAAATGGAATCAGGCTTAAAAGAAGGAGATGGGCTTGCCCCAATCTTCTTTAATATTGTGTTGAAACCTCGGTCTCAGCAGCAGCATCTGCTGATGACATCAATATTATGGTACATTTAATCTTAGATGCCATAGGAGCATTTCTGAGCCAGAAATCTGAAGCAAATCAAATTGGCTAACGAGTTAATTAAATGAAAACTATATTCATGACTCAAACGAAGACGAAAACTCCAACTTGACCAAACCTGAACTTAGGCGACTATAGTTTTGAAAGTGTTAACAATTTTATTTATCTTGGAGTCAACTTGCATACAAGAAGTGACAAAGATAAAGACGAGATTGGATACCGCATAAATTCCGCTAATAAAGCATACTACTCCGTACTTCCCATAATAAGGTCCAGAGTGGTGCACATGCAGAATAAGTTCCGCATTTCCTTGCAAAACGCTAGTCAAACCTGTGTTGGTATATGGAAGTGGAACATGAACCCTGACGAGTGTATGCAAAAAAGTAGTGGATGTAGTTGTACGCAAAGTGCCCCAGAAAACGTACGGCCTAGTGAAACAAAAAGCAGAGAGGAGACTAACTACGTTACAACGATAAGTTGTATGAACTTTTTGATGATCCACCTGTATCGCTTGCGTAAAATTACGTAAATTGCAATGGGTGGGATATGTAGAAAGAATGGAAGAAAGCCAACTACCCAAAAGATAATTAACATTGATGGAAAGACATGATAGAAGCTGACAGCAGCTCCTTGTTGGAAGTGGACAAGGTAGCGGAACCATGATGACTGGAGGAGATTAATCCTGACGGCCAAGGCCCAGGTTAGGCTGTCGGGCCATAGACTTTGATGATAAAATTTATCCGAAACATACCCTGTAAGCTTAAGGTCCCTGATTCAATTCTGCTGGTGACAACGAGACTTATTTCGAGTGATTTTTCGAACGGGCGATAAGTCCATTCAGTTATCATATGTATGCTGCTTTAAAATCTGCTGGGTTGACAGATGAACGTCAAAATCGTGGTACTGACCATTTTGCTTTGCCAAGTGCTAAGACATTTGATCAAGATAATAAGCTAGACTAACTATCTCTATGCGAAAGCGCTATAGTGGTAAACCAAAAACTAAAAAATAAATTATGTATAATAAATAATAATATAATCATATTATAGTAATCGATTTTAGGACAAGAAAGTTATCATGGATTGAAAATTCTACTATTACAATAACAATAATTCACAATACTGGGGAGATACGCTTTTCCTAGTGCCCTGAACACTACAAATATGGTCAAATTTCACGAAAGTATTCAAAATGGCTTGTAATATTGATATGCCATGCGACTGCTCAAAAAACGCGAATAGTAAAACGTAAAAAATTAGCGGCAAATTTAAATATATAGTAACTACATATTATTTTTTTGTCAGATGAAAGATTCTATGAGTAAGTGAAGCTGTGATCTTCAGACCATTGTTCAATTTGAAAATTTATTTATAAAGTAGCAAAAAACAAAACAAACTTAACAGGCTGAAAACTTGATGCAACTTGAAGAAAAATTGTTACCTCCAGCGTGTTTATTATTTTATTTTATCCCGGAAATATGCAATTTTTCATGAGAAATTTGTCAAAAATTTCACTATTATTAGATTTGCAATTATAATAAAGCCTTAAAAATAACAAAACCTTCTCAAAATACATGCCAATAAAACTTATTATTTAAGTCATTATTTATTGGGATTCTCAAAACTTGGCTTTTTCTCAGTGTCGGTTTACAATGTCACCAAAATTTCCCATAGAAATGATATGAAATATCACAAGACATTTTGCCTTAAGAAATTCAAAATATTCTTACCTCCTCAACTAAATCAGCTCAATCAGATAACAGTATTGCATTGTTAACAATCTGACATTCAACGTTCATTGTCATTCCATATTAATTATGGCAATTATAGTACAATCAGTGATTCAAGATTTATCTTTCTTCTTGTAATTTTACGTAAGATGAATTTAGTTGAAGTCCTTCGATCACTCGCTCTACCAAACGTCAACCCCCGCGCTGTGACTTACGTAACAATAAAACTTGTCAATGTTAATTTATCTTTTCTCTTACATAAAATAATAATTATTGCATCCAATTTGCATTTCTTCGGATTACAACAGTAAAATTGTCTTCAAAGTTGCTACAGTTGCTACCGCAAAACGCTTTTGTAGTCTGAAATGTACTTGGACATCATGATAAGAAACTTCCCGACAAGTTATGAAGCAATGTTTTTGTATTTACCAGGATCCAATGAGAAATGCTGTTTACTTTATTACGTCGTTGCTATGATGAGGTAAATTGGAATAGAGAGGACTTTTGTGAAAGTTTCTCGTTCAGGACACCAGTAATGAGGAAAATAATTTGTTTTCAAGCATTTCCAGAGGAGAATGTAATTCAGAAGGTATTATTTATGTTCATCGGGAATGGTTCGCGCTATTTGAGAACATATTTTGATTCTGATTCTGGACCAACTTATGCAAATTATGAATAATTGATGCAAGCATAATGTATCCAATGAGATACTGACGCTACAAATGATGTCTAGCGTGAATATTCAACTTCATGTTCACACATGTTAGCATGCTGAATAATTTGCATACTTAACTTGACGACAATTAGCCGCGCAGTAGAGCATGAGTAACGCAATTTTCAGCGGGATTATGATCAATTTCGACATTTATAGTTAAATTTTGTTGAATGTGAAAGCATTGATTTTTGAGACTCCGCAGTTACTAATATGTTGGAATGGTTTATACAAATGTGCTTTAAGGGATACACGTGCGAGATTTTCGGCAATGTGCAAGTGTCCGGTTTGATATTGAAGGGATGTGGTAAGTCGAAGTGTGATGTGTTCGGCTACGGAATCTAAAAAAATCTGCACTTAGACCATATATTCCAACCATTCAATTTTTTCCTAGAGAATATTATTTAAATCGCGAAAAGTATAAAAATGGCAAAATTTGTTTCGCATATCAGATCAATGGATTGATGGCTATGTTTGATTCAATTCAAAACGCGATGAATCGCTTAGACATCAATCTAAGATAAGAAAAAGATATTTCTGATCATGACAGTAAACTATAAGTTGATCTAAGGCTTTTTTTCAATTTTTCATAGAGAAAATGAATTAATAAAATGAAAATAAATAGTTTCACCTTTGGTAACGTAATAGTACGATCGTATTTGCTTCAAAATAATTTACAATTTTCGTAATACTCGCATTTTCTTTAGTTTTCGTGTAGATTCCTACAATCTGAATTAATTCCAAACAAAAAAGTTTAACTTGTTGCAAAAGTTTCTCATCCTTGCGTTCTTCTGTAGTACCTAACTGAATATTTGATTTGTGTGGAAATATTCAAATTTGAAATGTATTTCACGTTGCATAAATCTTACATTGTTGTGTGCAGTTTAGCATAAATTGAATGTTGGCAACACTACCAGCGTTTTTGATGGCACCACAGATGTTCCTGTCAAACTTACTGACAAGGATTTATATCCGAGTAATTGTGTAAGTTGTACGCGAGGTTATCGGTCGACAATTCCCACGAAACCCAAGAGCTTTACAAAGGAAAGTCTGATTCAATCAATTGAAACTGTAAAATTAGTTTGAAACAGAAACGCGTGTCCTGCGAGTGTTGTGTAATTAAAAAAATCAACAAACAATCAAGCTAGATGACGCACCTTGGCCGTGCGAAGTGCTGTCTAAATAGAGCACTGCGGGTGCCTCCTAATGGCTGCAAAATAATCTAAGTTGCATAGAGATTTCTTTGCCTTCGCGTGTGTGTGCGAGAAATCCGATTGGCTATATTGCCATCACAAGTTAAATTCGATTGCTAAAGACGTGGTATTCGTGCAATGTATCCAACACGACCAATCAACACAATTTTGTCGTAAATTTTGAGTGTGTCCCAAAGTCACCAACACCAAAACAACTGGACATGAAGGGACACAACATCTCGCAAAAAGTCGAGTATAAAATCAAAGAACTTGGCGGCATAATACATTTCGGATAGAAATCATCGAAGGTGGATGTAAACGTAAGCTGTCGTAATGATAGTGGCTCGCTACACCCGTTTCATTACTTCAATCATTCTTACTTGGTTCCTGGAAGTTTAAGTGGATTAAGAACTGGCATTTTGTTCACATTGTCACGCCTCCTGCTGTAGTCCTTGATAATCCACCATTCTTATGCACTTTTGCTATTCGTGCAGTCTACTTGTTAGGAAGAAGAAGAGTCAGTGAATTGTAGCAGCTTATCAGTGTCACCCGAACTGGATAGTTTTATGGAAAAGTACTTCATGTTCTAGTCAATTTCATATCCTGCCGGTCACCTGGTTAATATGAAGTTGCGCACAATATGCTCCAGTTCTATGTGATCTGAAATGCTTATGGAGTCAGATTCTTAGTTCAAAGTATGGATTGTTCAGGTCTTGGAACCCTAGATCCTTTATTAAGTATATACGCTGACCACGTTTATGATACAGCTTGTGAACAACTTGAGCATTACATGATTTATGCATTGCAAAAAATGAAGCTGTCGCGGGATTTGTGAAAAAAATGCTACTGCAGTTAATAACTCATTAAGCTAAAAAATGTTGACAGGGCCGAATGCAATGAGAACTCGAATTGTCATTTTGTACATCTAAAAAAATCACAAGAAACAAATCTACATACATTAGGAATCAATTATATCAGCTTTTTGATGAACTTGAGCCAGAACCGAAAAATTCTACGTCTAGCATTTGTTGCGTGTAGACGTTTTTTTGATTGCTCCAGTCATTAATTTTTCACAAAAGTCAGTTGAAAACAATTTTTCGTAATTGAAAACCATCACCGTCGAATTATTCGAGCATTTATCGAGTGCCTGAAATTCATTTCCTGAAGAAATATCAAAAGTGGAAATACGTTCAGGGGAAGTCTCGGTCTGAGAACATTCCCTCTAGTCTCGCTGCAAAAGCATCAAGATGGAGGAGCCCGATGGCTTCAGCCATCAACCAGAAGGTTCGTGTCCATCGCCAACGATGACTGGCGAAAAAAACTCAAAAGAAGATACGACGGTAAAGAAGAAAAACCGACAATTCTATCGGTAATCGAAATCGAGCAGCTGATCAAAGGTAAAGAGAAAGCTGACAATGTTGAAAAAGAAAATGATGACCTCAAGCTTCGAGTCAAATCATTAGAAGTACCGAAGGTAAGAGAACTAAGAAGCCAAAGCAAGAAGCTGATCAAGAGGATGTCCTAAGCGCAGGCGGAGCAAACGACAGCGGAACTACTTTGCAGCGCTCGCTGGACTTGAAGATGCAATGAGTATTGAAGAGGATCTAGGTAAAACTTCTAAGTTAGATAATAAGTTCACAGAATACTTTAAAATTAAAAGTAGGGAGAAAAAACCAAAAGTTAAGATCGTTAAGATTAATGAAAAGAAAGAAAAAGTCCCACCAATCAATTTATTTGGGCAAACGGACAAAGATATGGTTCGGCTTTTGGCAGCCGAAAATAAGCTGAAAGATTTTGAGATAAAAAGGATCAATGCCGATAAATTGACAATTAGGACTAAGTTGCTGGTTGATTTCCAGGCAACAAAAAGTGCGTTAAATTCTGGAGATGTTCCGCATTTTACATACACCCCTAAAAGCAAAGGAAACCAAACCTTTATATTGAAGGGTCTGGACTGTGGTGAGGACACAGTCGATCCCCTTCAGGTGCTCCAAGAAGTTGCACCAGAAATTCAATTTATTTCCGTTAAAAACTTTGCAACGAGGAGATCGATTGTGGAGCGCAATAACTTGTCCAGATTTCCAGCAAAAGCAGTTTAAGTGCCCTGCAAAAAATACGGTACTTGAACTTCCGCGTGGTGAGGTGGGAACACCTCCAGAAAAGTGAGGTCATCCAGTGCTACAGGTGTCAAAGTTTCGGGCGTTGGGCTGCCAATCGCGCCATGAAATATAGGTGTGTTAAATGCAAAGACATTCATGCTCCCGGCGAGTGCAAATTGGCCCAGGTGGAGCCAAAAGAAAAACGATATTGTGTGAACTGCGGTGTCTTTGGTCATCCAGCATCATATCAAGAATGCCCCCGGTATCAAGATGCAAAGGTAAAATTCACTCCGAAACAAAGTCAAGCACACTGCAGTGTGATTCCTACCAACTTCGTCAAGTCCGGGGTGTCATTTGCACTTGCTGCGAGAGGACCAGCAGACAATGTAAATAAAATAAATAATGTATGTGGCAACAATGAGTTGCTCTTTACAATTTACCAGCGATTAAATTCCTTATCGGAGAGAATCGATAAACAAGATTCGAAAATTAACATTGTTTTTCAGCGTTTACGGCTCAAAATAAGTTGTCATCCAGCCACATTCCCATGGATACGATTCATCTCATCTCGATCAACGTCAACTCCATTGTAAGTCTACATTGACGTGACTGTCTCCTGGAGTTCTTTGTCAAGCAAAAGCCTGACATCGTGCTTCTTACTGAAACCCACCTCAATTCATGGCACTCCATGATATTCAAGGATTTCGAATTCGTAAGAAAGAAAGATTATGGGGGAGGTGGCATCGGGATATTGGTTCGAAGAACCTATTGTTTCCAAAATATTGAAAAAGTCGGATTCAAAAGCTTTGAATCTCTTGAAGTGTCCATTATCAAAATTTCACTACCAGGACGGGGATAACCTCTTCGTTATCTTTGCCTATGCAAATGGTGGAACTGTTCTCAAGCTCAAAGAGGAACTCAATTCCTTGTTTGAAACACTCGAATTGAACAGGTTTCATAATTATTATATTCTTGCTGGTGAACTGAACGCCAAGCATACATCATGGCTGAACGTCACCAATAATCCAAGAGGTGTACTCCTGAATTCGTGGATAACAGAGAACCAAATTGAATTCAGGTGCAACCTATATGAGCAGGAGTTCCCAACACACCCTAGAACGAATTCATATTTTGACCTCTGCATTGCTGATGCAAGACTTGCATTCAGCTTTAATAGTCCTCTACGGAAACTGCAGGTGCTTCCATATAATAGCGACCATAACGCAATCGTAATGGAAATCAATCATCACAGGGATAATTTCTTCCTCATTCTAGTTCAACAAGAAAATCATTGGTTGAATTTAAAAAAAAAACAGACTGGGGAAAGTTTCAAAAGAAGTTTATTCGAGAGTACCAGAAGCAACGTCCCCCTTCTGATGGTGGCAACTCTTGCTCAATGGTTCTTAATGACAGGAATCTAACTAACGATGAAATAGATGTCTATTTGTCGAAGTTGGAGAAGCTGACGTTGAAAACGATTGAGAAAGTAGTTCCCAAGATTAAACATCGAAACAATATGAAAGGATATGAAACACCTACCATTGCAAGGTTGAAAAGATTGAAAAGCCTTCTTCTCACATGCGTCAACAATATTTTTCGGCGATTCCCGGACTACAACCATCCCTCGTTTGCTTTGTTGAAATTACACCCGAAGAATGTCCGGAACTTAATCCATTCATACTTTAAGAGTGAGGTCAGCAATTAATGGAGGGAAAAACTGAAGGGTATTAACCCACAGGACCCAGACGGCATTTTCGCGAAAGTAAATAGCATATTCCGTAAGAAGTCTCGAGTGAAGGTATCGAATCTTGAAGTCACTAGTGATGAGATAAATCTTCTCGATAGGGCTGGTATCGAAATTGATAGTACGACTCCGGATAGAAATGGAAACAGGATTATTTAAGAAGGGTTGGATAAACTTACCCTGATTGGAACACATTTTGAATTGGTTCATCTACCAAACCCTGAGAGAGGGAACGAAATATTTTCAGAGGTCGTTGAAGCAAAAGTTTCCGACTTCAAATCAAGCCTGAACGGCCAATCAATTCTTCATTTCAATGAAACATTGACATCTGACCTCATACCGAGCTTAAATCTTATTGATTATTTTGTCAGCTATGAAAACTTGTGTTTCATATTTCGCAGGATAAACAACAAGAAATCATGTGGTACTGATGGTATTCCAAATGCAGTTCTCCGACATTTGCCCGAGGTTGCTATTAGAAATAATTGCATATTGTTCAACAACATGTTGAGCAATTCATATTTCCCAAATGAGTGGAAAAAGGCTAAGGTATTTCCAATCTTGAAGAAAGGAAAAGAACCTCCATGCCCTAAAATGATACTCAACAGAGCATTAAACGCCCACATTGAGGAATATGAGTTGATGCCGAATTGCCAATTTGGTTTTCCTGCCAGGCATTCCACCACACATGCGATAACGATAGTAACCTCAGACATCTGTTGGAAACTAAATGATAGACAATGTGTTGGAGCATGTCTCATTGATATCGAGAAAGGCTTCGATACGGTGTGGTTAGATGGACAAGTTTTTAAACTCCTTCAGGACAAGTTCTACAGACACCTTGTCGCCATGATGTGCAATATGTTATACGAGAAATCTTTTGTTGTAACTGATGGAAATCTGACAACAATGCGCGAATGCAAGGTTGAATGGTCTACAGCAGGGAACAGTTACTGCGCCTCTGCTCTTCTCAATCTTCATTCACAAGCTATTGAACGGCTTTGATTTTAACGTCTGGCTAACGCGATCATTGGTAGCGTTTGCTGATGATCTGATCATCTATACGGCAGACCGAAAAGCTACAAAGTTCCGAGCAATCTCCAAAAAATGTTCAATGATGTGCAGCTGTACACTGACAATTTCCGAATGAAAATCAATGCGCAGAAGTGTGAAACAATCTTGTTTCGGACAACGCTTCAGGGGGTCAGTCAAGACCTGAAACGTAATTGGAAAGATTTCCACATCATGGCTGGTGAGGATAGTTTAGAACGAGTTCCACATAAATCCTGTGTTCGATACCTCGGTGTTTATCTCGATCAGTGTCTGTACTATACTTAACATGTCAAAATCATCCTCAGTAAGGCACAAAAAGTAGTCATGGCCCTACGAAAACTCTTTCATTCCAAATACATTGATCAAAAGGTCAAAATTATCTGTTACAAGACCCTGGTTCGACCAATTTTGACATATGGATGTCATATCTGGTACAACCAGAGTGCTAGTACTAAGGAAAGATTTAGAGTTTTCGAAAGGAAATGTCTTCGTGCATGTACTGGTTTGTACAGAAAGCCTGAGATGGATTGGAAACATTATACTCGTATATCGAATAGAGGAATTTACCCGACTGCTGAAGTGACGAGGGTCGATATCTTCATATTGAAACTTCTTCGCAACCATATCGCAAGATCTGTGACAGTGAGTGAAAACCCTTGGATTTCACAGCCGCTCCACCTTACAGACGAGTATATAGCGACTTGTCTCGCTATTGGCTTCATTCCTCCAGAAGCGTTTGTGTATTTGGACATGAATCGATATGTTTTTGATTCTGATGGCGTCCCAGTCATATATCACTTATAAAGACGGGCCACCGATAAGAAGATAAAATATCCTCCGAGTTTGAATTCACGTGACCAACAATTCCAATGGAGATACTCATTTGCTAGATTCGTTGAAGCTCATCAAATTGAGACGGCACAATCTAGGTATTGGTGGCTGAATCAGAGCTTATATACTAGTGTATAAGCTCTGGCTGAATGACAATGTCTAAATTATTCATTTCTATTTCCAGTTTTTGTGTTTTTCGTTATTTAGTTTTTGAGTTTCAGCTCATTATTGCTACATTTAGTATTGTCGTTTATATGCGTTAAGAATTAGGTATAGATTAGGTATATGTTATGTTTATTATATAAGGTTAAAAATAAGGTTAAACGCTTAGGCTAGGAACATTTTGAAAGAATTTTTTAGTATAAGATAAAGTTTTTGATTTTATTTTATTAGAATTAAGTTAAAACATATTAGGTGTATGATCAAAGTTCACTGTTGTGTTAAGATTATAAATAATTTTAGGATTGTGTTGGTTGGTTTTTTCTCCTTTTTCCAATTGAATGAAATAATATGTAATAATCTCCATTGATTTGAATTTGCTTTAGTTTTTTAGAAATGTGATGAATGGCAACGCATAAATTTAGAGAGCCATTTGGGCCATTAAGTTTTTTATTGTTATTGTCTGGAATTTGCTTCATATTCTTTTAAAATTTATAACGATTAGTATTACATAAAGCGCTTTTGACTTTGACTTTGAGCCAGAACCGTATGCCCTGCAGGACTTAAACAATATCATTAGAATTGTCATCATCAAAGCCCACAAGGCACATCAAAAATTGAGAATTTAGAGAGAGAATACTTGGATTTACTTGATTATTTTTCATATCGTTCTTAATATGTTATATTTACATTTGCTTGCATTCATTTAATTTTTGTTTTCTTTTTACCTTTCTTGTATTTTTCTTTGATTTTAACTAATATTATATTATATGTAAAATAGATTTTAAATGGGTCTTGAGTTTCTGGCAAAAATAAGTCAACATCATACAATCGCAGTACGTGTAGATTAAAGGAATGAGCAGGCTTTTGAATGAGGGGAATGGTAACGGTCCTAGAGAGATTTGTTGAGAGATTTTTCATCGTTTGAGCCAGGGTCGTGGTACCCCATGGTTTTGGTTGCATAATTTTACTGGCGTAGTTTAGTTCTCCGCCGTAGATAGTGTCAAACCCGTTTGGGAAAGGAGTTGTGATCGCATTGTTTCTCCAACCAACTGCTTGCATGATTCCGCATCCTAGATCTTACGACTGAATGGTACTAAATATTCTTCGGGTCACACATTGGGCTCATTGGTTCCCCAATGATGGGACATTTCATGACGAGAAATGCCAACAACGATAAATGCACCTACAGTTCTGCTACTACATCGTATTCACACCTTCTTTATGAAGACGTCAGAAGGGGAAGGCGAGTATTCCGCGCCTGATAACGGAGTTGTAAAAACCATGCCACCGGACTGGAAATTATCTGATCAAAGAATGACTAGAAGATATAGCCTTCACGATAAAACGAATGACAGCGGCCAGCCCCTGATTGACTTTGCATGTAGCAAAAATCTAGTCATACGTTCGACGTGCTTCTAGCATTGGCGCATATACAAAATGAACTGGGTATCACCGGATTATAACACATAAAGTCAGATCAACAATGTTCTGACCCAACAACCGTGTACCTTGAGCATATTGTAATTGATGTTCGTACATACCAAGGAGCCAATCGTAACGTGGATCATTACTTAATTAAACTAACTTATTGATATCGTATGTCAAAGGCGTATTCAGTTCAGACTAGCCCCCCGCAAAAATTAAACATCAAAAGACTTCAAACGACGTCTGTGGCAAAAATTTCATGGAGATCCTTGGTAACCAGCTAGTTCACATCCTATCTAACACATCGCTGAAAACAAGGAACGAGCTATAGGTGGAAGTGTAAGCGGCAATTAAGACCGTGATGAAACAGACGATCGGTCATCAAGCCCGCTACAAAGGAATGGATTGTTTTGATGACGAATGCCAGAATGGGTAGATAAAAAGAATCAGGCGTACAAAGAATATATAGGAAGGAAAACCAGTATTAAGAGAGAACAATTTGAAGATTCCAGAAGATTATTGAATAAGATAATGAGAATTAAAAAGAAAATACTTTGAGGTCTAATGAGCAACCACACATGACAAGCATACAAAGTAGTGAAAAGTTTGAAAGAAGGTTACCAGTACGCTCCACCGTGATAACATCGGCAATATCATCGCTGATGAAAACAGGATTAAGGAAAGATGGGCATCATATTTCAACAACCTTAATCCTCCACACCGCTCCAGAACATTGGAGCTTGCAGATACTCTCGGAGAGGTTCCATTGGTCACACCAACTTTGGATAAAATTTGTTCCGGCATCATGGCTCAAAAGAATAATAAAGTGCCAGGTAACGATAAGATTCCAGTGGACCTCATTAAATATGGTGGCAGCGGTGTTCCGAAAGCAACCAATAAAGTCATCCAGCACATTTGGCAACGCGGACATATGCCAAACGAATAGGGCCAATTAATTATGTTCCCAACCCACAAAAAAAGGTAATAAGCTGCAGTGTGAAAACTATAGAGGCATATCACTGCTTTGTACCGCGTACAAAATATTTTCAAAAATAAATAAAATCAGATCATACGCCAATAGTATTATTGGGGAGTATCAAGTTGGCATTAGAGCTGGTAGATTGGCGATAGACCAATTGTTTTAAGTGAAGCAGGTACATGAGAAATGCTGAGAGTTCAATATAGACGTACACAAAATATTTACTGACTTTAAGCAAGCGTAGACAATACTGATCATAACGTACTGTACCAAGTAATACTTTGCTTTGATATCCTAGTCAAACTAGTTTGCCCTACTAGAATGACAAAGACGTCGACAACCTCCCAAGTCCGCATCAATAACCAACTCGCCGATGTCTTCCAGACAAATATCGGACTAAAACTGGGAGATGGGCTAGCCTGATTGCTATTTATTTTGGCTCTGGAATATGCCCAAGAAGAATAACCTGTGAATACAAGAGGTACGCTACTATATAAGCCAAGCTAAGTGAAACTCTATGCGGATGAAGAATTGAAATGCATTTTAAAGCAGGAAAATTTGACGGCGGCTGAAAAATGTAAATGCAGGCTAGTTCTACAAGTGGTATAGTCCACGACAAAGTTTCTACCAGAACTTGCTGGCTAACCAGCAGCTATCAATGGAGTTGACTGTTAAGCGTGTAATGAATCATGCGACGCCGCTGGTGACCACTCCCAACACACTTTGCTGCTAGGTGGCTTGTCATTTCACGTTAGTTGCGACGCGCGCACATCCCACGTCAATTTTATCGTGGGATGTCAAGAGATTGACAGCTACATGGCAGTGAATTGTGTAGGTAGTGGCCGCCACGCATAAGGAGTTTTAAGGAGTTTTGGCCGACAGCGAACGATTAAACAGCAACGAACGGTGCACAAATACGAAGTGGTCGCATTTATGTATAATCACGAAGTTTTCTTTAAATTTTCGCGCTAACGGCTGTTCGTGTTCAGTACTCAGAACTTGCTCCACAGTTGATTCGTCCTGAAAACTGTTTCAATCCTCTCGAAACAGCGTTGGAAACTTGAGTGCAAAACAAAAAAGGTAACCATAAAAAGTAGCATTTTAAATACGACTCCATTAGTAAGTTTTCGTTTCACCGCTCTAATAGTCTGTTTTTCCGGATTCCTCCTGCTATTTAGGAATGGACTGTGTGTGCTACGAATGGTGCCGTTTATTATGCGCTACTCCACCGGCACCGATGCGCAACGGGTTATTGATCAGTTTGCAGCAGCAGCAACAACAACAGCAGCAGCAACATCAACAACAGCCTCCTCCACAACAGCCGCAACGACAACATTATCCGGGAGATCCGACCCAAACAGTTCACATTGCTATTATACAAGCTGGCGACCCTACAACAATAACGAGTGCATCAATTCAGTTGCAACACCTCCCCCCCAGGTGTGGAGCACCATTCAGTCGTCTATTAAAAAGTCCTAATAAGAGGCAAAGCAAAGGTCAGTTTTAAAGCTAACACAAAGATAATTGCACCTCATCTGTTACGAGTGATAAAGTGTATGCTTAGGAGAAATCGAAGAATGAAGCAGAAACTTGAGTTAAGCAAAAATGCCAAATTATCTTTAGTTCTAAGTATTTTGGAAAAATTGAAAATTATGACTCTTTAATTCACTCGTCAGCCATCGGCTTGTGCTCGCACAAGTAACCAAAGGTCATATCATGAAAATTAGTGTGGATATATTTCTTTTATCCTGTATCAAGACGGATGGGTTCAAAGAGTCTATCTTTTACTGCAAATAGTCTGCTATTCAGAAGCGGTGCGGGGTTTCGGAACCAGTATTTTTATCGTTAGTGATTGAACATCTCATAAAATTTTAATAAGTTTTCATATTCGGTTAATTGTTGTTTATCGTTTTCTTCGTACTTTCCCATTGATTGCATGATCAAACATTTAGTCTGTAAGAGTGATTTATTTAGGCGAGAGTTTGAAATTTGTACGGACAATGAATTATGTTTACAAACTTCTTAACATTATTACGGTGACGGTCGAAACTGTCTTAGAGAGTTCATAACGAACCATAATTAACAAAAAAAAAAGAGAAAAAACTTCGCCAAAGCGCACAAGGTGAAGTCGATGGCAGCTTGAGTCGTTTATGGGTTTACTTCGCGATTAAGCATTTCCTGCATAGGCGTGCATATTAAAACTAATCAAAGATATTCATTAAAAGCCGTCGACATAGCGGTCTAGAATTAAATTATGTTCGGGTTGTTGCAACGAGGTAGGACGTGGTTTGAAGGAATTGTCGGTGTTAAAAATTTGTTACACTCATATGCCAGAATCCAATACTGTTTAAAAAGCGCGCTTTATACTTTTTAGTGCTTTTCAACATACTCCATTTTATTTCTAAATGTGTGCTGCATGAAAATTTCTATTTACTTTGATGAGTGCGCCGAAAACAAAAAACTATTGTCTTAAAGTGCCTTCAAACGACACACGAAAACTTTCGGTTGGAATCTCGTTATTGGGTTATGCAGGTTTAAAGTTGTTATCAGTAGATATTTGATTAGTCGAAATTCGTTTATAGCAGAGTTTAGTTAGCCGTAATCGGAAGACAATAAAATAATATTCACTATCTACCTAAAGTTAATTAACCATCCTAAAAACAGTCAAAAATATAAGCCTAACATACCAGGTGAATTGGGAGTCAGTCACCTATAAGTTTGAATGACGTAATATGTACTCCGTATTTTATTTCTCTTCTTCTTTTCTTGATTATTTTTTTTTTTTAAATAATAAGCTTTATTGGGTATTTATGAGTTGTGCACACCTCATATAAAAAGAAAAATTTATTGAATTTTGGAACTGAAAGAACCTTTACTCAAACTACATTGACATATCCAATTAGTCAAGCACTTCATTTGGGGTACATGATATTCTACGGGCTCTTGCCTCTTTAGAATATCTTAAAAATTACCAAAATATAAATAAGCGAAGCAAAATTAACAAAAATGAAAGTAAATGAATAAATGAATAATATTTTGGAGGCTTGCAATTGACCTTATAAGGCAAAATAATTTCACTATTCTAAGTGGATTTGAGAGAAAAAATTTCATTGCCCACCCTAACATGTATGAATTTTACGATTTTGGCTGTGATTCAGAATATTTTTTTTGTTTGGTTTCTCTTCTCGGATACTGTTGCTCGTTTATTTGTTGAATAATGAAACAATTTTTGAAATAAAAAGAATAGCATTTATTCTCACGACGAATTTGCTTTTCTTTGATCGCTTCTGTTTTCTCGTACCACTTATAAAAAATGTTTGTAATTCAAATAATGAGTTTAAAATTGCAAATAATCTACCACAAAAAAAAACGATTAATTGAGATTTCAATACGTTTTCCCGCATACAATTTATAATCCAGATCAGATTTTTAAGTGGCAATTTTTCTGTGATATAAAATGAGACTTGCTTTTTCAAATTTTAATTCATCAAATATGTAATATGCAAATTGTTTCATTTTAAAATGGAATTGCCTCAACCAGAAAAAACAACTAACTGAAAATATTTTTACATTAATTCTTTCATAATTAATTTTGTATGTTCATAATTAATATTTGTCTAACAAATATTTGAAGTATTCAGGATTAATTTCGACGCTGCAATCTTAAATCATCATTTCAAATGATTTGTAGTATATTATTTTACTCAGATTTAAGGTTTGATTCGCAATATAATTCATTTGAAAACAACATTTAAGTCTATCAATCAAATTAGTTAATGAATATTGTTAATTACAAAAGAAATAGTTGAAAAACTGGTTGCCAATTTAGTAAATTGAAAAAAATAAATCAGTATGTTTTGGACAAGTTAAAAATTTATTTATTATAAGTCATTTATTTTATGTGGTAAAAGATAATGAAATTAAATAACGAAATGAATTGCTAGCCTTAATAACGACTTTCCTTTCCAGTGGTTCTTCTTTTCAGCGGGAAATGAGGTGCAGGGTAGGTATGCCGTCGCGAGAGTAGGGTTTTAAAAAATCCGCTGAGGTCGGTTTCGCGTTGCGCGCGGTACGCAGTACCTTAGTTGATTTTGATTTTTCTTTTGCGTAGCTTTTTTCGGAATTACGTTAACGTAGTATATTTTTCGGTACCGCGTCGGAAATTCGGGAACGCGAAGTAAACATTAGATCTTTGTCTTTTGACTGGTTATAGGAAGAAATACGGAGTAACGTAAAGTAGGTTTCCTCTCCGTATGGTATTGTTTTGTAACGCGTTTCAAACGGGCATGTATAGGTGGCTGAATATTGTAAGTGAGCGTAACCCATTCGGAGACCCGCGACCGAAATCCTCTACGATCTAGCTGGCCGTCAAGCAGCCACCGCGTGAATGGGTTACGGTGCACGGATTGGTTGACCGGTTGGTACCGTCCGTTGGCACTACTCAGACTTAACGTCTAGAGCCGATGAGAGGTCGGTTCCGCGTTCACACGTAAATATAAAATGATTACAAGTGTCCGAATTTATTGACCTTAAGAGCATGATTTGTTGGTACTTCTCTAGACATAACGTCTTCAAATCGTTTTCCTGATAACAAGAAAAATTATTGCACTTCTTTTCTTTTCTTGTTTTTATCTTCAATTCACAATTAGCCTTTTATACTACATCAAACATTTTTTTGAAAATGTTGGATTTATATTCAGTGATCTGAAATGTATGAATATGCACTTGTTACATCATTTTGCTTAAGCATACAAAGTTTACAATATTTACCTATCTAAATGGAAACCAGACCAGACTCGACATCCTACAATGATTTAGATGCCAGAGATATGGAAATGGTTCAGTGATTTAGAATATTGAAATTCTATGTAAGAAATGAAGCGCCCCGCTCGAACTAGGGAAGTGCTCAATGCACGGAGAAAAACTGAAGGTAAAGATCTCTGCATAAACTTCAGATATTATGGCTATCCGCATTCTTACAAACAATGAGTACTACTATAAAAGCCTCTAGACTTGTTGTCATATAGCCAGTAAGTAGGATAGGGTCCTTCTGTATTACTCGTTAAGGACTTAGTTTAATAACTGTGTTTGTCATTTTGGTAGCTGCAACCTTCAAACGATCGTATCTGCTGGATTCGTGTGAAGATAAAGATCTAACGACTAAATACCTAATAACGTCGGGTGTGAGCGGTAATAAACAGTTGTCATTTTGAACATATTTGCCAAGTAAAGCCCCGAGCAGTTCACCGGACTCATAATCAGGTTCATATGATACCTGCCCTTTATATATTAGTGATGAGCCGCTGAAGGTGAGGAGCCGCTTGCTGGGTATAAAGGCATTCATGCAGTCACTTCTGAAGTCCATCCAAGTGGCAATAATAGCAGATCGAGGAAATGCATGATCACTCGCACAGTCCATTTAATAGTTCGTATGTTGATTCGATATTACTGGATTATTTGATCGAGCAAATCGACCGCACCCATACTTTCACTGAACAAACGAACTACCTTAGGATAATTGACTTCGGTGTATCCATGCGTTTGTTTGTTCTATCGTTGTATATTGTCTTCGACACCAATTCTTACGAAATCAGAAGCAAAATCGAATTAACGACAAAGCCAATTTCGATCATATTTACATGCAAATATTTTATCTGAATGATTCTTTTTTTTTAAACGTTATCTAAAATCAGCCTCCTCTTTCCTGTATCCAATATATATCGAATAATAGTTACATGTACTTAATTTCTAGTTTACTATAGTTGTTACTCATTTTGGCAACTAGACTATCCCAGCGAAATTCATTGACTCCGATAAAACATATGATGATAATAATGATACCATGTATTACCTTCACACCTTCTGTCATAATCAGGGCCTTTTCAGCTGGCAAGAAAGCAATTCCTAATAAAGCTAGTTTTCGCTATTGCCATTAATGAAGCTCATCATTGCACACATAGGCAACGACCACCTCAAATAAAATTTTCAAAGAAACTTTGTAGTAAGGGTATTCTGAGTTTTTATGATTATTATGTTATTCTATCTATATATATATATAATTACCTTCCTTTTGTATGTCTTCCATAATCATCGCCTTGAAATACATTTTCTACGGTATATCTGTATATTTTTTATTTATAAAATGATGGTCAACTCATCTGCGTGTCTAATGAATATTTATAATATACTCCTACCGATGCATAGTGCAAAATTTTCGCACGGGACAGCTAGTTATTAACAAAACCTTCCTCAGCAGGTAAGCTTACTTCTCTGTTCCAAAGCAATTCTCTTTGCTAGTCGAGCAAATAAATAAACAAAATGGGTTTCATAGTAAGCTGAATGCTTGCAGTCTTATACAACTGACAAAAGAGTACATTATGGAAGAATTTGTGAAAATTTGCATTCATTATTTATTTTGGATTTATTTTATTAATTTTTTAAAGAAAATATTTTAAACTAGGAAACAAACATACATATGTTTCTAGTATTTCATTGTAGAAGCTTCCTTATTTTGATATTGTCTTCGGTCTTTATTTACAATATTTTTGCATTCGTTTACCTTTAAATATTACAAAACACAATGATCGTCGTTAGCATTCCACGTATCAACGCATAAATATTTTTTGCTTCTGATTCAAATGCAAATCATCCAGTTCTCGACAATTTTTTCGCCAGCTTTTCCGCAGCTTCCGGCTCCAGTCTCGTATCACCTCCTGATCAAACTCTCTTTGCGGTTGACTGGCTCGTGTCGAAGCAACAACTCCACAAAGGATAACACACCTGCATTAGAGAAGAAGGTGAACAAACATCGCCACAAAATTTGTGACTGAAAATACATACGAAAGGGTAAACGGAAACGCAGAGTTCATTTTTTGTAGCTCGAAAGGTCATATTAGTGTTTCGATGAGAATAAATCAGAGCAAGTCGAGCGAAAAAGGATACCCGAATACTGGAAACATTGCGTTGGTGTCGAATGATCGGGGTAGGTAACAAATTTATTCCATTGCTATTCCTTTAAATTCAAAAACTGGTCATTATTCCAGCGAAATGTCAATTACGCACACGAAAGCTTCCATTCATTCGAGTTTATGTGAATGGAAATGAATGAGACATGTGGAGAATAGAAACTTCTTTTCAGGGAGATTTATTTGGTGAGCAGTGTTTGAGGCATCAATGTGGGTATAAATCCTATAGAGGTTGTTATGCTTTCATTGAAAATTGCAGGCAAAAGAAAAATATGTTATGGAATTTATGATTGAAATGCCTGAGGTCGTACCAATCCATTATTTTGTCCGGGATAGTGCATAATCGCATATCTAAAATAGCTAGTAGAAAAGCCGCGTAAATTATCACGTACAAAATGCTATAACGTTTTGTCCCAGTGACTTTTAGGCTCATTTTCATATAGAGAGGAAGAAACCGATGAATATATTTCTATACGAAAGAGCGATCGGTTACCGTTGAACAAGAAAGTTATCGCATTTTATACAAAATAATTTACAGTGTTTTTTTATATGCTAGATACGCAATTCTGCACTATCTCTGACGATTTCTTTTGGGGTGGCACTCCATATGCCCAAAATGTGGAGTGATTGTGGGTCCAGTGGAAACACCAAGTCGATGCCATCTTGGACAGGCAGAGTTGCGACAGCAACATTTGACTTCACCATCTGTAAGCGGAAGTCTAACAGATTCGGATTTTGATAACTTGACTCTTTCACTTCTACTCGGGCTATTATGCAAAACACTTGTGGCCGAGACGGAGACCCCAAAAGCAAATCCTGAGCTTCGATGCAGACTGGACAAGTACTAACCACAGTGAACAGATCCAACGCTGAACGTGATTTAAAACTCCTCTTATTTTGGGCCAACCAAGTTGACTTGCAATTTGCTACATATCGCGTCTTTTTGAATAACGGAAAATTTAATTTCAACATTTCAACTTCTGATTTCAACATTTTGAAATATATAGCTAACATCACGGAAAACAGGTACGACAAATTGAAGCGACAACTGAATTCTACGTCTAGCACTCGTTGTGTGTAGACTTGTTTTTAATCGCTCCTGTCATTAATTTTAAAAATTAATTAATTTTTCACAAAAGTCAGTTTCAAATAATTGAATTAATTTTGTACGAGTCAGTCAAAAGCAAGTTTTGATTTTATTGGGGAAGAATTAATCGTCGAAGGCATCGACCAACCATACCAATAAATCAAGAAAAGGCAACAAACCAAAGACAACTCGGGACTGCTGTATGGAGGAGCCCGACGGCTTCCCTCCGTTGGGGGGCCCCGGGGAGAGTGACGGTGTGAAATTGGCAAGTGTCAACAAGCGGAGACACACGAGCACCCAGGATACCGCAGATGGCGGTCGTATAACACAAGTGCTGGAGGATAGACAGGAGGTGTGTCGCCTTCGAAGTGAAATCGAAGAGTTAAAGGCAAGAATGCAAACGTACGAAGAAATGTTCAAGACGGCAAAAAAAGTTCAAGAGAGTGATCCGATACGAAAAATCGAAAAACAGAAGAAAGCTGCAAAACCAATAATCACTGAAGAGGTATTAAGTGCTGGTGGCACCAACGAAAGCCAGAACTGCTTTGCGGCGCTGGATGGACTCCAACAGGATATGGAGGTAGACGAAAGTAATAAAGATGATAATTTTATCTTATATTTAAAAAATAAAAATAATGAAAGTAGAAATAAGGAGAAGAAACCAGCCCGTAGTTCTGCTGGTCCTCCTCAAACAGTAGCCAAGAATACCGAGAAAGTTCCGCCAATTAATTTCTTCGGTCAAAGCGGAAAGGACATGGTTCGGCTGTTGGCAGCCGAAAACAAATTGACAAATTTCGAAATCAAACAAATAAATTCCGAGAAGCTATCAATTAGAACGAAATCACTGGTTGATTTCAAATCAGCGAAAAATGCTTTGAATTCTGGGGAGGTTCCGCACTTCACTTATACCCCCAAAAGCGAGAAGAACCAGACATTCTTGCTGAAGGGCTTGGACTGCGGAGAAGATACCGTCGATCTTCTTCAGGTTCTCAAGGAAACAGCACCACAAATCGAGTTTATCTCAGTTAAAACATTCGCGACAAGAAGGTCGACGGTAGAAAATAAAAATTTATCCACTTTGTTTGGTACAAATAACAAATATGAGCAGTCCAAGCGCTCTTCAGCAAATCAGATATTTAAATTTTCGAGTGGTGAGGTGGGAATGCCTCCAGAAACGAGAAATCAACCAATGCTATCGCTGCCAACGATTTGGGCATTCGGCTGCCAATTGCGCCATGAAATATAGGTGTGTGAAATGCAAAGACATTCATGCTCCCGGCGAGTGCAAATTGGCTCAGGCGGAGCCAAAAGAAAAACTATATTGTGTGAACTGCGGTGCCTTTGGTCATCCAGCATCATATCGAGGATGCTCCCGATATCAGAATGCAAGATTGAAATCTGCCCCAAAGCAAACACAAATACACCGCAGTGTCTTAGCTCCGAACTTCGTCAAGCCCGGAGTGTCATTTGCACAAGCCTCTAGAGGACCAGCAGAAAATGCGGAAAATAGTGTAAATAATGTAAGTGGCAATAATGAGCTGCTCCTTAAAATTTATCAGCAACTAAATTCCTTATCGGAGCGAATCGATAAACGAGATTCGAAAATCAACATTGTTTTTCAGCGTTTAGGGCTTTCAAATGCCTCAAAATAAGTTGTCATCCAGCCACATTCCCACGGATAGGATTCGTCTCATCTCGATCAACGTCAACTCCATTGTTACTATACATCAGCGTGATTATCTCCTTGGATTCATTCCCAGACAAAAGCCTGACATCCTGCTTCTAACCGAAACCCACCTCAATTCATGGCACTCCATGACATTCAAGGATTTCGAATTCGTAAGAAACGATAGGGTAATAGGTGATGGGGGAGGTGGCACCGGGATATTGGTTCGAAGACCCTATCGTTTCCAAAATATTGAAAAAGTAGAATTCAAAAGCTTTGAATCTCTTGAAGTGTCCGTTTTCAAAATCTCACTTATCTCTGCCTATGCAACTGGTGGAACTGTTCTCAAGCTCAAGGAGGAGCTCAATTCCTTGTTTGAAATACTCGAATTGAACAGGCTGCATAGCTTTATATTCTTGCTGGTGATCTGAACGCCAAGCATACATCATGGCTGAACGCCACCAATAATCCAAGAGGTGTATTCCTGAAATCATGGATAACAGAGAACCAAATTGAATACAGGGGCAATCTATATGGGTCGGAGCTCCCAACATACCCTAGGACAAATTCATATTTGGACTCGAATTCAACTTTAATAGTCCTCAACGGCAACTGCAGGTGCTTCCTTATGATAGCGACCATAACGCAATCGTAATTGAAATTAATCATCACAGAGATGATTTCTTCTTCATTCCAGTTCAACATGAAAGTCATCGGTTGAATTTCAAAAAAACAGACTGGGGAAAGTTTCTAAAGAAGTTTAATCGGGAGTACCAGAAGCAATGTCCCCCTTCTAATGGTGGCAACTCTTGCTCAATGGCTCCTAATGATAGGAATCTAACTAACGATGAAATAGATGTCTATTTGTCGAAGTTAGAGAAGCTGACGTTGGAAACGATTGAGAAAGTAGTTCCCAAGATAAAACATCGAAACAATATGGAAGGATATGAAACACCAACCATCGCAAGGTTGAAAAGATTGAAAAGCCTCCTTCTCACATGCGTCAACAATATTTATCGACGATTTTTGGACTACAACCATCCCTCGTTGTCTTTGTTGAAATTACATCTGAAGAATGTCCGGAACTTAATCCGGTCATACTTCAGGAGTGAGGTCAGCAATCAATGGGCAGAAA
Organism: Odontomyia ornata; assembly: GCA_963969285.1. Taxonomy (NCBI): domain Eukaryota; kingdom Metazoa; phylum Arthropoda; class Insecta; order Diptera; family Stratiomyidae; genus Odontomyia; species Odontomyia ornata. The sequence continues at coordinate 4,819,486 of OZ017739.1, read as the reverse complement.
AATTGAGGGGTATTAGCCCACAGGACCCAGACGGCGTGTTCGTGAAAGTGAATAGCATATTCCGCAAGAAGTCTCGAGTGAAGGTATCGAATCTTGAAGTCACTAGTGATGAGATAAATCTTCTCGATAGGGCTGGTATCGAAATTGATAGTACGACTCTGGATAGAAATGGAAACAGGATTATTTGTGAAGGATTGGATAAACTTGCCCTGATTGGAACTCATTTTGAATTGGTTCATCTACCAAACCCTGAGAGAGGGAACCAAATTTTTTCAGAGGTCGTTGAAGCAAAAGTTTCCGACTTCAAATCAAGCCTGAACGGCCAATCAATTCTTCATTTCAATGAAACATTAACATCTGACCTCATACCGAGCTTGAATCTTATTGATTATTTTGTCAGCTATGAGGACTTGTGTTTCATATTTCGCAGGATAAACAACAAGAAATCATGTGGTACTGATGGTATTCCAAATGTAGTTCTCCGACATTTGCCTGAGGTTGCTATTAGGAACTATTGTATATTGTTCAACAAAATGTTGAGCAATTCATATTTCCCAAATGAGTGGAAAAAGGCTAGGGTATTTCCAATCTTGAAGAAAGGAAAAGAATCTTCATGCCCCAAAAGCTATCGCCCAATCAGCTTGCTGCCTAACATCAGCAAGGTGTTTGAATAGATACTCAACAGAGCATTAAACGCCCACATTGAGGAAAATGAGTTGATGCCGAATTGCCAATTTGGTTTTCGTGCCAGGCATTCGACCACACATGCAATAACGAAAGTAACCTCAGACATCTGTTGGAAACTAAATGATAGACAATGTGTTGGAGCATGTCTCATTGATATGGAGAAAGCCTTCGATACGGTGTGGTTAGATGGACAAGTTTTTAAACTCCTTCAGGACAAGTTCCCCAGACACCTTGTCGCCATAATGTGTAATATGTTATACGGGAAATCGTTTGTCGTAACTGATGGAAATCTGACAACAATGCGCGAGTTCAAGATTTTGAATGGTCTACAGCAGGGAGCAGTTACTGCGCCTCTGCTCTTCTCAATCTGCATTCGCAGGCTATTGAACGGCTTTGATTTTAACGTCTCGCCAACGCGATCATTGGTAGCGTTTGCTGATGATCTGATCATCTATACGGCAGACCAAAAAGCTACAATAGTTCAGAGCAATCTCCAAAAAATGTTCAATGATGTACAGCTGTACACTGACAATTGACGAATGAAAATCAATGCGCAAAAGTGTGAAACTATCTTGTTTCGGACAACGCTGCAGGGGGTCACTCAAGACCTGAAACGTAATTGAAAAGATTTCCACATCATGGCTGGTGAGGGTAGTCTTGAACGGGTTCCACATAAATCCTGTGTTCGATACCTCGGTGTTTATCTCGATCAGTATCTGTACTATACTGAACATGTGAAAATCATGCTCAGTAAGGCACTTAAAGTAGTCATGGCCCTTCGAAAGCTCTTTCATTCCAGATACATTGATCAAAAGGTCAAAATTATCTGTTACAAGACACTGGTTAGACCAGTTTTGACATATGGATGTCAGATCTGGTGCAACCAGAGTGCTAGTACTATGGAAAAGTTAAGAGTTTTCGAAAGGAAATGTCTTCGTGCATGTACGGGTTTGTACAGAAAGTCTGAGACGGGTCGGAAACATTATATATCGAATAGAAGAATTTATCAAACTGCTGAAGTGACTAGAGTCGATATTTTCATATTGAAACTTCTTCGGAATCATATCGCATGATCTGTGACTGTGAGTGAAAACCCTTGGATTTCACAGCCGTTCTACCCTACAGACGGGTATATAGCGACTTGCCTCGCTACTGGCTTCATTCCTCCAGAAGCATTCGTGTATTGGGACATGAATCGATATGTTTTTGATTCTGACGGCGTCCCAGTCATATATCACATATATCGACGGGCTACCGATAAGAAGATAAAATATCCTCTGAACTTGAGTTCACGAGACCAACGATTCCAATGGAGATACTCATTTGCTAGATTCGTTGAGGCTGATCGAGTTGAGACGGGGCAATCTAGGTATTGGTGGCTGAATGAATTATTCGTGTTTATTTTCAGTTTTGGTGTTTTTCGTTATTTAGTTTTTGAGTTTCAGCTCATTATTGCTACAGTTAGTGTTATTGTTTATTTTTGTTAAAAATTAGGGATAGGTTAGGTTTATATTATGTTTATTATATTAGGTTAGAGATAAGGTAAAACGCTTAGGTTAGGAACATAGTTATAGATTTTTTTAGTATAAGATAAAGTTTTTGATTGCATTTATTAGAATTAAGTTAAAACATATCAGGTGCAGGATCAGAGTTCACTGTAGTGTTAAGATGATAAATAATTTTAGAATAGTGTTGGTTGGTTTTTTCTCCTTTTTCGAATTGAATTGTAAAAATATGTAACAATCTTCATTGATTTGAATTTGCTAGAGTTTTTTTTTAAATGCGTTTAATGATAACGTAAAAATTTAGAGAGCCATTTGGGCCATTAAGTTTTTTATTGTTATGGTTTGGATTTTACTTTATATTCTTTTAAAATTTATAACGATTAGTATTAAATAAAGCGCTTTTGACTTTGACTTTCACTTTGAAGCGACAACTGATTCCGTATATGCCCGAAAGCAAATTGACGAAGGTTTTAACAGATGTGGAACAAGCAGACAAGCGTCCATCACAGTTTTACTGCGAAATTATGTTGGCTGGAGAACAGTTGCCAACGGAGGCACTACGTGCATTGTGGTTACGGAGATTGCCGTTGCGAGTTAGAGCTTTATAGTGGCTTGTGATTCTCAAATGAAGGTTTTCATTGAAATGGCCGAGTGAATTATGGAGGAATTTAGTGTCACGCCACAACTACCAGTGTCCGCGATAAAAAAAGACGAAAAAAGTGTTACAGTACTATAGAAATGGGTTTTTGATTTGATGCTTATCCTATATACACCATCAAGACTCCCCGGGAGAAATCTTACTGCATGGCCCTTACTTTCAAACTAGATCCACAAAGACAAGAGTTAATTAAAAGAGTAATTTTATTTCATTGTTAATTTTCCTAAACATCTACACGTTGTTTAAGTTTTTAATGTTTACATTGTTTGGAATTTTCTTGTATTCTTTGAAAACTTTGATGTTGAATGACGCATTTTTGACTTTGAATTGGTATTCCTTCGTATCGGTGGGACATGTCGCGCTTCTCGTGTAAGTGTAAGCCTGAAGAGGGAACCAAGAAGACAAGCTAGTGGATTGAGGAAGCCACATGGCGTGGAACGCCAAAAAGCTGGTTGAGACTCATGGCTCAAGCCAACACTTCACCTCCCGCCATTTAATTGTCACCAAACTTCAGCCCGATTCTGGTAGTTAAACTTTCATCGAAAACGTCACGTAAAGTACTGCATTCTGTGGTAGCAGCAGTAGAGTCAAATCACGAACTGCTCTGCCAGTACTCAATCAAGCGATTATATTTTGGGTCGTGGAGCGAGCTTTTGCCCCAACTTTCTCTGAAAACTGCTGAATATGTGAACACGTCAGCTGCCATTCCACAAAAGCTCTTCCTCGCCATCTCGTCTCATTTGTACGTAAACGGATAGGGCTAACAAATGATATTTTCTTAGGGAAAATGACTTACAAAAAAAGTAAGGAGAGTTTTTGAGCTAATTGCAGCATTCTCCTCTCTGGACCTTTCATCTGGCTGACTTACGCTCGCTCGCAAGATGCGTTTTGCTGCTTTCTTTTCATTCTTTTTCTTCTTTCTGTGCCTGTTGTTAGTTTCTGCTGGCTGACTCGTACTTGCTTGTGAGATACATGCCACTGCCGTCCTTTCACCTCCATTGCATACCTGTTGTTTGAGGTAACATGGCTTGATCGCAATTTAATAATTCTTATCATGCAAATGAACGTATGATGGTAAGCTTCTCATTGATGCCATTGGCAGCACGGTTGTGTATTCACAACAACAGGATAAACCGCATTGGAAAGGGTGATGGAAAGAATCAACAAATTGGAAGTACATGTTAGTAGAAACAAAAGTATCTTGACCAAATGAAACTACTATTATCGAAAATTTGGTAGAAAAGCAAGAAAGTGTCGTGAACCGTGTTCTTTTATAAATCCAAAAGCGTCGGAAAACTTAAGACACCGGCGTCAAATTGTGCGGTAAGCGATGATGAAAAAATGCAGAATCATTTGTTAACTACCGACAAAAATACCGGAATGACCTGTCTTAGTCAACACGGGTGCAAAAATATCTCTGCTACTACACTCAAAACGTTTCAAAGATGTTATGACCGATTTTTTTCTTTACGCTGCCATTGGATCGACTATCAAAATGTTTGGTGAAGAATTATTTGTACTGAATTTGGGACTCCGTACCAATCATTGGTGCAAATTATTTGCAATATTTCTACTTATTAGTTATTCTTCGACGAAGATATTTGGTAGATGGTGAAACAGCAATAGGAACCGCAGCTTAAGTTGTTCCAAGAATCTCTAGCATATTAAAAAATAACGAATTGCGCGAAACACTCGCTAAATTTCCATTCATTACAAATCGGCACGCCACGACACATGTGAAAGAACATCCAGTAAAACATCAGCTAATTACACACGGAACGCCAGTTGCCGAACGCCCTAGGCACAACGCCGGAAAAATATCCTGCCCATAGAAACAATTCGAGCACATGGTAGAAATTGGAGTCCGTACAAAAGAAAAATTAACAATGGAGACTTTGTGGTGATTACCACCATTTGAACGCCATCACAATTCCAAATCGCTTTCCAATAGCTAACGTCGAAGATTTTGCAAAAAGCCTACATGGAAATTGCATATGTATTTTCGGCTGTCGAATTGATTTGTGCTTATTGTCAGGATCCCATGGCAGACGGCAACATCCCAATGACCGCTGCGGTCACTCCATTTGGTTTGTTTGAATATATTTACAGGCCACTTTGTCTGAAAAATGCAACACAGACCTTCCAGCGGTACATAAACAGCGTGTTTTGAGGTATAGACTTTTGCTTTGTCTACTTACGAGTATATGACAAACTGGTGACCTCAAAAACCTGTTGAAATATAAAGGACATATTCATACATTATTTGCGAAACTAGCTGAATACAGAATCAAGATGAACTCGAGTAAATGTAACTTTGGAGAAGAGAAAGTCGAAGTTTCCAGCGAAAGTAAAAAACGTACTACTGTTGAGCTGCGCCGATATTTGAGACTCTTGAATTTTCATCGAAAATTTGTTAGAAATGCGCCGAAATATTACAACCACTATATGCCTTGCTAGTAAAGAGCAAGAAAAATGATAAAACGACTATAGTTTGCCGTGGAATCACAGAAAAAGCGTTTGAATGGAGTAAAAGCTTTCTCAGAACTACAGCCATTCTTACTCATCCTGTGCCCGACGCTCCACTAGCACTAAGTACAGATGCTTCGAATTTTGCCATGGTAGCGGTATTGGAGCAGTATCAAGAAAAAGAGTGGAAACTACTTGGAATTTTAAACAAAATTTACGTACACACAAAAAAAAACAGCACGTACAACCAGAAGTTTCAAGCACTACACTCGGCGATAAAACGTTTTCGGAAAAAGCAAAAAGAGAGAATATTCATTATAAGAACGGATCATAAGCACCTAACGTTTTCATTTGCACAGTAGATGTCAAAAGCATCAAAACAACAAACATGACAATTGCCTTATATATCTCAGTTAACAACTGAAATAATATATGTCAAAGGATGTGAAATATCGTACCTGATGCTCTTTCTTGCCGTGAGGAGATCAAAGCCAACGCTTTGAGTCCAACTGATAAGGCAAAGGAACAACAACGCGACAAAAAATTAAAACCATCATCGCAATAGAATTGTCTTGACAAATCAAAAGATCTCCTGTTGGTAATTATCACTTTATCTATTGTGATGTATCAACAAAAATCGCGATACTAATAGCACCCAAGGTGCTTTGACGACAAGCATTTGACCTTGTTCACCCTTTAGGGCATTCAGGAATAAAAATTACAGGAAAACTAATTCAAAAGCGTTACTTGTGGCCAAAGATGAATCAAAATATTGCGATATAGATAAAAAGCTGTATCAGCTGTCAACGATAACGATCCAAAATCAACCGGCATACTGTACAATCTTCAATGTCACCAACAGACAAACAATTCGATCACCTGTAGATTGACGTCATGGGACCATTGTATATAGCCCATGATTATAGATAAATAGTGACGACAATCGCCAAATTTTCACACTGGATTGAAGCAGCGGTTATCACTGACATTTAAGCTGACACGGTTGCAATAGCATTTTATGCTGGCTGGATAGTCCAATTTGGAACACTTGGCATAATCACCGCAGACAGAGGCAGTCAATTTTAGTCGTCCCTGTTCAAAGCGCTTACAAAATTAATAGGATTCATCAACATATTAGCATATCAGCTAGCTTCAAATGTTATAATAGAACGATGTGCAATGAAGCAACGAACTGGATCGATTCATTACCAACCTTGTTGTTAAGACTACGCATCGTTCAAAAGAGAAAAATACTTTACGGTGTAACACTGCGACTGTCGTGGGACTTCTTTGTGGAGAACAAGTACCTTTTTCTTCTTCTTCTTCGTAGCACTACAGTCCCTCTTGGGCGTTCGCTTCCTACAAATAGCGCTTCCAACTGTCTCGGTTCATTGACCGTGTCCTCTAATTTTGAAATCCGAGCAGCAATAAACTGTCTTCGACGACCGGGTCAGATCAGCATTTCATGGATTTCCCTACCAGTCTCCGCTCTCCAACGAATATCTTTTGGGTTTACATTGCTCGTCCATACGATTCATGTGGCCAGGTCATTATAGCTTTCGCAATCATAGAATCATTGAGACCTCCGGTTCTAGACAATTTCATACCGCTCATGGTTGTGTTGGATTCGCCATTAGTCCCCGTCTAGCTTCGCTCCGATTATTCGCCTCAGGACACATCACTCAAAGGCGTTTAATATATTTGCGGATGCTTGGGTTAAGGTAGATTTTACTCACCCATAGCATAAGACAGGCCTTGCCACAGATTTGTATTCTTGCAAGTTTATTTTCCTTTGTATGCAGCTGGTCTTCAAGATCGTCAAAACAGGAAAAAAAATTAATTGGAGCTGTATTCTTCGGCGTATTTTGTCTCTTTCATTACTGGTTCTCGTTATTTTGGCGCCTAAATACACAAATTCGCTCCCATTTTTGATCCTGTATAGAACAAGTACCTAACGATCCTTTAATCTTCTTGGGGAAATTCAAGCGTGATTTTAGAAGATTAAAACTAACACCAGCAGCACATCACCGTTCTAAGAGTATTTTTGTACACAAAGATCTAGCAACATGTAGTCACGTCTTTTGATGAGTCGATAAATGCCAAAAACCTCTTCAACAGCTTTATACGAGTCCATATAAAGTAATCATTTCTGAACGTTTAACTTCACCACCTGTATGTGGAAGCCTAACAGACTCACAACTCGATAACTTGACTCTTTCACTTTTACTCGGGATATTATCGTAAGCACTAGTAGGAGTAAATATTAAGTGTATTCGTTTTGTTCTCTTTTTAGTATATGCAGTGTGTAGACAAATTGCTTTTGATTGTAATTGAAATGACTACAGAGTAAAGCAATAGTGGCATCTGTCGTAGATTTGCGCTCGTATATGATCATTTCCACGTAAGTCAGTGTGCCACTCGGAAGCATACGAGGTGTGACAATTAAGTAATGAGACTAATTTTATTGCCACATTTGTGGTAAACCTGCGAGCTTGAGATTCCCTTCCCCTTCTCCGACATCTTTCTCCTCTCTCTTGATATATTTATCATCGTTCTAGCTTGTTTAGTTCACCTGCTGTCTCGTGTTGAGTAGATGTGTGTTGGTGGTACTCGTCACGAAAACAAAATCAAGAGCAACGCGCTCCGATAAAATTTTGCGCCAGATTGGGCGAAACAACTTCGGAAACGTACGCTGAAATTGTAAAAGTCCATGGTGATAGTGCTCTTAGTCGTGCCCAAGTGTTTGGATGGCATAAAGAGTTTAAGGAGGGGCGTGGAAGACGAGGCGTGGAGCGGGAGACCAGTTGAAGTGTGGACTGATGCAAATGTTTGTGAAGATTGACGTTTAGTAGTTCGAATGTTGGCCTCGGAACTGGGTATGAACCGTGAAACAGTCAGACAAATTTTAGCCGACGATTTTTGGATGAAAAAGTTGTGCGCAAAGATGGTTCCAAAGAACCACACCGTCCTCAGCGTGTCCCAGTATTTGGCCTCTAAAGGGATCGTCTTGTTGCAACAGCCACCTTATTTGTCCGATATGTCACCCTGTCACTTTTTTTTGTTAACAAAAACAAAATCGGTGGTCAAAGGAACCCATTTTAAGTCGATAACGGACATCCACGCTGCCGTGACGAGGGTACTCGCGGACATCCTAGTCATTGTTTAGCTGCCCAAATGAACTACTTTGACGGAAATGGCAGACTTGTAGAATAATTTTTAAATATACGGTTTTTTTGGAATCAGACTCATTACTTAACTGTCACACCTTATACTGTTATATTTTATGTGTAACCTCAAATCCTGGTATGATAACAAAAATTAACTATTTGCAATGATCTTTTTTTAGGGTATTGTAAAATCATTTTACAATATCCTACTAAAATCGTGTCCTCTCTGTCCGTCTGTCCGTCCATCCGTCCGTCCGTCCGTGTGTCACACCACTTTTTCTCGCAAACTACATAAGCTAGAAACATAAGATTTTGTAAGTAGGCGGGAAGACGCCCTCTTCAAAATTTCAACTCGAAAAAAAATTTATAAGGTCTTTAAGGGGGGTCTCCCCATATAGGGGAGCTGCCCCCGAAAAAAAGTTTTCATCGCATGTAGGCAATATGGGTATCAAATGAAAGGCCTTGATGAGCACTTTTCAAAACAGGTCTTAAAACGACAAATTTTGCTTCGAGGGGTGCAGGGGTAGGGGAAATGTACGAAAATTTTGTGACACCTTTGGCCCGAAAAATCTGAAAAAAATCATGAATGTAGGCCTTTATGAGTACAACAACAACAAATACATGAGAAGTCGAAATTCACTCAACTGTGTTAGTAATAGTATGATTTATTGATTTTATGTTTTCTTGAATAAAATCTTAACGGTGTCTTTAAATTTAATAAAATTCAGTACAGTAATTTATAAGCTTAATCTGTCCTGAAAGTTTCATAAAGATCGAATGATATTTAATGAAGTTATAGCGATTTGAATTTTCCTGTATTACTATGGAACAATATGCGCTGTATTACTATGGAAACACATGGCTATGGAACAATATGCGCCTTTTACCGACTCAGATACTACAGCTTTGCTACGATTTACATGAAAATTTCAGAAATGACAGGTATCATGAATTCCCTTGAGAATTGGCTCAGCTAGTGGTATCAGTAATCGTAAAGCAAAATAGTGGCTGTTTTAAATGCAAAGATTGAATAATTTTGATGTATTTTGCCCCAACTTCAACGTTTAAGGCGCATGCTTTTAACACTTGATTCAATTTAATGAATGCCTGAAGATAAGTACCTACAATTCATACTCATAGATGAAACAAGTCGAGGGGGCAGGAGAGAGCTCCTAACAAATGGGCTTTGTAACCATTCTAGGATACGAAAAAATAGGCCATGAATCGATGATAACAGTACAAAGGAGTGGAAGCTGAAAAAAAAATTTCATCAAAGGTAGCCGATATGAATATGCAATGAACGTTCTTTATAAGAGCTTTTCAAAACAGTACTTAAACTGACAATTTTTCCTTCACAAGGGCAACAAATACCTTAGAAGTCGAAATTCGATCAACTTTGTTAATAATAGTACATTTTATTAATTTAGCTTTTTTGTCTATAAAATCAAGATGGGACCCTAAAATTTCCCAAAATCTATAATTTAAGTTTTCTGAACAATAAACAGCTAATCAAGTGACGGGGTCAAAACACTTGAAACAAAATGGTGGCGAGTTTAAAATCATAATAACCACAATAATTTTCCGAACTCAATTTATGGAATCTGTATATTAGTCAAGTATATCAGGATAAATTGTTTGATTTACTAATTGTTATACAATACCCTTCTGGCAAGAGCATCCTCCTGCTACTTCTTGTTGTTTTATATTAAAATACCCTCGATTTTCTGTGCCCCCTAGGGTTGACTCACAGTGTACACTCCTAAGGAAACAGTGAGTGAATACCAAATTTTTAAAGCAAGCATATAATTCGTAACCTATTAGATATATTTCAATGATTTCTTAGAATAAAATGTGGTTAAATAGCCTATTTTTCATTCGTTACATTTGAACATCGAAAGCTTGTATAGTTTTGGAGCTATATGTATCCGAAAAAAAGGGTGACCCACTATTACCACATTGACCCTTTGCTTGGAATTTGCGGAAGAACAATTCAAGTGTGGATAAACTTTCCCAGTAAAACTGCTAAAATTTTTTACTTGCTTAACATCGATTAGAGCATACTATTTTGAAGTAATAGATTCAATTGCCTTCAACTGAAAAACATCGGCGCTTGCTACAAACAGCATCAACCAGCATAGCTAATTGACGCGTGCTCTTGCATATTTGTAGGTTTCCATTAATTAATCAATAAAGATTAAACCCTAAGATTAATTGACGCTTATTATAATTATGAAACTATTTTCTTGAACCCTATTAAGATCCAGTTTGTCAGCAGCTTATTGATAAAGTGAAGTCTGAGAATTAATATCCTTTAGATAGGTTTAACACGTGTGTTCTGCTTATTGACAGATTCCCAATTAACTTCATCAATCAAAGGATGCTTGATTGATTCATAGTCCTCATGCCACTGAAAACGATTAATTTATGGGTATGGAAAGGAGAAACAACTGAAAATAGGTTTATTTGCAACTCCGTTTAACATGAAGTTAATGAAACTTTATTAAAAGCCTGGTGAGCTTAGGCATCATGCGATATAATTGAGTCAACTAGAAGTATGATATTCAAAAATTTAATATATACTGGCAAAATAACAAATGACTTCCCTTGTGAAAACTTTTTAAAACTTGTATCAAATTCTAACAATATTTCAAATCCATTCAAGAAACGCTTACGTAAGTTTTTACAATATTTTAAAACTCTCATTAAAACCATCCATTCTATTTTTATTCCGAAACATCGTTCTATGATATGAACTTGCAAAAAAACATTTTCTATAGAACTTTATTTATCTTATTCAATATGCACAATTTGAATATTATTTTATTACTGGAAAAACCAATTTATTCCAGGGAAATTGAATAATGCAAAAAGGCAATATTCGATGTAATATAATTACCAAAAAGGAAAGTCACGATGATGACAGTGGAATGGGATTCTCGGGCGTAATAGGGGGGTGAGGGAATGAAGGAGAGTATTTCGGTCTATGTATTTCTTATGTTGTTGCTTGAATGAAGTGGATTCGAATGCTTTGCTTCGTCATGCCTAAGCTCTCATCGTCCTTTTCATGTTAAAAGACTGGCAAATTGCAATTATCACGACAGTCTAATTCACTTATCATGGTACAAAAACCTTTTTGTCAATGTCCTTGATGTTCGCTATGTCTTTTTGTAAAATTGGAAGAATCGAGTCGGTCTAGTATATTAGAAAGTATGAGATCACAAAAAAAGAAGCTTGCTCAATCTTTTACTAATATGTTTTATTTTCATCCTTATTGAAACATTTTCGATAATTTTGTTGTGTAAGTGCAAAAAAGGATACTATTTTACCTTGATCTGATTAGTAACAATTCCATAGTGAAAATACATTCAAAAGTAAATTATTGACATAATAGAAATGAAATGTACCTTTTTAATTACAATAAACAAAAGTTCATATCGAAGAATTTATAATATTTAAAGGACTTTAGCAATGAATTTCCGACTAATCAGATGATCTGATAAAAAGTCGAATGTAAGAGATCCTTTAGCTCATAACAGTCTAAAGCGATTACTGTTTTATGATTCGCATATTTGCTCTGGAAAGTAAGTATGTCATTAACATTATATTATGGCAAGCTGAATGAACCATATAGAATATGAATTATCGAGAATGAAATGAACCGTACCGTAAATACATTATAATAATTTGGTGATACAATTAGATCCGGGCAAACCTGTAAAAAATGACTACATTTGCTTGTCGAGAGGGGGCACACTGCTTTTCGTAGAAAAAGTTGAGGAATAACTTTTATGACAATAATTCACTTATCCCTCTCTCAAAAAAGCCAAGAACATTAATAAATAAATCAAAATGCTTATAAATAATAAAAAAAATTCTAACTTTAAAACGATTCATTTTAGAGCAAAGTCGTGGTAAAATAAATGTTGCGTAATTAAATTTCTATAAGACGTTGTTGGTTAAAAATTTTAAAACAAGAGGAATAACAGCCTAATATTATTTTATTTTTTTACCACTCAAGGTTTACTAAGGACCTTTATAATTCACTTTAAAAATCTTTTTACTATAATAAAGCAGCACACAAGTTTTCATCAAAATCGATTCAGGAGATTTTGCAGAGTAATTTTGAAATCTAAATTAATTTCGGAAAAAATTCAAAATTTTTCCAATCTTCTATTAAAGTCCAAAATTAAAACACATAGAAGTTTGAAAAGTTTACATGCGAAATACCTATCAAACGTACTTAGGAATTTATCAAAATTACAAACCTATTTTTGCTAATAAATAAATTTAATATCTCAGTAAATGTTAATTTGCTTTGATTTTGTTATAAACAAATCAAAATTTTTTTTTCCTGCATTAAAGGATTTTTTTTTCTTCTAAGCATATTCATAAATACTATTATTTTCATTTTAAGGCTACAAAATCATTTAAACAATATTTGTTTAAACAAATTAAATTTTTTTTTTATTATTTTTTTATGATATTGTCGCGTGTTATGGTTCGAGGCCAATAATTTTAATGTTCCGGGAAAGTGAAAACGCACTGTCTTTTAAATTAAGTTAAAAGAGTTTATTAACTATAAATGCGCAATCATTAATTTAACTATTTCACCAATTTTACTTTTCACTTGTCTATAAACTTTTAATTTCAACTGTCTTTTACTAAAATCACTTCACAATCAATTAATATCGCCTTAACTTTGCGCTCCACACTTATATCAGTTTTACTATCGCGGTTTTACTATATCTCCCCATCCATTCAGCTCGGCTTTATATAGGGTCCCTAGTCATTCAATCCACTTCTCGTACATTGGCGATGTACATAGAATATTCGAGCAACCCTGAATGGCCGCAGTGACGTCACTTTCAGATATTGATCATGCTTAGTGGGTTCTTGTGCTTTCGAGTACATTCGTTTATTGATCATCATGTTCTTAATAGTTGCGAAAACAATTGCGACGGTAGTTTGCAGAATTATTTGCACATGTAACAATATATTAATAAAAAAAGAATTTATACTAACATAATTTTATATTACCCAATATATCTCATATTATTCAATTTAAAATTATATTTTATTTAATATAAAAACTAGCTTATTAAAATTGTTTTATTTATTTCTGTAAGCGTGGTTTCTTGCGCTGTGTACTGGAAGGGTCTTCTGCTTCTTTAAATATTCATCTTGAAGCTGGAAATTACCATGCAAATTGTCATTGTTTAGCTCTAAATCGATATCATCAAAGTTAATATAATCAGTAATTTGTTTTTCGAGATTTACAGTATTGTTGCTGTGAGTTTTTAAAAGTTTGCCCATGGCAATAAGAGCAGTAATCAGTACACTTCAAACAATGCTTAACATATCCACAGAATCTCAAATATTCGTTCAAGCACTTACAATTAATTTTTTTTAAGTAATAATAATAATCCATCGCACAAAAGTTCAAATCTGAACCCTGGCGTTGAGATTCATTGTTAGGGTATCTCATTCTATGACCATAAGAGATTCGAGGTGATATAGTCAACATTACTCTCAACCATTTATCACCCTATTTTTCAATGAGTACACTGCAAATACAGAAAGCGTTAAATCAATGCACTTTTACGCTTAATTTTTTGTGGTTGTTTTTTACATACTTTCAAGTGCTCTAGTGAAGCCTGTTGCGAATTCCGGCGTACCGGCATTCTCCCATTCGCAACTTCAAATTGCCCCCGTAACTTCCCCACTTTCCTTTGAGCACTTATACCCTTTTTCTATGTATATTTATTTATTTTTGTTAACATTTTTACCAATTTCCCCACAATTTTTACTCCCCCATCATCTCAATTCTACCCTCTTACCCTATTTTCAATTACAAAAAAAATTAATATAATAATAATCTTAATGTTCCCACTATCAACACTCCCATTCATTACTTTCCATTAACAAAATTTCATTCGATACCTTTTCCCTAACAAAACCTAAGTCCTTCCTTCAAACTAACTAATTTTACTCATTACCTCCCACCAACAAAATTTTGTTTGTTATACTAACAAATTTCATTTCCATGCCCATTAAGAAAGGTGCATAGTTGAAGTTACTAATTCGATGAATGGGAAATCAACAGAAGTTGGCTCCTTTGGTATGGTCGTGGATTCTCGACCGGGATCTGCTGGGACCCTTAGTTCAAATTCGCCCGAACGGAAATACTCTTTTGGGATATCGGCAAAAGCAATTGTTTCCGTATAAGTATGACGATTTGCATCTAACCAAACGCTTTCATTGTTATGCAAATCGCCATATATGCAAAATGGAAATTATTGCGTTTGTTGATATGAAACAGATGTATGGGCAGCGGAATTGAAGTGTATTGAACTTCGATTACGTTACCCAGATGCGGCAGCGGTAATTGGGAATGAAAGGAATGCGGGATTGAGTGAGTGAAGTTCTTTGTCGATGTGGAAAAGATCTTTTTAATGTGGACTTTGAGAAGGAATTGTAGTTTGAAAGTTGAAAAGTGTTTTTAATTTGGAATTAAAAAGTGGATATGATTTGAAAGTTGAGAACTGACTTTAATTTGAAAGTTGAGAAGTGATCTTAATCTTGAAAGTTGAAAAATGATTTTAATCTTGAAGCTGAAAAGTAATTTTAATTAGAAATCGGAAGCGATTTTAATTTGGATTACTGGATGGAAATCTAAGAATTGGATGGTGGTGTGGTTGAGTGATTTGGGATGTGTTAGGGGAAAGATTTGGACTGGGAGTTGGTAGGGAGAGAAAGAATAAAAAGAGTTTTGAGTGAATGAAGATTTTGTCAATGTGAATTCAGGGACTATCTGGGATTAGTGTCATTCCATCCTGTGACGTCCTTTCATTGGGTAACAATATTATTATTTTAGTAATAACCAAAAGCAAATGGTGCGTAAAGTAAGAGAAAACGTTGAAAAGGAGAATTTTTCTTATTATCAGTGACCGGCAGTGAATAAATATTGTTGTGCCCTTTCATTGAACGACAATAGTGCACATTTACGCCGAATCATTAAAAAGACTATCAGTAATTTTAACGACTGGTGACCAGAGTGTGCGACTTGTGTGAAAATAAAACAAAAAAAAAACACAAAAAAAAATATAATTTAAATATTTGATAATTTCCAGCAGTGCCTCTTCCCCCTTTAAGTTGCAGAGCGCCCAAAGCCGTACAAGGAGTAAGTAGTTACGTATCATTCTTCCTATTTTATTCATATTTCATTGTTATATATTTTCTTTTATATTCTCTGTTTCAATTCTTTTTTACTGTTTTTATGCGGTAATTTGGTTTGAGTTTGTTCAACAAGAAATTTGAAAAGGAGCATTATTTAACGGAATTTGTTTTAACCTTTTTGAATTGACTTGTTAAATCGGTGTTTTATAATTAGATTCAATTAAAAATACAAAATTATAAACTGGTAAAAACAATCGTCTTTCATTTATTAAAATAACCTCCCCCTTTCCCGTCCTTATCCCTTGGTGCTAATTTTTATGTCTAGGGTGGCTCAGCATGAGCAGAGGATGCCCCGAAAGACCCACGACATGACCATGCGCTAGCCGGCCTCAGTATGCTACCCCGCGTTACTCACCCCTCTGCTAGAAATTAATGTCTGCAACAGATGGCGTCCAAATGGTCTTTGTTTTTTGTTAGTTTATTTCATTTTTAGTAACACCATTCGTTGCTTTACAACAGGATGGCGCCCAAACGTACGGTTTTCTAATAGTTTTAGTTGACTTTGTTAATTTCTAATTATAGTTTAAATTTTTCAATTTTAGATTTGTTGGGCTGAGTACATGAAGGGCTTGACTTGAATGGTGGTTTGTGCATTCCAGGGAAATTTTTTTTTCTTCTTTTATTTGCAACAATTTTAGTTAGAATCTTCGATCTGATATTTCGGTTAAGTTTCAAATGATTAATTTGTAGTTTATTCATTTGTATTAATCTAGCAGTCCCACAATCAAACTGCTCGAAAACCTTCCTATCTACTACTCGAAGTTTTGTGGCAGATTGGAAAGAAAATATGTAATTGACTTTATTTGCAATAACTTTAGTAACAAATTAAAATTTTCGTTTCCCTACTGTTGTTAAAATTTCTTCACTTTACTTAAATTTCTTCAGCCCATTTAAATTTTATTTACCTCATTCAAATGTCTTTCCCGCATAGCGAGTTTCCTTACTTCATTTTAATTTTTTCTACGTTAATTAAATTTTATTTTAAAAAATTTCCAATCTACATACAAAATTTCGGGTTCGAGCAACGCTGATGTATTACTCCTCAAAAGTGTATTCACGGAAGAGAAGTGAACGGAGCGGTGGGAATCAGCTGAGGCAATTCATCGTAGGCACGGTAGTTTTTGGACGGATCCAAACGTGAAAAAGGGAAGTCTGCTTGGAACCGCGACAGCGATCACGTCGGAAGTACGGGATGGCTCGATGCAATCCAAAGTGGTCGCGAAATGAAGAGCGGGTGTGATGATTTCACTACGAGATTGATAACAAAACTTATCGCGTTGGTTCTGCTTTAAGTTTCACCTCTTTTGCATTCATTTGTTTCCGAGATACAATGGGAAAAGTGAACAGGGCGGACTGGAATATGAAAAGTTGGCAGCGAAGTGCATAAGTGAATGATATATGTGCAGACTATACACGTATGAAGTGCGCGAAGTAAATAATCATTTGATTGCGCGACGCATATGCCACTAATCGCAAATAAGACCAATACGTGCTCCTAACTATAATTTTTCTCTTCCGAGAAACAGCAATGATTTGCAAATGTTTAAGAGTGTTTGATTTGTTGATTACATCGACATGCAATGATTAAGCGAGCATAATTGGTGATGCAGGTGATATGTTGGAGCCAAGCGAGTATTAAAGTGTGAATCGTGGACGCGAGGAGAACAATCAGCTTCTGTTTAATCTTATCTCACGCTAGCAATATCTCGGCGAACATACCTCGCGACATTGCACTATCGCCGCAATCAGTGATTTTTGTCATTTGATCTAACCTTGCCTACTTTCTATCAATAACGCGATAACAGCAGATTACTATGCATGCACCCATAACGCGACAACGACGTCATTCACAGCTTTATCAGAGCACCAGTGTTTCTCGTTGATTTCAATTGCTGCAACAAGCACAAACGAAAATTGTAGAAATGGACTGAATTGTGACATGCGACAGTGCTGATGAAAGAATTTAGCTAAGTAGTATTCAAGCAAAGGGAAAATGGAATATTAAGGCCACTTAGAATAATTAATAAGAAGTTGAACTTCCAGGACTGCCCACCCTATCTACGAGCGCTCGTCGAGGAGGATGGGTAAGTACCCTTTTTTAGGTCTTTGTAAAAAAATTTTTTACAAAGACCTACTAGTTTCGCGACCTGTCTGTCCGTCTGTCCGTGCGTCACAGCTGATTTCCTCAGAAATTATAGAAGGTAGAATGCTCAAACTTTGTGAAAAGGTCAGAAGTGATGATCTCTCAAAAGTTAAGGCCTTAACAAAAATTTAAAAAATGTTTAAGGGGGGTCCCCCCTAATAACGAATTGGCCCTTAAAAAATTTTTTTCAACAAAGGTAGTCGAGTGGGGTATCAAATGAAAGGTCTTGATTAGAACCTTTAGAATCTGAAATAAAAAAAATCATTTTATGAATTAGGGGGTCCAGGGGAAGGCAAAATGTACGCAAAATTTGTGTCCACCCCCCTCGCGATTGGACACCTTTCAGCCGAAAAATCTGAAAATTATCACGAACGTGGACCTATATGAGTACAAGGGCAACAAATACCTTAGAAATCGAAATTCGCTCAACTTTGTCAATAATAGTATGATTTGTAGATTTTACATTTTTGCCCATAAAATCAAAACGGTAACTTTAAACTTCTCGAAATTTTGCAATTATATAGACTAACATAAGGTATATATGTTCAAAAAATTTAATTGAGATCGAATCATAATCAAGTGAGTTATAGCCATTTCAATTATATGGAATTATACCAACAATAACACGTGTTTATGGTTGATATAGGGTTTTCCACTAAGAGGTGTTATTTTGATATTAAAAGAAAAATGCCATTTTTTAAAATAAATGATCGAATGTTTATTTCATTATAAAGAAGAAGATACGCCGTTAATAGCAATAACTAACAATGAGCAAATAACCACTACGACACGCTTACAGGACCATATCCTCTTCATGAAATTTTCCATAACCAAATCGCAAAGTGGTTGCCCTCTGTCCTCGATAGCCTCACGAATTTCATCTTTGAGATCTTGAATCGACGCTGGGCTTTTGGCATAGCCCTTCTCTATCACGTGGCTCCAAAGGAAGAAGTCGCAAGGTGTTAAATCAGAAGATCTATTCAAAAAAACACCTCTTATTGGAAAACCCTATATATATTTAAAATTGACTTAATCACTTTTATTTTCTTTCAATTTTCATGAAAATTTAAGGAATAGTGTTTAACTTGAACATGTTCAATCGGCCGAGCATTCAGAAAAATCATTTAAGCTAGATTAAAATGGCGGCTGCACTGTGCTTATGAAAGAAACTGTGCATCTTTTGTATAAATTTGAACGATTTCATATCTAGTATTGGATGAATAATTCAAGTTATCGATTCACGCCATTAGAAAACTTGCTTCTAACCCTAGGATGTTTGCAAAGACCTTCTGGTAGGAGCACTCTCCTGCTTACTCAACTTGTTTATTTGTATCTGCAAGGAAGGAATATTATTCTTTTATGTAGATTCCCTTTATTTGTTTTTAAATTATTCTGATTCGATTTTCGTTAATTAATTAAGACATAACATACTCCATTTTCTATTATTAAAAATTAATTTTTTTGATAGTATTGGGTAAAGGCCTTCCGGTTTAAAATGAGTCGAATTTGCGATACTTTGTTCATGTTTGGCCGGTGAAGAAAGTTTGAAAAATATATTTGTTATAAAGGATGCAAGAGATGGAAATAATAATGCTGGTTAGTTGAATTTAAACTCCGATCTTTTCATTTTGTTCTTCTGACCGGGTACAGGACCCGGCACGTTGGAAGGTTTTTTTCAGAAAAAAATGAGCCATTGGGTGCGCTTCAACTGTATTTTTGTTTCAGGGCCTCTTGCTGGTTGGGTTGCCTCCAGTTTAAGTGCCCTTTTTATAGCATAGGGATATGTGACCCGATCACATAACTCTGTGACATAAATTGGTCACCGTTATATTTCTCGTTTGATTGGAAGGCTCATGCAAAGTATGTTTGCATGAGTTTTCCACTCAAAAGGGAAATATATGGCCACTTCAACATTTTGGATCTTGATCCGGTTGGGCGGGTGTGAGGGGACACCACATCCATCTGGTTGCCCCACTCTTATTTATGGGCCATGAAAATCGTCGGGTAACGACAAAGTCTCCCCGAGTCCATCTGTTTCGACTTATTCTCGGAACAAGCAATTTGCCTCTTTGTTGGTTACCTACATTTTTCGTCTTCGGTCGACCTGTTTCTGAGACCCAAGGATTCGTAATGTGAAATTCTTTTGTAGTGGGTCCTTGTAGGAATGAACCCACCCCATGACACCGCAACGGTAGCCTGTTAGTGCATTCACGCGTGCCCAGACAAGGCCGATCTCGGCTGACATTACCATCTTTTCTCGCCGAGGCAGCAGACCATCGCTGCAGTCCTACACGGACATTTGATACCTACCTTTCACTACACAAGATTTCATGGACTATTTTGAGTTTGATTTTAATTTATAGATCTGTGATCACGGGGCTCGCCACATTAGCAGTGGCGCCCACCGTGCTTAAATGTCTGTTTGATGGTCTTCACCGACTATGATAGCAGTCATGCTGTGGCAGTGTGGATATTGGTTAGGGCCCACCGATTTTCAAGTCGTTGGCTATATATCCCTCCACGGGCCTAAACTGTCCCTGACAGGCCCCTGTACCGTTTCAAGGTCATGTCATTCGGTTTACGTAATGCTCCCCGAACGATGAGTCGGTTGATGCATAAAGTAATACCGCATGAACTGCAGGACAAGGTGTTTGTTTACCTCGATGACCAGCTTGTTCCGAGTTCAGCATTTGATGAGCACTTGGTGCTCCTGAGTGCTGTTGCAAAACTGCTCAGGGACACTAACTTGACCATCAATGTTGAAAAGAGCCGCCAAGAAGGAAATCAAATATATTGACTTTGTAGTAAGTGATAGTATCCTGCGCACCTACCCGGAGAAAGTCTCAAGTAGAATCTCCTTTCCTGAAACCCAAACGGCCAAAGACATGAGATGGTTCATGGGCATGACAGGATGGTATAGGCGGTTCATTCTAAACTTCGCCTAGGTTACGACCCCTCTAATAGATTTGCTAAAGGGGGAACGTTCTTCAAATGGTCAGCTTCCGCCAATGGTGTCTCCAATAAAGTGAAGTAGTTGTTGATTTCTGCTCCAACGCTGGCCAACCCTGACTTTACGAAGCACTTCTATATCCAAAGCTCAAAAGTGTCAAATTGTGAGGGGAGGGCACACAAATATTGTTCGTGCATTTCACCTCACCCTGCACTCCTAATGCAAAAATTAATTCACTTATTTTTCAGATTTTGAAAGTGCTAAGACCGTAAATTTGATACTTTCCTCGACTATATTCAATGAAAAAATTTGTTAAGGGTGACTGCATTACAAGGGGGATCCCCTAAACAAATTTTGATGTATTATCGTATGTACGAGTATATCGAGCGAGACACTATACTTTTGGATGAATCTTCTGCAAATTAGCTAAGATGAATAAATATATTTGACTACATTTAAGATTTAGGTTAGTCAATGATTTGAGTAATATTGTAACAAAATATTGGCTAGTTAAAATGGAGTTCTTCTAAAGCAACAATATATTAGTTGTGCTTGATATAAATTTTTTTCTTGAATTAAATCATTCTATTTATCCACATATTGTAGGTTAAGTACAAAATCTTTTTGACATGAACGTAGTTCTGTGTACCCAACCTGTTTCGAGAGAAATTTATTTTGCGCATTTTCTTTTTTTTTAAACGAATTAAATGCATGCCGAAATATTGTAGTTACATTTCTGATCTAGAAAAAATGTACACTCATATAAAATGTTACATCAAAAAGAAATAAATGCACAACTACTCAGAAAGGAAATTTAACGAAGCAAGTGAACAAATTGAAAACATAAAAGGGCACACGGTAAAATTATATTTTCTTCCTTCTCTATCCTCGCGAAACTTTGAAGCTGTTGGGCTAATGCTCTAAACTGCTTTCTGCCTACAACAAGGAAAAACGAACAGCGTCACTGTACGATGTCTCCCACAGATGGAACTGGACAGATTGGATTCACTTGACACTTGAAAAGGATATGATTCATCTTGTTGTAATTTCCGATTCTTTGTTAAGGGATTAATATAAACCTTTTAGAATAGAAAAATAGAAAAAGGCTTCAGAGTGCACTTGAGGCAAATAAATTGAATGTGAGGAACAAAAGTGGATATTCTTAATGTGGAATCCTAAAATGCATTTTCCATCTATTGTGGAAATGTTGAAATGGTTTTGAAACATGCTGAAAAATATTCACATGAGTAAAGTCTATCCTCGTAAAATCTGTCATGTGTGCAAACCCTTTCAAAACCTTTTGATGGTAAGTCATCTGAGATATGAATATAGAGACAAAGTCACCAACTTTTAAAATCTATTTTTTGCGTTTTGAAATGCGACATGTTCCTCGTACACAGGACACAGTAATAGGAGAAGGATTGCGGCATTTGTTTTATAAAGTGAAAAAATGTAACATTTATTTTTAGATCTTTACGTTTAATGAACTTTCAATGACTTTAAAACTGTTTAAAACATGCTTTCATTCTTATATTGCTTACTTTCCATGATCATTTTATCAGATAAATGCTTTAATATCCTAACTTTTACCTTAAATAGGCGAATTCTATCTAATATCTATTTGAAACGACATTTCAACCGCTAAACCACAAAAATATTTATGACAACTTCAAAGAACTCCTTGAGTTTGAGTTCCAATATAAAAAGCTGGGTCTATGCGCTGTTTCCAGAGGACCTTGAACTAAGAGAGATCAGCTCATGGGGATAAAGCGAGCGAAGGAGAGTTGCTACCCACAATCTTCATCCTGAATGGCAAATATATTTTCACAGTTGAATATGAATAGAAAAAACTCATCAAGTACTCTTTCTAAGCGATACTACTATATTCAATATTGGACGAGACACTCAAAAAAGATGCAGTCAACTGGAACTACTTAAGTGACATAAGAGAAAGAAAAGTCTAATGCAATCGTGAAATTATATTGAAGTAAAATAAGGGAAAACGTACTTTGAAAGCACGTAATCAATGTCGAATTTTCCTCTAGTGTATTATCAAAACAGTTAAATTTAAGTGGCCCTTTGATTGGGAAAAGTCCTTGTGTCTGGAGTAAATGAAGCAATTATTGATTTTTATCCACTCAGCTGATGTTTTGAAATTTAAATGAGAGCTAAAACATAGATATGTGCTGATACCCTTAATTGCACCTTAAGTACACACATTAACAATATTGCTTTATGGCGCTAGCTGCAAACAGTATCAAATCTCAAGCAGTCAGAAAAAAAGCATCAATGTGAAAAAATAAAAATTATTTGAATTATTTACGACGTCTAACCTCTGTTGTTTTTGAATCACCTCATAAAATATTCTGACAGCAGCGATAACGACCTATTCATTCAATCATTTGTTTGCAATGGAAATGCTTTAATGACAAACAAGGACAATCTAAGTGATAGATAGCCTGGGTGTTCTTTGTAGCACAGTCACCTAACAAAAATTCACTATTTCCTTTCAATTGTTACCACGAATTTCGTTTGTCTATTTTTACTGTGATTGTTCATTTGATTAACCGTCGTTTGGACGCAATTATGTGCCCCATAAAATTCATAATGAATAATAAAGTTTCAGCAAAGTAAACGACTTTTTCATTGATTGATGTTTGTTAAATGAAGTGTACGACTTGAATTGTGGATATGTGTCATTACATTTTTGCCATGAGTGCCACATGCAGATCCGAGAATATAAATGTATTTACTACAAAAAGGAGTAGTTTCCCACAATTCTGATGTTAGAATTCACTCAAAGTTTAATAATAGAAAATATAGTCTCTGAGTTTTTTGACATTAAATACAAAAATCAAGTATTTTTTTGGAAACGCCTCTAATAATTTTCTAAATTAATTGATATCTATCTGGATCATAAAATATGCTAAATATATATTTTCAATATCAAAAAGAATCCAGGAAGATCACCCAATTTTCAATGCCGATTATTGTTATAGGAGGTCAATGAAAAACAAATAATGTACGAAATAAAAAACGAAATAGCAGTGAAAACAACGAAAATTAGATTGAAACATTACTCAAAAATGTACACACCAATGAAACAAAGGGTCTCGAAACGACTTTAAAATCAGCATATTTGAGTTAAATAGATGTAGGAAAATCAACACGCGGCCAAAGCCGCTAAAGGAATCGATAATCGTCAAGTCAAGCCAAAAGCGCTTCATTCAATACTAATCGTTATAAATTTTCAAAGAATATAAAGCAAATCCAAAACAACAAAAATAATGATGGCCCGACTGGCTCTCTAAATTTATACCTTATCAATCAAAATATTGAATCAAAAAAACAATATCAAATTCAAATTAATTAAAATTATTACAACTTGTATAATTCAATTGGAAAAAGGAGAAAAAACCAACCAATAATATTCGAATTATTGACACTTTGTAGCATTTTATTTTATTTATTGTGTTTTAAGGAATAAAAACAAATTACAGTTAATTAAGTTTTAATGCTAAGATAGCCCAAAAGAAACAATTGCAACCATATTATTCGTAGTACACCATATGGGTCTCACAAGCTTCCAAATCTTATGATCTTTATACGAAGATAGTTGAGTAATTTCACTTTCTATTATGTTAATTGTACAAGTATTTTACGAATTACTTCTTGAGTTGCATGCGGCGCGTGCATCTTTTTACACTTTTCCAGATGATTTTTCCGACAACCAGTTGAAAATATGTTTTCACAAAATGATCATAGTAATACGGAACATTTTTGTTCAGTCTTCTCATGACAAAGCAGCGGCGAGCAATGCTATTATAGTTCCAGCCTCATACACATACACACATACATATAATTTTGCATCATGTACAAGCTACTCTCAGTACTGGCATCACCTCTGTACATACTTACGACAACAGTAAATTTTTTTTTCTATCGGGATCGGTGCTAATACTGCGGTTAGTCTTCGCTCTGTTCAAATTTGTCGTTATCGTAGTGCGGACATTGGCAATTTACCCTTTTCGTTTGTAGCCTTTTTCTCGGCCTTTGTTCCGCTTGCACTATCAATTTAACTTTAAATAAATTCTCGAAACATATTTCGAAAACGCTTGAAATTCCTACATGGTCCGTCGAGCCGGATAATTGTCGCAATGCAGTTTTCGTTCTCGGAATTAATTATCTATAGCATTTATCGCTCATCGTTTTTCGCTTGACAATTATCAGTAATCGCATAGTTTTCATTTCCCCTTGTGATTTGCGTGATCATCTTTGAAACTTTTCGTGAAAATTCATCGCGCCATCAGTGAATTCAATTGTGCGAAATGGCCGGTGACGATAATCCAAAACTTGACCCCAAGGTCACCTCAAGTGCAAAGGCAATATCGGAATTGCGTATACAACGTGGCGTCATCTTGGCCCAGCTAACTCGGATGAAAACCTTTCTCGATGGCAAAGTGGATAATATATCCATTTTCGAGGCCGAAAGCAAACTCGGTGTACTTGAGACATAGTTCAAAAACTTTGTAACTGTTCAGTGCCAACTCGAGGTTTTAGACGCAGAAGAGCCATCATCTGGGAAACGGGACTTATATGAAGACAGTTATTGCTACCTCAAGGCTAATTTGCTATCAAGTATCGAGAAGCTTCGCCCGAGGCAATCAGTCGATGCATCTGCCATTTGGAATTCGACCGCTGCCTCCGAAACTTCATTAACCAGACTTCACTTGCAGAAACCGAATTTGACCAAGTTTTCGGGTTTGTACAGTGAGTGGTTAAGTTTTCTTGGGATGTTTGAGAAATTGATCGACTCCAATACCCACTTATCGTCTTTGGAAAAATTTCAATATCTTCGTTCTGCACTAACCGGTACAGCTGCTTCAGTGATAGAGGGGATTGAGCTTACCGAAGAAAATTATTCTAAGGCAAAGGAGCTTTCAAAAAGGAGATTCGACAACAAGCGATTCATTTTCGCTTCGCATATCAACGACTTGCTTTAATTGTAATCCATTCGTCAGTCGTCTACTAAAGAATTGCGTCAGATGACTGATGCTATAAACAAGCATATGCGCTGTTTGCTGCGCCTCGGTACAAAGGAAAATATCGCAGATGGATTATTGTTGCGCATTCTCGTATCAAAGCTTGATGCTGAGTCCCAGCTCAAATGGCAAGAATTAATTAACAGCTGTTCTCGATCATCCATAGAATCTAGCGCTCAATTTCCAACTTGGGAAAAGTTTACTGATTTCTTGAATCTACGATGCTCAGCGCTAGAATTCGTAGAAGAAACAAAATCCAACAACAAATCTCTTTCAATCGTCAATAAATCCAAGCGGACTAGTTTTATTGCTAGTACGAGAGCGAAGTGCAATTTTTGTGATTCACACAGCGGACACACATTATTCGACTGCAATGGGTTAAAGAGCATGCGACCCGACCAAATTTACCAAAGAGCTAAGCAATTGAATTTGTGTTACAATTGCCTTCGAAAGGGGCATTCATTGAAAAGTTGTTTATCGAGCAAGTGTCGTACATGTAACCGCAGCCATCATACTCTACTCCACGGTAACGTGAAGAATTCAGGCATCTCTCAAAGATCTCATCAGTCGACTGAAATTGAAACTCCAAAAACCGTCGAACATTCGTCGCTGATCGGTCAAACGAGATCTAGACATCAATTGTCCCGCCTGGAAGAAGATGCTCAGCCCAACAACGTTATTTTGGGTACTATTATTATCAGAGTCAAACCACCTGATGGAGCTTCAATCGAATGGCGAGCGATACTGGACAGCGGTTCCCAGTTGCACTTCATGACAGAGAGAAAAAACTGATGTGGCTATTAGTGGAATTTGTATGACGACATCCCGATGTATTTCGAAAACCGTTGCCACCGTGCAATCACTATAAAACGATTTCAGTTCATTGCTAGAGTTTTTCATCGTACCGAATTTCGTCGGATTGCAGCCATTGCAAAGGATCAATACATTAGACTGGAATATTCCTAAGAACACTCCACTAGCGGACCCTCAATTCGACATACCTCGGAAAGTTGATGTTTTGATTGGTGCTGCCTTGTTTTTCAAATTACTTGCTGTTGGAAAGTTTGATTTAGGTGTTAATCGGCCTATCGTGCAGAAAACTCTTTTCGGCTGGGTGATTTTGGGGCCATCCAGTACTTCATACAACTCACTCAGTGTAAACATTAGTGCCGACAGTAACAGTGAACCGTGCGAACAAAATTTAAATAATATCGTCGCTAAGTTTTGGGAGCTAGACCACTGTAATAGTGGAATAGACAAAAGGTCAGCTGAGGAGATTGCTTGTGAAAAACACTTTCGTGTCAATACAATTCGTGATGCAAAAGGTCGGTTTGTTGTGAGATTACCCCTAAGGCAAGATGCGTCAGTGCTTGGTGACACATACGAAATCGCATTAAAACGATTTTATTGCCTTGAAAGAAAACTTGAGAAATGCCGTGAATTACGCGTCAGTTACTACGATTTTATAAATCAATATTTATCGTTGGGACATATGGAGGAAGTCGTTGATTCACAGTGTGTGTTACACAAACCTCATTATGTTCACCCCCATTATTGTGTTGCAAAGAATTATGGGAGCAGCACTAAATTACGCGTAGTCTTTGATAGTTCTGCGAAATCCTCCAGTGATGTATCCTTAAACGATATTCTAATGGTAGGACCCACAGTTCAAGATGACCTATTTTCGATCTTACTTCGATTTCGTTTTCATCTTTATGTAATATCAGCTGACATAGAAAAAATGTATTGGCAAGTCATAGTGCATCCCAGTGATAGAGACCTGCAACCAATAGTTTTTCATAATTCAAGTCATGATCGTGTGAAGCTCTATCGATTAAAAACAGTTACTTACGGCACTGGATCTGCTCAATATCATGCAGTAGAATCTATTCGTCAAGCGACAGAAGATGCTAGGAGTAAGTTTCCAGTAGGAGCATTGATTATCAAGCAAGATGCATATGTCGATAACTTATTGACTGGAAGTGATGACTTGGATGAAGCTGCGAAGATCAGAAACGAAGTTACCGATATTCTACTATCTGGTGGCTTCCCCCTTAAAAAATGGGCATCAAATGAACCATCGTTGCTAGAAAAAATCGATGAAAATGGCAAGGAAGTAATGACTCGACTAGATGACAAGGATTTCATCAAAACTCTTGGCCTAGCCTGGAACTCAACTGCCGATGAATTTCTGATTACATATCACTCGCCAGAAATATGAAGTTTTGTGACCAAAAGAATAGTGTTGTCGCAAACTGCTCGATTCTACGATCCATTAGGATTACTCAGCCCAGTGATTGATACCGCCAAACTCTTTCTACAGGAGTTGTAGAAGCTTAATATTGATTGGGACGAAAGCTTACCCATCGAGATGCAAACAAGATGGCAGTCTTTTTGCTCGGATATGGCCAAGGTCAACACCTTTAGTATCCCACGACATGTTTTTTTGTCGAATTCCAGCCTTCAAATCCATGGATTCGCTGATGCCAGTCTACGCGCTTATGGAGCTTGTGTATATATTCGAAGTGAAACTCCTGATAAGAAAGTATCGACGAACCTGCTTTGTTTGAAATCCCGTATAGCTCCATTGAAAACTACTACGGTGCCGCGTCTAGAGCTTTGTGCAGGCCTAATACTTTGCGAGCTCATAGAAAGTGCTACGAAGATTATCCCCCGTGACCTCACGGATGTCGTGTGTTGGAGTGACTCACAAATCGTTTTAGCCTGGCTAAGTGCACCTTCGTACCAATGGTCCACATTTGTAGCCAATTGTGTGTCCAAAATTCAAGCTGTTACATCCGTTACATGGCGCTATGTTCCAACGCAGCATAACCCGGCAGAATTTGATATCGCGAGGCGCTAAATCAGAAAGTCTACAAGGGTCCAACCTATAGCTGCATGTTTCAAGCTTTTTATCCGCATCGTCATCACAATGGCCATATCATAGAAAGATTCCAGATCAGATCAATGTTCCAGAATATCGCAAGCTGAACTTCACAGTCTTGTCATCTTATGCAGTGGAAGACCTAGTTAAGGACACAAAATATATTAACTCGTACTGGAAAACTCTTCGAGTATTTGGATACGTTAATCGATATCTCAAATCATTGCGGTTGCGAGCACGTAGTTCAACGAGACCTAACTTTGCGTTACGAAGCTTTACGGTGTCAGAGTTAGAAGAAGCAGTCACGGTTATCGTTCGTTGCATACAACGAGTATATTTTAATTGTGACTATACTGACCTCCTTAAGGGTGCATCCGTAAATGCGAGAAGTCGAATTTTACCTCTACGTCCTTTCCTTGATGGAAATGGAGTTATTCGAGTCGGTGGACGCATTACGAAATCTGATCTACCCTTTGATGCGCGCCATCAAATGCTTCTTCCGCAAGCGCATCCCTTTACAAACGCATTGTTAACCTTCTTGCATGTTAACAACTGACATGCTGGCTGCCATACCTTGGTAAACATTTTTCGGCAAAGGTTTTGGTTGATCAACGTAAAGTCGGAGGCTAAACGAGTTATTCATCAGTGCACGATATGCTTTCGAGCGAAGCCTCGCTTCTTTCAGCAAATAATGGGAAACCTCCCATCGGGTAGGCTGAAAGTATCACATCCCTTTGCGGTTACCTTTGTAGATTTTTGTGGACCGTTTTTCATGCGAGCTCAACTACGAGAAAGATCTCCAATCGAAGGCTACTTATCGGTTTTTATATGTTTCGCTACCAAGGCTGTACATTTTGAACTCGTTTCAGATTTATCGACAGCAGCATTCATTTTATGCCTTAAACGATTCTTCGCTCGCAGGGGAAAATGCAACAAGCTATACTCGGACAACGCTACTAATTTTATCGGTGCCAATAACCAGCTGCGAGAGTTAAAAAAACTTTTCTCAACTCAATCACATATTGACCAAGTCCAGCAAGCTTGCCTTCTGGAAGGCATTGGATGGTGTTTCATCCCACCGCCCTCCCCACATTTTGGTGGCTTGTGGGAGGCGGTGGTGAAGAAGGCAAAATTTCACCTTACCAGAGCAGTCGCCAATACATCGCTAACCCACGAACAAATGCTTACGGTTATCTATCAAGCGGAGGTGATCGTTAATTCTCGACCCATCACGGAGATGTCATCAGATCCAACTGATTTGGAAGCCCTCACACCCGGACATTTCTTGATTGGACGACCAATTACAAGCTCACCCGAACCAATCATCACACAACTTAAATTCGGTTCCTTGGACAACTTTCGAAAAATATCCTTCATCCAGCAACCCTTTTGGACTTGATGGCGCAACGACTATCTTCACCTATTGAAGTCGCGATCTAAGTGGACCTCAGTCAATAGCAATGCCAAGGTTAACCAACTTGTATCAATGAAAGACGAAAACCTTCCACCTATGAAGTGGCCTCTCGCCAGAATTATCGATGTGACACGCGGCGAAGATGATAAGGTTCGAGTTGCTACAGTACGTACAGCTTCGGGAATCTTCAACCGGACCATCGTGAAGCTATGCCCCTTGCCTATCGAATGATTGGATGAAAACAGAAGTTTTCATGGTGGGGAAGATGTTCAGTCTTCTCATGACAAAGCAGCGGCGAGCAATACTATTATAGTTCCAGCCTCATACACATACACACATACATATAATTTTGCATCATGTACAAGCTACTCTCAGTACTGGCATCACCTCTGTACATACTTACGACAACAGCGAATTTTTTTTCTATCGGGAGTGATGCTCATACTGCGATTAGTCTTCGCTCTGTTCAAATTTGTCGTTATTATAGTGCGGACATTGGCAATTTACCCTTTTCGTTTGTAGACTTTTTCTCGGCCTTTGTTCCGCTACCATTATCGATTTAACTTTAAATAAATTCTCGAAACAAATTTCAAAAACGCTTGAAATTTCTACAATTTTCTTGAAAAATGAAAGCTTTATGTGCAGCAGGACTAAAAAACGAAAACAATTCACGCACGACGAAGCAAACTCACATCACAGCTGCCAATGCCATGTTTCACTTCTTGCTGACGTCCTGGTGCAGTCGCCGCGAGCGGTCAGTTTTGTTTTTAATTCTCTCACTACCCGTGGACATCAGTGGCGCTCGGTCGCAGAGACCTGACAATCAACCTCATCAGCTCGTTGTGACATTTAAATATAGGGGTGAAAGATTTTTGCGGAATATCGATCCGCGTGACCGGGGTTATCACATTTTTGCTTTTGAGTAAGCAAATTATTATATGCATATCCTTGTGCAGGCATCCTTACGTAGGAGAGCCCCGCTGGCAGTTGTGGAGACTAGTTAGGTCGCCTGCAAGTCGGCCGAAGTGTACAAACGGTCGGAATATGGAATTATTGGCCACCACTCGCTGTCCCGTTCAATAAACACTCCTTATATAAAATTCGAGGTTATCACATTTTTGCTTTTTAGTAAGCAAATTATTATATGCATATCCTGGTGCAGGCATCCTTACGTAGGAGAGCCCCGCTGGCAGTAGTGGAGACTGGTTAGGTCGCCTGCAAGTCGGCCAAAGTGTGCAAATGGCCGGAATATGGAATTATTGGGCACCACTAGCTGTCCCGTTCAATAAACACTCCTTATATCAAATTCTAATGTTTCCACCACCGTTTGACATGCAACAGCTTATGATTGACCCCCGGAGGTGGGCATTGCTACGCATTGTCGTGCGGTTTCACAGTTACACCCTTGCTGCTATCAAGCTGGTCGTTTTGAGCAACATTATATTTCATGATAACCTTTTACTGACGTTTTGTTTTCACTTGAACGTCATCCACTATCAGGCCCACGGCAGGACTTCCCTGTAAAAGTCTATATTTCTCGTTATTTTTGTCGGAGTGAATGACACAAATGTCTTGATGGATGTCTTGAGGTGCGACTGAAATAATTCGCAGAGTAGAGTAGGGGAAGGAGTGTCTTTGAGTAGTCCAGCTACTTGGCCTCTCAACGTATTAGTTTCAACTGATGAAGAATCTCTCGTATAAAACCCACTATTCATTATTGACGAATCCTTTTTGGATGCAGATTTGATACAACCTTTTCTGCCAAATGAGCATTTGGAGCAGTTAATTTTGCGAAAAAATTCCTCTTGAGGCAATGGATCTGAGTTGACTCAAGAGGTAATGTTTTATATTGTTTTCATGCCCAAAACAATCAAATTATTAATCTGTCACATAACAGATTCATAGGTCTTATAGTATTGCTGATAGTTATCGATGACTCAAACTGCTGAGATGGAGGAAAATACACAGATGCTGTAGTACATCCAGATGAAGCTGCTCAGCATAGGATAACATATTGTTTAATTGATGCGGATACTGGAAACTGCTGGGTGTACCTGCGTATGAGGTATGGTTAGTATAATACAATGCATATCGATGGCATTGCAAATTGCGTAATTTTTCACTAGGTCCGACATTTCCATAGAAATAGTTGGATAAAGAAACTTCGATTGGTCCCATGAGCTTTGATTAGGATAAGTCCTTTCGGAAGCTTTGCTGAAGTATCGAATAGGTAAATGGGTTTCTTTCAAATGGATATTATTTTGTGGTTGTGAGGCACCCAACAAATCGAGAAGTGATTCTCGAAGGTAAGATAACTTGTTGAACTAGAGGAAACCATTTAATGACCATGAATGGTATTTATCTCCCATTTCGAAGTTAACACCCCTTGTTATACTCTAGGATTTTATCTTTTGACACAAATCAACGTTAAATTTCTCCTAAAGCTACAGTTGTTTAACAATCCAAAGCTCTGATTGTAATCATCAACTTCTAAAACAAGAGACTTAGCATAAGCTTACGACTAAGCACTACTAAAATGTTTCTTGATCCACCCTTTTAATTAGGAAAGTGAAGAACTACTACCTCAGTATTTGATAATTCCATATTAAAAGTATTATTTTAGCTATTGGTTAGAGCAAAGACATATCAAGTAATGGACGCAAAATATACTTACTGCCATTCATATGTCAAGTTGAATTTGGAATTGTACACAGAATAATTTTTCGAGATAAATCGTGTTGAATGTAGCGCAAAAACGTTGCAAAAGTGAAAAAGAAAAATATAGTGATGTGTGTGGGACTATAAAAACAGCAATCGGAAGCATGCTAGGGATGTATCCTTCGTTGGGTAAGCCATGTTGAATCTATTATTTCGTTTATCCGCATGGAAAATTGATTTAGTTCAAGACATGAAAATTGATGTGAGACATCACGTCCAATTTATTTGAAATTCAAATCAACAGCTAATAACATGCCAACTTCACGCCATATCCTGAAGAGATTCATCTCTCACAATGCATTTCGCATCCATTCTATCTGACATCTTTGGGTTAGAGTTAGCTTCAACTCGTCATCGACCCACAGTAGTATGCTGTGACGTAAAAGTATTCCCCCATTTATGTTCAGCTTATGCAGAATTATGAGCCTCTTTCGTCCAAAATTAATCGATCTAAGCTAAGATCTGCAACATCACAATCAGAAGCGAGAAGAAAATGTATATTGGCTGGGTTAAAAATACTGGCACTAATTTCACGTTCACTATCGCACTGATCCATAGCCGAGGGAAGGCGATGTATACACTGAATTCGTTATGCAAATCCTGAATGACGATAGTTTGATTTTGACGTTTACGTAAACACAACTTCGTCCTACTCCATTAGCTGCTTAACCTCTAATGCAAAGCCTACATTTCCATCAACGTATTGCCTGTTCACCCAAGTAAAACCAAAATGTGACTTTCTCCATCTCAACCAATTAATCCAAATAAAGAAGTTCAACACCAGCTTATCCCTATAAACCTTTCCCCATCTTACATAATTATCATATAATCTCTAGTCTATTGCTAACTCAACAACTTAAGGTGCTACCGTATTAATTTTCTTTTTGTGGCAGGAAGGTAAAGGCTACTTATGCCCAAATCGTTGGACTCCTAACAGCGTATCTTAAAGATTATTGACATACGGTTTTATAAACTAATAACCCTCTGCCCTCGTACAAGTAGTTTCTTTCCTTTCCCCACGTTCCATCTTTGGTCTACTTCTGGCTGCAAAATATTCATCGGGGCTGCGAGCACCATTCACGACTACCAGCTGGTATGATTTAAGGGTCTTTGCACATCAGACTTCCACGTCAAAATTTTTTAGACAATAGAGCACTTCCGAGTCACGCGCTTTAATTATGTATGGACCTGCGCATCCTGG
This sequence comes from Odontomyia ornata, assembly GCA_963969285.1. Taxonomy (NCBI): domain Eukaryota; kingdom Metazoa; phylum Arthropoda; class Insecta; order Diptera; family Stratiomyidae; genus Odontomyia; species Odontomyia ornata. Next base: position 4,785,415 of record OZ017739.1, on the reverse strand, counting down.
AGCAAGCTTGGCCAAGAAAAGCCGGGCTACGTCAGACAACGGGGAGTTTCATTGCCACACACTATCTATGGTAAAAGTATCTGCAAAGGCTATACCTTGGGATACTAGCTTATGTTACTACCCTCAGTCGTTACACCATTTCTCGCCTCAGATTCATCACTACGGCTGCTCCACATTTTGGGTCTAACTTCTTACGGCTTTCTACTCGTGGCCTTGTATCTTCACTATCAGTGAGCATTTCAAGGCCAAAATGCATAAAAGTATACAGTGACTCCCATTGCTTCCTGCAAAAAAGTGCGTAGTGCACAGCTGAGCTGCTCCAAATCCATGGCCCAACAGTGGCGGTTATCGTTGATGTAGGATCGGAATATCTGTTTGATGTTTCGTTTAACCTGTCCTGCGGGGTTTACCTGCGGCTAGAAGAACGATTCTACTTCGCTTTAGAGCTATAAAGTTGAAGTAAGTGTTAGATTATTGGAAATTAAATCAATCCTGATACTCGTGGGCTAACACCACGGTAACATCAAACATCAAAAACACTTGTTCATGCAATAAAGTAACTAGCTCCTTGGCGTTTATTTAGCACACGGGAACGACCAAAAGAAATTTGGTATAAACGTATAAACGCCGCAAATGAAGCCTATTACTCCGTACTTCCCATTCTAAGATCCAGAGTTGTGCACTGGCAATCACTAGTCAAACCTGTGGTGTTACTACTGTGACCAAAAAATAAGGTGCGTGCGTCGAAGGATTCTTAGAATTCAAATTCAACAAACTTCGACATCGCAAAAAACGAAAAACTCACTTTTAGCAGCTCACAAAACGATGCGTATCTCAAACACAAATCAATATTTTTACATGTAAATTTGACATAGGTGTCACTGACAGTACTACCAACCTAAAAATAATAATTCTTCAAATCCTTCGACGCGCGCAGTTTAAATTCAAATGCTACCTTATTTTTTGGACACAGTAGTATATGCAAGTGAAATATGGACCCAGGCGAGCAACTCCAAAAAAGACAGTGGACATATTTGAACGCAAAGTTCTCCGGAAGATCTGCGGGATGTAGACTACGTTACAACGATGAGTTATATGAATTGTTTGACGATGCACCTATACCCGCTAGCATTAAGTTACGCAGATTACAAAGTATGGCCTATATAGATATAATGGAAGAAAGCCTACTACCCAAAAGAACATTGTAGGGTAGATCGCAAGGTAGAGGTCCAACGGCAAGACCGTGGGAAGATACGATAGAAGCTGACAGCAGATCCTTGCTGGGAGTGATCACCTGGTGGACAAGGTCGCAGAGCCGTGATGATTGGAGGAGGTTAATCCTGGAGCCCTAGGTCCGGCTTGAGTTATTGCGTCATAGATGATGATGATGAAATTGGAAATATTTGAATTACATAAATTCAACTATAAAGATTAATAAATTGTAAATGACTGACTAGATTTTGCATAAAATAGCTCGTTACTAAATCTAAACAATTAGCTTCGCAAGCGATAATTTTTTTGGTGTTGATTTCATTGTTTTATGGTATGAGGTGAGACTTATGAAGTGAAACTCGTCTGAAAAGTTTTAGAAGACATAATTTTTTTTTCTTTTTTTTTTCGTTGGACCTTACAGGTACTTTTGTGGGCACGCATTTCGGCTATCTTTAGCAATCTTCAGCTTGTTATCTCTCTCTCTCTGATTAGTGTATTGTCTAGTAAGTGTTTTATTCTAATAAAAATATGAATTTAATTAAAAAAGTGCCATCCAAAAATTCAATTAATACTCCAATATTTTACATAACTTATTTAAATCATTCCATCCTGGTATGTTAGTTTTATGATATTTAACCTGACTATGGATACATTTTTTTAAATCAATATTCTACCGAAAACAAATAAAATCTGACTTAAGTGATCTTACTTAGTATTCTATCTTTCTAAATATACTCGTACATATAAAATTCATTGTCATTTGCAAAATAATTATCACCGAAATGTTACAAAAAACTGCCAGTCAACCGAAAAAATCAATATAACGTGCTCAAAATGCACTCAATTTATGAGCTATAAATAATATAGTAACTATACATAGCTTACGTCTCTTCAATCTCGCCATGTTTAAGATAGCTAAATTTTTCGCTACGATTAAAAGTGGGTGCGAAGATTCATTTTAATAGCCAGACGCCTAGAACAACCAATAAGTGAGACTTTAATAAAAGAGATGAAATTTCAATTATGATGTTGATAGTCTTAATCTTCTGTCTGCTGGACGGATTTTACCATGGGTCACGTAAATGCAGCACGAAAATAAAAAGAAAGAACACTTTTGGATTCTGTCAACAACGTCTCTACAGAAATTATCAATGCATACAAAAGAAGATGCTATGATTCTAGAAAACGAAAACACTGTAGGGATGTACACAAAACAATAAATAGATTCCCATCATGTTTATTTTATTAGATTTACAAGTAAGATAATTTTCAGAACTGAGTCTTTAAATTATAATATGCTTAATATGTCATTTCATGTCGAGCCCTTTCGGTAAATGCAAATTACATGCAATCATACTGGCAGATAATGTTCTGCACTTTTTCCGCTGTATGAATCATAATTATAAAATGTAATTCCATGCGTCTCGCTATTAAATTTTCTTTGGAAGTTAGCGAAGGTTATCAAAGCTCGTAAGTAGAATTTAATGATTTCCGTAAACATTTACAACAAATTTTGCACGCTGTTCAAAATCGAGCATTCAGATAATCCGGATCAAATCAAATCATAATCCCTTGCATAATAACATTCCAAATGAATTTCAGTCGAAAAAAAAAGCTTAGCTGTGGCAGTATGCGAAAATTGCAAAATTGAAGCGACAATTGTACAGCACACGCATATGAGTGTATCTGCAGGATTGCATACCAGCTTTTGTTACCATAACTAAGCTAAAGATTTTTGAATTTCGGTTGTCACGGTTTTGCAGAGAACTATTACTTCGAAAAGTACAAATTTTGTTTTGACTTGAATAGCATATTCGGTGAATTTCACCAGAAATTCTAACAAAATTTTTCGTTTAACTTATAACTTACAAGTGCATGCTTACGTGCTGAGTATTGATAAAACTCCATTTTTTTGCGCCTATTGTTCAACTGATTATTTCGTACAATGGACTCCATTCAAATTGTTTTCTTTTTTTAATGATGAGCCTGCACATTGCGTGACTCATCTCACGGTAACAAAAAAACTTTCAGAAAAGAAAAGCCGTGAGGCACTCTTGGCAGTGTCCGGTGAGATGTTTAGCTTTGTTTTGCAAATGATTATGTAAAGATTCCCCGCAGGGGGAATGCTGGCCGACAGGAATACTCTTGGAGGCTAGCATTCTTTGGGGTGTTCTGCCCCCACGTACCCGAAGAAATTTCCGCAAGGGGAATGCTGGTCGGCAACAGCACTATTGGAGGCTAGCATTCTTTGGGGAGCGCCGCCCCCACGGACCCAAGGATATGGGGGGCGCCGTGAGTTCCCTCTTGGGATGACAGGTAACGGCCCTGATTGAATCTAAACTACGCTTTGGACAACAAACTGAAATTGATGCTTTGGGCTGGCGGATATGATGGTTTGGACCTAGTTGCTTTGCACAGTAGCGCCGAGGTGACACTCGTGTGTGAACAGCTCTAGTTCAACTATCATATTGTCTCCGTCCCGGTAAAATCTTGGCAGGCTCGGAGCCGATGGCAACGATCGAAATAAGAGACATTGACTGCGTCGCGGATCTGGCTGAGCCAGAAGAGGCCGTCAAAAGGCAGTTCCCTAGCGTGGGAAGGAGCAAAGCGATGCTGACACCAGAAAACAATAAGGGACAACGCATGGCCATAGTTGACTTGACGGAAAAAGACGCCGAACAATTTCTGAACTAGGGCAAAGTACGAATAGGGTGGGTTGTCTGTAGGATACGGCGAAGAGCAACGCCTTTTCAATGTTTCAAATACCTCGGCTATAGTCACACTGCACAAATAAGCAAAGGACCCGATAGGAGTTCCCTATGTTACAAATGCGGTGAAATGGGACATAAAAGAAAAGAGTGAACAAAGGAGGCACACTGTATTCTTTGCAAGGATGCTGATCCAAGACCTGATTTTGGGACACGTCTTGGGATCAGGGAAATGCCGGGTTTCCCGGCAAGCCCTAGCCAAGGAAGAATCAAAACTTCGATGACCCACATCCTGCAGCTAAATCTACACCGCAGCTCAACCGCCCAAAATCTGCTTGATCAGTTTGCAAGGGACATGAAAGCCGACTTCTTGCTGCTGGGTGAGCAATATCATGATAAAAGTTTTGCATTATGGTATCCTGACAAAACTGGTACTGCCGCCATCTAGGTTCGGAACAGTGATTTTCAAGCGGAGAGTTATGGGCGGGGGGATGGTTTTGTGTGGGTTCGGTGCTCAGGGACCACCTTCTTTAGTGTGTACCTAACGCTAAACGAATCGATATCATCTTTCCAAGCCAAGTTTAATGCTCTGGAGGCTACTGTCTCGAATGCAAAGGGCAACATGCTCATTGGGGGAGACTTCAATGCCTAGAGCAATCGAATGGGGCATGCATCAAACAGATCGGCGGGAAAAACGAATCCTGGAAATGGTGGCTAGGATGGCGCTCGTCGTACTAAAGACCAGAAATACGCCAACTTTCCACCGTATTGGCTGTGAGGGAACCATACCAGATGTGTCATTCGTCTCGAAGTCCTTAGTATAGAGGATACACAATCGGAAAGTATTAGAGGACTACTCAGCCAGTGATCATAAGTGTATTCTGCTTGTGATAAGTGATGTTGTCTCCCGATGTCTGTGCTCTCGGCCTTCTACTACTGGATGGAACTTCGGAAAGATGGACGTCGAGAGGTTCGTTGAGGTGCTCACAGCAGGTGAGCCGCTAGAGGGAGCTTCGGAGGGGATCGAAGAATTGGCAGCTCATGACGTGGTGAAGTCCACTATGAGCATAACTACGACAGCTTGCTGCACTTCTATGCCCCGTCGAAAACCCCCGCACGGCTAGCCTCCAGTGTACTGGTGGTCAACTAAAATCGCTGAAAAGCAAAGGGAGTGTCACAAGCTTCGACGTGAGGCTCAACGGACGCGGAACGGTGACGAGACGTGCAACCGGGTAGCAGTATTTAAATCGGCCAGGAAATGCCTTTGCAAATTGAATAACAATAGCAAGGCTCACTGCTGGCAAGACCTAGTGGACAATGTGAACAAGAATCCGTGGGGCCTTGGCTACAAGCTAGTTATGCGGAAGCTTGGCGCCCTACGGAAGCCTTGCATACATGATGCAGAAAAGATAGATGAGATAGTGTGGGCACTCTTTCCGCCCATCCCGTCTATGTTGACGCTGTCCATGGTGAAACAGCAGTCGAGTGTCCACTCTTCACTGGAAAACTGGGGGAGGTAACCCTTTCATTGAAATTGCATGGGAAAGTGCTAGAGAAACTCATCAAGGGAAAGCTCACTAACGCGATTCGTGCTGCTGGGGACCTAACTCCTCGGTAGTACGGACGTTCTGTGGAACGTGTCTTATGAGGGGCTACTGACACTGGAGATGCCAGGTGAGTCACGCTTGATCGACTATGTGGATGATGTTGCGGCTCTGGTCACTGGGCGCTCCGTTGAACATGCGCAACTTAGGCTAGGTATGCTAATGCGTCAAATAAGAGACTAGATGACTGCTCGCGGGCTCAGTTTAGCACTGGAGAAAACCGGAGTGGTTATCTTGACAAAATAGAAAATCCCTAGAGTAAGGATGACCAGTATTGGAAACATGCGAATTGAACCAAAACCAGCGGTAAAGTGGCTAGGGCTACTGATTGACTCGAAGATGAATTTCTCTGAGCAAATCAGGGTAACAACTGAGAAGGCTGCGCGGGAGTATCGGCTCTGAGTTGACTTATGGTCAACGTAGGGGGACCCAACCCATCAAGAAGACTCCTCTTGACGAGTGCTGTAAGCTCAGTGCGACTGTACAGTGCAGAAGTATGGGGCGACGCTATTACCGAAAACGCCTGGCACAGATACAGAAAAGAAGAGCGCTGAGTATTGCATCTTCGTATCGGACAGTCTTTGCAGGCGTGATACCTGTCAGCTTCCTTTCTAGAGAGCGCCACTTTATTTATCTGCGTCAAAACGAGAATGCAAGGGAGATGGTTATCCCCGAACAGAGACAACGCTTACTCAGTAGTCTTGGGTGAATTGCACAAATAGAAAGCGGACTGCGTGCCTCATCCTGGATGTAAGACCGTGGCTAAATTGAAGGCATGGTGAGGCTGACTTCTATCTGACACAGCTTTTGAGTGGGCATGGGTGTTTTCAGTCTTACCTGCACAAGATTGGTAAGTCACGGTCCCCCGATGGTCGGTATTGCCCAGGGGATGAAGACAATGCCTACCATACATTTTTTGCGTGCATAAAATGGGACAGGCTACGAAGGGCGCTATACCGAGAGATGGGAGAGCTTATCCTGGATAATAAAGTTGCAGTGATGCTCGCATCGGTTGAGAAATGGACCCAGGTGACAGATTATGTTCGGGTAATCCTAAAAGATAAAAGGGACTAACAGCAGCCGGGGCTGTTGGAGCTGGGGGATCGCTTGTCTGGAAATTTCTCTACCACTCTTTGCTCCTGCTAGAAGAGGGATCCCCCAGTCTGCAGGTGCCTCACGGCGTAACAAAATGAGACCTGGCCCGAAAGTAATGTGTCAAACGGTCCCAGGCCAGGTTCTCAGGTTGACAGGGGAGGTGTTTAGTGGGTAGCCCAGCCACCTTCTTACAAGCACGGGAGTCCAACACTCTGTGCGTAAATGGGCATTCACCTCCCTATCACAAAAGAGGAATGAGCCAACATCCGCTTAATCAGGTCCAAAAGGAAAGCAATTAACATGCATGATGTCACTTTGAGAATGGTCAAAAGCTGTTCAACTGGTCTGAAAGAAAAGATTTATAGGTCTCAAATTCTGATGTGCACTGTGACATCATGCATCCGCTTTCGGGCCTTTGTAAAGGGGCATTGAATGAGCCCAGAAAAAGTGTATTGAATGAAAAAGCGAATAGAAGTGCCATCAGTGACATCTATACTCGAGCTCTTTAACCTGGCTGCTACCTACACTCGTCTTACGGCAGACTACAAAAAATTGGATATTCATTGATTAACAAGCATTTTATGTCATTTGCACATTGAGCTCTAACCTGATTGGTGTCTACGCTCAGCTTACGGTAGGATAAAAAAATTGAATATTCATTCATTGAGAAGCTTTTCATGTCATTTGCACATTGAGTACAATTTAATACTATATGCTTAGTTGAATTTCGACAATATTACTAAGGAAGTGGGCTAGAAAATACAGTAGAATCCAGTTTGTTTTGAAAATTTGCGCGGACATCAAAACGATGGTGTGTTCTTACAAATGAACCAATTTTCGCTTTCTCATGTTGTTGAATGACTTATTCACGCATTTAACTGCATAATTAAATATTAATAAGGGATTCAAATGGACCCATCATAATCAGGGAATTTGAAAAAAATATTAATCTTACAAAAATTTAATAATTTCGTGGCCAGCAGTAGTCAAGACGAAAATTTGATGAAAGCGATTGAAATGGTAAACGATTCAAAAGTGATTGAAACTACTGCATTTCTTCATGAAACAAAATCCAGGTAAATTTTAATGACTAATATTGATGAGTAAATTTGCGCAACTTTTGGAAGTTTAGCTTAACGAAATCAAACAAAAATATTTCATATTTTGTCATACTATTGTACATGTATCCTAGATTTTTGTATTTGTCACATTAATTCTTGAATTTTTTTAAGCACAACTTTTTAACCTTTACATAATCATTTGCAAAACAATGCTTAACTTCTCACCGGATACTCCCAGAGTGCCTCACTGTTGTTTTTTTGTAGTCTACTATAACCTGAGTGTAGACAAGAACCAGGTTAAAGGGTCAAAGTATAGATGTCACTTCCGTTCGCTTTTTCGTTCGGTCGGCCTTTTTAGTTTGGTATGCCTTTTCTGGGCTCATTTCCTCGCAGAACCTTAAGCCTAACGTGGATCGACTTTAGAATGCTCTGGCAAGGATGAAATTCACTTCATGGAATTAATGCCAAATCAGTCAACACTTGATCAAGTTTGTTAACAGTTGTATGATTTATAAATTTTTTAAACAAACCCAAAAGAGGACCCTAAAATGTAGCAAATATCATATTATGATGTCCTAGTAATCAAGACGTGTATCCTGCTAATTTCATAATAATCGGTTTTAAATAACAACATACTGCCGATTGAAAATTTTGCAACTAAAACAACATATTAAACTGGGGTTTGAAGCGACAACACAAAGATGTGCTTGAATTTCCATGGAATTTTCTGAAATCGTTTATGACCACTTGACTAACAAGCTCTGTAAAATGCATAAAATACAGCGGAAAACCGAAATACACGGTAACCTTATTTTATTTTTTCAAACTATATTAAAAAATTCTCATTTGTTTAGAAAACACTTCTGACCGAAACAGTCTCATGCAGCTTCAACTCATTTATTCCTCATTTTCTTAATACCAATTTGTTTTATATTATTTGCCCTAGTTATTAGAAGTTCTTTCGTTGTGAACTTTCCCCTTCTGTATCAAGCCTTCTAAATACATTTTCTTTCAACTACAATCGTGAAGCAATCATTTCTCTTGTATTAATTAAATGTCAACTCAACTCCTGTGGCGCCAAGACATCTTTCAATGTTGCCACTAAAATCACTGACGGACGTTAAAGTACCGTGTTAACAAATTAAAAACAATAACTCGAAAAGTTCATAAAGTGGCGACACGGAGGTCAGTGGTAATTACATCGGCGAAGTGCATTCAGCAAGCAATAATTTACCATGGAATTGTTGAATTGAATTGATTCTGGTTGCACTTATGTTAGAATTATTGTTACTGATTTACAATCCACATATCTACGTAGGATACGTATGTAAATGGATACCGTTGCTATTTCAATGAGGAAAATTAAATGGAATTCTGCATTGGTTGAGATAATTACAACGAGCGCGCAATTTACGTGCAATTGTAACGACTTAATTCTGTTGGAATGCTAATGATCGTTAAACTCAGAGCAATAATTAGTGTGTGGACAGTGAAATAAATTTTTGACGCTTTGAAAAGGCGTCGTCCTTCGCGTCTCAAAACAATAAATTCTTTATTTTCCAATTCCGTGGAATTTTATATTTTGACGATTGGCTACTTGAAAATTTAATACAATCATAAAAAGTCAGGTAGACAGAACTACGCTTATACCAGAAGGGTTTTTTGCTCAAGCTGCGGTATGCAGACATAAGTTATGAAAATGATTTTGTTTTCCATTTTATTTGAAAACTTTAAAAGAGATTCAATCGACACATTGTGTATAGCTTGATGGAAGACCCAAATCGTAGAAAATAGGTACATTGTTTTTGTTTTCAAATGAGTGTAACTTTCGTAAATACGATTAGATTTCATTAACACTTATAGAGAATTTCAACTTCTGAGATTCGATGTTGTTCTTATAAACAAGTTGAAGTAGCATGAGAGTGCTCCTACCAGAAGGGTTTTGTAAAACAATTAGTAAATCAAACAAAATACTCCGCATATCAAAACTTGACTAATATACATATTCCATAAATTGAATTCGATAAATCATTATGGTTATTATATTTTTAAATTCATCGCCATTTTTGTTTCAAGTATTTTGACCCCGTCGCTTAGTTCGTCCTGATAATACATCAATACTGCAAATCGTTTCTAAAATTGTTATAAAAGTTCCGACATATTGGTAAGTCTAAAAAGCATTTTTCGATTGATTTTTTCTTTTATTTAAATTGGATTTTATTTAAGCACATATTGTCTATTATTATCTATGACCTTTTGCCATTTTCTGGGTAGAGCCATTATTCCATCTGTGTAGAACTTCTGCGGTTTATCGGCGAAAAACTTGGCCAAGTGATTTTCACAGTCCCTTTTTTAAGTGAATTGCTGTTCATTAAGGAAATTTTGCAGAGACCGAAATAAATAGCAGTCTGATGGTGCATGGTCTGGACTATGCGGTGGATGTATCAAAACTTCCCAGCCAAGCTCTGCCAATTTTTGTCGGGTCATCAAAGATGTGTGTGGTCTGGCATTGTCATGATGCGATTAATCAATTCTGGCCAGTTTTTTTGAATTGCTTGTTGCAATCTTGTTAATTACTGACAGTACAGAGCCAAATTGAGTGTTTGATCAGGTTCTAGCACCTCATGGTAAACTATTCCCTTCCAATCCCACCATACACACAGCATAACCTTATTTAGTGTCAATTCTGGCTTTGAAGTCGTTTGTGATGATTCACCTTATTTTTTACCAAGATCTTTCTCGTATATTACCCTTTTTTCATCGTCCATAATGATTTACTTAAAAAATGGCTCGATTTCATTGCATTTTATTAGCATTTCGCAAATGGGAATTCGGTCGGTCAAATTTTATTGTGTTAATTCATGAGGCACCAAAACGTCGAACTTCTTTGTGCATCCAGCCTTACGCAAATGGTTGAAAACTATTTGGTGATGGATACTAAATTCCTGGGCAATGTCATGGCTGCTTATGTGTCAGTCTTCTTCAATTTATTGTAAGATTTCATCGACTTTTTCAATGATTGGTCGACCAGAGCGAGGTGCATCTTTATCATCAAAATTTCCAGAACGAAAGCGAGCGAACCATTTCTTGGCTGTAGCTGTTGATAAAGTATCTTGACCGTAGACACCATAAACTTTTTCATGAGCCTGCGATGCATTTTCACCTTGATCGTAGTGATATTGTATAATAAAGTAAATTTTTTTCAGAAATTTCACTCATTTTTAAATGAATACCACTTTTGACACGAATAACAAAATACAAAACTCTCCATATGAAAATTGTCCGCTGGAACGTCACCTTTTAAACGCATGTCAGTTTGACTCAATCTAATCAATACTGCCCGATATATGATAACGAACACCATCTAGTGAAAAAAATCCAATATTTTTTAGACTTTCCAATATTTGTAGTGTCTAGGTCCATTGCTAACGTGTACTCCCTAGTATCATGTCTTGATATTGTTGAAATTATTAAATATTCACTCGACTGTAACTTAGCTGTGTATTGTGCAATCATTGTGAAATTTTCAGGATACATAATTTTGGGAAATTTAATTTGATTTCATAAGCAAAAATGTATAATTTATAAAATGGACTATTATTAACAAAGTTGATCAAATTTCGACTTCTGAGGTATTTGTTGCTCTTGTACTCCTAAAGTCTCGCCTCCATGGTTTTTTTTAGAGTTTTCGGGTCAAATGTTAGTGCATTTCCCCTTCCCCTGCACCCCTCAAAACAAAAACTTGTCATTTTTGGACCTGTTTCGAAAATTTCTCATCAAGACCTTTCATTTGATACCCAGATACCCTACATGCGATGAAATTTTTTTTTTCGGGGGCTACCCCCCTACATGGGGAAACTCCCCTTAAACACCTTATAATTTTCTTTTTGTAGTTAAACTTTGAAAAGGGCTTCACTTTGCCCCTACCCACAAAATCTTATGTTTCTAGCTTATATAGTTTGCGAGAAAAATTGGTGTGACACCCAGACAGACGAACAGACGGACGTGATTTTAGTAGGATAATTTTATAAAACCCTAAAAACAATCTTGGCGTATTTTTCAGATTTTTCGGGTAACAAGTGTCCACTCGCAAGGGAAGCGGGGAAGGACACAATTTTTTCGTATTCTTCAGCTGCTTCGGCCTACCAAGTTATCGATATTGCAGCTTTAGCAACAGATGTTATGAGATCTCATCAAGACCTTTCAGCTGCTAAGGGGTCACATCCTGATATGGAGAGATCCCCTTTAAAACCCTTTGATATTTTTTATCAACTATGAAAATTTCATTAACAAAATTTCTAAGCTACTGAGAAGATTGGATAATCTACTAATGTTAATAGGGTATTAAAATAACTTTTTTTTACAAAACCCTAAAAGCTATACGTACAAACCCAACTATTATTATTAACAAAATAGGGTGAGTTTCGATTTTTTCTTCTTCTTGGTACCACTGCAGCCCCTCTCGAGCCTTTGCTTTCTGCAAATATCGCCTCAAAATGTCACAGTCCATTGATTGCGCTTTCCAGTTCCGAGATCTGAACTGTCTTCGTTGACCGAATCAGACCAGCGTTTTCTCGGTTTTACCACTGATCTTGGGCTTTCATTCCTCCCGACGAATGCCTATTTGGGTATCCATTGTTCATCCATATGACTCACGTGGTGAACCCATTGCAGCTTTCACAGTTTTTAATCGGTGAAACCTTCGGCTTGAAAAAAATTCGTACTGCTCATGGTGGTATCGAATTCACCATTGATCACTATCTAGCTTCACTCCGATAATTTGCCTCAGAGCCCGTCTCTCTGAAGCATTCAATGTATTTACGGGTCTATGTTTGAAAGCCCAAAAGCATAAAAAAGCGCTAGGCATCGATGAGATTCCAGTGGAGCTTATTAAATATCGTACCAAGTGGTGTTCGGAAAGTTATCCGTGAAGTCATCTGGCATATTCAGCAAAGAGAACATCGGCCAAGCAAGTAATGCTAGTCACTTATATTCCCCATCCACAAAAAAGGTGACAAGCTACAGTGCGAAATTATAGAGGCATATCACTACTTTGCACGGTGTACAAAATATTTTCAAAGATTTTTGAAAATAAAATCAGATCATATGCCAACAGTTTTATTGGGGAGCATCAAGCAGGCAAATCAACGATAGACCAATGGTTTACAGTCAAGTTGATACTTGAGAAATGCTGGGAGCCCAACAAAAATATACATAAACTCTTCTCTGACTTTAAGCAAGCATAAGATGAAATTGATCAGAAGATACTATACTAAATAATGCTTTTGTTTGGTACCAAAGCTAAATTCATTTTTTTGCTCTACCAAGTAATACACCTTTCATTTTTCTAATAGATAGGTCAGAATAGCAACTCATAAAAAACGTAAACCAATCCTTTCCAGCCATTTTGCGGTTACAGTTAAATTGATGTGGCATCGTATATCGCTCTGCAAGTTCGTAAGTTATTCAGCAAACTTCATTTTGGTGGGAGCGAATCCATGGGCCCGCAACTTTTTCACGTGACTTACAATTTTTGTTTTGGAGCGTTTGACCCAAAAAAAACCCGGTCCACCTTGTAGTGGCTTTTTTTCTACATCCTTTCAAAAGATTTGCCTCAAAGTTTTCCCGGGTATGCCATCGATTTTAGCTGATTTATTAACCGACATTCCATTTTAAGGTCTTTGTAAATTTTTTTTTACAAAGACCTACTAGTTTCGTGACCTGTCTGTCCATCTGTCCGTCCGTCGGTGCGTCACAGCTAGTTTCCTCAGAAACTATAGAAGCTAGAATGCTCAAACTTTGTGGAAAGATCAGTAGTGATGGTCTCTCAAAAGTTAAGGCCTTACCAAAAACTTAAAAAAATTTTAAGGGGGGTCCCTCCTAATAACGAATTAGCCCTTAAACATTTTTTTAAATCAAAATTTTTTTAAATCAAAAGTAGTCGAGTGGGGTATCAAATGAAAGGTCTTGATTAGAACTTTTAGTCATTTCATGAACTAGGGGGTCCAGGGGAAGGCAAAATGTACCAAAAATTTGGCCCCCCCTCTCGCGATTGGACACATTTGAGCCAAAAAATCTGATAATTACCACAAATGTGGGCCTTTATGAGTACAATGGCAAAAAATACCTCAGAAATCGAAATTCACTCAACTTCCTTAATAATAGTATGATTAGTAGATTTGACATTTTCACCCATAAAATCAAAACGGTACCTTTAATTAACTAAACTTTTTTAATTGCATCATTTCACCCTTTTCACATCAACTTAATGTAAATCTATACGACAAATTTGCTCTACATTTGAAGCTTATCTAACGTCGCGCGGATATCGATCACTCTTTCGGATGGCTCCGATAGCTTTTTAAATTACTTTTTATGGAATTGTTTGCAGCTACATACAAATGAGTTGCATATTTTGAATAATAATTTTTCTGAAAAATTATTAGAGAAGAAAAATGTTAGAAGAAGGTGGTTTCGACGTGTGCACTAATTCTCCTCAGGCCATCACTCTTACAAGAGAAATTTACCTTGAATATAACTTGCAGATACAAAAACATATTGAGTTTGCATAAGTAGAAAAATTAAAAATTAACTCCCTCACCTCTGAGCATGGTGGTCGCCACCACCGGTGTGTATCTAAGAGTGATGGCCTGAGGAGAATTAGTGCACACGTCGAAACCACCTTCTTCTAACATTTTTCTTCTCTAATAATTTTTCAGAAAAATTATTATTTAAAATATGCAACTCATTTATATGTAGCTGCAAACAATTCCATAAAAAGTAATTTAAAAAGCTATCGGAGCCATCCGAAAGAGTGATCGATATCCGCGCGACGTTAGATAAGCTTCAAATGTAGAGCAAATTTGTCGTATAGATTTACATTAAGTTGATGTGAAAAGAGTGAAATGATCCAATTAAAAAAGTTTAGCTTATACAAGTACTTACAAGAGAAATTTACCTTGAATATAACTTGCAGATACAAAAACATATTGAGTTTGCATAAGTAGAAAAATTAAAAATTAACTCCCTCACCTCTGAGCATGGTGGTCGCCATCACCGGTGTGTATCTAAGAGTGATGGCCTGAGGAGAATTAGTGCACACGTCGAAACCACCTTCTTCTAACATTTTTCTTCTCTAATAATTTTTCAGAAAAATTATTATTCAAAATATGCAACTCATTTGTATGTAGCTGCAAACAATTCCATAAAAGGTACCTTTAAACTTATTGAATTATATAGACTAATATAAGATATTAACGTTCACAAAATTTAATTGCGATCGAATCAGAATCAAGTGAGTTACAGCCATTTCAATTGTATGGAATTACAACAACAATAACACGTGTATATGGTTCATACGAGTACATATTTCAAATTGCCCTAGGTACTTTTATTTTCTTTCGATTTTCATGAAAATGTAAGGAATAGTGTTTAACTTAAATATGTTTAATCGGCCGAGCATTCAGAACAATCATTTAAGCTAGATCAAAATGGCGGCTGCACTGTGCTTATGAAAGAAACTGAGCATTTTTTGCATAAATTTGAACGATTTCATATCCAAGTATCGGATGAATAATTAGTTATCGATTCACGCTATTAGAAAACTTGTTACTAACCCTAGGATGTTTACAAAGACCTTCTGGTAGGAGCACTCTCCTTGTTAACACTGCTAACTGCACTTTTAAGTTTGCTTACAGTCCATTTAGCACGAATCGTAGATTGTTTTCGTATATAAATCGTCGGCATTATCTCAAAATAGTTTGCATTTAAATCAAAACTTAATTCAATAATTATCAAAAATTATGATGGTGGGTGAAATGGGATGCGTACCATATCATCCCCAATATGGTCAACCATTTCACCTTCATCACATGAAATTCTAGTAAAAATTGGTTCATAAACAAGCAACAAAATAATTTCTTGTTTTATAAAAATATATATATGTAGTTGAATGTAAATCACCACTAAATACCCAGAAAGCATGCGCAGAGAAACACCCAGAAATGCAGACAACAGACAGCCAAAAAAAATTGTTTTCTTATAATTATGTGTCACACACAACTCGTTGGTGATTTTACCGCAAAATTGTCGCTCCGAAGAGGTAGAGTACACTGAACATATTGCGATGATAAAATGTTGTGATATGAATTAGATAGAGCATGGGGGAAGCTAGAAGTGCGCCCTATCATCCGACTTTACCCTAGAGGGCGAATTTTTTTTCTTAAAAAATTCATCAAATTCGCAGTTTCATTCATTCAGTTTTTGGTATAGTTTGAACAATGGAACTGATTTTCATGTTTTTACGAGCGTTCACAGGAAATTAATGCACGCATGTTTGTAGAACGGGAACGAATGTGTTTCTGCTTTCTCAACGCGAGTATAGGTAATAACGGGCTGCTATTGAATTCTTAACTACTGCAAAGCAGTTCCTACCAAAATTCATTGACATTTGGCGGCTTTTTTCGCGACGATGCTGTTGGTACATCTACTGTAAACCAATGGGTGATAAAAATTTGGAGTTGAAAAAGCCATTATTATATTGGTGATACCCCAGCAAATATAAAACAAGGCTGTAGGAGCAATTAACACGTTTCCTGTCTCAAAGAAAATATTCAAACTACTCCGTAAGTCCAAAAAACTTTTTTTGTTTTTAATATTCTACATATATAGAATTGAAAACGCAATCTACTAAACAAAAAAATTGATAGATCAGGAAGTAGGTTTTATTTCCGTGAAACATTTGTGGCTCACGGGCTTGGGGAGACGTTTTCGGCTCAGCACATTCGTGAGCCATATATCATTCACACTACATTTTCACATTCCGCGCTACTTTGTATCGGAATTTTTTGGCTATTATGTGTATACTAGTATATTTTTAAGCATGGTAACTTTATAATAAGAAATATTACAACGGGATACATTGCTTATAGTTGTCAGTTGTGTGCTAAGTGCTTTGGTTGTGCGCATTTTGGTTTACGGTTTTGTGGTCGAATATTTTGTGATTTGTTTGAAGATATCTCGTAATCGTAGTCTTAGGGATGAAAAAGTGACATGTATTTTAGAGGATAGCGACTTTGACTTTAGTAAAAACGAGTCGGTTTTAAATGAAGATGTTCGAGAAGAAAGATTTTGTTCCGGATAATGTTTCTGATTCAGACAGTGTTATGTCAATAAATGACAGGCAATTTGTTGATGAAACAAGAAATGCCTCTATTGCAGAAGCAAACAGGAGCGATCATTCTGAAAACTTTGCCGCACGACCTACTAACTCAAAGAAGTTGAGAGCTAAGGAAGTCATCTAGCTAACTGCGCAAGAGATAAATCAAATAGACGAAGGAAATGGTTGGAGTGAAATAATATAACCGTTGTCGCGACAGCTGTATGATATCGAATCTCCAACCATTCGTCTTCAGGACGAATATTCTATTGTATCAGTTTATAGAAAATTTTTGACTGATGAGGTTTTGCATCTTATGATAATGCAAACTAACTTGAACGCAAACCAACTGAAGCAGAATAATGAGTTTTCAAGACTAAGCCGCATGAATAGATGGACAAATGTGACACAGGAAGAACTGCAGAAATTTATAGGTTTGTACATGCTAATGGGTACTGTGAAATTTCCTAATTTAGAATCATATTGGAAACTAGATCCAATATATTATCATACAATATTTCACAACGTAAACATGTCATATAATCGCTTCAGTACAATACGTTGCTGTTGGCATTTTATTGATAATACAGCACCCAGAGATGAAACAGGCCGACTTTTCAAAAAACGGTCACTTCTTCAACCAGTTATCAATAACTGGAAAAATTTACTGACACCAGGAGAATGTGTAGTCATCGATGAATCTATGATGCCTTTTAGAGGCAGAATATCTTTTCTACAGTATAATCCTTCGAAAGCTCGTGAATATGGTCTCAAAATATACAAACTGTGCACGCAAGGAGGATATGTCCTGGATTATATAGTCTACGTAGGACGTGACCTTGATATTGAGATTTGGATAGTAGCGATTTTGTGCAATAAGTTATTACAAGCAGGACGCATTATTGTAGGCGACAATTTTTACAACAGCGTTGGGTTGAGCTAAATACTTATTGTAGCGAAAAACAGATTACATATGTGGCACTCTGCGTACAAATAGGGTGGATCTTCCTTGGGCCATAAAGCTAAAGAAAATGGGGCCCAGAAAAGTCGAAGTTATTGCACGTCAGAAAGAAAATATAACAGTTTTGAAGCGGAAAGACAAAAGAGATGTCGTTATGATACTTGCCATGGATCTGAGGTGCAAATGTCAGATTGATATCAGCCAAAAATGAAGCCAAAGGCTGTGCTTGACTACAATGAACGAAAAAAGGGATAGATGTATGACCTAAAGAGGAAGTCATTCACGTGGTACAAAATAATTGCCCTTGTTGAACTGATATGTGCATCAGTAACAAATGCCACATTGTTTTATCAACAATTGTACCCGTCGACAAACAGAAAAACGAGAATGACCGTGATGCAGGCGCAACAAAATATCATACGGGAATTTCTTAAATTAGATCATCAACCTGGTGCCATTACATTTATACCATGATGGCCTGGATCCGTTTCATTTAATCATTTTCTGTCGACAATCAAGCGGAAAGATGATGGCAAAATTGTAAGAAAATGTTGTTCTGGGTGCTACAACAATTTACGAAAATAGAGAAAGTGCTACGAAAAAGTGAAAGTGATACAGAATGTGTAATATATAAGAAAAAATATTGTTTACTTTGTTTTAAGATTAAACAATTATAATCATTGTCGCCAAAACTAAAAAGAATTTTATTTATTTATTTAATTATTTATTTATTTATTGCCAAACAAGGCATCATTTAACAAAACACAAAGATATTACAATTTATACATTAGGTTACTTAATGATCTACTGTATCCGGGAAGAGCAGGATTGTGTACTTATGGACTTGAAAAGGGACTTATAAATGGTTGGGGAATAATGATTGCTGAATTTGTTAAATGCTTTACAACATCTATTTATTGGCACGTTATCCGCATATATGGTCTAATGTGTTCTTGTGGTGAACATAGGAGAATTTCTGGTAACTGTAGAAGGGTTATTCAGCCGTACCTTCTCGGAAATAAATTTCACGTTAATATTACCCCTAAGCACATCGAAAATTAGGCATGAGGACAACGCAGTTCGCCTAGATGCAAGTGATGCCATATTCAATATTTGGAGTCAGTTATCGTAGGATGGAAGGTTATGGAAATCTCTGGGGTCATAGAGGGACCTTAGGGCAAAGAGTAAAAATTGTTTTTGTACCGACTCGAATCTAGTTTTATGAATGTTGTAAATTGGGTCCCAGATCAAACAAGCGTATTCGAGAATGGGACGAACAAGTGAAGTGTATAGCGATTTTGTTGCCCAAATATTCTCGAATTCTTTGGCTCTCTATTAGCTTTAGAGAGGGCTTCGTCATGTTGAAGACTGAACCGAAGCTGTGTGCCTAAGATTACGCCTAAATCTACTATGCTCTCAACTCTGCTCAACCTCGTGCTTTTGATTTGATAATCGTTAAGGATGATTTTTTTTTCTGGAAAAGCTTATGACATGGCATTTATCCAAATTGAGTGCAAGTTGATTATCGTTGCACCATTGGAGCAAAATATTTAATTTGGATTGAAGAAAGGAAGCGTCAATATGCGATTTTATAATGTGATATACCTTCAGATAATCGGCATAAAAAAGGTGAGGTATATCGGATAGTGCCGCTGAAAGGTTAGATATGAAGATATTGAAAAGTAATGGACCCAGATGACTGCCCTGAGGAACCCCAGAGAGGACATTAATTTTCTTCGATAAGCGACCTTGGTTTTTCAAATATGAACGAATCCAGTTAAGCGGTGGGCCATTGATTTCAAAACTATGCAGTTTTTTTTATCAATATTTCATGATTCACGCGGTCAAACGCCTTGCTAAAATCGGTGTATATGGCGTCGATTTGGTTACCTTTTTCCATCGCACATAGAATGTCTGACGTCAACACGACAAGGTTGGTGGTAGTAGATCTGCTTTTCCGGAAACCATGTTGCTCGTCGTTGAGATAAGGTTTAATAAGAGGTGAAATTTTATCACATACAATCTTTTCAAAAAGCTTCGGTATGGAAGATAACGTAGCGATTCCCCTATAATTGTCAACAGACCGCTTTTCGCCTGTTTTATGGATTGGTTTTATATAAGATGGTTTCCAATGTGAGGGGAAAACACCGCTCGAAAGCGATTTATTAAAAATGAGGAAAAGCGGGAGGGACAAATTATCTTTACAGAGGGCCAAAAAACGAGGGGGAATGAGATCGGGGCCAGATCTTTTGTTCAAATCAAGAGCTTCGATGGCTTGACGAATTTCCTCTTCAGATATCGAAATACTATCGATCTGTGCTCTTGGTAGCCCAGTCATATTAGGTAAAAAAGGGGTCAACCTCGGAATGAAAGATAATAAGCTGCAAATTGGTATGAACCTTTGTTTTGTCATTCTAAATGTTGTCTCAAAAGTCACAATCGTTATCGTGTTCGCGTCTCAAGATATTCAAGGTCAAAGGTCACAAAAATCGGTTTTTCGCGAATATCTGGCTTCCTATCGGTTAAATGAGATTTGCATTTATTATAAAAGTTGTAGGCTATAAAATTCCCTACAACTTTTGTTTAAACTTTTTTTTCATACGACCAACCGTTTTGAAGGTAGAGCGCGAAGAGTGCACATCGTACAGTCATATACGGCCTAATGCAAGGTCAAGCGTGAGTTATGGTTATCAGTACGTTATAAAGTCAATTATTTACTTGGAAATTATAATTATTAAACAATGCCTATTATTTATGTACTAACTATTAATTATTTATATTTAATTAAAGTAAGTAACTTGATTATTTATATATAATTATTCATATTTAACTCATCATTGACACAGCTATTGCCTTATCAGAACATCAAAAGACTGCTGTCATCATAGGAGAAGATATCGATTTGCTCGTTATTTTAATTGGACGTACTCAGTCACATCATCAGGAAATTTTTTTGAAAAAAGTTGGCAAAGGCAATGTCAAAACACAAATATATTCTACTAAAAGTTTTGATCAATATCCTCGTACTAAAAAGCACATTTTATTTTTACACGCATTCAGTGGCTGTGACACGACTTCTGCGCTATTTAAAAAAGGAAAAAAAACTGTTACTAGAGCATTGGAAAAAATTCCTGATTTAGATAAACTGGTGGAAGTATTTCAACAAGAAAACTGCCCAAAACAAACATTATTAGAAAATGGAGTGCGCATCTTGTTGGCATTATATAATGCTCCAAAATCTGAGGACAACATTGATCATTTCCGCTACACGCAATTCATCAAATTTACAAAACTAAATAAACCTGTACAACTGTCAACACTTCCACCAACAAGTGTAGCAGCTCATCAACACATAAAACGTGTCTACTACCAGATTCAAACGTGGTTAGGGAAGGACTTAGAACCTAAAGAATGGGGCTGGATGCTTGAAAATGAAATCCTGGAGCCCATACGAACGTTATTACCTCCAGCACCAGCCGAACTACTAAACGTAATATTTTGCAATTGCAAAAATGGTTGTGGTTCCCGCTGTGGATGCAGAAAATCAGGGCTACAATGTTCTTTAGCTTGCGGCCAGTGCAACGGACAAGCTTGCCTCAACGCTTCACTGTATCCAAGTAATCCCGATGAAGAAAATACATATGATCCCGATATTCTGGAAGGTTTGGAGATGAACATGACAGATAATGAGGATGATGACAATGAATCGAACATTTTTGAGCGACAAGAAGAAGAAGACGACGAACAAGAAGAAGATAATTAGCTTCCATTTCCACTTTCATTACAATTAAAATCAACAAAGATACTTTTGATATTTGAACTCACATTTTGATAAATGTATATTATGCCGTATTTAATAATAAATAAAAATATGTGTAAAATATATACTCTTACTATCATTTTAACTTAAAATAAAACTAAAATATATAATCCAGAATTAATAATATTTTATACTTAAATAGTTAAATATGAATAATTATATATAAATAATCAAGTTACTTACTTTAATTAAATATAAATAATTAATAGTTAGTACATAAATAATAGGCATTGTTTAATAATTATAATTTCCAAGTAAATAATTGACTTTATAACGTACTGATAACCATAACTCACGCTTGACCTTGCATTAGGCCGTATATGACTGTACGATGTGCACTCTTCGCGCTCTACCTTCAAAACGGTTGGTCGTATGAAAAAAAAGTTTAAACAAAAGTTGTAGGGAATTTTATAGCCTACAACTTTTATAATAAATGCAAATCTCATTTAACCGATAGGAAGCCAGATATTCGCGAAAAACCGATTTTTGTGACCTTTGACCTTGAATATCTTGAGACGCGAACACGATAACGATTGTGACTTTTGAGACAACATTTAGAATGACAAAACAAAGGTTCATACCAATTTGCAGCTTATTATCTTTCATTCCGAGGTGAAAGCCCTAATATGACTGGGCTATGGTGCTATTTCAGAGGACGGAGTTTCCAGGATCGCAGTAGATTCCTTGGAAAAAATCAGCAAAAAACTTACAGATTTGCTCTGGAGAAGAAGAGATAGAATCATTGTATTTCATTGCTGAAGGGTAACCATGTATCTTACGTTTTACGTTGACGAATTCGAAAAATTTTCTAGGATTCCGAGTGATTTCTTCGCCTACAACATTTATGTAGGATTTATATGCTTGTTGAGATTTAATTTTAAACTCATTAGCGAGCTCGTCATATTTTCTCTTAAACTCTTCGCCAACATTGTTACCGTTTTTTAATATTTTATATAGCTTGTTTCGTTGGTTTCGTAAACGCCTGAGGTCACTTCCCAGCCAGGGTTCAGAAAACTTGTCTTTTTTCTTAATTTTAGGTACAAATGAATCAACAGCGTCAAGAATGATCTGATAAAAGGTGGATAAGGCTTGATCCAAGTCTAATGTTGACAAAGTACCAGTCCAGTTGAAAGTTGATAGAAGGCTGTTAATATTGTTATAATCGCCATTACGAAAGTCATATACAATTTCATTATTGTAAGATATAGGGTTTACTGAATCAAGTGTGAAAGTTCAACAGAAAAGGCGGAGTGATGAATTGTGTTGGAAAACAGGTGCTCGCTCTCATCAGTTGGATTGACTACTACTTCGTCATGTGCATTTGTGAAAATGAGGTCTAACCAATTTCCGTTTTGGTTGGGGATAGGAGTGGTTTGCTGCAAATCATTACCATATAGGGTGCTCTCTAAGTTAAAGTCATTACTGTCTAGAAGATTGACGGGAAGGAGATTGCCAAGTTCATCGAATACGAATTTAATGTTTGGCCGATTAAAGTTACCAGTTATAATGACTGTCTTCTTCATTAATTCTGGCAGTAGTTTCAGCTATGATATCACATACAGCATTATAGTTAATTTCGACAGATTCTGGAGGTGAGCATGATTTTGGAGGGACATAGAAGACGCCAATATATACAGAAAATTTCTGCAGCTTTATTTGCACTATTTTATGCTGGAATAATGAATTTGATAGCATCTTGACGGGCTTACTAAGGAGAGAGCTATGTACAGCAATCAGTACACCACCTCCGCGTCTTTGTCCGGTACTAAGGAAATCTCTGTCGCCTCTGTAAATGGACCAATTATTGCCCAGAATCTCCTCATTTTTGTGAGAGTCATTTAACCATGTTTCGGTCAGGGTAAGTATATTAAAATGGCAAGATTTTGCATCAAGAAACAGTTGGGGCAGTTTATTACGGATACCACTACAGTTGTGGTAAAACAGTTTAAGACTATGTTGAATAGACTTATGAAAGGAGACGAAAAAATTTGTGTTGGTTTTCTCTTGTCCTTTGTAGTGTAGAGATATAACTGGAACTAACAAAGGGAGCATAGGTCTCAAGATCTTTTTTCGCCTGGTCTATGGTCACACCCAACTCTTCATGATAGGAAAAATATAAGTTCCGAAGGGAGTCAAGATCGACCGGAAGGCCTTCTCTTTGAATAATGATGTTGAGACTAGTCCTCGTTTTACCTTCAATACAGGTTGTTTCCGGTGCTTTATGCATGTAGTAGAGGTGAAGGCGAACACATTCATAAATTTTGTGCTCTCTGAGCCTTGAAATAAGGTACCTTTTCTCCAGATCGTTACTCGAGACAATAGTGGCCTTAACAGTGGGTGGCAAGAGTGGATCTAGAAATGATTTGTTCTTGTTTGAAGTGGTTGATAAAGTTGGCAGTCTGGATAAGCTCGTAGCTGGTGGTATTTGGTCTTCACCATGCACGAAATTACTGTACCTAGTTGTTGAGATGGATGTTTCAGGTATCGAGGACGGATCTTTAGTCATCTCATCGACACTCGATCGCTCTTTTCCAGAAATGTTTCGTGGTTGGCCACAAATCTCCTTAGTAGTGTTGACTTCTGGCTCATTTAACGTATCACTATTCCATAAAATAGGAGGAGGTAAGGATGGAGGTGCGTTATAAGAGATGTTGGATGCAATTGAAGTGTTAGTTATGGAGTTAGGAGTACAAACTTTCTTATAATTACTTTTGTCACGGCTGGCCTTAGATTCTGTGACTCCATTACGTTCGTTCCATAATTTAAAGTTCATACCGTTCCACATGTAGTTGCCGTTCTTTTTTCTGTAGTTTGTGTAGAGCCAAAAATACTGTGATGGAATGAACACTTTGAAGCTTTTCCTTCGAGTGTTCTGAGAAGATAGTTCTTCAACCTTGCAGCTATTGATGTAGAGTATCTTTTCCATATTTTCGCTGACAGTGGTTGCATTCAAATTTTTCCCCTTCGTAAAGAAGATGCTGTACGCTGCTTCTGCGATTTTTACCAGAGATGGGCTAGGATTAATTATTGACTTTTGTAATCTTTTGATGTATGTATGGAATGTATCACTTTATTTCAAAGTTTGGTTACCGTGCTAGTAAGCTCAAACTAAAAACAATACAGTCCCAGCAAGTTTCATACAAATATACACTATAAAAGTTGTATGCGACTCGTAAGACGTTAAGATGGCACGCTTTGTGAAACATATGTGGCTCAAAGGACGTGAAACGTGT
This sequence comes from Odontomyia ornata, assembly GCA_963969285.1. Classification (NCBI taxonomy): domain Eukaryota; kingdom Metazoa; phylum Arthropoda; class Insecta; order Diptera; family Stratiomyidae; genus Odontomyia; species Odontomyia ornata. Next base: position 4,760,564 of record OZ017739.1, on the reverse strand, counting down.
CAAAATTGATTTTAATTTTTGCTCATTACTCAAAAGGGACCTCAAGGGAGAGTATTCAGTGACAAGATATAAAAAACTCGTTAAATGTTGAAGCAAATTAATTGACGGTAATGGAAACTCTGAATCGTACTTTAATGTCCTTTTTGCGCACTATCCAATTTAATTTTTTGCATTCTATAAGCATGTGTGCATTTTCTTTCAGCCTACTCTCACTAATATGTTATGCAACATTAAAACTACATGAGCTGAATGAATAATACAATATCTTTGCATATTAAATCCTTCCGCTTTCTCACATAATTTGTTTCAAAACGATAATTCACGATCATCCTGCAACAATATCTTGTTTAAAATGAACTCCAAGTTCACCTTTGGATACTTTTGCATTTTGCAATTGAAAATTTATGGTGGTTTTATCAAAATGCAATGGATTACAACTTTCTTACAACATTTGCACCACTGAAATATTTCTTGCTACAGGTGCACGGTCAAGAAATTAAATCATACCAGGGCAAGAATTTTAGTGTGTCGTAAGGAAAAGTTTGGTGTGGCTCCAATTTATTGTGTCCATACGTAAATTTGTTGTTTGTGCTTTGCAGTTTGTTCCTCCTAACCAAATGAACATTTTTACGAGTGGTCGAATTGAATAGTATGGCGACTAAGTACAAGTAACCACTCAAAACATTGTGTCGACCGAACATTATGTTGCAATTGTTACATTCGTGCCGCAGTTGTAGCACTCTTTTGAGTTTATCGATAAATTTCATCAGCTTATAGTGTTGAGTGGATTAAGGTATGCATACTCGTATGTTCAGTTTGAGATTCAATTTGAGTGTTACAACAATACATACGAGGATAAACTACAAAAAGTACATAATCCACCGTTGAAAGATTAAAAAACTTATTTTGTTGAAATAAATTGTAAAAATCGTTATTAAATACTTTTGTTTGACTTGTATTTTATTTTCACATAACTGATAAACCAAAGTACGAGTATATAAGAAAATAGTCTGTCGCCACCTTTAGTACAAGGCGGCCTAATCGAGTCGCGCAAGAAAATATTGTGGTCCAGTGCACGATCATTCGTAGCGCCACCGCCTTACCAGATTATCTGCGAGCTCTTAAGCTGGCGATTATTGTATTATTGTAGGTGCACTACAGGTTGAATGCATGGTCGGACAAAATGTTGCAATTGTTCATTTTTAATCCATGCACGGTGAATACTGGGCAAGAAGTTCGCCAACTAAATATGGACCACGAAGCGTGTTCAATTATCTTCAATAGAAAATGATCGAGAATTGATTTACTGTGCAGCTAAATCCTCGACTTGAATTATGTGAGCTCTTTTGCAATAATGGTAAAATTAAATAGTAAAATTATCTTCAGTCTATTGGATATGTGTATTTAAGTAATGGCACGCAGTATTATCTTCCGAAACATTTCATATCTCATTTGCAGTCGATATGAGGACATGCTGCGATAACTGAATAGGAATTATTTGATTAGAATGAAGGTTTTTAATGCAGGATTTGAAACAATTTGAGGATGTTTCCACGCACATATGCTGCTCACAAAAATTATAAATCATGGCGTCGTTGCAGAACAGTAAATGATTGATCACTATCCGATAAATTGAATTAAAATGATCGATCAATTGATAAATTAATCAAATAAATTGGATTAATTACGAATGGGCTAATTATCACAAGTGCTAATTAACCTTAAATAACTATGTAAGTTGATTAAGTGTTGATGTTGCCAGATCAGGCCGTGATGGGTGCTCAGGGGTGTCAGGAACTTGGATGTCGTGGTCGTTCACTTGATTGGACCATGCAACATATTGCGCTTGTAGTTGTGGTCGCAGTTCCTCGATTTCAGATGCAGACTCAATAAAATGAGTGGAGTCGTTGAAAGAGTCCACAATGTTCGGCCCGCCGCCAATAGAGTCTGCTGAAAGACATCGTGCACGGTGATGGCTTGGCCCTCGTACATATTGTGCCCCTGGATGCTTGCCTTGTCGGTTTTGAGAGTGCAGAGTTCCCCCAGCTGAAGGATACTGAAGCCCTGTAGCGACAGTGTGGAAGTGCTACTGCCACTCACTAGGTGAGCGATGGTTTGGTCGACGAAAACGTAGATCCATTCGTTTGACTGAGAGATGTTGGACCAGACAGATGAAGTGTGTAATGTCAACAAGGTGAATTTGGGCGCGGGTATAATTCCCTTCAACAACATGTTGGACTCCCTGCTGCATAATGGATGAGTTTGTCGGCAAATGTGAACGCTTGGATCCGTTTGGATGCAGGATGAGTACTTTGCCTCCGAGAGTGGGTACTAAATGTCACGGTGCGGCGATATTATTAAATACTGTGAGGATGGTTGCATGGCAACAAATTTGTTGGACATCACCATAGGTATTGCGAGAAATCTTTAGAGCTCGAAAGTCGTTGCTACTACCAGTGCAATCTTTAGTTAAAATATGACGAAATCGGTAGTCACCTTGGCCCTGATTGTTGTTATTTGAAAGAGTTGTCGGACATTCTCCTGGTGTATAAGTAGCCACTCGTTCCCCGGTAGATGCTTTTTGATTTGCCATGACAATAAAAGGAATTGAGGTGCCCTTGTTGAGTATCCGTGACTACGCTGGTGAGGGACGATTGAATTCTCCGCAAGTTGACGGTGATGAGTGTCATTTGCAATGAGAGCTTGGTGATGAAGTCCAGCAACGGGTTTTGACTTCCCTCAGGATGAGGAGTTTTAATGGCATTGGTCAGTCTGGTTAAATGCCAAAATGGTCATCAAGCGCGCAATGCGTTCATACTTTAACACCATCGAGGCCTCTTTACAATCAACAATCCTAAATCTTTCTGGGCATATGTCAACTCCCTCAAATCCACTTCAAATATACCTAGCTCTGTTAGCCTGCATGGGAAACAAGCGTCTGATGGTCAGGCTATATGCGATATATTTGCAGACCATTTTGCTTCTGTTTTCCAATCATCTTCGTCACCCTACCCATTCTCCCAACTAACCATTCCTCTCATTTGAGCACCATTTTGACAACACCTTCCGAAGTCGAAAGTATAAACGACTCCATTGATGTTAACGTGAGTTCGGGCCCAGATGGAGTCCCGAACTTTTTTGTGAAAACGCTGTCCTCATCCCTAAGCTTACCCTTGTCAATATTATTTAATATCAGCCTGACTGTAGGGACATTCCCAGCAATTTGAAAAAGAGCCAACATCTTTCCAATTCACAAATCAGGGGACCGTAGCTTAGCACTTAATTACAAGCCTATATCCCTACTCTCGTGTTTTGGAAAACTTTGTGAGAGAATCGTTCATAGCCGAATATATGATGCAATCTCCCATGACTTCACTAAACAGCAGCATGGTTTCGTTAAGGGACGGTCAACGGTAACCAATTTGGCTGAATTTACCAATGCGATCGCCCTATCACTTGATGAAGGTCAGCAAATGGACGTGATTTACACAGACTTCGCCAAAGCCTTTGATATGGTAGACTATAGTCTATTACTGAAGAAACTTGAGGTTTTTGGCCTCTCTGGCCCTCTTCTTACATGGCTATCCTCCTTTCTGACAAATCGTTCTTCATCGGTTACTTGGTGTGGTTGCTCTTCGTACGTTTTCTCTCTTTCTTCTGGAGTACCTCAAGGTTCAATCCTCAGCCCTCTTCTATTTAATGATTTCATAAATGATCTACCAACTGTGTTGACATCAGATTGTCTGCTCTACGCAGATGATTTAAAAATCTTTAAAGTCGTCTATTCACAAATGGACTGTAGTGACCTTCAATCTGACTTAGACTCCCTCTTTCGATGGTGCTCTATGAATTGCCTTCCTCTCAACGTGTCCAAATGTCTACATATCTGTTTCACCAATAAACGTACGCCTCTTGCCAATGCGTATTCAATTAACGGATCACTGCTATCAACGGTGGATCATTATAAAGACCTAGGTGTTATACTGGATACACATTTAAAATTTGATGTACATATAGCTGACATAACCTCTAGAGCATCGTGAATCGCTGGTTTTGTACTACGATGCTCTCATAGAACATTCAGTATGCATACCTGTGTTCACCTTTTCATCCTATTGGTTCGCTCCATTCTCGAGTATGCCTGTCAAGTATGGTCACCCCGTTTCATTTATCTATCGGAAGCTGTCGAACCAATCCAGCGCAAGTTCACACGAACTCTCTTATATAAATATAATCTTTCGTATCGCTCCTACAGTGAACGTCTAAATTTCCTTCATATCCCACCTCTCGACATTAGAAGACAATTTTTAGATTTATGCTTCCTTTTTAAGCTCTCCAGAGGCCTCTAAGCATCGGACCTATGCAATGCATTACATGCAGGTGCGCCATTGAGGACACGATCATCTGATCACTTTATCGTTCCATTTGCAAAAACCGACACGTATCTGTACTTGCCTTTGGTGCGATCTATAAGAGCCTACAATAATCTTCAGCTTGGTCCTCCACCGCATTCATTGCGAATTTTTAAATCAACAGTACGGAATGCTCTCAATATTAATGGTTAACGTAGCCTTCTTTTTTAATTCTATTTTTGTAATTTCCTTATTTTCGCCTATTTTGTAATTGGATTAAGTAAATCTGTAAATAGGATTTTCTAAATAAATAAATAAATAAACTCCTGCTCTATTGCTGTGTAACGTTTTTGGGACATTTATTCGGTTTTCCCAAGGATGGAAGTTTGATTTGTTAGCAGTGAGTGCAGCTTGTCTTGTCTTCCTTGCATGGTTTTGATGGTTCGGGCCACTTGGTTGGCATAGTCATCATCAAGAATACCAAACAATGATCGTGCAAGGCCACCCACCACATTGATAGCACCTCCCTGGAACCTGATTCTAAAGATTTGATTGATATTTGAGAATTCCCTTTCAAAGTGCCGGAAATGGTCTATTACATGTAGCCAGTTGGTTTGTATGGTTTCACCTTCATAAAGCTGCCGTAAAAGGTTCATCCCGTTCTAAAAACGGTCCCAAATCGTAATAAATTAGCAACTTACAGTTGCTGGAAGATAAGTAGACTCGACCTATTGGTTGAAAATACAGACCCGTATGCGGTCTAGTTGTTGAGAACTGTGTTGGAAAGGCGTGCGCTATGGGAGCTAGCAGACACATCAAGAGGAGCGCCACGGTTGACTTGCCGGTTCGCATAGATCGCCATCTTGTTGTTGTGATGTCGTCGCCAGTGATCTGGGACCCTTCTATCGTCAAGTGGAGGGAAGTTGCTTGTGATGGTGTTTCGTTGGACTGTACATCATCGAGTACTGGTAACGGAGCCAGTTTGTGTATAGGCCTTTTCAAAGTTTCGGAGGCAGTTTTGATATCAGTGACTCGTATGAAGCCATTGGCGCATTCGTACGTTTTGATAATTCGCCCTAGTGGCCACTTCATCGATGGGGTGTAAGCTTTACTTATGATGACGACTCTTCCCGGGATCGCATTGGGGTGTGACTGTCTCCACTTGACACGATGCTGCAACTGCGCCAAGTACTCGTGCGACCATCGTCTCCAGAATTCGAAATTGAGGTGATTGATTAGCTTCCACCAGGCATGGAGACATCCGGTAACTGGCTCTGCGTGACCATCCACCATGGTTGTGAGGGGTTCTCCAATGAGAAAGTGTGCTGGAGTTACGGCCACCAAATCATCGGGATAGATTGAAATCGGAGTTAGTGGTCTAGAATCGAGGATAGCCTCCACCTCAACCACCAAGGTATGCAGCTCCTCGTAGGTGAGAGCCGCCGACGAGAAGCCTCAACGGACCAAATTTTTGGCTGATTTGACAGCCGCCTCCCACAAGCCGCCAAAATGAGGCACGCGCGGAGGGATGGAATGAAAATCGATTCCCCGGCTGAAGCAAGCCGTTGTTACGCCTTGACGCGCTTCGTTGAAATAAAATGAGGACGACAATTCTGATAGCTAGTTGTGAGCATCCTCAAAGTTGGTGGCGTTTTCGCAAAATAGTTTTGGCAGTGTCCTCTTCGTCCAATAAAACATTTGAGAGCACAGAGGAATGCCTCTGTGCTTAGATCGCTGACTAGCTCCAGATGGACGGCCTTTGTAGCGAAACAGCAAAATATGGCTAGGAACCCTATTCGCGTTCGGGTATCTCTATCCAGTAATGGATCATTATAGGCCCACAGAAACCCACGCTAAAGTTGATAAACGGACGGGCTGGCTGAATACGTTCACTTGGTCTATGATTTGTGAAAACAGCTTAGGCTAGACTCTGGTGCACCACATGCAGCGTTGAACGATCGATCTCAAGAGTTGTTTTCCTCGAATTAGCCAGAACCGCTGTCTAGTGGTAGCGAGCAGTGTTTGCGCACCGAGATGGCACTAGTCGCGATGGATATCCATCATCAGCAGTCTGGTGAACGGATGTTTGCGCGTTAATAAAATGGGATTTTCAGCGTTGAACGTGATCTTGGCAGCCTCCAGCCTCCCACCGAGAGAGATTATGCCATCTGGTTCCAGGAATGGTTGCCAGTCTCACCAATAGACTGTGCTTGGAGACTTGCCTCACCGACCTGATGTCCAAAAGTTCGCAGCTAAAAGTTTGTGATTGTATATACCTCACCATGATCTCCAGGGCTGTGGATAATTCATCATTCGTGGGCACTTGATTTGTCATTTGAGATCGCTTGACTGCCGGCTTGAGATCCCAGATAAATCGCATCATATAGGCTACTATGCGCTGCAGCCTCTTGAAGGACTTGCCGTGTTAGATTTGCTGAATGAAGTTGTTTCAGGAACCTCTGCCGCTACCATAGCGGTCTTGGTCCATTTTGTCTCCAAGTCGCAAGGGCCCCCATTCCGATACTCGGAACGCCAAACTTATTTCGCCTTGGATAAAAATGGTGGTCCTTGCAACCACATACTACAGCAGCGCAATTCAGCAGGCGACATCCCACGTGACAGGATGTCAGCTGGGTTGTCTTTAAACGCTACGTGTCACTATTGGTCCAGTCCTGAGAGCGTTTGTATGGCTGAGACCCTGTTCACCACAACTCTTTTGTACAATGATGCAGTAGAGTTGATCCGCGCCAAGACAATCTCGGCATCGGTCCAGAATACCTGAATAACCTCCTGCAAATCGAGCGCTATCTTAACTCGTCTTGTGAACTCAGTACCTTATTTCACCGCACACAACTCCAGGCACGAAACAGTAGGTGTTTTGATCGGGGCCACTCCTGACTTGGCACACAGCAGCCTGACTTTGACTTGACCGCTCTTCAACGTTGACCGAATGTACATTGCTGCGCCATGTGCCTTCTCCGCTGCGCCATATGCCTTCTTGGAGGCATCACAAAAGGTGTGCAACTGTACTTGCACAGGTTTCTTGCCTGCACTGATGTACAAGAAAATCGGGCCTGCTGCAAAGATGGCAGACCACTGCGGAAGTCGGACTATTGGGCAGAGATCCCCACTGGTAATGCTGCATCCCAGTCTGATTCCAATTGCCATAATTCCTGCAGGAATAACTTGGCTGCACATTCTGGCTATATCAGATGCCATCGTCCTCTTGGAGCACTTCGCATCGGTTGGACCCAGGTTGATTTGGATTTGGAACTCGTCAGTGTTTGGGCGCCAGATGACTCCTAACATCTTAATATGGCCATCGTGTAAGCTACTGAAGTCCACTTGGACCTGTTGGTCCTCAGGTTTAATCTACTTCAACAATAGAGGAAGTGTTTGCGAAGTGCCTCCTCTAAGCTGTCTGTCTGACGTCGTCGATGTAGCAATCCTTCTCCAACGCGCCTCTGCCCAGGGGACCTTTCTGCTGGTTCTTTTATGCTAGAACCTATGGACATTTTGTAGCTAGATACGGGGCACACGTTGTGCCGTAGGTTACTGTTTTCAACTGATAGTATCGCACTGGTTGCGTTGAACTATTTCTCTAAATCAAGCCATGGTACCAACGGTCTTCAGGATAGAGCATTATCTGCCGATACATTTTCTCGATGTCGGCGGTGAATACGAAACAAAGCATTCTGAAACGCAATAGTATCGAGAAGATGTCATTTTGGACAGTAGGCCCTGTATGAATGACATCATTCAACGAAACGTTTGTGGTCGTCTTACTGGGTGCATCGAAAACCACCCGCAGCTTGGATGTACTGCTGTCAGGCTTCAGCACGCAATGATGTGGAGGGAAGTATTGTAATTCCTCCCACTGCTGTGACGTCACCTTCTTCATGTGCCCAAGCCGAATATACTCCTCCATGAAGTCCTCGTATGGAAGTCTTAAATCGGGGTTCCTCTCCAGTCGACGCTCCAAGGCAAAGAATCTGCGAGTGGCCACCGCTTGAGAATCACCTAACGTCTCAGGATCCTTGCTGAATGGGAATTTAACTAAGAAACGGCCATCAGGACGTCTTGTCATTGTCTGATAGGAATGTGCTTCGCAAGCTTCTTAGTTAACGTAAGCTTGTGCTGTAGATTCTGTACTTTCTTGACCTCCTAAAATCACTTGATGAGCTGATTTAGCTGGTTGTCTTCTGCCAGAATGCCGCATGTCACGGAAGACAGTTGAGGTGTGATCACTCTTCTAGCTACAATCCACCCTAAGAGCGTGTTCTAGAGCACTGGGAGCTGTGGGCGCAACTTTATTTGTCCAATGGCTAGGACCTCGTGAAAGTGTTTGGCAATCAGCAATATGTCGATGCGCATCATTTGGTGGAAGTCTGGATCTGCCAGTCTTATCTTATGTTCTGGGAATGTGCCATCCCGATATGTTCAAGTTCTGAGATAGTTGCGTTGATATAATTTTGTCCATGACGTAGGCTTCCAACTGCGCGGCATATCCTGATAATCTGGATCTTAGGTCAAGGTTCAACTTATGGTATGCCTTCCCAGTACTACCTCCTACCGTTTCAATGAGGGCATGGTGTGGTGTCGATGATAAACTCAATTTTTTGATGATTCTTTTGGTGACTAGGTTCATTTATGAGCCCGGATCAAGCACAGCTCAAAATCTATCATCTTCCCATTACTGGTGACCAGTCTGATGACGGTTGTGCCCAGAAGTAAACATCCTTGGGGTCGGGGCTCCATCAGAGTCGTTGAAGCGAACGATGGTGGTTCTGCATTTGCTTGCGGTTTCGAGTCTTGTTTCGGCGTTGTCGTGCTGAAGGATACCGTCTTGGTCTATTTGGGCTTGTTGTCTCCAGGCAGATGAACCAGGGTGCTGTGATTCTTGGAAGACTGCTTGCAACTTCTGGCCGCGCAGCTGGAAGCCTGATGTCCTTCTCGAAGGCAATTCATGCACAGCTTCTTAGCACGCACGAAACTCAGTCTCTTTGCAGCAGTGATCCTGAGGAAATCCCGGCAGTAGTAAAGCAGGTGATCCGGCTCATACATTAAGCACCGAGAAACTGTCGTGGCACCCACGGTTGACTTGGTGAATTTCCTATGGTTGATCTCCAGTTCCTTTGTTTTATGGCCGTGTGTCTCGAGAGCCAGAAAACGCGTTTTCATGAAGACCAACAAACTCTTCAAGAGTGGTAGCTCGCGCGGGTTGGATAAGGATTGTTCGTATGATGCGTGCGTCGCTGGATCCAATTTTCGGGTAAGCTCACGTAGCAGCAACGGATCCCAGTCCTTTGTGGACACTTTCAGGTTTTCCAGGTCTCTAAGACATTTTTGTGTGATGTCATGTAGAGCCTTTATTGCTGCCACTGATGGCCTTTCATTAGCACGAGATGGCTGACTTATCAATTTGTTGATGAGCGTTGCTACCAATAGTCACCGGTTGTCGTACCTTTCCTTCAAGGTTGTCTAAGCCGCCTCGTAGTCGCCATCCAACAATGGGAAATTTCGAGTCAAAAGCTCCGCTTCTCCGGTGACACCCGCCTTGAGGCACCATAGCTTCTGGCACTTGGACATCGGTTGACTATGCAGCATTTGCAGGAACAAGTCATGGAATCGTTGCTAATGTAAATAGTTCCCATCGAAGATGAGGAGTCTTGTTTTTGACAGAGGCATGGTAAGAGGAGTCACAGGCAAAGCTGTTGAGGCAGGTGTGGCGCTGAGTTCATCCATTTTCGACCCAACCTTGGGTAAGCTCTTCCAAACAAATGTGCTGTTGCAAGTTAAAACCATACGCTTCAGGATTGTCATGGAGCTTGACGATCTGTTGGTGATATTCATCCAGCTGTTGCCAACCTCTTTGGAGGGCCATGAGTTTACTCCTGCACCTGGTCCAAGTGACCTCCTTCTGGCCAAACGGTCGATCATCCTCCTCAACGAGTCTGCCATGACTTTGTAGCGACGCAGCATCCTGACTAGACTGGCATCTCTTGGTGCTGAGGTGCCAGTGTAGTCAGGTCAGGTCAGGTGCTGAGTCCTTGTCCTCGCTATCCAATATTTCGAGCCCTTTTGATGACTGTTCCCCGGTTGGTGTGTTCACGTGTGTGTTAGTACGCATTTGTCCGCGGAAATGCTGCTGGTAACGCAGGTAGTTGCCTTTGGTAGTGTCGTATATATGTTGGGTGAATTACTCGTGCGGCGGAGCGACCTCCAGTAGGGATCGGATGTGAGTATCGCCTAGTTCAAAATCCCCTCACGTGGCCTCCAGTTGCCGCAGTCACTCCGCATAATACCCGGCTTCCTGCTTCTTTAAGGGTAAATCCTTCTTATAGTTTGAAATGACGCCTTCGACTATTTGAACCAATCTTTTTAGGTCCTCGATCAAGCGATCCACATCCGCCATCGCGTAGAAAGTCAGAAAGCAGCTGGGACAAGAAAGCGTGGATAAACTACGACACTACACAAAACACCAAACAGCAATTCACGACCTGTTCACCAGGAAAGAAACATTTATTTAAATATGTACAGCAAAGTAAATACCAAGTGTATCTCGTCGGGGCCTCCAAATGTTTGCGCCGGGGACGTTTTTTCGCGGCCCATCCTCGTACTCCGGTGAAACGTTTGAGAGCGCAGAGGAGTGCCTCTGTGCTTAGCTCGCTGACTAGCTCCAGATGGACGGCCTTTGTAGCAAAATATGGCTAGGAACCCTTTTTGCAGTCGGGTACTTTGAGAAAGACGTGGAATCGACTAATTTGGCTCATTTTGAATCGCTGCACTTATGTATGACTGCGATATTTCCTTCGCTTCTAGCGGTATGACGTCTTTTTGACATCGGGACATCTAACAGTGAAAATTTGAACTCAAACTTATCCACTACAGTACGCACAGCCCGTTGGGTTGCACATAAATTGGTCTAAGCACTCTTAAAGTCGTGACCAGCAACTCAGAATTTCGGTGGTAATTTTTAATAATTTCCAAGCGTTGCTGGTTCGTGAACTTTACTATGATAAAAATGTTGACTGTAACTAACGTTTTGACATTGACAGTTTATTTGAAAAGTTAACGTTGTGTTCATATAAAGATACGAAATTGTTATGTCCGTAATGAAAAACCCTATAGTAGAACACTGAAACTGCGGATATAATTCAAATAAAATCATCACTAGTGGTATACTGAAGGTATCGATACTATGATATCAAAATTTCAAAAAAATATCAATATTATATCACTATTGTGCTATGAAGAAAGCGTTCGTCGATCGTTGGTCCCAAGCGGCATCCTAAGAGCTCCTAGCCTAGCCAAAGTGATTTTCTAAATGAGATGGCAGCCAATCACTTCGAACGTCGGAGCGTAAATTTAATTATTTCCTTCACTAGAAACTAAATTTTGGTGAGCTTCCTGTGTGTTGCGTTATACGCCATAAATCCTCCAAAGCGATATCGCCCCATTTATGAATATCATTTGATGCTAAATATTTGCTGTAACTTTTTCAACATGGTTTAAAAAAATTTAATGTTAGTGCACATAAACAGCAAAGACAGACATGAAGTGTACAAAGAAGATTTATTTTCTGTTTATACTTTAATTTAACAACATGTCTTATAACTACCTTTAATACTACGCCAAAACATTGGAATGAGCAACTTATGATGCCATAATACTTTCAAATTAGGTATATTACTCTTATTTATTCCACTCAAATTTTTCCTACATCTATTATTTGTAAAACTTGCACAAAAACTCAAATTGGCAAATTGTAACAAACATTATTGTCATCTTAGCAAATAGGAAGTATAATACGTATTAAATCGTTAACAATATTTACCTGAAGTCATTCTAATTCATGTTTAATTTCTTAAAATACAATAATTCACTTTGCAAAATGTAATCGGGACCTATTTTCGTCTAACTTTGAAGGCGCTCAAGTCTAATACATCAAGCCCCTCATACGAGTATGATGTAATTTTAATTGATTTTAAATAAACTTTGTGAGTAATGTAAGCGTAATCACAGTAGTTTTATATTAATGTCGATCATAAGTCAATATATCGATTGCGTTGAATGTGAAAAAGCTTTCATTGGTTTGATATTTTCCGTTTATTCTACAGTACAATATCGAAAATTTGTTTGGAATATTCTCATGTTTGTGGTTAAAGTAAATGCAAAAAGATATGAATCATTTCGGATATATTTGATTGGAAATCTCCGAGAAAATTATTTGTGACTCAAGCACACTTTCCATTCGTTCTTATATTTAAATTATAAGTGTTTGCTTTTGCATTTATTTGCATCCAATAGCCTAAAGTCAGCAGCTGCAGACATATAGTACATCTAATTATTCAACAATGTCTTAACATTAATAAATACATGTATTGTCAAGTGTTACAACATACGGACGAAATTTTTATTACCATATTCATTATTATAGATTTATTTATTAAGTACAAAAAGTCGACTTTGTGTGTTTGTGTGTGCAGTCTCACAACAATAAATAAAATATTTCTATTTGTCGCTTTGTGCGTAGTCTACCGGTGAATAGATTTACTAAGCATACTGGGTCACAGTGCTAAGCTAATACACATACGAGATTTTTCTGGTTCGTGTCTTCATACCATGTCGACGTCGTCGCGTCTTCGATACACACCCGTTTGGCCATCCCAGTGCTTGCATTCCATAATATCCGGATGCTTGGTTGTTGTACTCACTGGGTTTGAGCTTGTGACGATGACTGACTCTGGCCTCGAATGAATTGAAATATTGTCGGCAGATGGGAGGTTAGTCGAATTAGTGATGTCGTCCATCGAACCTTCAAACCCATTGTTATCGTGTTCTTCTATAGGTTTGGTTTTTGTTTCGCCATTTTCTTCGGATATTTGCCGAACGTAGTAGGGTTTCTCGCCACCAAAATGCTCTCTGGCTCGAAACACGAGAGGATGTAGAAGATTTGAATCGTAACGGTCGTCTTTCGATTGGGTCAGATAACTAACTATTACTCCAATGATGACAGTGATAAGAGTGCCGATTAAACTGTAGTACATGTAAGATACCGAGTAGATTGTCTGCAAGGGCGTTCTGAAATTATAAATGAGGAAATTGTCGTTAGGTACAAAATATATCAAGGAATTTTATTCTAAATGATATACGAGTATTTACATTTTATTTACAGTGATGAATCGATTTAAATTCGGGTTTTGGTCACTAAGTTACTGAGGGTATAAATTAATTTTTTGGGTGTTGAGTGGAGTTTAAAACACTCTATTACATTGGTGGTTATGTTTTAAGATAAATTTCGTATCAAGCATTAAGAGGTCGATAAAACTGAATCACTCAATTCAAGGCGAATTGTAATCAAAGATTGTACTCAGACTTGGCTATCTTTTATTTTCAATCTTGTTTATACCCTTGGCAACACTTTTAAAAGAAATTGCAGGATTAAAAGTATCTAAAAACAATTGTTTATTTAATTTCAAATTCTAAGAGTTACCTTCTCTAAACAAAGTGATTTAGATATAACGGCTTGTTCGCGGGTTAGCAACATTTATCGGACCATGGCAAGCGTTGTTATCGGGAGATAGAAAAATTATGCATAAGTAAATTAGAGGAATTTAGTTATTATTCATTGATTTGGCCAATTTTCGGTAGCTATACGTTGCGGGGGCAAGATAGATGGAATACATAATTAAGGATGGATACTTCAACATACATGGAATACCTAATTAAGGACGGACAAGTCAGTTCAAATCCGAACCATTGGTGTAAAAAAACTGTTCGGGTTTACGTTTTGAACAACAAGAAGAGCACGGATTGTGTAATTCAACATTGACACTAAAGGAAGGAGCAACTTGCTCCAAAATTTACAACCGTGACAAAAAAAAAGCCGCACCTCGAAAATTCGCAAATTTTCCACTTTGCAGGTAAAAAATGTTAGGAAAGGGTTTCGACTGATAATAAATTTTCTTTTTACCTGTTCATAAATACATTTGCTACAAAAATAAATAATCTGTCAAAAGTTGTCCATTAACATTTTAAAAATCAGCGAACGGCCATCGGTAGTAGTTTTTTAGAAGTTTTAAATATGGTGTTAAACAAAGAAAAAAAATATCGTATTATAGCACTGAGTGGAGAAAACTATTCGAAAAGAAGAATTTCTCAAATAATTGGGTGCAAGGAAAGCACAGTGCGACGTTTAAAAAAAAAATTCAAGAAATCGGAAGCATACAGAGGAAAACCGAAAGTGTGAGACCAAGAATCACTAAACCGCGGGAAGATCCATCATTGGAACGAATATGCCTTCGAAACCGGTTCCAACTGCTAGGGCACTGAGGAGAGGCCTTCAGGAAAAGCTGGGAATACAAATCAGCAGAAAAACGGTCACCAGATGCATAACGAATATGGGTCTTCGAGCTCGCCGACCTGCATAAAAGCCGCTCTTAGTAGCGGCTATGAAGAAAAAACGGTTGGAATGGGCCAAAGAGCATAAGAAATGGACGGTTTCTGATTCGCAAAATATCATATTTTCAAATGGATCGGAGTTTAATTTGATTGGGCCCGATGGAAAAGCCACAGTTCAAAGGAGATCGAAGGAACGCTAGTCTGATGAGTGCATTCTTCGAACAATCAAGCGTTCACCTTATGTTATGGTATGGGGATGCATAATATATTATGGAATTGGACAAATTTTGTTGCTAAAGGGATTCGTGAATGCAGAAAAATATGAAAATGTCATCGAAGAAGGCGTGGTTCCAACAATTGAGGAGCTGAGTTGCCATGTTGAAAACCCACTTTTTCAAGATGATAGTGCACCTTGCCGCCGAGCTCGCTCTGTAAGTAAACCCTTAGGTTTTATCTAAAAATGCATTCTAATGGTCATTGTGTATTCACAGGTAACACAATTAAAAGAAAATCTGGGGATAGTACATTCAACAAAAGTGGAATCGTATCGGACGTGGTCCTGACGTAGAGAATATTTTGATAGCGTGTACCCGTGTACCCCTACATTGTGTTTTTCGAGATTTTTGTGTGTGAACAGAGCCGCAGTGTGTGTATTTCGTATTGTGGGGCTTCTCGAAATTACCACAGAATAAGTTGTTATGAGATATCTACATCCGGGCATTGTTGCGTGACTTGTGATTGCAGTTCCTAGAGCATGTTTTCGAGCCAGGAGAAAGTTTTAGGACACTCGTAACGTCAATATTGTAGAAATAAAGAAAACTGAATGCTAGCTAGCGCGCCCAATTTAACGTTTTGCTAATCATGGTGCTGTCTGCCATCGCTGTGCCGCCAAACACCATACGAGGTTGTGAATTCGAACAGTATTCGTCAAAATCTCAATAAGCCGCACTCCCCCAAATCTACGAGGCCGGCTACACTGCGTTCGATGTGTATAATTTATTGGCCGTGCTGGTATCGAAATCAAAATGGAGAAGTGATACCGAATGTGAGTGCGCTTGCTGCATTGCCAACAGCAGCATAAGCAGTTCAGCACCGAAGTCAGAGTATATCTACTAAATAGCAGCTGCAATTAGAACAAATTTTCTTTCTTACGGTACTTATGGAGTAGAGAGAATTAGACTAAAAGTGCGTATGTATGGTAAACAAAAACTTGAACTTGCATGCCATTTTGCCAACACAAGGTAAACTTTAATCCATCTTTTACACGTTTATTTGCCTCTCTTTTTATTTTGACAGCTTCTCGATTGCAGGTGCTAGTTAGTATATATGCTCTGCCGAAGTCATGAGCGGAGCGTTTTGGTTTTGTGAGTTGAATTGAAAACTGCTGTCTTTGTTTAGTGGCCAAACCAAAAAACATAAAAAAAAATCAGCATAAAACCATTTACTGACTCGTCGCTGTGGAATTTGTAACATTCGACCGCCGCCGCCTGCTTTTAATTGGAATGGTGGTTTAATTGGAGTGCAACAACGATCCAATTGGACGTATATTGTAGCGGTGCAATTGATATTTGCCTGTGAACCTATTGGGAAACTACCTAAACAAGTCTTCGAATTTGGATATTTTTTAACAAATCAGCTTAATTGTTCCCTTTAAAAGTGCTGTTGTGTAGTGTTTTAACCACAAATTATTGAAATTCTTTGCGACTGTATAGAAAAATCGACTTTATTGTAAATTGTACAGAAAAGTTTAAATTTGGTTTGGTTTGTGTATGGGCTTGTGCAGTGGCAATTCTACTGTTTCAATAATATTGGTTTCTGTCTTGAATTGTTAAAAGAACAACAATTTTTACAACTTGCTTCTACCATTCACGGAATAAGTGTGTAGAACTGCAGAATATTGCAAATGAATTAATAATCCTGATATTTTTCAAGATAAATTTAAACGAGCCTCAATAGTTCTTCACAAAAAATTGTATTCACTCTAAAGTGTCCATAGGATAGAAACTACAGGATTTTCCAATAAGAGGTGTTTTTTTGATGTTAAAAGAAAACCGCCATTTTTTAATATAAATGATCGGATGTTTATTTCATTATTAAGAGGAAGGTATGCCGTTAATAGCAAAAAATAACACTAGGCAAATGACCGCGATCACGCTTACAGGACCATAACCCTGTAATCTTTGAGGCCTTGAATCGATGCTGGGCTATTGGCATAGACCTTCTCTTTTACCTTTTCTCAAAGGAAGAAGTTGCAAGGTGTTAAATCACAAGATCTCAGTGGCCAATTGTGATCACCTCTTCGAGAGATAACACGGTCCGGAAATTTTTCTCGTAAAAGATCAATGGTTTCGTTGCTTGTGTGGCACGTAGCGCCGTCTTGTTGAAAGTAAACGTTGTCCAGATCAATACCATTCAATTTCCCCCATAAAAAATCATTCATCATCTCTCGATAGCGCAATCCATTCACCGTGACTGTTGCTCCAGCCTTATTTTCGAAAAAGTAAGGTCCAATGACTCCGCCGGGCCATAAACCGCACCAAACAGTCACATGTTGAGGATAGAGAGGCTTTTCAACAATAACTCTTGGGTTTTCTGAGCCCCAGATGCGACAATTTTGCTTGTTCACGAAGCCACCGAGGTGGAAACGGACCTCATCACTCAAGATGATTTTTCGATGGAATTCCGGATCATTTTCATGCATTTCAAGGACCCAATCAGCAAAGCCTCGACGTTGTTGATGATCGACCAGCTTGAGTTCTTGTGTTAACTGAATTTTATAAGACTTAAGACCCAAATCTTTATGCAAAATACGGTGTAATGAGGTTTGCGGAATGCCTAATTCCAAAGAACTACGAGGAATGGACGAACCTCGGTTTTCTTCAACACTTTTGGCTACAGCAGCAATATTCTCGGCTGTTCTTGAACGACGTGTACGGGTTTTATTCTTCATATTGCTAAGTTGTCCCAACAGCTCGAATTTTTTCACCAATTTCTGTATTGCGGTTCGAGTTTTACGAACTGCCTCTGCCAAATTTGCACCATTTTTATTTTGAATTTTGTTGAAGCGTGCATCGTTCCATTTTTATTAATGGCGTAGTTTCTCCTTGTCAAATGTTAAAAAATGACAGCTTCAAAAGTGACATCTACCGAAATAGTGGCCTATTCAAAATAACACCTCTTATTGGAAAGCCCTTTACAAGCTTACCCACCCCTGAAACGAGCGCTCGTCAGAGGAGGATTGGATAAGTACCCGTTTTCTTTTATTGAATTAAATAATTTTTTTGTGTTTTATTTGATATAAATGATTTTTACACAGTGGATTAAACTGCTGGCCAAAAACATTCCTCTTCAGCCATTCAGAAATTCTGTTGTGATATCTGATGAACATCCATTACAATAATTAAAAAATATTTCATCATCGTGATTAAATATCGCTTACGATATTTTAAGAGAAAAAGTATAATAAAAGAGCAATTAAAATTACCAAAGCAGTCAAAATGCACATCAAACCAAATCACATTTAAAAATGTATATTGAAGTACTAGCAGCTTTGAATATGGTCATATCTTATAATAAATTGCTACGGAGGTGAGTTAATTTATTTGGAGAAGAAAAATGGCGTATGGGGTAGAAGTGAGAATTTTCACCGATTGCGAGGGGGCACCGCTTCCACCTGGATGCCCCACTCTTATTTGGGGGCCATAAGTATCTTCGGTTAAACGAAATATTCTCAAATCTCGTTCTTTTTTCACCAGCAGCAGTTTGTTGTTTGCTTTGGCAATCTTCTCCTTTAGTAGGTTACCTTGGCCTCAACACTATCGGACCGAGTCGTGTTATCCACTAATTAGTGAATGCGAAAATTTTTTGTAGTGGGCCCTTGTGCTGGGGAAAAGAACCTGCTCCACCATACTGTGTTCTCAGACAAAGCCAATCTCGGCAAGCACCAACATCCTCCCTCGCCGAGGCAGCACACCATCATCGCTGCAGTCGTTTACGGACATTTCTATCCAGCCATATCACTAAAATCATTCGGCTGCCAACTACGCCATGAAATGCAGATGTGTGAAGTGTAAAGATGTCCATGCTCCCAGCGAGTGTAAATAGGCTCACTCGGAGCCCAAAGAAAAACTGTATTACGTAAACTAAGGTGTATTTGATCATCCAGCATCATATCGAGAATGCCCTGGTATCAAGATGCAAAAGTTAAATTTATTCCAAAACAAACATAAGTACACCGCAGTGTAATACCTTCCAACTTCGTCAAGCCCAGGGTATCATTTGCATTCACCGCTAGAGGATCAGCAGACAATGCTGTAAATAATATAAGTGGCAATAATGAGCTGCTTATCAAAATCTATCCACAGTTTTAGTTTAAGATGAAAAAATCAATTTGATTTTTCAACGTTTAGGTCAACATGTTCCCAAATAACTTGTCATCCAGTCACATTCGCACCAATAGGCTTCATCTCATCTCGATCAGCGTTAACTCCATTATGAGTCTACATTGACGTGACTGGCTCCTGAATTCCTTATCAAGCAAAAGCCTGGCATCATGCCTTTCACTGAAACCCACCTCAATTCATGGTACTCCATGGCATTCAAAGATTTTGATTTTATGAGACACGATAGGGCAAACGGTGAAGGGGGAGATGGCACCGGGATATTCGTTAGAAGATCCTATTGTTTTCAAAATATTGATAAGTTCAAATTCAAAAGCTTTGAATTTCTTGAAGTATCACTTATCAAAATTTTGCTGCTAGGTGGGGATAACCTCTTCGTTACCTCTGCCTCTGCAACTGGTCGAAACGTTCTCAACTTCAAGGAGGAGCTCAATTCCTTGTTTAAAATACTCGAATTGAACAGGCCGTATAATTATTATATTCTTGCTGGTGACCTGAACGCCAAACATACAGGGTTATCCATTTCGTGGTAGGAAAGTATAACCCTGCCATTTAATATCTGTCAGAATTAAATGTAATTCTAATGCTTTTTTTAGTTGAAGGTTTGCCATTTAGTAATATGGATCGTTTAACAGTCGAAGAACGCGTCAAAATTATTAAATTTTATTATAAAAATGGTGATTCTGCTGTATCAACATTTAGGGCTTTACGAGCCGACTACGGTCGACATAATCGACCTACACAGCAAACAATTTCGAACACAGTGAAAAAGTTTAAAGAAACTGGATCTGTTATTGATATTGCAAGGCCTGTGCATCATCGCAACATTCGTTCTGCTGAAAATATCGGTGTCGTTGCTCGAAGTGTGGAGGAAGACCCGAACTTGTCGATTCCTCGACGTGCTCAACATTTGGACTTGTCTTACGGCTCATTGTGGTGGATTTTGCATTTGGATTTGCATCTTCATCCATACAAAATCCAACTTACTCAAGAACTTAAGCCTCAAGACCATACACAATGTAGAATGTATGCGAATTGGGTGATTAAACAACAAGCCATTGATAAAGATTTTTCGAAGAAAATTTTCTTCAGTGATGAGGCTCATTTTTCGCTCAGTGGTTAGATAAATAAACAGAATTGCCACATATGGGGCTCTCAAAATCCTCAGGTGATCGCAGAAAGGCCTTTGCATTCGGAAAAAGTGACCGTTTGGTTTGCGTTATGGTCTGGTGGTGTTATTGGTCCGTATTTTTTTGCAAGCGATCAAGGAAGAGCCATTACAGTCAATTCTGACCGCCATAGACGGATGTTAACCTCAAAAAGATTGAAGCCTGTAAGAGGTTCCGTGGAGGACATTTGAATGATGTTGTGTTTCACGTATAATAGCAAGGTTCAATCTTTACATATTATTATATGTTTTGTTTCCATCTGATTATTTTATGTATTTTATTTAGCCTTACTTTCCCAAGCGTAAAATGGATAACCCTTATCATGGCTGAACGCCAGCAATAATCCCAGAGGTGTATTCCTGAAATCGTGGATAACAGAGAACCAAATTGGATACAGATGCAATCTATATAGGTCGAAGTTTCCAACATTCCCTAGGGCAAATTCATATTTGGACCTCTGCATTGCTGACGCAAGACTTGAATTCAGCTTTAATAGTCCTCAACGGAAACTGCAGGTACTTCCTTATGATAGCGACCATAACGCAATCCTAATGGAAATGAATCATCAAAGGGATGATCTCTTCCTCATTTCAGTTCGAAATGAAAATCATCGGTTGAATTAAAAAAAAAAAGGGATTGGGAAAAGTTTAAAAAGAAGTTTAATCAGTAATACCTGAAGCAATGTCTTCTTTCTGCTGAATGCAACGCTTACTCAATGGTTTTTATTGACAGAAGCCTAATAAACGACGAAATAGATCTCTGTTTGTCGAAGTTAGAGAAGTTGATGTTGGAAATAATCAATTTTTCATTTCAATGAAAATTAACATCTGACCTCATAGCTAGATTGAATCTTATTGATTATTTTGTCAGCTATGAAGACTTGTGCTTCGTATTTTGCAGGTTAAACAACATAAATCATCTAGTATTGACGGTAGTCCAAATATAGTTCTCCGTCATTTGCCTGAGGTTGTTTTCAGGAATTATTGCATATTGTTCAACAACATGCTGAGTAATTTATACTTCCCGAATGAGTGAAAAAAGGCCAAGGTATTTCCAATCTTGAAGAAAGGAAAAAAATTTTCGCACCCTAAAAGCTATCACCCAATCTACCTGCTGCCTAACATCAGCAATGTGTTTGAACGCCCACATTGAGAAATATGAGTTGATGTCGAATTGCCAACTTGGTTTTCATGCCGACCATACATGCGCTAGCGAAAGTAACCTCAGGCATTTGTTAGAAACTAAATGATAGAGAATGTATTGGAACATGTCTCATTGATATGGGTGAAAGCCTTCGATATGGTGTAGTTAGATGGACTAACTTTTAAACTTCTTCAGGACAGGTCCCCCAGACACGTTGTCGCCATGATATGCACCTAGAGTTTTCGGGTTTATCCTTAGCCATGTACATAAATTTAATAGCATCTCCTCTTCTATCCGCCTTTAAGTTTGTCTTGTTTGCCCTTTGCTTGAATACTGTTCTGTTATCTTGTCCCCCCTCCTTAGAAACTGTCCAAAGAAAGTTTATGTGTCTTCTTTTCTTAAATTTAATTTGCCGTATCAGCCCTATGATAGTCGTTTATTCTTCCTATCTCTTCCATCTCTAATATCCCGACGAACTTATTTAGACCAGTGTTTTGTATAAACTCTGCTACCATCAAGTCTCGTTAAATATTTTTTCTGAGCCGCGTTTCCGACAAACATCTCGTTCATCTTGGATGATCTCTTATTTTGCTTTCTCATATGCTAGACTGGATTTATATTTTCATTCACCAATTTTAAGAATCGTACGAAACCATAATAATCTTAAGTTTCGCACTTTCCCCTCTTCTTACAGACCATTTAAGAAGAAACGAAGAGACTTTCTACTGATTTAACTTACAATTATCGTCAATTTATTATTTTTTCGTTTGAATTTGCTGTATTTATTCTTTGCGTTCCATTTTGTTATTGGACTATTCGGTGTGTTAAATGCAGATGAAATAAATATGTCAACCGGGAAATAATTTGTTCTTACTGATGGAAGCAGGGAACAGTTACTGCACCTCTGCTCTTCTCAATATTTATTCGCAAGCTATTGAACGGCTTTGAGTTTAACGTCTCACCAACGCGATCATTGATTACGTTTGCTGACGATCTAACCATCGATATGGCAAACCAAAAAGCTCCAAGAGTTCAGAGCAATCTTTAAAAATGTTTAATGATGTGCATATCTACACCGACAATTGGCGAATGAAAATCAATGCACAGAAGCGCGAAACAATTTTGTTTCAGACCACGCTGCAGGAAGCCAGTCCAGACCTGAAATGTAATTGGAAGGATTTCCACATTATGGCTGGTGAGGGTAGTTCAGAACGGGTTCGTCATAAATCCTGTATTTGATACCTCGGTGTTCATCCCAATCAGTATCTGTACTATACTGAGCTTTCAAAATCATGCTCAGTAAAACACAAAAAGTAGTTATGGCCCTTCGACGACTCTCTAATTCCGGATACATTGATCAAAAGGCCAAAATTATCTGTAACTAGACCCTGGTTAGACCAGTTTTGACATATGGATGTCAGATCTGGTACAAACGAGTGCTAGTACTATGGAAAGATTAAGAGTTTTCGAAAGAAAATCTTTTCGTGCAGATACTGGTTTATACAGAAACCCTCCGACAAATTGGAAACACTATATATCGAAAAGATGAATTTATCGAGCTACTAAAGTGACGAGAGTGATATCTTCATATTCAAACTCCTTCGTAATCGTATCGCAAGAAGTGTAACTATGAGTGAAAACCCTGGATTTCACGGCCTTTCCAACCTACCGACGGGTATATTGGGATTTGTATCGCTACTGGCCTCGCTCCACCAGAAACATTCGTGTATTTGGATATGAATTCATATTTTTGATTTTGACAGTATCGCAATTCTACAACATATCACATATGTTATAACGACGGGCCACCGATGAGAAGATAAAATTTCCTCCAAATTTGAGCGCTCGAAACCAACAATTCCAGCGGAGACACTGATTTGGTTTATTCGTTGGAGCTGGTCGAGCTGAGAAGGAGCAATCTAGGTATTGGTGGCATAATGACAATGTCTAAATTATTCGTGGTTATTTTCTGTTCTTGTATTTTTTCGTCACTTGGTTTTGAATTTCAGCTCATAATTTGAGTTTTAGCTCATAATTGCTGCATTTTGTTTAGCTGTTGGTTTTTTGTGTTAAAAATTAGCGATAAGTTTCAATATTTAGGAAAGGTATATGTTATGTTTATTATATTAGGTTTACGGATAAAGTTTAATACTTAAGTTTGGGATATTGTGTTGTATTAGTATAAGATAAAGTTTTTGATTGAATTTGATTAAAATTAAGTTATAACATATTAGGTGTAGGATAAAAGTTCACCGTTGTGCCAACATTATAATTGATTTTAAAATAGTATTGATTTGGTAATAATTTTAATTAAATCGAGTTTGATATTGATTTTTATAAAATGTTTTTTGTTTTCATTGACAATGTATAAATTCAGAGAGACATTTGGGCCATAAAGTTTTTAATATTTTTATTGTTAAGAATTTTCTTTATATTCTTTAAAAATTTATAATGATTAGTATTGCATAAACTGCTTTTGACTTTGACTTTGAGAATAGGAGCACTGAGGATTGCATCTTCATATCTGACAGTCTCTGATTCGGTGGTGAGAATTTATGCAGGCATGATAGCTGTTATCCTTCTAGCTAGAGAATGCCACGCTGTTTACTTGCGTTGAAGCGGGCAAGAGAGACGGTTGCCCGCGAGGAGAGACAACGCTCAAGCAACGATTGGCGCGAAAGGTGGGTGGACTCTGCGGCGCACTTCGAATATCAGAACATGGCCAAATTGAAGGCAGAGTGAAACTGACTGCTATTTAATTGAGGTTTTGAGTGGGCATGGGTGTTTCCAGTCTTACCTACGCAAGATTCGTAAGTCACCCTGGTTGTCTGTTTTGCCCAGGAGAGGAAAACTATGACTGCCACGACGGGACCTCTACATGGAGATAGGAGAGCTCACTGTGGATAGTAAAGATAGAACCAGATGGCACATGATGTTCGGTCAGTTCTAAAAGATAAAAGGGACTCACAGTAGAAAAGAACATTGAGACTGAGGGATAGCTTGTCTGGCAATTCCTTTTTGTCTCTCCCCTCCCACTAGAGGAGAGACCATCCAGCTTGAAGAAGCCTCACATTAGTTTGGGTCGGTGGAGCCTCCGCTGGAGTAGCCCCAATATAACGGTGGGGCAACTAGGGAATCGGTAATATTTGTGGTTCCCATACCGGGAATCGAACCCGGGCCTCCTGGGTGAAAGCCTGGTATTTTAGCCACTAGACTATATGGGCGGAGGCCCCACCGACCCAAACAAACTCACCCGATGATTGGCGTGGGTGCCACTCGTCCAATTCTTCGAGCCTCTCAAGGGGTCGTCGAAACGAGAAAATGACCGTCCGGAGCGAAATTAACATACAAGTTTTGGGGCTCGCCACCACTTAGCTGCAAGAATCACCTACAAAAGGAAACTCTGCCACGCAGAACGAGTTACAATGTTTCACCGCCACACAAAACTCGTAGTTTACCACACCAGGGTAACCGAATTTGACTTTCACTGCACCCGCCGAACACTACCACCTCACTAAACCTCTCCAAGCCTTCTTGCCTGGTCAATGTCCCGGAAAAAGAATTCCCGAGCCACACCTTTCACAGCTGAGAAGGAAAGTTGTTATGCCGAATGGTAGCGAGAAAAGTAAAATCTACAATTTTCTTTATTCAACCCGAGTAACACTCTACACTTTATTAAAAATTCGATCAATATAAGATAAAATTAAAGCCACTTATATTTATTCCCTACTCTAGTAAGGGGCCCCTTTCTTCTTGATTTTCGCCACAGTTGTCTCATCCCAATTTACTGTTCCGGTATCCAAGATTCGTCTCCAATTTAATATTCCGGAATCCACGGTGCGTCTTCGATTCCTCGTCAGAAAATGTTGTCGCTGATAAACGTTCTGTTATATCTCCACCGGTTGCTCGAAAATACTCCCCAAAAGAAAAACGAAAGCGCACCAATCTTTCTGGGCCTAAATAACCTCTGGGTTAACGTTTTTTCCCTTCCATCCACCAGGAAAATCAAGTTTTGGAGTGCTTTTTTTCCGTTTTTTCAAGTATTTCCTCTCGTTTGATCACACTCATAGCAAGTTCAACTCGATGGCGATCGTAGTGGAAATTAATTGTATTACGCGCTGAATGCATTTGACCGACAATTCGAACTGTTAGTAATGTTCATTTACATCGCGATGCGAGATGAGGGTTTCACAATAATCCTTGCTTTTCCCTTTTTCCCTTGGGCAGGCGCTGATATTTCTTAGTTTTTCTTGTCCCCGCTGTATATTTATCCACCAGTTTTAACTAATTTCGGCCGTCGAATCTCTCCTCGGGAATGTCGCGATTTTCTTCATTTAGATTTCCGTCATAGAATATAGTGCATTTGGTGCGAATACGTGAATAGTACGCATCGGCACGATGTCATTTGTTGGTGTGCCAAAATGAGTTTTTGTTTTATATTTTTAAGCTCAAGCCTCTGGTTTAGCTGAAACCTTATCATGAAGCTCTGCCAGTTATTTTAAGTGAGCGTCACGTAGTTCAGCTATTTGATATCGAACATTGCGCGTAACGTTTCAGCATTAATTGTTGAAACATGCTCAGCTGTTCTCAGTTTTACACATTCTTCCCGAAACCCATCGGTTTGTTCTTCAAGAGTTCGCTTCATGTTCTCGAAATCTCGCATTGATTCCTACAATGACTTCATTCTGGCTTCATGTTGTGAGCTCAACAAAAAGCATTCGCCTATGTCCTTTCCATATTCAGAAACCTTTTTATTTGGATCTGTTTGTAACGCCTCCAGATTCTGACATCTTATGCGATATTTGTAGCTTCCGGTTTAATTTTACTACTATATGGTCGAGCCGCAGTGAATCCCTCTTCAACCTTACTACCTAGATCAGGTTTTATTCATTTCTATCTCACTGATACTATCCGTGCATAACGCTTGTCCAAATTTCGACAGATTCCATAAATTCGTTTCTTATGATACGCTGACATATCTTTCAATTGTTGCAACTCCGATGTAACGACATTCAATATGGCCTGTTTCTGTTGCAATTTCTCGTTCATAGTATCAATATCTTTGGTTTTGGTCTTGATTCCAGGTGGTTTTTTATCGTAGTTAACAGTCAATTCTTCTAACGTTGGAAGTACTCCTTTCACCTCCTCCTTAACACTTCGTTTTCTTGTTGCTGCTACTTTTAATTTACGTTACGCCTCGAGTTTGTGCTTTATTCGTCCTGTGCTTGCCACTAATGAAATGTTAAATTTGCGAGTGTCTTCCTTCGGTATGTGTGCCATTGCTGCCTCAGCATCTCTGGCCTCGTTACTTGGCTCGTTCCTCTTTGGTAGCATGTATGCATCTCTGCTGGATCTGCGTGAGTGTATAGATGTTTGCGGCGGGATCGTCAAGTTTGTGTCCTTGGCTGCAAGCTCAGTGGCTGCACACCTGATAGGAATATCGGGTTTGACGACAGTCTCACGTTTAGATCCACACTCAAAATCGTTTCCCTGTAAATTTCGATAGGACTCAGGTTCGAATTTGAATTAGTCGAATTATATACTCCATCAAAATTCATTGGGAGTCTATGTCGGAAAGTAGAATCAATAAAAACACAGGCAGTATGAAAGCTTGATTTGAGGAGACGATGTAAATGCCCGCGGATTATTGCGCATATCACAAACACCTCTTGGCGCATGACGGGAGCAATGATTAAATTTGGATTTCCTCCCAGCGTGGCATGTTATTTTTTTTGCGACGCAATTCCGATTGCTTCGAGGGGTTATCCGTTTTATATTGGCGCATATGTTGATTGGATGACGAAAACTTCCGCTACCGTGTGAATTTGCGTTTCGTTTTGAGCTTGAGTTGGTTCTTGATGCTTTCGGAGCTTGTTACTGCTTGCGTTGTTCATTTTATGAATGAATATTTAAATTACTTGCTGTTGGTTACATTATTAGGTTATGAAAAAAAGTTAATAAAGTGCGGCTCGGTATTGCGTAGGTTTAACTCTCACGAAATTACGAGTGGTAGTCTTCGGGGTGAGCAACACTATGGAATCTCAATGTTCACCCGTAACAATCTTTCATTTAATACTCTACTAGACTGCATTTGATGATACAATTTTTTAAGGGCCACTTCGAATAATGGGGGACCCCTCTTAACTAATTTTGAAATATATAATAAGACCTAAAATTTTGAGAGACCCCCGCTTCTGAAATTTTCACAAAGTTTGAGCTTTTCAGCTTCTATAGTTTCTGAAGGAACTTCTTGTGACGCACGGGTAGATTGACAAACAGACAGATGGACAAACAGTCAGGCAGACAGGTTGTGAAACTAGTAGGTTTCTGTAAAATATCTTTCACAAAGTCCTAAAAATCATGGAGCTACATCCAATAACCAATAATTTAGATGTCGAAATTTACTGAACTTTGCTAATAATAGTAAGGTTTAGCATTTTCATCAGTAAAACTACAATATATCAGTATCATTAAATTGGATGAAATCAGCCGTGTAAGAGGGTAGTCCCAAAAGTACCCGACCCGACTTATGAATACAGATAGTTTTAAAAAAACAATGACTGCAATTAACAATATAACCTTTCAGCAACTTAATGTGAAAAATTCATAATAATACGTTTATTATTATTTTTTTACAGACATCCAAAGTGAACGCTCTCAGTGAATTTGTAAATATGGAAAAAATCGGGCATCGTTATGTGATACAATACTTTCATTTGAAAGGTCTAAGTCCAACCGATATCAAAGCCGAGTTGGATTCTACTCTGGGGAAGTCTGCTCATTCGTTTACAATGGTCAAATATTGGGTACCAGAGTTTAAGCGAGGTCGTACGAGCTGGAAAGATGAAGACCACAATGGTCGGCTAAGTGAGGTCACAAGGTCAGAAAACGTGAAGAAAATCCACAAAATGGTATTGGATGACAGTCGACTAAAAGTGTCCGAGATAGCAGACATGGCAGGCATTTCAAAAAGTGCTGTGCATCGCATTTTGACCAAAAATTCGGACATGAAAAAGCTGTGCGTAAGAGTGAGGATGATTCCATCGAGTGTTTGACAATTTTTTGCAGCAATAAAGCCGAGTTTTTTGAAACATGGGTCCATCATTTTACACCTGAGACCCAGGAGCAGTCAAAGCAGCGGACTGAAAAACGAGAACCGACTCCAAAGACAGTTCAGTCAGCTGGCAAAGTCATGGCATCCGTTTTCTGGGATGCGCGTAGAATATTATTTATTATCTCGAAAAAGGAAAAACAATCAACGGCGCATATTATGCAGCCTTATTGCAGCGTTTGAGTGATGAAATCAAGAAAAAATAGCCCCATCTGATGAAAAAGACAATGTTATTTCATAACGACACCACACCAGTCCACATGTGCGTCATTGCAATGGCTAAAATTAATGAGTTGAAGTTTGAATTGCTTCCTCACGCACTCTATTCGCCAGATCTGGCTCCCTCGGATTATTTTCTTTTTCCGGATTTGAAAATGGCTTGGCGGCAAAAGATTTGCCAACAATGAAGAAGTAGAGTCTGCGGTTAATAGCTATTTTGAGGAGCTTGACGGTTCCTACTATAAAGCGGGTATCGAAGCTATTGAACATCGTTGAGAAATGTGTATCGAGCTGAAAGGAGAATATGTTAAAAAATAAAATCCTTTTCGCAAATTTTTTACTGTTTTTTTTGTCGGGTCGAGTACTTTTGGGACCACCCTCGTAAATGGTTCTTTGAAAGATCCTTATAATTTTATGTCTTAATAAAATTTACAGAAGTTATAGCGATTGGTATTTCCTCCGATTACAGCAATCATATACGATTTTTCTACTTTATGTGCTTTCTGGACAGACACTACACTTTCATTGGCTCTTCTCCAAATTTTCAGATAAGATGAATAACAAAAATACATTGAAGATTCCGGTCAGTCAATGACTTTAGCATTGTTGAAACAAAATGTTGGCTGATTAAAATAGAGTTCTTTCATTACAAAAATATATTTGTGGTCCATGTCATGAAAAGTTTTCTTGAATTAAAATATTCTAAACATCTGCATATGGCTCGTAGGTTAAGTACAAATCCCTTCTGACATGGGCTTAGTTCTGTCTACCCAGCTTGTTTCTTTTTGGAATTAGTTACTTAGGTACGATGCCTTCTGTTTAGATACCCAAGGTCTCAAATGTCATATGTGCACTCCTACGTGTTTATACTCAGTGGGCCCCAATCAAAATCCTATCCACTAGCTACAATACTTAATTTCCATATTCTACTTAAAAATTGGGTTATGCGCCTAGCTAAAATCGAGTTCTTAAGTTTAGTACCTATTTGAAAATTTGAATAAGTTTCATTTATCAGCGAAATTTCAATCAATTTTGAGCATTATATAAATTTTTAAAATGTGATCACTAAGTATAATAATAAGTTCTAATAAAACCATGTAACTCCGCCATAGACGGTCCCAAGCCCGTTTGAGAAAGGAGGAGGGAACCCCTTGTAGCTTCCATGATTCCTCATCCCAAACCCCCCCAATTAAATGGTAGTAAATGCTCTCGGGGTACACATTGGGTTTACTGGTTCCCCAATAATGTAACATTAAATGTCGAGAAATGCTCATAGCTGTAAATACATCTACAGCTCTGCTAATAGATCCTACTTGCACCTCCTTTAGGAGGACGTAAGAGGGTGAAGGCGAATCTTCCGCGCCTGATAACGGAATCGACGTAATAACCATGTCGCCGGAATGGAGCTTGGGCGCCGGGCTAACTCCCCGTCCCTGGAAAACCTTTAATTGTTTCTCATCAAATATGGTGGCAGCAGTGTTCATCAAGCTATTCACAAGGTCATCCAGTACATTTGGCAACAAGAAAATATGCCGAAAGAGTGGAGCCAATCAATTATATTCCCTATCCCCAAAAAAGGTGACAAGCTACAGTGCAAAAATTATAGAAACATATCACAACTTTGTACAGCGTACAAAATATTTTCTAAAATCTTAGAAAATAAAATCGGATCATACACCAACAGTATTATTGGGGAGTATCAACGTGGTTTTAGGGCAGGTAGATCAATAACAGACCAATTGTTCACAGTCAAGCAGTAACTTTAAAAATGCTGGGAGATCAATGAAGACATCCACCGAATTTTCATTGACTTTGAGCAAACATACGACAGTATTGATCGTAACGTACTGTGCCAAATAGTGTTTCAACATAGACGTACACCAAATTTTCATTGACTTCAAGCAAGCATACGACAGTATTGATCGTAACGTACTGTACCAAATAATGCTTGGTTTTGGCATCCCAGCCAAATTAGTCCGTCTTACCAAAATGACAGCGATTTCGACAACCTCCCAAGTCCGCATCAATAACCAATTCAACGATGCCTTTGATACAAATATCGGACTAAAGTAGGGAGATGTGCTGGCCCCATTGCTATTCAATTTGGCTCTGGAGTACGACATACGGAAGCTACCTGTCGATACGCGAGGTACATAACTATACAAGTCGAGCCAGGTAGTGGCCTATACGGACGACATCAATATTCTGTCACGGTCACTAACAACTGCCAAAGAACTCTTCCTGAAACTCGACAGCGAAGCAAAACTAGTAGGGCTACAAATCAACGAAAATAAAACAAAGCTCATGACGCAGTCGAGGAAAAATACCTCAAATATACAATATATCACACTTGGCGAATACAGTATCGAAAATGTTAGCGAATTTGTGTATTTAGGCGTCAAAATAATGAAAACGGGCAATGAAAGAGACGAAATACGCCGAAGAATACAGCTCGCAAATAAAATATTTTATTCAGTTTTAACGATCTTGAAGACCAGCTGCATACACAGGAAAATAAAGCCACAAGTATACAAATCTGTGATAAGACCTGTGTTATGCTATGGTTGTGAAACATGGACCCTAACCCAAGCATCCGCAAATATATTGAACGCCTTTGAGCGATGGGTCCTGAGGCGAATAATCGGAGCGAAGCTAGACGGGGACCAATGGCGAATTCGATACAACCATGAGCTGTATGAATTCGATACAGTTGGAGGCACTGTTTGCAGGAAGCGAAGGCTCGAAAGGGGCTGTAGTGCTAAGAAGAAGAAGAATAAAACCATGTTTGACTGAAAATATAGTGAAATTTTCACTATTCTGTGCTGAGAAACATGAATTATATTTAAGGAATAAAATTAAATAAAAATTAGTTTCATGATTAAAGCGTTCTACTAAGTACAACATTTACTAGACAAACTATAAAATCCGAATTATCTGTGTATATGACACCAAGTTCATGCCCTTATAAATTTAATTTGTTGACAAATAGTGCGGCATAGGTCTTATCTGAAGTTTAATACTGCAACAGTTTACATGGTTTTGAAAATAAACGTTCGTGATAAGAGTTAAAAATATTACACGTGATCTCATCGTCTGCATTGCGCTGATATTGAAAATGAGATGGTGTATAAAATACTTACAGTTCTGGAGGTGGTGGTGGTGTTGTCGTCACAGTACTATTAATTGACCACAGCGCTTCCTTGGGAATGTGGGACAGGAGCCAAGAGCTCTCCGGTTTCGAGATGGATGAGGAGAAATTAAAAGCATCGCAACCCTAAAAGCGTAAATACAAAAGTTAAATTGAATAAATTCGACTTGACCCGGAAACCAAACAATTTATAAATAATACAAGCAACTAAGGATATTCGCTCTAATGAATCCTCCCGCCACAACCACCAGCACTCTTAAATTTCGTCCCCATTGGAGCTTGTCCTTTTGCAAGTCAACTTAAATGCTCAAGTTTTCAATGTTTTAATTAGCACCGCTGCCAACAAGTGAGCAAACATGTCTGAGAAGTTCATCCAGCCCTCGTCGTAAGACCATTCTAGAAATGACAACGCCAGCACCATAGCGCCAAATTCAGGACTCTAATCAAGTTAGAATCGAATTAGTGATACGGGAGTTTAGACTAGAACAGAAAGGCATAAGGGGAAGGAGCTGCAGAAAAAGGGATTCATTAAGCGAACATCGTCGACGACACGACAGTAAATGACAACACAAGAAGAATTGAAATACAAGCGTTCCCGCAATTATTCAACACTTTGCGGTTTGAATATTTGAATAATTACCTCCGTGGATGTTGGAAGGTTGACTGTCGGTGGTTTGGTCACTGTGAAGCCTCCGAACGTAAGCCAAATTATTAAAATATGCGAAGTAATCATGCCGGCTGACGCTCCCTGTGTAAATGTAGATTTTGTTGTGGATTTCAATGGCATGGAAGGGAATTTTTGGTTTCAGAGTTTGATTCCATCCCGAAGTATATTTTCGGACGCCAGTGTCGCCATTGGTAGCAAATGTTGATGGTGGACCAACCGTTGTAATATTCCCAAAATATTCCAATTAAATATGTGGTTTGCGTTTCAGTTGATGATGTTTCCAGAAGCGTCCATTACCACAAGACCATCGGCAGGATGTTTGAATAGGCCGCAATTGATGATGGCGAATTCAAAGACGGCACAAGATAGCAATCACGGCGTTAATAAAATAAACGGAAAACATCTTGGTAAGCAAATAGTAAACGCTAAATCAAGACAAAACCATTACCTTCCAATTAGCAATAGGAATTAGCATAGCCAACACAAAGACGCCGAGGAGCGGTCCAGATGTCGCTGAGAATGCCAACATCGAGGATTCGATGACGCCTGCAAGGAGGCCTACGCAGAAGGCGATGCCCATCGTCAACGTACCAAATATCACGCCTACCACCTTAATTATGTGCAATTGTTGCCTGTCGTTTAGTCCTTTGAATTGGGGCATCTGTGACAGGAAGTCCTCCCATACCACAGTCGCTAACGATTGTAGATTCGACACGTTCATGCTATAACGGAAAAGAAGAGATGCTCAGCGAATGTTGAATGAATACAATCAAAAATGAGAGAGTGAAAATGAGGCGAACCTTCGTCACATTATGGTCGTCTATCAGGAGGCGACCAAGGACAAGAGATTCTTTGTTCACGTGGAAATTTTGTGCCAGCCAACATTCCGCTGTACAGTGGTGTCAAGAAAATATGCACGACCGTTATCAGCGGAGTAAAAGAAATTCTAAGAACTGATGGAAAAATGTAAACGCTTCCTGCACAAAAGCTCAAACTTTTTGTAGTTATGTGAAAACTATGAATGGCTTCGGTCGTTCTTAAACTTTTAAAATTTATTTGGCTAGGATATCGCACACAGGTTGGAATTGTATGGTCTCTTCCTTCCACTGTACACCGCTGTACGGCGTCAAAATATTGAAAAGTTCTTGCACTTTATCTGAGCGGAAATATGATGAACAATTTTCCAGTTCCATTGTATATGTTATACATACCTTAGCGCTCCGTTGAACAATGTCGCCATGAAAATACCTAAAAATCCGGGAATAAAGGAAAGTCGATCTTCAACAAAGAATGGTAGAATTTCATCGTGTTTTGTGATGTAGCCAGCCGCATATGGGTCACAACTTTGATATGTCGCATAGATGACCATTCCCGATATCCATGAGAGCGAGAAGAACATCACCACGACGGGAATGTTGGATAAAAGGACTCTGTAATGGAAAACAGAAAAATTCATAATTATTTATAGAGCGAAGACATGTCTGCTAGAAAATTGAGTGGGAAACATGCGAATCGGAAAACATACTTGAACATTGTACATAAAATGGTAACTTTTGGGGGAGTTTCAAAACACGCACTAACAATTTCGAAGATTTCAGGAAAAGCTTTGAGCTATTGTTAGAGTAACTTATATTTTTAAATCAGCAGCAGCACAAACTTTACTAGAATTTAAATAAATATTACAACTTTGCAAAATCTTGAGGAAAAGTCCTTTAAAACTATGAAAAGCATTACATCCGAGAACTTTGTTGGCACACCTTCTCCAAAGTGACATTTTACGTAAAGATTGCACTCCATCTGCGTAAAATGAGGCATGAAAAATTTATGATGCCGTGAAAATGGAAAACATCAACATCAAGACAAGTTTCTTTGAAGTGAACAACCGACGTGGGACTCCACTACGGATACAATGTAGACTCGTTCTCTCTGTCGTTTAGCAAATATAATGCTATCCTTGATCTACCCTAAGTTGTAGTACCTTTCGTCGTGCAACTATAAAGTGACTAGAAAATTTATCGTTGTAACATACACATTATGTACTTGAAGCTTTTTTTGTTACACTTGAAAAAAAAGATGCTTTGTATCTTTCCATCGGTGTGTATAAAGGATACAATCATTAGAAGTGAAGTTTTACAAGTACATTATCTATAACCTTTGGTAGGATGTATGAAGAATTTTTTATATGCGGATATTTTTGATGTTATGATTTAAGTTTGTTAAAAGCAAAAACTTAAAGAAGCAGTAGTGACCATTTGAACGCTAAAACAGTTTTGGAGAACTAAAAGGAATCATAATATAGCTGCATATTTGAAGAGGAGATAACTTTTGATTGTAACTTTGCTGTTGGAATTCACTTTTCAGCAAGTATCCAATTTTCAGGTATAATATTGATATAACGCACTGATGTGATTCTAGCATGTCTTTTAAAACGATTCATTAAAACATTTAATTTATAGAGTGACAAATATTCAAGTGTAATCTGGAGCGGATTGGGTAACAGTCTCTCGAATAATAACCAAGTAGCCTATACTCAAGCTCTCCACACCAGCTTTTATTGTTTCAATACCCCAAATTGTCATAGTTGATTTCGATCGTTTCAGCGATTTATTTGAACATTTTAATGTTAAATTTTTCGAAAACATTCACCCCCATACGCTGAAATATTTCAATACATTTAATTATTTAAAATAAATTTCAACATTTTAGCATAGGGATGAAAAAACCGTACCGGTTTTTTGGTTGAAAAAATCGGGTTTATCTGAAGGTCTTTTCCTCCCGGTTTAAACTGGTGTTTTCTTTTAAATTCTAGAGCTGCTTGAAACTGCATACAAAGACATAGAAAAGTACCAAATACAAAAACCCGGAAAATAGTTGTTTCGCCATCCCTACCTAGGCAACGTTAATGGTCACAGTCACCAGAGCAAAGCAAATTTCTATGTTTGATTGGTTTTTGTTATTAGCTGTATATGTTTTGTTTCAATGCGGAGGACTTCACATAGAGTGTGGAGCAATTGAGCACGCAATACACAATAAATCCAAAATGCTTGAGGACTGAACAGAAGAATCTTTCATCTTTATGTTGTAAATGAATGACTTAGTTTAGCAGTAAGCTGACAGCTTGAATTTCAATACGTTAATCTCTTATTTTTAGCGCAAAGATGAAATATCCTTCAGTAGATTTAGATTGAAATAATTTATACCTAAAGTTAACCAATGGACATACAAACATACATTTAATTATTACTCGAGTTTTTCATTTAAAAACTTTGCTTAGAAAACAAAACCGAAAAACCGGCTCTCTCAAAACTCGTGTTTTGGCTGTAAAAACTGCTCAGTTAAACCGAAGTTGGCAAAAATGAAGAATCGGTTCTATTAGCGAAAACCGCAATCCCTATTTTAGCGCTTTGTTGTACAGCACTGGTGGATTTTCTCATAGCCTGCCGTGTCCATACCGTGCCCATGCTGTATTCCTAAAGTATGATTTTGACAACCGATAGTCGGTAGCTATCGCACCCAAGCCACTCCATTGCCAACATGCTGGTGCTTTGACCAATTTAGTTGTGAAGACATACACCACATCAGACAGTTGTTGAAATAGACACGAAGGAGGTTCATGTAGAGCTGCCACTGCTTATGCCGTTTTACGTAAACCAAGGAAGAAATGACAAAAAAGATGTATTGGATATACGAGTATAATGTGTTTCAGTCACGGGGTGAGGAAAGAGAGTTCCATACTCTTTTTGGTAGATTGAAAGATGACTCGATCTACTTTATGAGGTACTTTTGGGTAGGCTTTCCTAATTTTCAGCATTTTATCTACCTTTTTCCTGCTAACTGAACACTAAGTGAGAAAAGTCTATTTCAAATGAGGAAAGGCTTTTCTTGACTTTGAGGTGACTGTAAACAAATTAGTAATTCATTAAAGCTACGAAAATGATATTTTTTTAGGTACTTAGCTGCAGGCATTCCTTAATTATCACTAAGCTCTCACTACAGAATATCTCCAAAAGCCGTAAAGAGTATAATAATGTCGGTTTACAAAAGCATGGGGAAAATTTTGGCTCCAGTAGTAATGAATTAACCTGAAAAAGACGACCAGTTGAAAAAAGCTCAAGATCAGGAACACGTGGCATTTTCCCAATTGCATCGGGGTGCTCGACGGGAAACATGTTGTTATTCAACTACCTAGCAACAGTGGAAGCCTCTTCTTCAAGCATGCAGGGACTTTTTCTATAGTCTTTATGGCATTTGTTGATGTCAACTACAGATTTATAATGGTCGATTTCAGTAGCTCTGGAAAGGCCAGTGACGGTAGCTTGTTTGGAAGGTCTGCAATAGGATCTAAGTTTGAAGCAAAAAAGCTAAACATTCTAGGACCGAGACCTTTGGAATATAATGGCGATACTCTATCTTTTGTTATAGTGGGTGGTTAAGCTTTTCCCCTTTAAAAGACTATTTACAAAAACCCTGCCCAAAAAATACCTCTAAACTGCAAAGAAGTCATGCTTTTTATAACTACAGGCTAAGCTATGCCAAACGGGTTGGAGAAAATAAATTTGTGCAATACAGACAAAATCGTTTTAGCATGCATAGTAATCTACTGCGCAATAATTTCTTCAACATTTCCTTCTGCTTGACTTAACTTTCAACTAGTATATCTAGTTGAAATATATCCTTGTTTACTTTGGCTCTTACTCTCACAGAAAACTTCAGCATGGACTCTGCTTTGTTATCAAAAAACACCATAAACTCATTCGAAGTCCTAGAGAAAATGAACAATCAGGCCTTGTTTCTGACACATTTGACTGCATTCTGCGGTCTTGAAGAAATGGAATAAAAAACTCCATTTGATCCTCCAAACACCACTTTTCTTCTTCTTTGCTGCTTGGTCAGAAGTAGTTTTGCGTCTGCCTCTTGCCTAAACAAAATACAAGCGTAGCAATGCTCACTTTGACTTGCATTCCTGCACTGGTAAGCAAGCATAAATTTAATAACACCTATTAAATTCATTTATATGCTACCGGTTTTTTGCAATGATTCTCCTATTTCCTTTCACATATTTTCTTTCGTCAACTGGTTCTCATAGTCTTTATGAGACAAATCATAAAGTGCTGAATAAAATTGCAACAAAATCACTAATTTCTTGCCCATTTCTCATTTTAATAACCATGGAAGATGTGCTCAACAGTCATGTAGATAAAACAACTAATGAGGCACTGACTGGCATCAGTGCCCAACCGATCGTCAATATCTTGCCTGTCCATATCGTGCCACTGCAGGCAACCTCGAGAACGATATGTCAAAAATAGAAGAAGCACGGCAGCATCATAGCATGGGTACAACAGTTTATATGAAAATCGCTAGCCTGCCATCCTATGTGAATAAATGGGAACTCCAAAATAGTAACTTGGACTCAAAAGACTTCATGGCATGTATACGGCAGGATATGTGAATATCCACTTTTAATTTTCAAAAGCCCATGATAAAGTTCTAAAGCACTTAAAACAATAAAGCGCTTAAGCATTCAAATCGCCTTTAAATAAGCACATGAAGGTTTTATGATCATTATCTAATTTGGTAGAGAAAGCTGGCGAAAAGAAGATTCTCTCTCTTTTCAGACTCCCATTACGTGAACACTGTTTTCTGTGCAGTAGTCATGAATACTTAGCCACATTTGTTCCTCATAATCCAAAGTACACTTAAATTGCATCTACGTATAGTACAATCTAGTCAACTCAGTCTTAGTCCATTAGTTCATTGGCCGAATCACATACTCAATCGTAATGATGCTGAGCTCATGTGCGCCATAAAGCTGAATCACTTCGGAGCGCGATCTGTATTTGTGATACGATTTATATGATTTTATTACGCCACTGAGGTCTTCGACAATCTAACAGCATTCAACCATTGGTCTGAACCACAATAAGATATCGGGCTAAATAAAAAAAAAAACTCTGTATTTATCAAGGACATTAGCAGAAATTTGTAGAATATAATCTTCATACTCAAGTCTATTTTAATAACATCCCGATAGCAAACAAGTTGTGAAGACAGTACTAACTTGTGGCTGAAGCTTTTTGTACTCGATTTACGATACAAATGAATAAAATAAGGAAAAACTTCGATCAGATGTAGAGGTTTAAAAGAAAATCTACTGCTGCTCCACTTCTACCAGTTTTTTGGAGATTTAGATCGAGTCAAGCAGTCGTCGAGGCAGCACGCAGCGAGCAGCAAAGCAAATTAGTGACAATTTTTAGCAAAGGAAAGGAAGTCAAGCTCCTGAATAAGGTGCGTGGAGCGAGCGCGAGGAGTAGTAGACCACAAGAAGTAGTTAAGCGCAACAAGAGGTCGAGCGTGACAAGTGGTTGAGTGCGAGGATTGCTCTAGCGTAAAGAGTAGTCAAGCGCGACTGTACTGGAAAAGGTTTTGTATTCTAGTTTTTTGCAAGGTGCATAGAAACAGCCTGTATATCAACCTAAATAGCAGCCAATGCAGCTGTTGCAAAATGAAAAAAATGGTTTTGTGTTTTTGGGTGTGAGTTGTTCACACTCAATCGAAAAGTGAACTCATACACTCGTTGTTATAAAAAACTCACTAATTCTGATGAAAAAAGCTGCATATTTAGAATCCATCCTCAAAGTATATTTTCATGATGAGTTCTATTAAACTCTTCACCCTCAACATATGTTCACTAGCTCCAAGCTATAAAATGAGTTCGGCTCAATAAAACTTAAACGCACATAGACCAGACTTTGTGTTTATATCGGAAACAAGACTCAAAGGAAGATACAAAGCACGTCTGGCAAAATACAAGATCAACAGGCTGATGATCTAGAGGGAGTTCTGGGAGTCGTTATGGCTCACAAAGGTCACCTGAAAGCTCAAAGGCACTGCCTTTCAAGTCTGAAATGTATTGAAGTAGATATAAAAACTCTATGCTAGGAGGGTATCTATGTTTGACATGGATATTCGGTAAAGGAATCCACTGACGAATTGGAAGTAGTGCTTATTCTGTGCAAAAAAATCGATTTCTCTGCCATGTAAAGTGATTTTAATGCAAACCATCCCTTTTGGGAAAATTTTGTTTCTAATGGCTGTGGTGTAGCTCATTTTAACTGGGTTCAACCAAAAACGGTTTTCATATTGATTGCCCTAAAAGAGCTCATCTTTCGGCGAAGTTCGTCTTTTATTGACTTTTTCATTGTGTCTGCCAATCTGGTAGATCTCTCCCACATTGGAGGAGTTTTGAGTGCGGAGTTCTGCACATCAAGTCTGACCATCTTTTGGTTAAGCTGACCTTAAGAGTGTAAAAGGGTGTGAAACTTGAAGTTACATATCCTCAACTTATTATTCTATACAAGCAAATCGATTGGGCAGCTGTTAGTACTGACCTTGACGGAAAATTGAATTTGGATTAATGGAACAAAAAACCTTTCTTCTCGTGAAATCGATTAGGGAGTCGTCTGTATAAATTCAACTCTTGATGTGGTCATCTCAAAGATCTCCATCGAAAAATCCTCGAAAAATTACATTTATCGAGATTCAGCCGAAGACGTCTTGGAGTTTCAACGTAGACATAGTCGGCTTGGAAAATTACTCATAAGGATCCACCCGAAGAAATAAAATATGGTCAACTGGGAGTATGAATGTATCCATCTAGTGACTATGTCTCTAAACTGAATGGTCTGGAGGAAAACTATGGCCTTTGCTAATAAGAAATTTGAACAGACCTTCA
The DNA here is from genome assembly GCA_963969285.1 of Odontomyia ornata. Taxonomy (NCBI): domain Eukaryota; kingdom Metazoa; phylum Arthropoda; class Insecta; order Diptera; family Stratiomyidae; genus Odontomyia; species Odontomyia ornata. The sequence goes on along the minus strand of OZ017739.1, from coordinate 4,720,216 downwards.
AATGTATTAAGTGAGGTCTTTCTTTATCTCCTCATACCAATGGGATAACTGACAGAAAAAGGCTGCCCGGGGTCCCCACTTATGATAGTTCCATGCTCATGGGAGACGAATCTATTACTGACTCTATCGCAAACCGTTTTGCAAAAGTCTTCACGAAGAGAAAGACAAGTGAAAACTCTTCCATTACTTCATTGGTGATCAGTACCACAGAAAATTTCGACAAGGACCCTGAGCAATTATGCTTGGCCAGGTTCTCTAATTTAAGTCCCTCTCTGCTTCTCTACGCAACCAAAATCTGCAAAAACCTTAGCAATACCCAAGAAGACGTGCAGTACTAAGTAGTCGATACTTGTCCGATTTCACTTCTTTTGAATATTGGTAAGCTGCTTGAAAGAGTATTACATGAAGACATCATACAATTCTTTGTGGGGGCAAGAATTTTGCCAGAAAGCCAATTGGCTTCAAAAAAGTCCACTTCATGGTAGATGCTCTGGCCGTGCTTGAGCTGGTTGTAACTTACCTGATTGATGTGGAAAAAGCCTTCTCTACAAAATTTTGGAATTTCGGCTCATATTGCAAAAATTATAGACAGTTTCATGAGGGGACGAACTGCCTGTGGCTGGTGGAGCTAGGTTAGACTCATTTTACATTGATTTGGGGTTCTATATTAGGCCTATTTCTTTTCAATATATTCATTTCTGACGTTTCAGGCGTAAGAAATGAATATAAGCCTGGAATACAGGTGAACCTCTTCGCTGACGACTTGTTAGTGAGGTCATCTAAGCACGATTTGTGCTTTGCTAAGACAAGGCTCCAAAAATACTTGAAATCTTTTGCTGCATACTACCAGAAAGATCATTACGAAGCAAGTAAATGTGTAGTGGGTTCATGAAGTACAGCAGCGAATCTTGATTGCTCATCGAGCTAAAATTTCAAGTTGCGCCGAAACGACATTGCCTACCAACGCGTACGTGTGGTGGCGGCTGGCAGCTGGCTTTCTGCATGTCATGAGACTAGCTCAAAATCTTAACTCGCTGAGGCAGTCAAAATCCCTACTGTTCATGAGGTGTTAATGACAACGGATGGCAAGCCATTTATAAACAGGTTGAACAATAGGGGACTAAGAATAGATTCTTGAGGAACGCCAAAATATGGATGAACGGGGGTGGAAAGACAGACCTGAAAAGATATCCGACTAGCACGATTGGATAAGTAAGACCATAACTAGTGCAGCAAATAGTCAGAAACGCCAAAAATGTGAGCTTGCTTAAGAAAATATGGTGGTTTATTGAGTGAAAGACTTTCGAGAAATTCAAATGCATAGTTTCGACTTGTAAATGGTCCTCCATGGCTTTTGAAGCAACATTTACGAATTCTAACAAATTGGTCAAAGTTGACCGTCCTTTGATAAAACCATGTTATCCAGGAACTGACACATCCCGAGTAAGCGATAAAAGGTCAAGTAGACAATTTTCTCCAGTACTTTGGAAAATTAGGGCAACAAGGAGATTGGCTGGTAATTAGCAACGCCTGAGGTGCTATCTTTTTTGAAAATAGGAGTAATATAAAATCTTTTTCAACACGAAGGAAAAGAGCCTGAAGATAAGCTGGAGTTAAAGACGAAGAAAAAGGGAACACAAAAAGAAGTAGCCAATGCGTTCACAAAGTGATTAGGAATACCATCAGGACCTGTCCTGACAGATTCTTCAAGCTCTAAAACAGCAAGAAATTATCGAGATAGAAAACAAAAGGAAATGAGAATGGCATGCATTTAATTGGGACAAAAGTACCATTGCTGGGGGTAGCATTAAAAATAGAAAAACAATGAGTTCTAAAAAGATCACAAATTTTCAGAGGCGAAGTTGCTTAGCAGCCACTCAAATTAAAAGAGGATGGGATACTGGAAGAGGATTTGAGAAAGTGCATATATTTCCAAAATTTTTTAGAATGTACGAATTCAGAGAGCCTTCAATACTACAAAAATAAGAAGCCTTAGCAATCTGCATTTTTTTCTTAACTATAGACCTCAGATGACAAAAAGCATTACCTGACTCGGGGGATCTTTCACGTGAAAAATGTTGACATACTCGATCTTTAGTTTTCCAAGGTCATCTCACATCGAGAGCAATCCAGGAAGGTTCCTTATACACACAAGCAGAATTAAGTCACAAGTAGTAGCGTTTAAGAAGCCATAGAATTTGTTGCAAGAAGCATCTGAGTCAAGACAGCAAAAGAAGGAGGACTAACCAATTTTTTTCGGAAAGTTGCTCATAATTATTTTTATAAAAGCTATAGCGCTGACGCTCTTTTTAATGATAACATACAGAGGCAATTTAGGAAATTAAAAAACGTAAAGGGGTATGATGAGGGTCAGAAGAAAGATAAAGAAAAAGAACAGAAGATGAACATACCGATTATTCCATACTACATAAGAATAAGTCTAGGATATGATTATTAGTGTTGAGAAAATATTCAAATTGAGCAAGGAAAGACACTGACATAAAAGAAAAAATAAAGACCAAATTTGGGATGAGACAGAATCAGACTGATTGCCATCCCATGAGTGTTTAGGCAGGTTAAAATCTTCACATAATCTATGGTGACAACTTGAGAATCGCGATAAGAAAATACAACATATCTTGGTAAAGAATGTATTGTAGATCGAAAATGAAGACTTACGAGGTATGTTGAGCACAATAAACATAACTATTTTCATCCCCGCACTTTCAACAGGAGCAGTGAAAAGTATTTGTATTTGCTAGAGGGATACCAGTAAAGGCATTCTTATAGGCGACAAGGATACCTTAGTTAGATCTAACTTATTGGAGATTAACCTCTCACAATCATGCCAAACAATTATATGATTCGGAAGCATTTTAAAGTCAAATATACGATCAGTTAACCAGGATTCAGATATACATGTAGGTCTTAAATTCAAAATTTTTAAGGGAGGTGCTCCTTATGCTGAAGTAGCCTTCATCAAATGTAGGAAAATGGTGTATCAAATCAAAGGCCTTGAATAGTAATTTTATAATCTTGAAGAATTTTATGCATTAGGGGATCTAGGATGGGCAAAATGTACGTGTTGATATTTGATACATATTTTAAATCAACCTGGGCACTATTATAAGATTTGAGGAAACCGAGGCCTAAGGTCCGGTTGGCTGGGGCGCGAACGGCACCGACCCTACGAGGATTGCCCAGTTCTTGTCGTATGTCACGATTTTCCTCGTCAAAGATGAGGTCACATGACTAATAGCGTACGGGTAAATAAGAAAAGTACAGGATAAAATTATCTACAGTTCGCATCTTGGTCTTTTACGCTGTTATAGCCACTATTCAAATGCATGTATGCAAAATAATTTATGGTGGGACTTGATGCTAGGAGAAAGAACCCACTCGCAGACATCGTCGATGCTAGCCTCCCAGCGCCTAAGTGCGTCCCTAGATTAGATCGTTTCCAGTGAGCACGTGTACTTGGCTCGCTGAGTCAGCATAACACCGCTACAGTCCGTAATGGACATCATATCTATGCATATAAATTCACTACAAACTCAAAAAATGTTTAAAAAAACCATGGCTATCCTATTTTCACTGGTCACCCCATTTGCTTGGAACATAACAAAAATCATTCAATTCAAATTATAAATTTTCGAAAGATATTCACGAGAGTAGTCCGATCAGTATTTAGGCAAGAAAAGAAAATCGAAAATTTGGAAAGGTGGTAATTTATTTCTCAATATAATCTCCTCTTAGCTCGATACACTTGACCCAGCGATGTTCCAACTTCTTTGACCCGTCTGAAAAATGCGTTTTCTCTAGGTGTGCAAAGTAGACCTCCGCGGCGGTGAAGACCTCCTCATTCGACTTAAATTTCTACCCGGCGACTGACTATTTCATGTTTAGAAACAAAAAAGAAATTGCATGGGTCCATACCAGGAGAATACGGTGGATATGGTAGCAGTTCATTGCCCAATTTGACCAATTTAGCCATGGTGGCAGCGGAGGTGTAAGCTAGTGCGTAGTCATGATGAAAAATGCTCTTTTTCTTTGTCAAATGGGGCTTTTTTCTGCAATACGGCATCTAATCAGCCCAATAATTAAGCATAGTGAGTCTTGTGACCGTTTTCTTCATCTGCAGATAGTCGATCCAGATTACACCTTCTGAATCCCAGAAAACGGTGACCATCACCTTTTTGGCCGATAAGACAGTCTTCGAATTCTTCAAAGGACGTTCACTGGGTGAAGTCTACTGTTTTAACTTCTCGTTGATCTCTGGTGTGTACCAGAGGAGCCATATTTTGTCAATGGTCATGAAACGGCGTAGAAACTCCTTTGGATTGCACTTAAACAGTATCAAATATTGCTATAAAGTGGTCTCATGGCTGCATTTGTTGTCCGGAGTGAGCTAACGTGAAGCCTATTGCACCGATAACTTTCTCATCACTGAAATTGTTTACAGAATATAATTCACGCGGTCTTTTGAGATATCTACTATCTCAGCTATCTCTAGTACCTTCAAACGGTGGTCTGCCAATACGAGCTAGTGGATTTTTATCACTTTAGACTTCGTGGTAGCCATTTTCAGAGCACGTAGGCGTAGCTCATCAAAAACCGACGTACGACCACGCTGACACTCGTTAAACCAATTTTTTACAATCGCCATTGCAGAAACAGAGTCACCATACCATATACAGCGTCCAAACGCTTTTTGATTTTGTTGCGCGATCTTCCTTCCAAAAACAAGAATCGAATCACCGACTTATATTGCACTTTCTACATTTTTCTGAAATCCGCGCACACACCCGCATTCACACGCTATCAAAAAAACACGAGTCCGATTCGACTGAAATTCTGGCAGTGGCCGTCTAAAAGAATGTACAAGGTGCTTTCCAAAATAAACGAGACTTTTGTCATAACATTTTTTTTGGTGGCGCGATCTATGAATGAGATAATGCATTGGAAAGTTACATCCCCCCTGACTTTCAGTCAAAGTTAGGTGACATTCGGTTCAATGCAAGCGAAGTTATTGCGTCTAAAGTGGCAGTATGCTTGTGGCATCGGAACAAAATTGCGTTTCAAATAAAGAGCTAATATCAAATTTTGTTTTAAAATCGGTAAAACGTTTACCAAAATATTTGAATTAATGAATACCGCGAAGGGCAAAACTGGCGCTTATTGCATGATAATGCATCATCTTTTTTTACTAGAAATCGCATTTTATCCATCAATCACTCACCGTATTCGCCTGATATGGCTTCTTGTGACTATTCGGGAAATTGTATTTGGCAATGAAAGGAAAATACTTCGCTTTCCGCAGAGGGCATCCAAAAGGCTTGTACCGACATCCTGACGGACATTCCGGTCAATGACCTGAAACACTTTTTCGAAAAGCTTTTGGATCGCGCAAAACAGTGTATCGAGGCCGGAGGAGACTATTTTGAATAAATAAACTCGAATTTATCAGGACAAAGCTCCTGTCGTTTCTATTTTAGCTCAGTCTCGTTTATTTTGGAAAACAACTTATACTTCACGATAGTGGCGCCATCGGGCGGTGAGGTTAAGTACTTACCGTCCTCCCTAGTATATTGTTAATCTTATCTGAAAATTTTAAGAAGATCAAATCAAAATGGTACTGCCTGATTCGATGGAAAGTCTATAGAATAGAAACATCGTTTGTTCTTGTTTTTGTAATTAGAGGAAATTCAAATGGCTGTAACTTCCGTGAATACTATTCGATTTTTTTTAACTGACAGAGAATAAGGAACTTTAAATATATCTATTCATTAAATTTGAGGATACTCACACAAATTTAATGGGGAAAATCTGGAATTTCGGAATCGTAATATTTTTAAGAAAATTGAGTGAATATCGACTTCTAAGGTATTTGTTGTTATTGTACTTATAAAAACTGTAAGCATGTCTTTTTTCCAAATTTTTCAGATTAAATATGTCCGAATGTGATGTAGGAGATTCTTCAATTATTTGAATACTTCCCCTCTCCCTGTATCCCTAGAAGTTGATTACACTGTTTGAAGGTCTGTTACGAAGAATTCTCATCAAGATATTTCATCTGACAGCTCACACGACTAACAAAAAAGCGGAACCTCCACTTGAAAATCTTTCAAAATTTTTTCGATAATTACATTTTTTAGAGGTTATTATTTCTGACCTACCCGTTCATGTTTGGTATTTGCAGCTGCTAAAGTGTCAAAGAAAAACTGCTGTGATACATAGACGGACGGATAGACGGAGACAAAAACGATTTCAATAGGAATTGCTCAAGAGAACAAACTCCTAAGAGGAGAAGCAGAAGAGTTCCTTTATTCAACAGGATGTAATTTAATCTCATCTGCCTTTTTCCTTTTGAAACGAAATATCTCATTTAACAAATTCAAAATGCTGTATAAACATAACAATAAGTGAAATAGGGCTACAAAACCTCGAGAATGCCTTTTGAAACATGAAACATGTACTTTAAAGTCTTTTTTATATATAATTCAAATCTAACGTAGGTTTGCTCGCCTTTATCTCAACTCACCTGTTAACATCCCTTAAGGATTTCATACTGGCATAGCGCTGCATGAAATTTTGCTGGCATCCAAACTGTGACAATGACATGAAAAGTTGACCTAGCCATGCTGACATTGTATCCACTCGCACTGTCATGTCACCAGTGAAGTTCATAAACTTGAGCCGCCCTGTAAAGTAGGAAATAAAAGGAAATAGTATAAGTGACTACCAAATTCGCATGTACATTGAAACAGAAGAAAATATTTTATAACCGAACTCTTGATAGAGAATAATTAAAGCTGGCATTATTTAGCTTTAGAAATGAACCTCGTCATTTGAGAATTTTCACTTCTTTGAATTGATTAAGTAAAATAAGCCCCTTAAAAAATTTGTCCTTGTGATGAACGAAACTGAGCCTTCATTGCAGAAAGTAATATCCTGTTTAATTACAACTCAGTCACACTAAATCTAAGACTTTATCTTCACTTTCTGCTACTCGTATCTTATTAACTGTAAGCCACCACTCATCACTCGCAAAGTGCATTTCCATTTGCATTTATCCAACGCTTATCTCAATATTTCAAGCTATTTTTCAAAAATGATACCCTCAAGCTGTTGGTAAAATCGAACTGAAAAAAAAGAGCTAAAGAGATTGGATTTTACTCAGCATCTTTGAATTTCAAAGAAGAATATGGATCTTCAGCTTTTACTTTATAAAGAATTGGTAACAGTTTTTAAGCGAGAGCTTGAAAGAAAACTGCAAGTTGTGAACATTAAGTGTTCAATTACCGTTGCAAGATAGATGAATGGATAAATGGAAGGGAAACGAATGATTTTCCAGATGGATCATCATCAATAACGTTTGCGCGGTCTAAGTAAACTATCTGTAAGGACATTATCACGTTCCAGAAGATTTATGAGACAGCATAAATGAAAATGAGATTTGATGCTTGCAGCTATTTTCAAAGCAGGAAGAAAACTCCTGGAATGAAATCAAAAGATGTATTCAGGAAACGTACTTTAGTAGATTACTCGTATTTATGGTAAGGACTTCTGCGAAGCGATGCCAATTCAAACTTGGGGCACGGATAGTGGCTTTACGTCAAATTTTGTGTATATTGTTATTAGGAACTAATTACCAGCTTTCACAATCATGTATAAACACCTCGAAATGTTTCCTGTGAAATGCAAATTTTTGTCTTGGCGCAGCGAACAAACGAGTGCAACCCAAACGGAAAGACATTATTAAGCACAACAAATCACAATGGAGATTTTTCCTTTGTTTATTACATCTACTAAAATCACTGGTGGAAAATCTGTTGGCACGATGCCATCAAAGCCAAACTAGCTTGCATTCTGCTGAGGATAAAGTGATGTATACCGAAACAAACAATTAAGCGTGCTCCTGATTCAGGAGTTGGCGAAAGCATTTAATAGCATCCGGAACTGAGAATTAAGCATGCTATGCTATGTCACTTCAACTAGTCGACGGATACTTGCAAGTGAATGAGCTATTTAGGTAGTGTACAATGTAACTATTGTATTTAAATGGTTAGCAATGTTGTTGAAACATTATTATTTCTTTGGATTTCTTCAACTGAATCGGTCTTGATCAACATTGTTTCAGGTCACACTTATGCTTCTATAGGCTATTTTATGCATTTTATTTGATATTAGGACAGGTATAATATTTTTGGGGATGTTAAAGTTCTTTTAAGGGTTTGGTAATTTATTATTCTTTACTATTATTAGAATATGTTTTTTGCTTTAATACTATAACCCCTTTCAGGCCTTTGCTTAGAGATAGTTGGAATAACTCATTATCTTGATCGAATTTATCGGCATTCGAAAAGATGATATGGTCAGTACCATGCTTTGTCTGTGTTTCTGCCCACCCGTCTGCGATATGTTCTGATTTTAAACCAGTACGTATGATAACTGAATAGACTTATAGTCCGTCCGAAAAATCACTCGAAACAAATCTCGTTGCCACCCACGGGGTTCGAACCAGCGCCCTTTGGCTTACGCAGCAAGTACTCGAATCACTGCACCACGTTGACTACATTATTCTTTACACCATCCATATTTGTTTTTTTTTTAAACATTTACGGCCCCCGAATGAATCCATTGGGGTTAAAATACACGAAATCAAACAAATAGTAAAGCGATATATTTTTTGAAAGAAATGAAGGTTATATGTGGAAAAATAAAAAACACTATATTGATTTTGAATTTCAGTTACAAGATGCCATAAAATAATAACTGAAGTAGATTACAACTCAAAAAATGCTTACCATTCTCTTTATTGACGTTATAGACGGGTCCTGGCCCGCCATTCGTAATCATTCCTTGTATAATTACAGTTAAAGTAACTAATATCACAGAACAGCTTTGAATCACATCGGCGTTAATGGCAGCTTTCAGTCCACCCTAAAACGAAGTAGAAGAAGCTTATAAATATGTTACAACCATCCGTCAAGTTAATCGAGAATAAAAAAAAACCGTGAAATACTCCTAAATTTATATTCTACATAGCTCAGAACTAAGAATTATAAATTATTAATACTTGCTCAAAGTTGACCTCTGCAAATATTATTTAGCTATGGCATACCTGCAGAACAGTTAACAATTAATAAAAAAGCTATTTGAAGTGAACGAAGCCTGTGGCTCCATTAAATCTATGCTTTTGAAGTGGTCTCTCGTTTTTATGCTATATTTCATATCATTAAAATTGATTTATGTAGCTTTTATGTTGTGCTTCTATTCTCTATTCAGTTCAGCCGTGTATATATAATATGCCGCCATCGTTGCTGCCATTGGATCCTTTATTTCTCTTCTGCTGCTTCACACAAAAGTAGAATATTCTACTCAACGCCATCCTGAGATGTATGCCTTATGGCTTCTACTATACTCCTTGTTGGTGTCCTGTTGGCATTAAAAAGGAAGAGAGTCATAATTTATAGTCATAGACAGCTATTGCTATCCTGTTTTACTTCCTCATACAGCTCGCCAGCTTGCTTCCGAGTCGACTTGTTGTATTACTGCAGAGTATATGCTACATTGTTCGTGTTATAACATTAAACTACAATATTGGTTGCAATGCTGAGGATAATTTATTGGACTTTGTTTCTGTACCCGCTTATGAAGGAGTCGATAGCCGATCAAATAATTAGTCTTGGAGTAAAGTGACACGCTATCGAATTGGAAAATAATTGGGGGATTGATAATGTACAGTTTACGACTAGGCTAATTAAGGAGAATGAGTGATGACAGGTAAAAATGCTCGTCAGTTTAAGGATATCAATATTCTATTTAGATTTGATTCATGTAAAGTATTAACGCTTGTAAAGGGTACGAAAATATTTTGACTAACATTCTACGAGCGAGAATCCTTGACTTTGTCGATCATCTTTCTGTCTATTCTCACTTAATGCACGCCAATGACACGGTGGCTTCAGGTTAAACGTCTGACGTGATAGCTTACGCTATTGATTTGGATCAATTCAATAATCGAACTCGTTGTATTCGTTGGTCTTAGTTGACTTTTAAGATACTCTAAGCATTGCGCGTGTTACGTTACCTTGTAGATACTTCGAGTCCATTCCCGTCCCCATAATTTGCGATGGACAATTTGAGGTTTTTGACCATCAGGTAGTGTTATACATGAACTTAGGAAAATTACACTAGTCAAATTGCACTTGTAACTTAGGCAGATCAACAAAGGTACTAAGACAATCAGCATTACGTATAATAAACACCACGAATAAAAGCGCTTCGTGTAGATGATTTAGTATTGGGAACGATAACACGTCTCATAACTCCAAACGAACGCTTTCACGCTGCAATCGTGAAATGCGCGTTCAAGTCCAGCCAGACCTCATGAGTATGTAAGAATTTGAATGTAAAATTAACGTTTCAGAATGAGTAGGAGGCGAGAGGCGAAGGAGTGGAGAATAAAGTTTAGAGGCACAACTGTATAAATAAATTTCAGGTTTTTTTCAAATGGATGATTACACCGTGCATTTCCGTGATTTACTTACTTTGCAGGCAAACCATCTTAAATTATGGAAGAGAATGGAAGTGAAAGAGGCTATCAGGACCATGACAGAACAGACGATCGGACATCAAGCCCGGCACAAGAGGAATGATTGGTTCGATGATGGGTGCCAGAATGCGTTGGATAAAAAGAATCAGGCGTACAAAGAATACGAAGGTAGGAAAACCAGGACGAAGAGAGAACACTATGAAAATCTCAGAAGAGTAGCGAATAAGCTAATTAGGATTGAGAAAAGAAAATACTATGACGACCAATTGAGAAGAATAGATGTAAGTATAGCAAGCAATAATACAAGACAAGCATATGAAGAAGTGAAAAGTCTGGAACGTGGTTATCAGCCCAAAACCACGCTCTGTCGTGATGACAGTGGCAATACAATCGCTGATGAAATCAAGATTAAGGAAAGATGGGCAACATATTTCAAGAACCTCCTTAATCCTCCGCACAGCTTCAGAACATCGGAGCCTACAGATGTCTGCGGAGAGGTTCCATTAGCCCCACCAGCTCTGGATGAAGTTTGTTCCATCATCAAAGCCTAAAAGAATAATAAAGCGCCGGGCATTGATGAGATTGCAGTGGAGCTCATCAAATATGGTGGTAGTAGTGTTCATCAAGCTATTCACAAAGTCATTCAGTACATTTGGCAACAAGAACATATGCCGAAAGAGTGGAGCCAATCAATTATATTCCCTATCCACAAAAAAGGTGACAAGCTACAGGGCGAAAATTACAGAGGCATATCACTACTTTGTAAGGCGTACAAAATATTTTCTAAAATCTTCGAAAATAAAATCGGATCATACGCCAACACTATTATTGGGGAGTATCAAGGTAGTTTTAGGGCAGGTAGATCAACAACAGACCAACTATTCACAGACAAGTAGGTACTTGAAAAATGCTAGGAGTTCAATATAGACGTACACCAAGTTTTCGTTGAACTCAAGCAAGCATACGAAATATTGGTCGTAACGTACTGTACCAAATAATGCTTGGTTTTGGCATCCCAGCCAAATCGGTCCGTCTTACCAAAATGACAATGACGTCGACAACCTCCCAAGTCCGCATCAATAACCAACTCACCGATGACTTTGACACAAATATCGGACTAAAGCAGGGAGATGGGGTGGCCCCATTGCTATTCAATTTGGCTCCGGATACGTCATAAGGAAGACGCCTATCGATACGCGACGTACATTACTGTATAAGTCGAACCATGTCGTGGCCTATGTGGACGACATCAACATTCTTTCATGGTTATTAACAACTGCCAAAGAACTCTTCCTGAAACTCGACAGCGAAGCAAAACTAGCAGGGCTACAACGAAAATAAAACAAAGCTCATGACGCAGTCGAAGAAATATACCTCAAATACACAAAATATCACACTTGGCGAATACAGTATTGAGCAAAATAACGAAAACGGGGAATAAAAGAGACGAAATACGCCGAAGAATACAGCTTGCAAATAAAATATTTTATTCAGTATTGATGATCCTGAAGACCAGCTGCATACACAGAAAAACAAAGCTCCAAGTATACAAATTTGTGATAAGACCTGTGTTATGCTATGGGTGTGAAACATGGACCCTAACCCAAGCATTTGCAAATATATTGAACGCCTTTGAGCGACGGGTCCTCAGGCGAATAATATGAGCGAAGCTAGACGGGAACCAATGGTGAATTCGATACAACCATGAGCTGTATGAAATTTTTGACGAACCAGAGGTCTCAAGGATTGTACGACTGCGGAAGCTGCAATGGGCTGGACACATGAATCGTATGGACGAACAACGGATACTCAAGAAGGTATTTGTTGGGAGAACTGAAAGCCGGAGGCCAGTGGGGAAACCCAGGAAACGCTGGTCTGACTCGGTCGATGAAGACAGTTCATCGCTGCTCGGATTACGGAATAGTAAGACGCGGTCAGTGGACTGAGACAGTTGAAGGCGCTGTTTGCAGGAAGCGAAGACCCGAAAGGGGCTGTCGTGGTAAGGAGAAGGAGAAGAAAAACAAGTCGTTCTTCAAATAATTCATGCAATCCAGGATTGTAACGTAGCATTTACTCCGTTCCTTATTTTATGGGGTCGTAGATTTTCCGGAGGACTATGCGTTCAAATATATCCACCATCTTTTTGAATTCGCCCGTCAGGGTACATACTTTACTACCATATAATAGCATGATTCGTAAATACACAGCTTATTTTGGCTGCATATTCTTCTATTCAGATTGGCTTCAAAAAGGAGAAAATTATCTTCACTGCCATGGTTATAGTCTCTGCTATCAGGTTTTTGTTAGACTGGAGTATTCTCTCTGATTTAAGTCATGAATTTTTTTTAGTTTCATTAACTCTTAGGCCAATTCAGTTTGTTTCAGATTCTCAGCTAAAAAATGCTTCTTTGGCGTCCGAGATTGACCGTGTCAAATAAACGCTACCAATTATGTGGACTTGAACATTAGATTAACAGAAGTTTCAGCTGTTGTTTTTCTAAACATGTGTTTCAGTGCAATATTAAAGAGCATTGAGGCAAGTCTATTCCCTTGTTTTAACCCTGATTCTATTTGTCTATTTGCTGTCCGTTAGTTCATCGTTAACCCTGACTTAAAATTCTGTGTTTAGCATATTTAGCAAAATTAGCGATCATCTATGATGCAATTATCGTAATGTTTATGTAAGATTAATAAGCTTAGTTCTTAAGGGGCTGCAGCTCGTAGCATGATGATTTCATGAAAATAATTCCGAGAAACAAACCTTTAAAGAGAAACATGAGCTTGATGATGTAGTCTACGTAGTGAAGTGATTAGATTGGCTGCGTAAGCCAAAGATCCCTGGTTTTAGTCCCGTGTGGGATAACAAAATTTGTTTTGAGTGATTCTTTGAGCGAGTTTTAAGCCTGTTCATTTATGGTGCGGACTGGTTTTATATCAGAGCATATCGTAGCTGACTTTATTACCTTTTCGACTGTCAATACATTCGATAAAGATACTGAGACATTCTAACTATCACTGAGTGAATATCCGAAAAATGTTCTTGGCATCAATTCCTACGTGTGCCTCCAGGCAATGCTTAAACATCGGTATAAGGGGCACACCAAATGCCGTGAAGTACTCCTTTCCTGCTAGTCTAGTCCTAGCTGTTTTTAAGTATCTCGACGTTAGGGTCTAAAATGCCCTAAGACACTGCATTTTCAATCCTCCGGACTTATCATTAACCTGAATTTATTAGATGTTCCTTAAGTCTTTTCTTAAAAACCAATAATGACTTTACGTTTTTCACTGTTTCTGGAAGATTATTGTATACACGCAGTGCATCATTTGTTGCATCGTTCTTTAGTCGATCAGTTCTAGCGTAAGGTATTACAAAATTGTTGGCATTTCTTGAATTATGTGGATTTATTTCTGATACTTTTATAAAGGGGCTTCGTTCCGATTCACTGGAAATTAGACATTCGAAGATTCTCCATAGTAATGATTTGACTGAATTGGTCCGTTGATACACTAGTCTTGTTGGAGTGAGAATCGTATATCAATTGTTAATTTTTGAAACCAACTGAGCCAAAGTATTGACAATGCTCTTTCTAGTATTTTCTTGCCACGAAATTAGCCTCGGATTGGATTGGATAAATGGCAACAACACTTGCATCTAAATATGGACTCATCTTTTCGAACATGGAACGTACTATCTTTACATATGCCAGATGTACTGCACCTAATAGACACCGCGTCTACCTGCCCCCCACCCTGTGACATTCACAAATGAGTAAAAACGTCTCCCAATGGGTGCACACGTAAGCAAAAAGATGACGTTATCATAGAAACGAGCTACTACCGCCATTTTCGGCACACGTGCGTTCCGTGGCACACATTGAGGATCGGAGCATTACCTACTCAACGTTAAATTCCGATGTTGCATATCCAAATATTAGAAACAATCATAACAAAATACGATAAATCTAAGTTAGATGACAGTTGGGTGAAGTCGTCACTAGAAAATATACTAAAAATGAACCTGCTGTTGAGAGAAAATAGCAAAGAAGTCTAAACTAGACATTGGTAACGCAGCGCTGCGCCGCAAAATTGCGTTGAAGCACTATCAATGATACCCCTGCGTTGATACCGATTCTCGGTATCAGCAGCGCAGTAGCGCATTTTGGCATCAACCTCTGTATCGAGAGATTTAACGCGGTATCAACACAGTTGCTTCAAAAGATGTATAGTGTTTTCCAATAAAAGGTGCTATTTTGAATAGATCTTGCGACTTCTTCCTTTGGGGTTACGTGAAAGAGAAGCTCTACGCCAATAGCCAAGCGCCAATAGCTTCAAAGCTGGAACTCGTGAGGCTGTTGAGGACATAGGGCAGCCACTTTGCGATTTGGTTATGGAAAATTTCATGAAAAGGATATGGTCCTGTAAGCGTGGTCGTGGTGGTCATTACCTAATGTTACGTTTCACTATTAACAACATACCTTCTTCTTTATAATGATATAAGCATCCGAACATTTTTTCAAAAAATGGCATTTTTCTTTTAATATCAATATAACACCTCTTATTGGAAAACCCTATATCTATTGCGCTGGCATTGGCAATGCCAAGCCATTTGGCTTAGCGCTACGTTACGGCGCGGCATGGAAGCCTGCGATCATGGTATCGCAGCAGAGTGGTATCAATGCAGACAAAAGCGCAAAATATATCAAGCATATGTTAGTCGTATGAAACCAAAGTATCATAGCGCAATGGTATCAGCGCAGTGTGTTGATACCACTGCTGGCGCTGGTATCAGTGTATCAGCGCATCAAAATTTGATGCGTTACACACGTCAACTAAACCATGTGAAAAATTGTAAAAGATGCCATGGCACCACAGGAAAAAGGACTCAGAACATCGATCAAAATATGATCAGAATGACTGGTTCGATGAAGAATGTCAAGATGAGTTAAACAAATAAAATAAGTTGGGTAAACAGACCTACGCTCATGTCAGAAGGGTTTTGTATGCAATTTACAACAAGGCAGTCACCAGATCGAATCAAATCAGGATATATGTCAAAGACGATTTTATTGGAGAAAATATGAAATACGAAGATCATACTATTATTAACAAAGTTTAACGAACTTCGACGTCTGAGGTTTTTGTTATTGTTATACTCATAAATATCTCCCTTGATAATTATTTCAGATGTCCATTCGCGAGGGAGGAAACACATTTTTCATGTATTTCCCCCCTGTGCCCCCACTGAAGCAAAAACTGACAGTTTAACAACTGTTTTGAAATGCTCCCATGAAAACGTTCATTTCATACTCATATCGGCTACGTTTGATGAATTTTTTTTCAGGGGCTACTCCCCTGTGCTGTTATCATCGATTCATGGCCAATTTTTTCGAATCCTAGAATGGTAGCAAAGCCCTTTTGCTAGGAGCTCTCTCCCGCCTCCTTGACTTGTTTCACTTATGAGCATTAATTGTAGGTACTCATCTTCAGTCATTCATTAAATTGAATCAAGTGTTCAAGGCATGCACCCTAAACGTTGAAGTTGGGAAAAAATAACTCAAAATTATTCAATCTTCGCATTTAAAATAGCCATTATTTAGTTTTACGATTACTGATACCACTAGCTGAGCCGATTCTCAAAGATATTCATGACACCTATCATTCCTGAAATTTTCATGCAAATCCTAGCAAAACTGTAGTGTCTGAGTCGGTAAAAAGCGCATGTTGTTCCATAGCCATATGTTGCCATAGTAATAAATGCAGCGCAAATTGTTCCATAGTAAGACAGGAAAATTCAAACTGCTATGACTTCGCTAAATATGATTCAATCTTTATGAAACCTTCAGGATAGATCAATCTTATAAATAATCATCTGTGTACTGAATTTCATAGAATTTAAGGGTACCGTTAAGATTTTATTCAAGAATACATAAAATCGATAAATCATACTATTACTAACAAAGTTGAGTGAATTGTGACTTCTCATGTATTTGTTGTTGTTGTACTCACCAAGACCTACATTCCTGATTTTTTTCAGATTTTTCGGATCACAGGTGTCCAATCGCGAGGGGGGGGGACACACATTTTTCGTGTATTTCCCCTCCCTGTGCGCCCCTCGAAGCAAATTTTTCCAAACTAAGACCTGTTTTGAAAAGTTCTCATCAAGACCTTTCATTTGATACCCATATCGGCTACCTTCAATGAAATTTTTTTTTCGGGGGGTCACTCCCCTATATGGGGAGACCCCCCTTAAATACCTTACAAAAATTTTGTTGTAGTTGAACTTTGAAGAGATCACCACTTTACACCTACATACAAAATTTGATGTTTCTAGCTTAAGTAGTTTCCGAGAAAAACTGCTGTGACACACGGACGGACGGATGGACGGACGGACGGATGGACAGACAGACGGACAGACGGACAGACAGGACGCGATTTTAGAAGGGTTTTGTAAAATTATTTTACAAAACCCTAAAAAATGTTCTTGGCAGAGCCTTTGATCGAAAAAGAGATGAAGCTGAAAAAATGGCCTTAAGTAAAGTTTTCAAGAGGAATTAATGCAGTGGAATATTGATTGCTACAAAAAAAGTCCACCAATCTTGCTCCTGACCAGCAAGTGAGCTGATGGTGTACTTTAGAGGGATTGATATGGTTCATTTTGTCAAGTTCTTTTCCCCAAATTTTCATCGGTTCTTTCATCCAAGTTGTACAAAACAAATTTATCATTATGATTAGGTTCGAACTTCCGTTAATTTTCTCGATGGGATTTAGAAACCGAAATCAAATGTTGATATGTGAATCGCTCTTGGGCATTTTTTTTAAATACCTCCATTCCCTACCACTCTCTCCATCACTCTTTCATCGTCACACAACGCTCGTGCAATCTGCACTTCACACGTCATCAATTCCTACGTGTGCCTCCAGGCAATGCTTAAACATCGGTATAAGGGGCACACCAAATGCCGTAAAGTACTCCTTTCCTGCTAGTCTAGTCCTAGCTGTTTTTAAGCATCTCGACGTTAGGGTCTAAAATGCCCTAAGACACTGCATTTTCAATCCTCTGGACTTATCATTAACCTGAATTTATTAGATGTTCCTTAAGTCTTTTCTTAAAAACCAATAATGACTTTACGTTTTTCACTGTTTCTGGAAGATTATTGTATACACGCAGAGCATCATTTGTTGCATCGTTCTTTAGTCGATCAGTTCTAGCGTAAGGTATTACAAAATTTTTGGCATTTCTTGAATTATGTGGATTTATTTCTGATACTTTTATAAAGGGGCTTCGTTCCGATTCACTGGAAATTAGACATTCGAAGATTCTCCATAATAATGATTTGACTGAATTGGTCCGTTGATACACTAGTCTTGTTGGAGTGAGAATCGTATATCAATTGTTAATTTTTGAAACCAACTAAGCCAAAGTATTGACAATGCTCTATCTATTATTTTCTTGCCACGAAATCAGCCTCGGATTGGATTTGATAATTGGCAACAACACTTGCATCTAAATATGGACTAATCTATTCGAACATGGAACGTACTATCTTTACAGATACCAGATGTACTGCACCTAATAGACACCGCGTCTATCTGCCCCCCGCCCTGTGACATTCACAAATGAGTGAAAACGTCTCCCAATGGCTGCATACGTAAGCAAAAAGATTACGTTATCATAGAACGAGCTACTACCGCCATTTTCGGCACACGTTCGTTCCGTGGCACACACTGAGGATCGGAGCATTACCTACTCAACGTTAAATTCCGATGTTGCATATCCAAATATTAGAAACAATCATAACAAAATACGATAAATCCAAGTTAGATGACAGTTGGGTGAAGTCGTTACTAGAAGATATATTAAAAAAAATGATCCTGCTGATGAGAGAAAATAGCAAAGATATCTCAACTAGACATGGGTAACGCAGCGCTGCGCCGCGCAATTGCGTTGAAGCACTATCAATGATACCACTGCGTTGATACCGATTCTCGGTATCAGCAACGCAGTAGTGCATTTTGGCATCAACTTCTATGTCGAGAGATTTAACGCGATATCAACACAGTTGCTTCAAGAGATGTGTAGGGTTTTCCAATAAGAGGTGTTATTTTGAATAGATCTTGTGATTTAACACCTTGCGACTTCTTCCTTTGGGGTAACGTGAAAGAGAAGCGCTACGCCAATAGCCAAGCGTCGATTCAAGACCTCAAAGCTAGAACTCGTGAGGCTGTTGAGGACATAGGGCAGCCACTTTGCGATTCGGTTATGGGAAATTTCACGAAAAGGATATAGTCCTGTAAGCGTGGTCGTGGTGGTCATTACCTGATGTTATGTTTAACTATTAACAACATACCTTCTTCTTTATAATGATATAAACATCCGAACATTTTTTTAAAAAATGGCATTTTTCTTTTAATATCAAAATAACACCTCTTATTGGAAAACCCTATATATATTGCGCTGGCTTTGGCAATGCCAAGCCATTTGGCTTAGCGCTACGTTACGGCACGGCGCCCAGTGTATCAAACATGGAAGCATGCGATCATGGTATCGCAGCAGAATGGTATCAATGCAGACAAAAGCGCAAAATATATCAAGCATATGTTAGGCGTATGAAATCAAAGTATCATAGCGCAATGGTATTAGCGCAGTGCGTTGATACCACTGCTGGCGCTGGTATCAGTGTATCAGCGCATCAAAATTTGATGCGTTACACACGTCTACTAAACCATGTGAAAAATTGTAAAAGATGCCATGGCACCACAGGAAAAAAGGACTCAGAACACCGATCAAAATATGATAAGAATGACTGGTTCGGTGAAGAATGTCAAGATGCGTTAAACAAAAAACAAAAACAAAAAATTATTCACACAAACAGTACGTCTAAAGACCAACACGGGCGAAAAAAGGGCAATCCATCAGTGTCTTCCAATGAGTAAAAGTACTTTGCTTATGGGGCCATAAACTAGAATAAAGAGCAAGTAAACAAACATATGACTCTAAATGGAGCCAGGGTAGCTTCAAAGAAGATACACATCCTCCACGAGCATCTGCAAAGACACACAAGGTGCAATATCAGGCAGCTTCTTAGAGCACCAACAAAAATTATCGAAATTTTATGTATTTCAGGGGCTGAAGAAGATGTTCTAGTAATGCTATCAACAGTGGAAGAAGTATAGTTAGCCATTCAAGGTCAGAAACTGAAAAAATCTCCTGCAAACAATGGAATACCAATAAAACAGATCCAAGCCAGAGAAACATACCTACTAAACCTCCTTCATTGGTTAATATGCAGGATATAGATTCTATATACTGCATTTATTATAGACAGAAGAGTAGCTGCCAGATGAATGGTGAAAAAGCATCTTTGCCCCATACGTGAAAAAGGAGCCCCAATGTTATTCAATGTTGCTCTGCAAAATGTAGTCAGGAAAAAACGAGCAGATATCATGGGCACACAACTCTTCAAGTCCACGCAACCAGAATTCCAGATGTGAAAAATGCATTAATTCGGCTGCAGTCAGAAGCAAAAAAGTTAACCATCTAGTCAATGAAACTAAAACTAAATTCATGATACAAACAAGGAAAGATATGCCTATATAGCAGAACCTGGTCTAAAGAGATTCAGCCTAGAAAGGTTGGATAACTTCCCGTAATAAGGGGTCTTGATAGAAAGGGCACAATAAAGAAAGCCTACTTCTCAGTACTTGCATTCAGAATCATTTACAATAAAAATAAGATTCATAATTAAAAGTCACTGAGAAGACATTTGCTGCTATCTGGATGTGAAATCTGGGGTCTTACAAATGATTCTAAAAAGGCCTCGACGTATTTAAACGCAAAGTACTCAGAAAAAAATGGGGCCAAGTAAGGCATGGAGTAGTTTAAAAGCTTCGTTACAAGAACCAGTGTACAATCTCTATGATGACTCAACTGTACCTGCATGCGTAAAGATACGTAAACTGCAATGGGTGGCACATGCGAGGAGATTGGAAGAGCACAAGCTCCCCAGACGAACGTTGAAAGGTAGCGTGCAAGAAAAATGTCAAAGTGGGAGACCGAGGAAACAATGGGAAGATTCAATCGATGCCAACCGCAGGTCTATGCTTAGGATTTCCAATTTGTGAACGGGGTCACAGAGCCGTGACAATTGGAGGCGACTATTAGTGGGGGCAAAACGCCGTATCGGAGCTATGTCATTGATGTTGATGATTGTCAAATTTTCGGAAAAAACTACAATCTCATCATTAAGTGCGTCGGATGTTATTCCATGTTATTCTTTTCTTAGATCGCTTCCCAAAACGTTCCGCAGGGGTACATTTTCATTATCTCTTGATTACTTTCCAAGTCAATAGTCTCCGACCTTTATTAAATCACATTTCTTACTTTGCACTGATGATATTGAATGCTTGAGAGTGATTAAACGTTGAACTGGATATAATTAGTATATGTACGAATATATTAATATACATATATATATATATATATATATATATATATATATATATATATATATATATATATTATATACCAAATATGGCAAACGCTAGTCTTCATGAAGCCAAGGACTACAGACCTATCCATTTAACGTCAATCATACTAAAATCCCCAGAGCACCTACTAGATGGCTGTATAAAGAGAACCATGATGGTAACAGATCTGTATCCCAAACAGCACATGTTAGGGCGTACAACTGAGACAACGCTCTATGAAATAGTGAGCAGGATAGAGAGAGAGAGAGAGATCTTTTCATCACAAAGTGCAAGTTAGCAGCCTTTATTAACAATGAGGGAGCCTTCAAAAATATGGAATTGGAGTGCATAGTAGCAGCAAAAAAGTACAAAATTGATTTATCTTAGACCAAATTGATGATGCAGCTGTTAACAAAAAGAAAGGTTATACTTGAAGAATTTGGTTTAGTCTGAATGGAATAACCAAACATGGGGCCGCCACCAGGCGGCATATCATCATCAGTAGCATTGGTATTCACTATCAACCAGATTGTTGAAGAATGCCAAGAATATCGGTATACGTTTGAAAGTTTTCAAAGTCAGTATCTGGCTTATCGCAAACCACGTTCACTCTATCACATAAACAGGCAGTAATAAACAGACTGGATGTACACGCCGACTATTTGGCACTTATCTTATCCACAAAGCACATAAAATGGAAAGTAAAAGAATAACAGCCAACATAATAAAATACTTTGAGGTAATCCTGTATAGTATATAATACTGCGAATCCCCTGACATGGGAAAGTAAAAAAACGAGTAATTGCAGATACTCAGTGAAAATACTGTTGAGATAACCATGGAATTTAAAAACATATCTTGCATACAGAATTCATATTAAAGTATTAGACCAATAACTATCTGTAAAGCAATATTGTGGTAGCTGGCACATCAAACAGAGCCTTGTTAAGAAGGCTAGATAAGATCAAGCGAATGCCACGCTATGTATCAATGTACACTAGAACTGGACCAACAGTTGCAATTGAGATAATGGCCATCGTTATATTCCTCAAAAGACATATACTAATGGCAGCATCACTAGGAAAAGTCAGATCAAAATTCACAAAAGGGGCTAAGTAACCATTCGCAAAACTGTATCCTCTAGATTTTAAAATCTATGAGGAAAGTGTTTCCATCAAACAGGAGGGAAATAAATAGGATTTAAACTAAAAATGGATGCAAACTTCTCTTGTAGGATTTCACTAATAGAGAGGAAGAAATATTTTTCACCAATGCCTCTAAATGGGATAAGGGACCTGAAGACGGAATATCCTTCCACGGCTATGCTAGTGCAAATTTGTAGGCTATTCGTTAAAGCTATAGTTAACCAAAAGGAATTAAAGCAAATATGGGCATTAGGACATAGAGATATGGAGACATACAAATGAGTGGATGAGCTACCAAGAGTTGGGTCAGCCAATCAAAATACAGTCACCAGCAGCGAAATTAGATTCAATTTTTTTCGCTTTTCTTTGTTCATCAGGTATTGTTTTTGATTCCAGAATGCGTTTTGGAAAAAATTGAGATGTCCTACAGTAAAACACTAACAATTGAGTAATTACAGTAAACATTCTGATGAAGCTAGAAGCGGCTTTAAATGGCTTGAATGTGCAAGATAAGTAAAGTTCCTTGGGCATATCCTACTAGAAAGAGTGTCCATCAATTTTTAGGCAATGATGAGAAGAGCGTAAGAGCCCTTGTATTATTGATAAAGGGCCAGAAACTTCTGTACTAACATGCCAAACGAATAAGCATTCAAATTTATGATACCCGATATTATTGGACAAGGTACAGGAAAACTTAGAAACTGTTGTTCTATGTTGTCCATACCTGATTAATAAGGGTTTGTAACGACTAATGGGAGAATCACGAAACAGATTTGGAATACCTTGGGACTATGGAACTAGGGGCTGTTATTGACTTCTGCAGGGCGAATAGACGGGCCATCAGTTCGAGGTAACTGCATGCGAGTATCTTTGAGTTAACACTGGCTTATGCTGTATCCAACAGTCGATCTCAAAGCTAACAATAGAAAAACTTGGAGTAGTTGAAACTGCCAATGAAATATCTTGTTTTGATATTGGAGTATCCTTTTAGACGATCTAACCTAAGTGTTGAAGTGCGTTTAAATTTTCTTTTCTGAATATTATACGCTACATGCATCATTTTTTCTTATGTCCAAAAATTGCGTATGCGCTACTTTCAACACTATACTTGATTTTGGAGTTCATAGTTCTGGCTAAGTTTCAACGCTTCACAGATTTTTGAGTCTGTTGCACAAAGGGGTCCTTTTTACTGGTACTTCTACTCCTCTTGGTTTGCTTTTATCTTGAGTTTGATCCGTATAGAAATACTGTTTTGTAATCTAATGTCTACGCTACCTAAACCGCTCTTCCTTGAAGTATGCTGTCCAAAAAAAACATATGAGGATTTCTTTTTCATTCTCTATTCCGACTATGGTACTTGTTCACATTGCCTTTAATTTATAATTGCCAATTTCTAGCACTTCTTGTGAACAGTGTCTACCCATTTGTTTCTAATTATATTTCCTGATATGGGAATATCAATTCCCAATAAGCCAAGTTCTTCATCGACTGTACCATTTTTCTCAATACATCGCATATGATTTCATACAAAACACTTTTAAAATGCTCAATTTAATTTCAATACATAAATAGAATAAATAACTTCGCCCTCGCTTGCGTAAACAATTCTGCGAAATTTTAAATTGCTTTCAAAATACTTCCTAACATTCGAGTTTTTCCAACTGCTGAATTACTTGAATATCCTATTACATAGGTCAATAGAGAGATTTCAATTCACATTTAAACAAGCGGGAGATCGATGTCCCGAATTTTTCTCAAAATAGAATATTTCTAGGAATTTTATGCTCAGAGGCAAATACGATTTCATACACAATGGAAATATAATTTGTATCTATGTGACTAAAATTTTAATTTTTCTTTGCTTACGAGTATAAAAGGAAATGTAAGTAAAGTATACAAATACAATATTGTACTTACCAAAACTGCAAACAATATGCATATTGCAGACATTCCAACGATTGATGCCCAATATGGTATACCGATAACTGTCGCCAATGCAACACTTGGAGTATAAACTGTGACTCCTAACGACAATATTTGTCTCATTATATATGTGGCAGATGCTAAGCATCTCACTAAACGACTTTTAAACCTGAAAGTAGAAAAATAATTAAATCAAAATCGTATTCTTAGGCACACATGTTCAGAAAAGTTTTCAGTTGCACATAATGAGTCTCATGCATGTGATTAGAAAGCTATCAAAATAACTACAAATTTATGAGATCCTAAGTTTAGACGCACTTCTTAAAAAAGAATCGTATTCAGCTTTTCTTTTACAAATTGCAGCATTTGCACCAGAAACCCTAAAAATTCCTGATGAAATGCACCTTCTTGTGATATCGAAATCACCCTGGAAATTCTCATTTTTCATAGCCCCTACAATGGACTTTCCGTATTCTCTCCTTCTTTTCTATTCGAAGGAAAATTTCAAATATCGGCCAGAGAATTTTCTCCTTTTCCTTATTGGATTGCCAGTGGAATGAATTTCGATGCCATCAAATAAGTACTGCGCTTGGGCTTTCACAAAGGATGTAATTTAATTTTATGATGAAGACAAGGAACCAAGAAAGTAGAAGTCTGAGTTGATGAACGAGAAGTCTTTAAGTTACTAAATGACTTGCTGGACATATTTTCAGAAGGTGTCATTGTCAATGCATGCATCAAGATAGTCCAAGTTACAGAAAGTTGGAAAACGATGGACGTTAAGTAGAGTTTTGATGTCGAAGCTTTTCACTGAAATTTCAAAGAATCGTAAAGATCTAATGTTCAACGAGCCATAAAAGATGTTCACGTTATTTTGCTTTGCAAAAAATTTTTGTGAAGTGTTATGGTTCTTTGGCTCCTAATTTTCAAATAATGGAGATGTGGGGTCCATTGCTATTGAATTGATTATGGACATTCTGCAAAAATTGTCTTGTTAAAAATATAAATGATTTGGAAATAGATAGAATTTTTTTCAAATAATTCTTCGAAAACGGGGAGCGTCTTTCTCTTTCAAATAATTCTTCGAAAACGGGGAGCGTGTTTCTCTTTCAGAAAACAATACTTGGAGGCTAATGAAATCCCAGAAACCAGACTAGAAAAATCAACTCCTTTCTCGAATCGAACACTGTTATACTCCTACAGAAATCTCAATAATTTCTACATATTTGTAACAGTTTGGTAAAAGGGAATCACAGAACATTACATTTGCGTAGTAAATAGTCAAACTCTTAATCCAGTGCATTTAGTTCTTTTCAAACTCGAACGCGGACTTTAAAAGTTACTAAGAGGAACTGTTTCCAGTGTCGTTTGACACGCTCCGATTTGAAAATAATCGACAACCGAAATATCCAGAAGAAAAAACACAGGGAAAAATTGTATTTTACTGAATAAAACCCTAGGCTCTGTTAAAGTGGTACATTCTGAAACAAACGTTGACTTTGTTAAAGTCGGCCGGTTACAGATTTATAAGTTAACCTTGAAAACTAGTTTTTTTTCTCAAAATGCGAGGATGAGTGTGTCATATCTATATTTGTGATTTAGGAAACAGCTTGGCCTGCAAAATAAATCAAGTCCTTCTAGAAATACGTAACACCCTCTTGGTCCAATTTCTGAGAACTGCTACCCTGGACAAATACACTATGCCTGATTCTTATTCTGAAAATAGATAACAGAATGCAACTAGAAACCTTTTGGACAGAAGAGGAATAGACGGGCAGAATGAAAATACACAAGTTAAGGAACCAATATCCAGACCAATATTCTGAAAAAATCAAATTCGTCTGCGATGCAAAATCAAAATATTTTACATGAATGGCTTCCCATGGAATCGGAGTCCAGTCATTGTTCAACTGAAAATATGAAAGCAACCTCCCCATCCAATTTTGCACAACTAAAGAACTACCTCATCGTATAACGCGAAATTTTAAAGATTACGTTCCACCTCTTTATAGAATTTTTTTCGAATCTCAAGGAAAACTAAGTTTAACCAGTAGTAGAATAGAAAGAAATGGCATCGCACGTTCCAGAGATAGCAGGAAACTTGTTGATCTTAAAGAAATATGCAGCTCAGTTATCGTAACTTATATTCAAATGACTACTAATGGGCTTTTTTTACACGTGGCATTAAAAATAGGGGTTTGAAACCAGTTTTCTGCCAATGGTCTCATTTTTACACGCTCCTATAGTTCTCCCAGCCTATTCCTGTATACGATACACATTGTGCGCATGTGTGTGTGTGTGTAATAATTTTCGTAACATCTCTAGCCGTCTTCAGGCATGCGCAGAACAGAAATGCTTTAATGAAGATATGTCTTTGCTAGGAATACATATGCTTCATTTCATTTAAGACAATCAGTGGGAATTGATATATGGCAAATATTCAAAGAGCGGCGGCATTATTGTTACTAAGCCGAAAGAAAAACAATTATTTCCATGCATGCTGGCAAATAAGGTGCGCTTGTGCAAGTATCAGTTTTAGGAAAAAAATCCAAATTTTTGCAACAACCGACATGCTAGAAATGTCCAGTGTACGCACTTCCATTTAACCATGTGTTTATTTTGATAGTCACGCGACTATCTCGTTGTAGTCTCTTTCATTCCTTATACTGCCATGTATGTTCATCCGGGCATCATATATTGAATTTATGGACTCACTTGTTCTACATATCTACCTGATTCTGAGCCAACTTAAGCAATGAAGGAAAAAAAGACATAATAGATTCGTAGCAAAATTTCCACTTTTGCGCACATACATATCTACTGCGCTCAGCGCCATCGTTGGTAGAGACCCAACTGATGTCATCTAATGTTCAATATGAAATGATTATATACTCTACCCAAAAATTTTCGCAACACTGAGGTATACAACATGCGTTTGTGTGGGGTCATTATGCCAGTTCACCCTTGAAAAATTTTGGAGTGTTTTCACCATCAAGTCACATCAATGCCTCCCACTGTTCTTGCCCATATAATCTGTTTCACGCTAATTTTTCAGGCTGCATGCAAAAAAGCCCAATTACAGCAGCCCCAGACAACCCTCTCTAGCTGCCATTATTAAATTGTAGAAATATGACGATGTTATACTGATAGAGCGCACAGATAATTCTGCAGTTAAAACGAGTGATCAGTCTCAAACATCAATAGATTCAGGGACTGGTAAATTTTCAAATGATTTGGACAAAAAAGCGACATCCTCATCAATAACTGAACCATTGGTCTCTAACTGTAACTACCTACAGTTAAGGTCACAATTAATTTAGGTAATAACCACGAGAAAATGTTTCCTATTATCATGTTAATTTATGAGTGCGTCTATCCATGCCTCTCATATATGCAGATAGTTCTAGGCACAACTTGAATCTACGGAAAAACGATAAACCTTGAAGTTATCATATTATTTACAATAGATTTTGATGCTCTCCTGGTTGTCTTTTTTCGCAAACATGGAGAGCTAGGCATTATTCAAGTTCAAGCCATAAAATTCTCAAAACATGCGCCCTGTACGTTATTTCTAACTATATTTGCTTCCCACAAGAAGCAAATTAACATAATCTAAAGTTTTTTTGTCCCTAATTGGATCCCTATTTACCATAACCTCAAATAATTTTTAAAATAACTGTGTATTGTGGTTTCCGTTGTAAATTAAACTGACTTTATAATGACGCAAAATGCTCTCACTTCTACTTAGAATATGATCAAACGAGTCTCTTAAAAATGAAAAAACTTCAGACAAAAATTAATATGTTCAGAGATAAACGATCATGTAGCTACAAAGAAATTTCATAAGTAATTTCAAGCTGTTCGAGCCATCCGAAAACGAGATCGATATCCCCATGAAGCAATAAAAAGCTCACTGTAGAGCAAAAAAATATCGTATATATATACATTAAATTGATGGAAAAAGGGTGAAATCATCAATTTAAAGTTTAGCAAAAACAAATTTTAACTGACCATTCTCAAGAAGGTTACATCAATTGAATAGTATAGTGTCTCATGAAACAATTTTAAGAACATTAATAGACCACATTTAAGTCTCTGAAGTATTCTACAAAGTGTAGCGATCACAATGCTGGCCGCTTAAGCTGAAGGTACTTTGTTCAGAGCCCGGTGGTCACAACGAGATTTGTCTCGAGTAATTCTTCGGATGGATTATAAGCTCGTTCAGTTATGCTGCATACTGGTTTCAAATCAGAATGTATCGCAACTGGGTCGACCATATCACCTTCTCGAGTGCCAATACATTTGTGCAAGATGATGAAATACTCTAACTATCTCTAAGCGAAGGCGCGGAAGGGGCTGTAGTGCTAAAAGGAAAAAAAGTCTCGTAAGGCATATTATTTAGTGATTTGTTTTGAATGAAGGTTCAGGTTCTGGTCTACTACTACCTCTCTTTCTGATTCAGGGCACCTGCAACGTTGTCCGTAACAAAATTGTTTCGCGCTTCTGCGCATTGATTTTCATTCGCCAATTGTCGGTGTAGAGCTGCACATCATCAAACATTTTTTGAAGATTGCTCTGAACTATTGTAGCTTTTCGGTCTGCCGTATAGATGATCAGATCATCAGCAAACGCTACCAATGGTCGCGTTGGCGAGACGTTAAAATCAAAGCTATTCAATAACTTGCGAATGAATATTGAGAAAAGCCGAGGCGCAGTAACTGTCCCCTGCTATAGGCCATTCAAGACCTTGGATTCACACATTTTTATCAGATTTCCATTAGTTACAGCAAAGGATTTCCCGTATAAGATATTACACATTATGGCGAAAAGGTGTCTGGGGACCCTGTCCAGAAGAAGTTTGAAAACTAGTCCATCTAACCACACCGTATCGAAGGCTTTCTCGATATCAATGAGACATGCTCAAACACATTCTTTGTTGTTTAGTTTCCAACAGATGTCTGAGGTTACTTTCGTTATTGCACGTGGGGTCGAATGCCTGGCACGAAAACTAAATTGGCAATTCGGCATCAACTCATATTTCTCGTTGTGGGCGTTTAATGCTCTATTGAGTATCACTTCAAACACCTTGCTGATGTTAGGCAGCAAGCTGGTTGGGCGATAGCTTTTGGGGCATGAAGAGGTAATACCTTAGCCTTTTTCCACTCAATTGGGAAACATAAATTGTTCAACATTCTGTTAAACAATATGCAATAATTCCTAATAGCAACCTCAGGCAAATGTACTATATTTGGAATACCGTCAGTACCACATGATTCCTTGTTGTTTATTCTACAAAATTTGAGACACAAGTCTTCATAGCTGACAAAATAATCAGTAAGATTTAAGCTCAGTATGAGGACAGATGTTAATGTTTCATTGAAATGAAGAATTGATAGGCCGTTCAGACCTCTGAAAATATTTCATTCCCTCTCTCTGGATTTGGTAGAAGAACCAATTCAAAATGTGTTCCAATCAGGGTAAGTTTCTGCAATCCATCACATATAATCGTTTTTCCGTTTCTATCCGGAGTCGTACTATCAATTTCGATACCAGCTCTATCGAGAAGATGTATCTCATCACTAGTGACTCCAAGATTCGATACTTTCACTCGAGACTTCTTTCGGAATAAGTTATTCACTTTCGTGAAAACGCCATCTGGGTCCTGTGGGCTAATATCCTTCGGTTTTTCTGACCATTGATTCCCGCCCCTATTCCTGAAATATGAACGGACTAAGTTCCAGACATTCTTCAGGTGCAATTTCAACAAAGTCAACGAGGGAGGGTTGTAGTCCGAAAATCGTCGATAAATATTGTTAACGCGTGTGAGAAGAAGACTTTTCAATCATTTCATCCTTGCAATGGTTGGTGTTTCATATCCTACCATATTTTTTCGATGTTTAATCTTGGGAACTACTTTCTCAATCGTTTCCAACGTCAGCTTCTCTAACTTTGACAAATAGAGATCTATTTCATCGTCAGTTAGATTTCGGTTATTAGGAACCATTAAGCAAGAGTTGCCATCATCAGAAGGGGGGCATTGCTTCTGGTACTCTCGATCAAACTTCTTTTGAAACTTTCCCCAGTCTGTTTTTTTGAAATTCAACCGATGGTTTTCATGTTGAACTGGAATCAGGAAGACATCATCCCTTTGATGATTGATTTCCATTACGATTGCATTATGGTCGCGATCGTAAGGAAGCACATGCAGTTTCCGTTGAGGACTATTAAAGCTGAATTCAAGTCTTGCGTCAGCAATGCAGAGGTCAAAATATGAATTCGTCCTAGGGTATGTTGGGAACTCCTACCCATATAGGTTGCACCTGTATTCAATTTGGTTCTCTGTTATCGACGATTTCAGGAATACACCTCTTGGATTATTGGTGGCGTTTAGCCATGATGTATGCTTGGCATTCAGGTCACCGGCAAAAATATAATAATTATGTAGCCTGTTCAATTCGAGTATTTCAAACAAGGAATTGAGTTCCTCCATGAACTTGAGTACATTTTGACCAGTTGCACAGGCAGAGATAACGAAGAGGTTATCCCCACCTGGCAGTGAAATTTTGATGACAGACACTTTAAGAAATTCATAGTTTTTGAATTCACTAGGGTCTTCGAACCAATATACCAGTGCCACCTCCTCCATCACCTATTACCCTTTCGTTTCTTACGAATGCAAAATAGTTGAATTCCATGGAATGCCATGAATTGAGGTGGGTTTTAGTGAGAAGTATGATGTCAGGCTGTTGCTTAACAATAAATTCAGGAGATAGTCACGCCGATACAAAGCAACGATAGAGTTGACGTTTTTCGATATGAAGTGAAGCCTATCCATGGGAATATGACTAGATGACAAGTTATTATTAGGCATTTGAAAGACCTAAACGCTGAAAAGCAAAATTAATTTTTGAATCTTGTGTGTCGATTCCCTCCGATAAAAAATTGAGTTGCTGGTAAATTTGGAGAAGCAGCAGATGATTGCCACTTACATACATTATTTACATTATTTCCAGGATTTTCTGCTGGTCCTCTAGCGGCGAGTGCATATGATACTCCGGGCTTGACGAAGTTGGAAGGTATGATATTACCTTGTATTTGTGTTTGCTTTGGAGCAAATTTAACTTTTGCATCTTGATATCGGGAGCATCCTCGATATGATGCCGGGTGACCAAAAATACCACAGTTAACGCAGTATAATTTTTCTTTAACCTCCATCTGAGCCATTTGCACTCACCGGGAGCATGAACGTCTTTGCATTTGACGCACCGATAGCGCATGGCACAGTTGGCAGCCGTATGTCCAAATCTTTGCCACCGGTAACACTGGTTGATTTCTCTTTTCTTTAGGCGTTACCACCTCACCACTCTGAAAAACCTTATTTGTTGAAGGGCACTTGGACTGCTCTTATTCGCAATTTCTACCAGGTGAAGTGGTAAATTCTTCCTTTCTACGGTCGACCTTCTTGTCGCAAAGGCTTTGACTGAAATAAAATCAATATCTGGGGCAGTTTCTTTAAGCACCAGAAGAAGATAGACCGTATCCTCTCCGCAGTCCAAATCTGATTCTTCTCACTTTTTGGGGTATAGGTGAAGTGTGGAACCTCCCCAGAATTTAGCGCATCTCCGGCTGATTTGAGATCAACCAGTGATTTCTTCCTTATAATTAATTTTTCGGCATTCACTCTTTTGATCTCGAAATGAGCTAATTTTTTCGGCTGCCAATAGCCGAACCATATCTTTCCCGCTTTGTCCGAACACGTTCATTGGCGGAACTTTTTCTGTCTTGTTGGAAGCTTTTTCAGAGGAACCAACAGAACTGCGGGCTGGTTTTTTCTCCTTATTTTTGTTCTTTAAATACTGAATAAAATTTAAGCCATTATCTAAATCAGAATTACCTTCGATGTTTTCTTCAATTTCTATTTCTTTGGTTAATCCCTCCAGCGCTGCAAAATAGTTTTGGCTCTCGTTGGTACCACCAGCACATAGAACTTCATCTAGAATTGCTTGCTTTGCACTTTTCTTTGGGTTTGTTACCTGTTGCCATTGATTTTGCGGTTGCGTCTTTTGAGGCTTCCTCCCTTTCTTGAATAGATCCTTGAAGGACTGTGTCTTTAGCCTTAGTTCATCATTTTGCAGCTTGCACCCTCCATCTGCGGAGTTTTCTCTTGGTTTATCGTCAGTTTCGTATTTGTCGTTTCCCCAGGTTGCACCAATCGTGGGAAGCCGTCAGGCTCCTCCATACCAGCAGCGAAGTTTTCTTTGGTAATTTGTTTTTCTTTACCAATCAAAGTAAAAAATATTCGATAGAAATTTACTTCGACAATACATATAATTTTTTTTCCGATAAAAATTAACTTCGGACTAACGTTTAAAAAAAAATTAATTTAATTTTTGAAAACTTTAGACAAGGGTGATTTAAAAGACGTACATACGCAAAGACTACTACGATCCATCCTTATTCAGTTGCCTTATTACGCGCAAAATAGGTTGATTTTAGGTATATCACAGAAATATCTAGGTATATCACAAGAAAGCTTGTGCGACTTTTAAAGGGCTTTGGAAAATGTTTTTTGCAAGGTCCTACTTGAATAGTTTTGAGTTCTATCTGTCTGTCTGTCCATGCGTTACGGCAAGTTTCCTTAGCAACTATAACACCTAGAAAGTCAAAACTTTGTGAGAAGGTCAGAAGTGATAGTTTCTCAATAGTTTGGATTTTGTAATGAAGAAGCCATTAAACATTTTGATTTAGCAAACGTAAACATTATGTTGCATCAAATGAAATGCCTTGATTAGAACTTCTAGAATATGAAACCAAAAAAGTCATTTTGTGCATCGGTGTCTAGGGCAAGACCAAATGTACGAAATATGTGTGTCCTCCCCTTCACCTTTGAGCCAAAAAAATCTGAACAAAGTCACGCAGGTAGCTCTTGATGAGTATACGAGCAAGAAATACATACCTCAGAAATCAAAATTCACTCAACTTTGTTTGGAATAGTATGATTTGTAAATTTTAAATTTTCGACCATAAAATCAAAACGGTACCCTTAAACTTCTTAAAATTTTACAGTTCTGTAGATTAATATAAATTTCATATGCTTACCAAATTTCAGAAAAATCAAATCATGATCAAGGAAGTTATAGCCATTTCAATTGTATCGAATTATAACAACAATAACACGTGTTGATGGTTGATGCATATTTCAAATGGACATAGGCGCTCCTATTTTCTTCACATTTTCATGAAAGTTTGGGGAATGCTGTTTTATTTGAATACGTTCAATTGACTGAGCGAGCAACCAGAAAAATTATTTAAGCTGAAACAAAATGATGGCTGCCATGTGCTTATGAAATAAAACCTCTTTCTTTTGGATGAATTTCTTATACAAGTAACGAATAACTCAAATCATCCATTCATGCTATCAGAAAATTTGTTTCGAGACCTTGGATGTTACAAAGCCCTTGTGGTAGGAGCACGCTCCCGCCTGCTCAACTTCTTTTGAGTGATCTTGAGAGGTGTTCAAGTATACTATTTGGTAAGTTATTATAGAAGCCGGAGTCAGAATCTAAATATACTAGACAATTTGGGGAATACTGAGAAAAACTTGATGACTGACTGGCGGTAAATTTCGTGCAGATGTTATCCTGCTTTCATAAATCATTCAAAGATGTAATTATACATCATTTCTTTATCTTATTAAATTTTCGCAACCATTCAATGTGTCCTTTTTCTCGGTTCGAGACGCTCCATGTTCCATTGTATTTCGCGTTGTCTGACCATTTAATGTGTCAAATTAAATAACACTTCCTTGAACACCATAATCCATCACTTGAAGCGAATCATGCAGATTAATTGAATAAAACCATCAGCAAATTTTTCGGCAAATCATTACCATGTGCACAACATGCTTCCTTCATATCCACACGCTCAATGCACGAGTCCTGTTTAGCATTCGACCAAAACAGCCAAAACTTCGTCGAGTGCTTCATCTTGTGGTCGAGATGAAAAGCTCAGCAAGGGACACAACATACAAGCAAGGAAGGGAAAAAATACGCCAATTTATTTTCCACAAGTCGATTAGTTTTCTATTTTTGCGGGTTTTCCTCTTTCACTTCTTGAAAAATGTGTTTCCTCCGCAATGCCGATGAGCTCGAACGACGACATGAAAACTAAATACATATTCGTGTGGGACGGATGAAAGATGCTTTCCAATTAAGAATTCAGGCTCCAACCGACGTTGAATTTATTGGAATAGGCACGATACGGTATCGAACTCAAGTAGCAAATATACAGATAGAGGATTGCAAGAGTGGACAGCAAGTTGTTGCTCAAGTGATAAATTTTCCGCTGCTGCATAAGCCCGTGGATAAGGTGGGATCAACGCTAATTCTACCAAAAATGAGCAAAGACCCTCAGTATGATGGAATAATTCTAGGAGGACCGAAAATTGCAACAAGTCAAAATTCCTGTATAGTACGTCCAATTTTATAGATACTTTAGTCGGAAAAATCACCAACGTCGTGCCAGACGAACGGTAAGAAATTAAATTTAAAGAAAGATTGTGTTCATCCGAATTGCCTTCAATTTTCTACCAAGGCCAAAGTTGAAATTCCATTATCTTTTTCCTGACCCACCTCACACTGGACGAAGGCTCAGGGAGACGACCTCGGCTGGCAGAATGGAATAAGATACCTATTGTCCTTCTGGCTCGTGAGCAAGACCAAGACGGCAGCTAGACGTGAGGTAATTGTTCGTTTATCGTATTGGCAATTAATTTAATCTGAACGGACATTCTTGGGGCTTATCTCGCAATGGTAATAAATTTTGCTGCCATGTAAATTTGTCTTTGTGTCGCTTTTATTCGAATTGTTGGAAGTTTTTTTGTTATTTTTTCGGAATTAATACTTAATATCTGGGATTACATCAGATTAAGAGCTGAAGAAGGTCACTGCTATCAAAATAGCTAGGCGTTGAAAATATAAATGAAAGAGCTTAAATTTGCACAACTTCGCAGAACTCAATCTGTTTCTGCATTGTGAGAGAAGGTTGAATTCTAATTCGATATTTTGCTACCTGTGTACCTTTGGAAAAAAGTAGATGGCATATAATCAATAGACCGATGCAACACCTCGTCAGCAGGATTTTAAAATAAATCCAATTGATACAATAAAACACAAAGTGAATACTACTTGCACATGTATTTCCGATCAGCACTCCAAAAAGAAAGTTTTCATTAGCAGAACAAGTTTGTTTCTTTAATTTTTGGTGCTGATTCTTCTACCATCCCCTTATTCAAATGAACATCAAGAGTACTCTCCTGTTTTTTAGGGGTACATATAGCCCATAACATGTTGCTGCTGGTACTGTATTCAACAACTACCCTAGAGCTTGTCTGTTGTCCAAGTAAACACGAAATGTAACAAACGAAATGGCAGCCAACTAAAGACTAAATTGCAATGATAATGTGAATGTGTGTATCGACATGAAACCTGGAGCACGTTTTCTCTTTCATTAACCTGGAGGGAGTGTTCCATCCTGTTGCAAACAAATTTACAAGTTTGTTGATTGTATTTTATTAAAGTGCACAGTAGTGGTCGGAATCCTTTTGTATTTTGGTCTGAACTTTGCTGAAGCGGCTGAAATAATGGATGGAAAAATATTCCAGTTTTGGCGAGTGTAGGCACTTTCAGAAACTAAATTGTATCAATGTTAATGCTTTAAATGATATTTGGTCTATCTCCCTAACATACTCTCTATTAATTATACCCCTAAACTGACATTTTTTGCTTTGAGGGGTGTGCAGGGAGGGGAAATACACGAACAATTTTGTGTCCCCTCCCCCTCTCGCGATTGGACACCTGTGAACTGAAAAATCTTAAAAAAAAAAAATGATAGAGGTAGGTATTTATTAGCACAATAACAACAAATGATCACAATAACAACAAATTGAGTCAAACTGACGTGCGTTTGAAAGATGACATTCCAGTCTACAATTTTCATATGGACAGTATTGTATGTCGTCATTTGTGTCAAAAGTTGTATTCATTTAAAAATAAGTGAAATTTCTGAAAAAATTTGCTATATTTTACAATATAACTACGATTAAGGGGAGACTGCATCGCAGGCTCGTGAAAAAATTTGTGGTGTCTACGGTCAAGATACTTTATCAACAGCTACAGCCAAGAGATGGTTCGCTCGCTTTTGTTCTGGAAATTTTGATGTCAAAGTTGCACCTCCCTCAGGGCGACCAATCACTGTAAAAGTCGATGAAATCTTACAAAAAATTGAAGAAGACCAACACATAAGCAGCCATTACATTACTAAGGAACTGAATATCCATCACCAAATAGTGTTGAATCATTTGCGTAAGGCTGCTGGATACACAAAGAAGCTCGACGTTTGGGTGCCGCATGAATTAACACAAAAGAATTTGATCGACCGAATTTCCATTTGCGAAATGCTTATAAAACGCAACGAAATCGAGTGAAACAAATCATTACAGGCGATGAAAAATGGGTAAGATACGCGAATGTCGTTCGAAAAAGATCATGGTCAAAAACAGGTGAATTATCACAAACGACTTCAACGCCAGGATTGACACCAAATAAGGTTATGCTGTGTGTATGGTGGGGCTGGAAGGGAATTGTTTATCATTAGGTGCTAGAACCTAGTTTAATACTCAATTCGGCTCTGTACTGTCAGAAATTAACCAAATTGCAACAAGATCCCAAAAACAGTCAGAATTGATCAATAGAAAGGGCGTTGTCTTCTATCATGACAATGCCAGACCACACACATCTTTGATGACCCGGCAAAAATTGACAGAGCTTGGCTGGGAAGTTTTGATGCATCCACCGTATAGTCCAGACCTTGCATCATCAGACTACCATTTGTTTCGGTCTCTGTAAAACTTCCTTAATGAAAAGAAATTCACTTTAAAAAGGGACTGTGAAAATCACTTGGCCAAGTTTTTCGCAGATAAATCAATCTGAAAATGACAAAAAGACTCAATACTTTTTAAGACTTACCAATTTTATTGGGATTCATGATTTGAGTAATTTTTGTTAATTTGCAACAAAATGATGACCGTTGAAAATAGAGAAACAATGAATTTTCTTTTAAGCATGCACATCTCCTTGACATGTTTCTTGACTTCATTCGGTTGGGTACAAAACCCATGAGCGTAGGTCTGTCCCCCCAACTTGTTTGATATGTATATTTGAAGTTATAAAGGCTTGAATTGAAAACTTAGCCTCTAGAGTGTAGACAAGCAGCTGGGTCTGATAATGAACTATGATCTGTGAACGCTGATATACTTGTAATTTATATTCGTCAAGAAAATGTTTTAACCAAAATTTCAATATTTACTTTAAAATATTCATAAAATGTGTTAAAAGTTTCAACATATTGTCTGCATCTTTTAATTACAAAAAAATCATAAAAGGAAAACATAGCCCCATAAATATTTCCCCATTAATCTATCAAATAAACTTTAACTCAATTTTCTTCTCTACTATTTAAATTTGTTTATTTTTTCATATTGTTTCATTGGAATAAATTTAAATGCAATATTTTACAGTAAAAATACAATATACAAGAAAAATGATCTGGCTTGGTTAGTACAAGCTGAAAGTTTGGCTGTAGAAGATGGCCACTTTGTCGCCATCCACTAATGTGTGTGTTATGTTTACATTGATATAAATATGCATGGCTCTCGCCTCGAGTAAAATGGTGCACTCATATGCTTTACCCTGTAAACTACAATATGTACTAGTTAATGCACCCATGAATTCGCTAGCAAATTCATCAAAACTTAAATTGAGCTTTGGGAAAAAAATTTTCTATCTACAATACTACTCATCAGCGAGAATACATATACGGCTCATTTTTATGAAATTTTCCGCACGCTCTAACCCGCATTCTTTTTATTTGGATGACGGGACATATGTGTCATTTAGTTTGATGTTAATGTTTTTGAAATTGCTGATTTTCAATTACTTCGGCCGATGCATGTGGCTATCGTAGTAATATTCACTCAACTCATGTGCAGACGCACATGCGCATGTTCAAAATAGTTTCAAGTCCTAAATGATAACGACGCATATATGCAGCGCACAAATTTTGTAAAAGCAAACCTGAATCGATATGTTGATCATTGCAGAAGTCATCAACATGGAAGTCCTTTTTGTTGTATTTCTAAATTAATTGCAAACTCGATAGAATCTTTTAATAAGCTTTTGTAACACTTAAAAGTTAAACATCGAGGGTTTTAAAGGACCATTATTGGCTCAACTACTTCTCATGTGTTTCAAACGGAAAGTTTTTTTCCCCCATTCAACGCAATCGGGGAGCCAACCTACAAAAGAATTGATCACAGAAATGATTTATACATGCGCGATAAACTTGTGACTAGATATCCAAAGAAATTGACTAAAATATGCCTTGCTGCTCACCTTTATAATTAGCATCACATATCCTGTGTAGGGTAGGGCAGTGCTTAAAGGTCT
Organism: Odontomyia ornata; assembly: GCA_963969285.1. Taxonomy (NCBI): domain Eukaryota; kingdom Metazoa; phylum Arthropoda; class Insecta; order Diptera; family Stratiomyidae; genus Odontomyia; species Odontomyia ornata. Next base: position 4,681,619 of record OZ017739.1, on the reverse strand, counting down.
ACAAGTTTGGGGATCCACCATCAGTATCTTAGAAACTAGTGATGCGTCGTCCTTTCTGCTTATACAAGTGGAGAGAAATGGGCACGTGACGCGGAACAACGCATGTCTGGCAGTCAATTGAAAGCGCTTGAAGCATCTTATAAGTACAACACAAGCAATTTTTTTCACCATAATTTGTTTTAGTTTCAAGCAGTTTTTTTACGTTTACCTTGCCCAAACATACGTCATTTATTGGGTTTTAATGATTTATTATTAGCTTTCAGATCGTTTGCAATGTAATCTTTTATGACCTGTAAAAAAACTTGCTCGTGGTAGGGATGATAAAGCCCAATGCGTAACTTTTTACTCCATCCTTTTTTAACCACTTTACTTTTTGTTTCAGTGTGCGAACCTCTAAAAGGAAATCTGATTGCGGCACTGTAGTGTATTACTTACACACCCACACTTGTAAAGATTATTATATCTCCATTGCGTTCTATACTGAATAAAATAGTCAGTTGATCTTTGACAGTCTAAGCAAATAGTTCGTACCTTGTTCAAACATAAAATTGGCGACGAGGTTGCTTTAACCCAAAATGGCACTCATAATAGGATTCATGGAGCAGTTTGACCCTGCGTGTGGTGAAATCGAATCCGATTTAGAAAGATTTGATCAGTTTTTGGAGATTGATGTGATTTATGACAAAAAAAGGTTCCGATGATAGTTACATATATTGGGCCGGTTGCGTACAGAGTGATGAAAAATTTATTTGCGCCAGACATTATGAACACGAAGACATATGACAAGATAAAGCTGAAAGATGTCACTTTTACGAACGAAATCAAAAACTTGGAGAAAATTTACATGATTATTTACTGGAGTTAAAAAGGTTAGCAGCGGAATACGAATTCAATTCATTTTTGCCAGAGACACCGCAAGACAGGCTAGTTTGTGGATTGCTGAACAAAAATATACAGCAGCGTCTATGGTCAGAAGAGGGTTTAACGTGGGGCTCAGCAACAAGAAGAGCATTTTCAATGGAGGACGTATCCAGTTAATCCAAGTTGATGCATCCACCAAATACATCTGTGGATGCATTATCAATGTCAAACAAAAACTATGGTTCATGCAAACATTGTGGTGGCAAAAATCATGAAGAACCAAAATGCTAAGTGAGATTCTATACATGTTATACGTGTGGTGAGAGAGGGCACTTTGCAAAAATTTGCATACAGAATCAGAAGAAAATAGACGCCGTTGTCGAAGAACAAAGTAGTGGTAAATTGAAAACGATTAATACGGTATATGCAGTCGGATACTTTGAAAGTTTACGTGTGTATAAACGATGCCACTATTGACTCTATCGCCAATAGTGGTGCATGTGTATCGGTGTTAAGTAAAGACGCACACGTAAAATATTTCGGACAAATTGGTCTTATGTGGTTCAATACGGTCTTCAAATCTGTTAGTGGAGCTAATTTAAACGTTTGCAGTGAAGTGTTTTTACGGTTATCTCACAACGAGAAATTGATTATTTTCGAATCGGGCAAGCAATTTAAATTAATCATCTTTAGAAATTGGATGGATGTGTTGTGGCCACATTAGTATGAAAGTCTTGTAAGAGAGGTACCCGTGAAAACCAATAAATTGACAATGTCAGCACTGACATATAAATATTGGTCAACAAACTGCGACAAAAATATGAAAATGTATTTATAGACCATGGAACGTTCATTAATAATTATGTGGTGAATTTAAAATTGAAATCGAATGCAATGCCAGTATATAAGAAGGTATATTTGGTACAATACGCATTGCGCGAGACTGTTGAAAAGGAATTAAAAGAAATGCAACGAAAGGGCATATTGGAGCCTATAGACTATAGTGATTGTGTGAGTCCAATAGTAGTCTTACCAGTAGTCTTCGTGCGCACACCGATTTTAAGTAAACACTGAACAAAGTTATTGAGCTCAACGTGTATCCGTTGCCGATGGCAGCAGATATTTTCGCAACATTAGCAGGTGGTAAAATCTTCGCAAGGATTGATTTGAAGTCTAGCAATTAAAAATTGATTAGGAGTCATCGCCATATTTTACAATAAAAACCCATGTTGGACTTCTCCGGTACAACGTTTTGACATTCAGAATATCAGCTGCACCAGCCCTCTTCCAGAAGACAATGGAGAGTATGTTATACTTAAAAGGATTGAAATACATTGCTTTTTGCTTTGACGATATATTGGCGAAATGAACAACACTGCCGTGATATCGTGAATGCTGTTTTCGAAAGGTTGGAGAAATTTAACGCAAAAGTGATTCCCAATAACTGCGTTTTCCTGGAAAAGAGTGTTGAGTACTTGGAACATCGAATAGATGAAAACGGTATACATCCAATGAACGAGAAAATAAAGGCAATCATGGAGCCAGCTGCTCCAGAAAATGTCCAGCAACTGCGATCATTTTTGGTATTGCTAAATTTTTACTATCGATTTTTACCAATGTTGTCGACGGAATTGAAGTCACTCTACGATCAACTTCGCAAGGGCAATCAATTCGAATTGTCCAGAGAATGCAGTAAGGCTTTTCAGGAAGGCAAACAAATGTTGTCTGATAATCCAGCAATCGTGCCTTACGACCCGTCCAAAGAAGTAATTGTGATGGCAGATGCGAGTTTATATGGGGTTGCATGAATTTCAATGCAACGTTTAGATGGAACCAATAGACTAGTGTTATGTCGCTTCAAGTATGAACAGCCACTTAGAAAAAGAGGCGCTGGCGATAGTATTTGCAGTAAGAAGATTTCATCAATACGTTTATAGGCGTATGTTTGCACTGGTCACTGATAACCGGCCAATTCAAATGATTTTGTCACCAAATAAGGCTATTCCAATGTTAGCAGCAAAGGTGGGCGCTACTTTTATCTGTATAGCGGTACAAATTGGTACACAAAAAAGGTCCCTTATTAGCTGTGGCTATTGCACTCTCGCGACTGCCAATGAATCTAAATTTGAAGAAAGATTGTAATGTGTCAGCGATTGAAGGAGATGATAACTTGGAGGTCGTTGCGTTTTATAACGCGGACTACATACCAATAGATTTTCACCGAATATCGAAGGCTACGGATGGAGATATTGCCTTGTCAAAAGTATGGCAAATGATAGAGAGCAGTTGGCCAAAAAATGCGCAGAGGAGGCACTACGTCCGTATTTTCTACGAAAGAATAAACTGTCCATTGAACGAAAAAGTGTTTTATGGGGCGCATAATAATCCCTAGAGTTTTTCAATACGAGGTTTTGAAACTGTTGTATGACGAACATATCGGAATAGTACGCATGAAAATTCTCGCAAGGTGTATTTGTTGGTGGCCTGGGCTCGATTCAGATATCGAAGAATTTTGCAGAAAATGTTTAGTGTGGCAACAATTAGGTAAAATGGAGCCGACAGAGACGTCAACTTGTCTGAAATCGAAGCGGAATTGATATCGTGTACATGCAAGCTTTTTTCATTGCCGAGTACAACGTTTTTTGTTGTTAATTCATATTCATACCAAATCGATGGAAATAATACATATGCATCGACCATTGGCTGCAGCAGTAATCGGAGAACTGATATTTTTCAGAGTGGGGTCAACTGCATCGCAGCTGGGTGAGCGGACACACAGCCAAAGCATGGTACTGCCCATATCACCTTCTCCAGCGACGATGCATTCAATCAAGATAATGAAATACTCTAAATATCTCTAAGTGATGGCCCGAAAAAAGCTAGAAAGCTAAAGCAAAAGCAAACCCCGAGGCTGTTTGAAAGTAATTGTTTTAATTGGATCTTAGTTTGTTTTATCGCTCCAACAGTCACAAACCCTTTACACTCAACATCACGTCTCTATTAAATATCACACCATGCCGTATTTTTCATTATATACTTTAGGAATATTCCATATATTCCCTGATTGCCATACAACAATGTAACTCATTTCGTTTTAAACGTATTCCAAATTCGTAACGACATGCCATGTTTAAAAGAAATACAAAATATTGCAGCAGAAGTGGTGTTTCTAGCAAATTCTTTCATGACAGTCGTTAATAATGGTCAAATAGCTGTCATTTACTGACAGAAAATTTGTTGTAAACGTTTTGAATGGTTTCAAACAAAAAGCTCCCATCAGTGAAGGACACACTGCCAGCATCCCCCAAGAACAGCTTTGAATTTGAGACCTTGGCACGCTAGTTTATTCTCACATAGCTGCCAGAAAAAAAGAACAGTAAAAACCACCCCATGCTGAACGATTTTTTTCGCCTTTCATCCCCTTATCTTTCCCTCTCGCCCCCAAAATGACTAATGATGTCTATTAGAAGGCATTTACTATCGACTTGATGGATTGTTACCGGTTCAGTGATGTTTCAATTTTTAAGATGTCAGTTGTGGTAAATTGGGTTATGGATTTGCTTAGATATACTTTACGAAAATTCCAAAATGAAATATTAAATTCGTTATTGTGACTTGGCGATGGTGTGCTACGGTTAAATTTACTGGCAAGCGAAATTCTTTCTGACGGCTATAAATTATGTTGCTTGTTAGAAATCAAACATTCCAGGATCATTGATGGTGCGTGGTTGGGCTGTTGCTGTTGATTTCCCTTAGCACTGAAGCTTTTTCAAACTAAGGCTTGAGTGATGACGGAGTAACATGAGTGCAACATAAGAAAATCCTTATTGATAAAATGGATGAGTAATTCCGATTTTTTACTAAATCAAGATTGAACTCTGGTATTTAAATGTTAAGAATTTTTTTTTTCAAATAATCAATCATCATACAGCCAAGGATAAGCGACTGAGTCCTTTTCGTTTTTTTCGCATTAAGTCCCGCACAAGTATTTCATATTAACTTACCTAAGATCAATATACTGATATACTGAAGTAATACCCAAATTGAAGTAGACTGGCACGAATATGAAGCAGACTATAGGATAAGCATTCACCATGCCATAAATCACCTCCCACATTGCTGAACCTCTGTAAAACAATTCGCTTGGGTATCCTGGAATAGAGATAAGAAGAGAAATGAGATACATATATTGTGGTAGCTGAAAATTTTAGATACATTCTATAGATTGTGGATATTCAGTTGTGTAAAGGTAAATTGTCCAAAAGTAACGCATATACAAAATCAACAACACAGATGGAGGAATGCATGAAATGTGAAGCTTTGTGACGTGAGAGGATCAAACGATTTTCAGCATCAAATGATGGCAACAGAGCAGATTTAAGCTTGCAATAAATCATTTTTGAATTGTATTTTGCTTGGGTTTTAGAAGGGAAAGAAAACAAAAGTTTTAAAGTCTTTTAGTTCTATGAAGATTATGAGAATCATACAAGCACTTTTCAAAATTGTTCAAATTTTTAGAAAATAATGTCGCATTTTTAGAAAATATTTTCTTCTCATTTACTTCCAATCTCTTTACCAAGTTCATTAAAAAATTTTACATTTCAAAGGTGATTATTACTTTTTGTCATATTTTTCTTGCCTAAGTTTTTGACCTTTGCAGGACCATTGGTCACTGATCAATTTAATTTTTCAAAGACTTTGCAATGCATCGCTTTGAATTCGCTGTCTCTTATATTCAACATAATCAAAATCTTAAGGTTTTGAACTGACGCACATGATATTTTAGAGCAAGTTGCTTTGCACAGTAACACTGAGATGACACTCAAGTGTAAAGGGTTAAAATCTGACTACTCGTATAAGACGATTTCTATCATAACAATATCCTGGCAGGCTACAGAAAACGTGTGAAGTTCGAACCATTAAGTTGGTGTTGTAGGATTGATCATAAAGAACTCTGGATCAGCACTTGCCTGGCTCTGAGCTCCAGTCTCCATAAGAGCTAATGACGGAAAAAAAATTTAAAAGCGTTTTGTTATTTATTGTATTTGGAAAGCCCAAAAATGGTAGAAAAATAGGTTTTTTTTATGCAGTTGGAAAAACCTTGAATATATAAGATTCGATTTTATTGAAGCTTACAGAGTATAACGGCTTTTTGCAAGACAATTTGCACAAATAAATTTCAGTGCATTTAAGGGTACCCATATAAATTTACTGGGGAAAATATTCAATTTACAAATTCTGCTATTATTATCGACAAAGTTTAATGCATTTCAATTTCTAAGGCATGATATATGAGTGCTCGTCTCTTCCATTTCTCCTACCTACACCGTTAAACCACCATTAAAAAGTCTCATGAAGATCTGTCATTTGATGCCCTATTAGACTATCTTCGGTCAAAAAATGTTAAGGGCTCACATCCGTGCATTGAGAGGTCTTCCATCAAATCTTTTGAAATATTTTCGACATTGGAACATTCATTAATGAAAAACTTCTGAGCTCTTGACAAGATTTGATGACTATAGCCTTTCTAGTTCCTGAGAAAGCTAACTGTGACACACTGATGAACACACCGGCGAATGGATGGAAAGATAGTGATTTCAATAGGGTATTGTAAAAACTTTATTTTGAAACCTCTAAAAATGGAAAAAAAAATAGACCAGGCAGCATTTAGGGGCAGCAAAATGAGTAGGGGCACTTCATACGAGAAAACCTAAACAATTCGCGACAGTAAACCAAATGGCAACGGCAAATCAAAGAACGGAGGATTCTAAGAACATGATGCTACTCTTATAATCACCGACGTGCTGATTCGAATCTTGAAGGCCGTCCTCCAGGACTTAAAAGCACAAGCAGCCCTGAAATAAATAAAAGCCGCTAGCAACCTCCAAAAGAGTGTAAACAAGCTATCCTGTAGTTAGAAGTGCTCTTAGAATGGATTAAACATTGCAGACGCAAGTGGCTGAGGTGAAAGGAGAAACAGAAAAGTATGTTATCTACCCATATAGAAACCTACAGGTAGTAGTCCAACAAAAGGATATGGAAAGAAAAGGAGGGAGAGGGAGCTAGTAAAAGAAGATACTAAATGGAACAAAGAGTTCCAGGTAGGGCTGAATGGATCACTAAAAAATCTTAGACATAACTTGCATTAAGGGCAAGCCACGGTGCAAGCCTCCAACGCAGGTCTGCTATTCAACCCAACCGATTATAATTCCAATGCAGATATTCTGCAACCATGAGAGTAACCAAACCAGATCACATGCCAACCATCATGAGAGGAGTACAGCCAACCTGGGGCAAATGACGCATTAGTGGAACTTAATCTCCAACTAAAAAAATTGCATATTAAATTCATGGCCTAGACAGGGCTAAAACAAGGTCCAAAATATGATAAGATGCAAATGTTTTTGCATAACCAAAAAAGAGCCGTTCTGCAGAATGTTTCCCCAAGCGGGGCTTGATTTCAGCCTAAAAATATCTCAATTTATGGTATAATTGACCCAAAAATAAAAAAGGACTAGAAAGACATTAACGAGACCCAAACAAGGCCTAATTTGCAATAAAATTTACTTAAGTATGTCCTCAAAAGGTACTGGACCACAACTTAATCCATGACAAAACTGCTCTTAAGATAATATAAATTAGGCCTAACAGAGGTCCAAACGGAGAAAGTTATGGATAGAAGTGAAAGCACCGTTGCAGAACAGACAGTCGGCCATCGAGGCCGGCGCAGAAGAAATGATTAGTTTGATGATGAATGCCAGGATTCGTTAGAAAAAAAGAATCAGGCATAAAAGCAATACTTAGGTGGGAAAATCTGGACAAATGAAGAACATTGTGAAAAACTCAGAAGAGTTGCGAATAAGATTAGAATTGAGAAAATAAAATACTCTAGTGACCATTGAGAAGTATTGATGTAAGCCTAGCAAGCAACAACACTAGACGCTTGTCTAGGTAGGTAGTAAAAAGCATAAAACAAGGTTATCAGCTCAAGGTCATGCTCTGCCGTGATGACATCGGCAACATTATCGCTAGGACTAAGGAAACATGGGCATCATATTTCAAGATCCTCTTCAATCCTCTGCCCAGATCCAAAAGATCGGAGCCCATGGATATTTACGGAGAGCCTTTATTAGCCCCACCTAATCTGTATGAAGTATGCTCAACTATCAAAGCCAAAATGAATAATTAAGCACCAGGTATCGATGAGATTCCAGTAGAGCTCATTAAATATGGCGGCCGCGACGTTCATAAGCCATCCATAAAGTTATCCAGTACATTTCGCAGCAAGAACATATGCTGAATGAATGAAGCCTATCAAACATATACCTAATCCACAAAAAAGATGACAAGCTACAGAGTGAAAAATATAGAGGCATATCACTGCATTGTACGGCATAAAAATAACAATATTTCAAAAGTTCTTTCTTTTGTTGGCTTTCAGATAAGAGATTGCTTTTTAGTACAGCCACATGAGGGTTGCCCAAAACAAACTCTTTTTTGCTCTCGATAAGAATGTTGTTGCTGCTTCCATGTCCATCACAATTCCTTTTTTTGGCGTCGTTTTACTTTTCACTGCATAATTGAGCCCCATATTAAGGAATTTCAATTGTTCCTCGATAGAAACTTCCGATGACATATTCACAAGAAAAGCCGGAATATCCTTCACTTGAGCCATTGAATTCTTTTCGCAATTTTGCTCTCCAATCAATGATTTCAACTTCTTTGATAAGATTTTATTCTTATTCACTTTCTTGTTTCTGAATGCTCATTTTACTTTCTCCACTGAATCAATCACACTTCCATTCAAACCTTTTTTTAATTTGAGATGCAAATTAGAGACTTGTAGTTTTCTCCTTGTTTCACGTGAAGTCAATTTAAGTTATCTTTTATCAGATTCATTTTCATCTCTGCTTTTCTCTTTTCCTTGTTTGGTTGCTTGATCGTCACTCTAATCCATGATTCTGAGGCACTAACTTAAACTTAAGGCACTTCCCTAAAAAAGTAATTTCCTCGATAACTCTGTCCTGGGCCTTCTTTATTTTTAGCAAATAGTCAAAATCAGAGCTAAATAGATTCGGTTTTCCTGTTAGGCTGTGGGTATTTTCCCATATGTAGCGCCTTTGAACTATCCTTTGTTTGTTAATTCTCCATTAAAATGCAATGATTTGTTTTTTTTCGACAGATATATGTTTCGGGAGCAATGAAGAATTGTATAATTTTGTTTAGCTGACCAGAAAGTAGCAAACGTTTTGGCCTCACGTGGCGGTGGGTGTGGCTATCAGCGCCATCTGAGCATTAGAGCTTACCTATATTCAATACGCAACCAGCCGTGGTAGCTTCCGCATCGTGCCAGCTGTGAAGTGCGGGCTGTAATAAAGCTTTTGTCGGTAAAAACACTCAGAAAATTAAGATGTACGATACAAAGCAACCGTCGGAGAAAACTCAGCAAGAAAGTTTTGTCTCTCCTTGACGACACACGGTCGCTCGTACCCAAGAGCTCTTGGGTGGTTTTGGATGGGTAGTTTACAATCATCCGCCATGCAGCCTGGATTTGATACTAAGAGACTATCACTTGTTTCCAGCGCTAAAGACGCGGCTCTCTTTGCAAAATTTTGACACTGACACTAAACTGCATGCTGGTGTAACCCAGAGGTTGAACTCGCAGACGGCAAATGTCCATAGAGAGTGAATTGAAAACCTTGTACGATGTCATAATAAAAACCTACATTTAAATAGCAATTGTGTACAAAAATAGCCTAAGTATTTACCACCAAAATCCTTTAGTAAAAATTGTTTTTTCGCTTTGTATACTTTTCATTTCAAAATATCTGTTACTTTCTGGACAGCCTTCATATACACGACTCTAAAATGAATTACTCAAATCCATGCCCGATACTCCCTCCAAAAAAAACCACGATATTTTAATACGATGATATTCTCCTCTCTTATCTCCACTTCTCTAGTTTTGAAAAAAATTTTACATTCTATTCAATGTCAAATTAATATTTTAGGTAAATTTTTCATGAGGGTATCTCATTTATAACCAAATTTGCAAACACGGTGCAGGTGGCAATTTTTCTTCAATTCGCTCCAAATTTCCAGTGAAGGGCAAATATTTCCGCTGACTTAATTAAACAGCTAAATTGGGCGAGTGATAGAAAAAAAAGGCCATTTTCGATGAAAATCAGTGCCTTCTATTTTGACTAAAGTATAGCTCCAATTCAGATGAAATTTGGCCAGCAAGTTATATAATGAGATTGACAACAAAAATTCAAAAGCTGAATCGCCTGGAACAACATTGTTTCCGCTCACAATTCAAAAACCTACAAAAATTTGTTATTGTAGTTGCCACCGAATCCTTCTCCTAATACTGATGAAACTTGACAGCGTGATGAAAATTGTCCATGTTCAGTGAACAATAAAAGAATTGAATGGTCAGATCTGAAATTTCCTAATGGCAGCTAGTCGAAATTCGACATTTTAAAGGCTTCTGAAAATCACAAGACTTATTCAATTTATATGAAACCTAATATTCTGATATATAGTGCCGAAATCTTATGATTGTGCTATTTTGGCGATTATTTAAAGGCAGGTTTCGAAAAGGCGGTGGTTCAAATATGCAATTTTTTCAAACCTTTGTAGCTCTCTAGTGGGCAAATTCAAGAGATTTTCATGAAACTTAGATTTTCATGAATTGGATGATAATAGAAAAACAAAAATTCAAACATTAATATTTTTGGCTGGCATTTTCAATAAAAATCTTATATTTTTGTTCTATCCGTAGTACTCTTAAAACAATCATTTCAACAAGATTTAGCAAACTGGTTGGTCATACTCTGAGAAAGATCTATTTTAATAATCCAACCTCAAACGTTTAAATTTTAAACGTTGGCCTCTAAAGCTCAGGAAACAGGCAAAAGTCGATATTTTGGAAGCGAAGTATTTCATGGAAATATTTCGAAATAGATTACAGGAGAACAAATTGTATCACGCAATTTTTCCTTTAACTGTATCTGACTTTCAAAATGATCAATCAAATTCTTGTCTTGTATTGTGTTGTAGTCTGTGTGGTGTAGTAACTAAGGTTTTACGTTGCAACAAGCGACACCGGTTGGGGGCCTTGGGTTTCCGGCTAGCTCATGAAGATGGAGTAACACTCGCCAACCCTACAACTGCTCCTCAAAATGATAAGGTTACTATAAAACACCAAGTTGCGTCACACATACACCACGCCTACACCTTGTCTTGACTGGCTAATATTCCCTAGCCACTAATAGCTTTTCTTCGGCTCATTGAGCCGCCTATTAACACTTCCATTAAAGCCAACTTGAACCGCTTATAGTTCTTTCTCGCCTCATTGAGCCGCCTATCAAAACTTCCACCAAAAACCAACTTAAACCCCTCTTCACAATCACCAATACAAATCGGAATCCCCGACGGGAAGGATTCTTGCCACTCTAAGCATAATTTACACCTTCCACCAACACTACACGCTCCGCGCGTGATCACACTTGTTTAAAACGCTATCACATGCAATAAACTATAAATTACAATCCAAATTATAATCCAATATATTCTTAATATTTTCCCTAAAAGTGTAAAGATTCACAAACTTACAATTTAACTTAAATTTCTTACGCTTGGGGGCCTTGTTGCCGGTCAAGCTGCAGCTCGCAAAATCATAGGGCCTTCCAATTCCTCCACTTCTTCTACTTCTGCCCAATTTGTGCGCTTGCGGCGGGACTTCAACGCTGTTCGCTGTCCGATCCAATTATCCTCGTTGTTTTCTCCTAGTACTCGCGCCTGTTGGTTACTGGTCGTGGGGGCTATGATTCCACTTGTCATTATCCAATTCGCAGCAAGATCGTTCTTTTCGTGGTTGAAAGCATCCGTAAAAGAGACCGCTTCGACCATCGCTGGCTCTTTTATCAACTTGTTGCAACTGCTCTTTCTTTTGAGGTGAAGAATCCAAGCTCAAGGCCACAACAACCACCACGGCTGCTCAACCTGATGGCGTTTTCCTTAGACTCGAGCCCAGTTTTTCTTGGTGGCCATCTTTCTTTCGCGCACAATGATTTCCATTATCCATAACAGCAATAACAACTGGTTTTCGTTGAAATGTCATTTGTAATTTTGATTCTTTGTGATTACGTGCACGATCATCATTCCAATTCTAGCAGTTCTTTCTTCATTTAGTTGTCCTCACGCGGAAAATGTTGCAAATATATGAGCCCATCGCGAAATATTTTAAGATAAACAAGGTACGCGTTTATCGTGGCGTTTTTGGCTTACACTGTCAGGTTACAGTGGCCCTCTTCGTTGCCTATGTCATCATTGTGTTCACGAAGGAATATTTTGGCAAGGCGATAGATAGGGTGCCGGGCGATAAGTTCAAAGATCTGGTAAGTACATTTTGTTGTGATTGTCCCAAATATAATTTGGTTTTTAATATCGTCTTTAGTCTCTGCGATACAACTGCTTTTATCTAGCATATTATTAGGGTGTTCAATGTTAACCTCCTTAACTGTAGAAGTGCATACTTTGATCGTATTTCGGTTGAAGAATAAGCCCGTTCGGACAGTCGCAGAAGCTACGATATTCTTCCTCTTGATAACGAATTCATTGCTACTTCTTGCAGTCGTAAGACAAATGATGCGATTTTTGAACCGAATTTTAATGCATCTAGCCAGTAAGTTTCGAAATTCGCCATACCTGAAGCTTCAATCTGACAGAAAAAATATCTATCTCGTCTCAGAAGCACTATTGAATCGCGCAAATCAGCTGTTTTAAGCCGTAGTCCAGTTCAATCAAGATTTGCAACACAACAATCAAGCTCCACTCAAAATAAAACCTCCAGCAGCGAGAACGATATGGAAGAAGAAAGATCTCTGTGAGTGATATGCCAAGAACGATAAAGATGTATCGTACTGCTCCCTTGCAAACGTTTATGTTTGTGTGATGATTGTGCTGGTTGGTTAGAATCTTATCAGAACACTTGTCCTCTATGTAGGATTTATATTAACAATCAAAAAAGAATTTATGTATAAGACTAGTATTCATAGATTATAAGTTCGATTGGATATACGAAGGAATATTTCAGCGAGGCGATAGACTGCGATAGAACCTAGCTTTCAAATTTAATGGTGGTATGGTGATACTGCTGAATTTGATGTTGTTAGTTTGTTTTTTTAGTGTTATTTTGAGAAGATTGAATCAGTATAAGAAAAGAGACGACACATGATGTTTCGCTGCGAAACTGATGATTTGTTTCTTGATGTAAATTCAAGTACACGCCATTTTTAATTCCCATTCGTAGTAACTTGATTTAACTGCCGTGTTTGCCAAAAAAGCGTCACTGTCGGCATATTCAAACGTCAATCTCCATTTTCACTATGTTTTTTTTCTGTGTAAAAGTCTTGACAAGATTGAATCCCGGAGCATTTTCATTTCCAATCACCTCACTTTTCCTTATACTTAATTTGATGAAAGTGTACTGGGATTGCTTCTAAAATGCCGGTGAAGCTGGAATTCGAAAAAAGTTTTTCATTAAAATTGTCGCCAGACAAATATGTTAGAACGTTTGCATCGTATTCGATACCGTCAGAATTATGATTGACGATATAACGCCTTAGCGTTGGATATCTTTGTATACCCCGGAATTGTTCTTTGGGAGGTTCCGCTTCCTTAGCTTCGAATTTTCCTGCTAATCCTCGTCGTGGGAGCGGAGTTGAACTTCATATTTGGAATAGCTGCTTCCTTTTAAATTAGTCCCTAACCTTACTTATCACTAATAATTATATGGTTTATACTAACATTAACTCTACTTGATCAATTAATCCTTCTTACCAGTCCTTCAGCGCTTAGAGTGGTTCCTTGACAATATTCCGGTGTTGGAGTGCAAGGATTCCTTCCCTTCCAGGAGTGGCTTCGAGGTTTTTTTTTTGTTTAATTTTATGTTTCGTAAAAAGAGGCTCACCGATTGCACAGCAGTTCCTAAATTCATAGCTCATTGATGGCAACGAGTTTGTGCTTGTGGTACTTCTGTGGGACTATCAGCCTACCTAGCTGTGATAGATACTGATTGAAACATCAGGTAATAATCACACGGCTAAGCGTGTTACTAACCGTAACACCTTCTCAAATAGCGTTACGGTCAAGAAATGAGATTTCCTAACAAATCTCAACACTATGGTGTAAACTGGACTGGTGCGCGATTATGATCATTATTAATCAAAATATTATTTACTTATTGAATCTAATGGGGCCTACGAGATATTTTCCGCTCCGGCTGGTGATGCATATGGGGATTTTTTCATTCAATTTCATTGAAAAATTTATTCATTCAAATTCAAACCTACAAGGAAACTCGAGCTGGAATTGAACTCACAAATCATCGTTCACAAAGCAAAAGAATTCAAATTCAGCCCCAGGATATCTTATCTAATTTTGAATTAAATTAAATACCTAAATCAGTTTTGAATATTTGATTAACGTGGTGGATTCCTTCATTATCCTGGTTGCCCCATAAGCCTCTTATAATTTACACAAGTTTCTAGAATTTTTAGTCTAGTGTGGTCTGGAAATCTGATTTAAGTTGCGTAGTGTGTGAAGGTATGCATCATTTTCATATGAAAAAATTACCTCAGTAAACTCAAGTAATTTGACTACATTTGTGCCTCTCAATAGATAGTTTCAATAGTATTTATTACCTAAGGAAGAATTGAAATGAATCGAGCAACAAAACTGGAACACATTTTACAATACCAAATCCACCCTCACTTTAGTGTACAAATGAAAAATTTGGATATCTTATAAAAAGATAGTTGAATTTCTTACAAAAGATAATTTTTGATAATGGTAACTATTTCCAATGAAAAGAGACGAAGTACCATGGTGTAGCAACGTAATCTTTTGATTAGTGTACATTCCTCAACAAGAATACAATTGCAAAAAGGAGTCTAGCCTAGATTGAATCATAAATTACATCTAACATTTAAATCAAACTCAATCTATTATGGATTATGCTGTTGTATTACACGTTCTACTCAATTTTCCTCAATCCCATATGTATGTTTGAAATGTACCAGAAAGGAAGTGTAACAGGCAGATTTTCAGAAAGACCCAAGCAATTTTTTGTCACAGTTCACCAACGTCAAGGCATAGTCAGGGCGAAGGGCAAAAAAAGGCTACGCTTTTTTATTCGGCGTTCAGCGTCCGTAATGTTGAAATGGGTCGTTCTGAACTTTTTTTGAAAGTTGACAGGAAATAAGAACAAAACTTATTTTGATTTACGATTTTTTTCGTTTTTTGTTTCAGATTGCTGGAAATGATATCCAGTTCAAAGTATTTTTTCACGCTTAACCTTCAGGATGTTGAGCAAGGCAGAACAAACATAAACGCAGTGATGTTTTTGGGTGTTCGCTAATTCGCATTTATGCCGCTCATGTCAAACTTTAAGATGGTAACAAATAATTCTTGGATACTGTTGCAAGACGTCTGTTGGGAACAAATGTTTTTTCGTTTATGAAATTTTCATTCCTAAGTTATATTAAAACTTTAGAAACTATCTAAACATCATGTACAAATAAATACATTTTGTAAAGTCTTCATGGTTACGTTTGTTCCCTAGTACAGAGCCTTGCATTCCCAACCAAACTCTTCATCCATCATTCGATCCATTCATCCGCACAAACAATTTAATATTCTACAAGTATTCTCCTTTGATCCGCACTGTTGCATATTTGCAAAAGGAGCAAACATTTTCCGAGCGAAAAAGTTTGCCAGCGCACTTTACACTCTCAATCCTTTCCATTCCTTCCCTAACGAATAGTGTATTTGCAAGTGACTTGTTGCCCGTTTATCGTCCTCTTCAACACTTTGCAAAATATTGATTGAAGGAAGTTTCACTGGAAACTGTCATGTTTTGAGGGAAAAACTTCATGGGAAATTGCATAATTTCTATTTAGTAGTATGAACATTATTCACTCAAAAAGTTGAAAAGTAAATGCAATTTCCAGTACGGGAGGTGTTTGTATTCAAAGCAAGTTCCAATATAAACTCTTGTCAGTCTTGTTGAATGAAAGTGTTCAGGAAGGTGACACTTAAATTTAAATTAAATGCATAGCAAATATAAATCAATTACTTGAGTGTTGTAAAGTTATCATTGATAAATGGACTGAGGAGATTACAAGAATCTTATCAGTGAACAGGCCCCATAATGGCTGTCGATGCAAATTAATGCGATGTACATATATTGAGATAATATTGAGGCAAACTTGAGATAGTCAATAATTATTATGAGCATCGTAATTAGTGAGATAATCGATAAGGCGGTAATGTTCGTGATATAATTGATGTGTATACTAAAGTCTTCATTAATTCAGTATACTTGAATGCTGGAAACTTTTCATGGAAACTCTTAGTTCGATAAACGAGGTCATATATGTACGTTACTGAATTAGATAGTTACGAGGACGGCCCGATAGGTACTCAGCCTACAAAAGAAAAACGAAAATTTTGGAAAAGTGACAATTTTTTTCTCAACAAAACCTCCTCTTAGCTCGATGTATCCGACTCAGCGAGGCTCCAACTTTTTTAACCTGTCTGAAAATTACATTCTCTCGAGGCTTGCCAAATAGGCGTTAAAGGTGGTGATGACCTCCTCAATCAACTCAAATTTCTGGCCGGCGGGTGACTTTTTCAAGTTTGGAAACAGAAGTTAAACGGGGACAAATCTGAAGAAAACGGTGGGTGAGGTAGTAGTTTGTAGCCCGATTTGATGGACTCGGCCATGGTAATGGCGTAGGTGTGAGCTTGTGCGTTTTCATAGTAGAAACACACTTTTTCCTTGGCCATATGGGGCCATTTTTCTGCAAATTTGGCATCGAATCATCCCAATGATGCAGCATAGCTGGATCTTGTTACCGTTTTGTCCTTCTTTAGCTAGTCAATGCAGATCACGCTTTGTGGATCCTAAAAAAATTGTGGTCATCACCTTTTCGGCTGATAGAACAGTCCTCGCCATCTTCGGAGCCCATTTACCGGGTGAAGTACCCTGTTTAGACTGCTCGTTGGTCATTGGTATATACCAGTAGAGTCATGTTTTGTCAACCACCACAAAATGACGCACAACTTCTTCAGATTGCGTTTAAACTACTTCAAACACTATTATAAAGTGGTGCGTTTGTTGTCAGTAGTAAGCAAACGCAGCACCCATTGCGTCGTAAGCTTTCCATGCAAAAAATTCCACGCAGTATATGACCCGCGTAGCCTTTTGAGATGTCGCGCACCTCCACTCAGTGGTCTGCCAATATGAGCTCGTGTATTTTTGTCATGTAATTCTCCATGGTAGCCATTTTTGGGGCACCTGGGCGTGGTTTATCAAAAACTGGCATGGGACCACGGTGAAATATGTTAAACCAATTTTTTTAGTCGCTATCATATGAGCACATAGACGGCATCCAAGCGCACTTTGATTTCGGTGCACAATTTCCCTTCCAAAAACAAGAGTCGGATCACCGAGCGATATTGCTTTTTCTCCATTTTCCTAAAATCCGTGGACACAGCCGCATTCACACGGAGTCAAAACAAAACTACAAGTCCGATTCAGCTGAAATTTTAATAGTAGCCATCTACGAGCAGAGCATGTACTACACGATAGTGAATCTCTTTTGCGATAGTGGTGCCATGGGACGGTGAAGCAAAGTACTTATGGGATCACCTTCCTATTATAGAATTCAACTGTCACCATATTATACGAGCCCATTTGTCTCCTATAATAAGTATCTTCCGTTTGAATATGCTAACGTAAAAAAGCTCCTTAATATGTATGGGTATCAAGCACCATTTCATTTTTTTTCTTGAAAAGCCATCGGACCATGCTTCTTTGGGCAAGCAGACGTGCTTCGGTTTCAGTATCTCAAGGATATGTGGAAGGAAATAAATTTATAAAGGTGTAAGGTTGATAATTGACTACACTAATTTCATTTCTTAAGCTTAAGAGGTGTTATTTTGATATTAAAAGAAAATGCCATTTTTGCATATAAATGATCGGATGTCTATTTCATTATAGGGAAAAAGGTATGCCGTTAATAGTGAAAAATAACATCAGGCAAATGACCACCACGGCCATGCTTACAGGACCATATCCTTTTCATGAAATTTTCCATAACCAAATCGCAAAATGGCTGCCTTATGTCCTCGATAGCCTCACGAATTCCATTCTTGAGGTCTTAAATCCACGCTGGGTTGTTGGCGTAGACCTTCTCTTTCACGTAGCCCCAAAGGAAGAAATCGCAAGGTGTTAAATCACAAGATCTTGGTGGCCAATTGTGATCACCTCTTCGAGAGATAACAAGGTTTTCCCGTAAAAGATCAATGGTTTCGTTGCTTATGTGGCACGTGGCGCCGTCTCTTTGAAAGCAAACGTTGCTCAGATCAATACCATCCAATTCCGGCCCTAAAAAATCATTAATCATCTCTGGGCAGCGTAATCCATTCACCGAAACTGCTGCTCCAGCCTCATTTTCGAAAAACTAAGGTCCAATGACTCCGCTGTACCATAAACCGCACCAAACAGTCAGACGTTCAGGAGAAAGAGGATTTTCAACAATAACTCTTGGGTTTTTCAAGCCTCAGATGCAACAATTATGCTTGTTGACGAAGCCACCGAGGTGGAAATGGGCCTCATGGCTCAAAATGATTTTTCGATGGAATTCCGGATCATTTTCATGCATTTCAAAGACCCAATCAGCAAAGACACGACCTTGTTGATGATCGAACAGCTTGAGTTCTTGTGTTGACTGAACTTCATAAGCCTTTAGACCCAAATCTCTATGCAAAATACGGTGTAATGACGTTTGTGGAATGCTTAATTCCAAAGAACAACGAGGAATGGATAAACCTGGGGTTTCTGCAACACTTTCGGCTACAGCAGCAATATTTTCATCTCTTTTTGAGCGACGTCGACGGGTTTTATTCTTTACATTACTAAGTTGTCCCAACAGCTCGAATTTTTCCACCAATTTCTGTATTGCGGTCCAACAAGGTGCTTCACGACGACCCAAAAACGTTCGAGTTTTACGAATCGTCTCTGCCAAATTTTTACCCTTTTGATATTGAATTTTAACAATTTCAATGCATTTTTGAAGCGTGTATCGTTCCATTTTTATTAATGGCGTTGTTTCTGCTTTCAAATGTCAAAAAATGACAGTTCAAAAGTTACATGTATCGAAATAGCGGGCTATTCAAAATAACACCTCTTAATGAGAAACCCTTTATTTAACTGGATCCTAAAATATATTTTTCTCACTTAGATTTTAAATATGTGTTAATGTGAGTGGATGATTTAAACATAATAGTTACTTCAAACATACAATTGTACAACTTACCCAACACGGAACGTATTCCTAAAGTTCCACGAGCTATGGACAACATCATGGCTAATATCGATACACTTCCGGTGGCAAAGACATAATCGGCTTTCCTCACAGCCTTTTTCTTTCCACGCAGTCGACTCCATAGTGGAACAACTGTTGAGAAGATTATGAACAGCACAAATGCTGCGTAGTCCCAACCTAGTGTACTGAAATCCTTTGCCATCTAGAAAGAAAAAATACAGGAAATGTTAATTAATTGGTTCTCCCGTCAGTTTGAAGTTAATTTAATTTGAATTTAAATTTTTAATGATACTTATAAAATAAGCTCAAGTCCATCAATTTGTCCTTGTCCTAAACTCTGGATCTCTTATTGATCCCTATCTCTGAAGTTCTCCTCAACCCGACACACAAGCTTTCACCACAGAAAAGGATTCCATGCTGCATGGCCACTTTCGTATGAAATCCGTCTAATTTTGTTTACAAACTTCTAAAACGGTTCGACATTTCGAATTTCCACTTGTAATCAAATTCACGGGCATTTGCGTAGTTCCCTTTCCTTGCTATCGTTGTTGTCATTTGTTTTTGCGGTGGTTGAATGTAGCCCGATTGCATGGTCTGTGCTCTTGTACAGTTAGTGCGGTGACATCAGAGGAATGCACTCAAATCAGCACTACTAGAGGAAAGTACGCAGAAATGATTACGAGAGGATAACAACAACGTATGGGATACACATTCGCGAATTCATGCAATGTAATCCTATCGCCCTTGGGGGTAAGTAGTATCAGCGTTGATGAATGTTATTGAAACTGAAGTTGGCTAGGGGAGATGTCTAATTTGCCGCTATTCCGCTATCATAAGCCCCAACTATTCACTCACGAATTTGTACAGGCCACGGACCACATATTCACGAACCAATGCATGGATTTGACAGAAAGGGAATTAAGCTACCATATGTGGAAAGGATGTCTTTCAAGTGCATATACTGGACCATAAATGCAGCATACCTTAGATTGGGAAATCGAGTGAAAGATTCCCAAAGAAAGGTAATGAGTAAATCAACGCGAATTTCCCGTTAAATTTCCTTCAAGGATATCAAAAATATTTTATGCTTTTTATTGGATCGAACATGAAATCAGTAAGAACAAAAACCGAAGTCTTTGAGTAAATTGTAAATACTAGTTTCTTAGATGTGAGACTTCATTGGAAATCAAATAGAAATTTGTTAATATTGTATCCACTAAAATCGCTAAATTTATGTGAATATTTTAAATAAACTTGAGAATGTTAATTTTTTATTATGCTCTTTATGATAATGTTTAGCCAAATGCCAGGTATTTTTGTAATATTAAATCAATATAAATATTTACAAATTTTGTAAATATGTTACATACAGCGATGATTGTTTAGTTGGTTGAAAAGAGAACAGTTACAAGATGTTCAGACACGTGCCTAGCGTATCCTTGGCTGGTTTTTGTAACCTACCTGTGTATATAAGATGCTATAGGATCTTACTTAGAAAGCAAATAATCGATATTTACATGGAAAATTAGTTACTTGTTTTGAAAACCTGGGCATTATATATAGAAACCAAAATATTTTTAAGAGTAATAACCTCTGATTTTAAATTCGATTGATTAAAGTGTTGTATAAAACCTCTTAGTCGGTTTTGGGCATTTTGAAGATAGTTTTCTTAAATGCTTTTCACTTTTTGATACGACATTAAAGCAATGCTTCCAAAATGAAACTCTTGTATTATCATCACCTTGAAAGGTTTTTCTGTACTACAAGGAATTCAATTTTAGATCTTAAGGCATTTACAGTAAGATTCTACACTTTAACACATAACAAATTTAAGATAATCCTTTAATCAGGCTTGTAATACTTATTTGATTTTCTTGAAAGTCGTTATGCCTAAGATGGACCATCTTGCCTTGTTAGCATAATTTATAATATTTTGTTATGCATTTTGTCCAATTAGAACTCATGCAATTCGCCTAACGTTATTGCAGACGGTCATTGCGGTTAATATATGGAAGACTGATTCCTCTATTTCCTTTGTATGATTTGCATAATTTTGTTGCTGCGGTCTCGTTATAATTTTTTCAGGAATTAATTGCAAGATATGATCATCTTAAGTCTAAGGAACGAAATTGCAAACCCTCCCTTTAATACGCGCAAAAAGTCTTCGTACGATCGCACCTATGGAATAGTAAAACTTACCAAACTTATATTAAAGAATAGGAATAGAGTGTTATAGCTTATTTTCAATATTTGGTAGGATATCCTCTTACTTTCATTATTGCCTTAAGTCTCCTCGGGATTGATTTGACAAGTTCCTGGTCACATTTTACGATATCAAGTTCCACTCTTCCTGTGGTGCTGATTTTAGAGCTGCCTTGCATGTGACATTCCTTTTTCGAACCCGCTTGTCTAAAATGTCCCACAGATGCTCTATGGGATTAATATCTTGAGTGTTTTCAACACGCTGGGTGCATTATATAAGAGCCAAAACCGAGTATTCTCTGTAATATGCTTTGGATCATTATCGTGCATGAAGATAAATTGTTTAATATCCTTATTTTCTCCGCATTCGGACTTAAAGCATTCTTCAGGATATTAACATAGTATTTGTGGTCAATAATGTTTTCAATAAATACTAAATTTCTAACCCCAGGAGCACTCACGCAATCCCCACACCAAAACAGAACCTCTCCATGTTTTAGTGTTGGAAATAAATTTTTCTTTTCCAGCTCTGTGTTTGATTTTCTCCATACCATACATTTTTCATTGGAGCTAAAAATATTGTATTTACTTTCATCTGTGAAGATCACTTGTTCCCAGAACTCTACGGGCTTATTTATGTACATTTTAGCAAACTCCAAGTGCTTCCTTCGATTGGCGTCACTAATGAAATATTTTCGCCTAGCTGTACAACCTTGTTATCTAGCCGATCGTAAGACATTCCTTACGGTACTTGCCGACACATCAAGGCCTGCAGTTTTTAAAGCTCAGAAGTAATTTGCAGGTGCACTTATTTTCAAGCTATCCCTGACGTTACGAACGATTTTACGCCGGTTGTGATCATTTAGAATACGAGGGCGGCCACTCCGACGCTTGTTTTCATCTGTTTTCCGTTCTAGAGACCATTCAACAATGCTTTGTGTGCTAGATTTATGGCTTCTAGTAATGCAAGCAATTTTTTCCAATGATTTACATCGATTATGCAGCTGCTTTTTTTCCTCTGGGCTAGCTTCTTTCAGTTTCGGGCTCATTTTCACTAACTTTCACTAATTTTTCACTTAAAGGACGAGACACTACCACCGAAAACAATAAAATCAGGTCGGACCTTCCTACTGATGATCAGCTGTTGATATTTCCGATAGAAGTTAACCTTAGAGATGAAACAATTCTTTTGTGAAATATTGCTTCTCATTTAAAACTGCTGGTCATACCTACACTTTTTGCACTCACTGAATAATATTTATATTGATACGGACTTGGGAGGTCGTTGACGTCATTGTCATTTCGGTAAGGCAGACTAATGTGGCTGGGATGCTAAAGCAAAGTACGTTACAACCAATACTGTCGTATGCTTGCTTGAAGTCAACGAAAATTTGGTGTTCGTCTATGTTGAACTCCCAGCACTTTTCAAGTACCTGCTTGACTGTGAACAATTGGTTTATCGTTGATCTACCTGCTCTAAAACTACCTTGATACTCCCCCACAATACTGTCGGCGTATGATCCGATTTTATTTTCTAAGATCTTTGAAAATATTTTATACGCCGTACAAAGTAGTGATATGCCTCTATAATTTTCGAATTGTCCCTTGTCGCCTTTTTTTGTAGATAGGAAATATAATTGATTGGCTCCACTCTTTCGGCATATTTTCTTGTTGCCAAATGTGCTGGATGACTTTGTGAATAGCTTGATGAACACTACTGCCGCCATATCTGATGAGCTCCATTGAAATCATCGATGCCTTTGACACAAATGTTGGACCAAAGCAGGGAGATGGGCTGGCCCAATTGCTATTCAATTTGGCTCTAAAACATGTCATAAGGAAGCTAGCTGTTGACACGCGAAGTACATTACCAAGTCAAGCCAAGTAGTAGCCTATGTGGATGACATCAACATTTTGTCACGGTCATTAGCAACTGCCAAAGAACTTTTCCTGAAACTCGACAGCGAAGCAAAACTAGGAGGGGTACAAATCAATGAAAATGAAACAAAGCTCATGACGCAGTCAAAGAAAAATACCTCAACCACACAAAATATCACACTTGGCGAATACAGTATCGAGAAGGTTAACGAATTTGTGTATTTAGGCGCCAAAATAACGAAAACGGGTGATGAAAGAGACAAAATACGCCAGAGAATACACCTCGCAAATAAAATACTTTATTCAGTATTCAGAATACAAAATCTCAAGTATACAAATCTGTGATAAGACCAGTGTTATGCTATGGGTGTGAAACACGGACCCTAACAAGCATCCGCAAATATATTGTACGCCTTTGAGCATCGGGTCCTGAGGCAAATAATCAGAGCGAAGTTAGACGGGGACCAATAGCGAATTCGATACAGCCATGAGCTGTATACAATTTTTGACGAGCCGGAGGTTTCAACGATTATAAGACTGCGGAAGCTGCAATGGGCTGGCCACATGAATCGTATGGACGAACAACGGATACCCAAGAAGGTATTCGTTGGGAGAACTGAAGGCCGGAGACCAGTGAGGAAGCCAAAGAAACGCTAGTCTGGCTCGGTCGATGAAGACAGTTCATCGCTGCTGGGATTTCGAAATTAGAGGACGCGGTCAATGGACCGAGACAGTTGGAAGCGCTATTTGCAATAAGCGAAGGCCCGAAAGGGGTTATAGTGCTGTGAAGACGAATAATTATATATATATATATATATATATATATATATATATATATATATATATATATATATATATATATATATATATATATATATATATATATATATACATATATGGGATGCAACGAAATTTAGGACCAGCTTTGCTCCAATTTTCACCAATCTTTAGAAAAGATGTATTGAGTAAATATCTCGGCCATTTTAGACGAAAAACACTGCTTTCTGTGCTAAACAAAGTGTGGCTCTGATTTATTTGAAATTTGGTATATAAGTTCATTGAACTGTGTGATAAATTTCACAATAAAAAATCCAAATTCGAACCATCTTAAACAAAATGGCGGCCACTCAAAAGTTGAAAAACGTGCAAAAATATTTGTTCTTGTATTTGTGGCCACACCTTTCGAACGATCTTGATGATTTTCGATGTTTCAGTAAAAACTATGAGTGTCTAAAAAGCTGTGTAAAAAAACTAGAGGTAACATCTTAAAATACAAAATGGCGGTTAGTTGAAGCTCAAAATTTGAAAGGTTTCTCAAAAGTCGCAATTTTAATTCGAGATGTATGAAACTTGGCTTCAAAACTGAAAATATTTAGGCATAAAGATTTTCGTATTTTGGTAATCATCCATGAGCAAGTTTGAAAAAAGTGGCGATTCAAATTACAATTTTTTCAAACTTTTGTGTCCTTTAGTGTACATATTTTTTAATAGATTTTGATGGAACTTGGTGTTATGGATAACTGTACTAAGTTCTTGTATAGTGCAGAAAATCATCAAAATTGGAAGAAAGTAAAACCGTCGAAAATTTAAAACCTACTATTTTTAGCTGCAGTTTTTACTCCGAGTTGAACGAGATTTGGCACCGTGATTGGCGAGACCTGAAGACAGGAACATTTAAAAAAATGCAAAACCAACTGCATGCATTCCAAATGGCGGTTTCCAAAGGTCAGAAATAAATCGTGATACGCAATTTAAGTAGCAACTGAAATAATGAATATTTTTCATGGAAACGTTTTCAACGGCTTAACTTGGAAGTATTTATACAACAGACCATTTTCAAGGATATTGTTAAAATATTTTTACAATAGATCATCACATTTTGCTTTGCAGAATCTTAGCTTGTTGTAGCCCTTGTTAACAAAGATTCTATTTATGGATTTGATCTAAAAACTACCTATAGGTAGAGAATGAAACCATGGCTTTTTATCTCTTAAATGGTGGGTTCTTTTTCAGGTACAATCAGAGAGTCACTGGCTTTTTTCTTGGCAACGATTCATCCAATCACGTTTCTATCTTGTAGCGATCATGTCCATAATATCTCCCTGCTCAGGTAGTATATATGCAATAGTGCTCCTTTTGACACCTTCTTTAGCATAGTGATCGACTTTTATGCTCCGGAATCCAGTGAAAATTGAAGTTTGTATTTGGGGTTTCCTTAATAACTTACCGGATATTGTGTCAACAACCCTTTCCCGATTTCCATTGTGATCAGAGTTTAATAGTGCAGCTCGAGAATTTGAGAAAATGTTGATGCTGGTAGATGTAGTAGCAGGTGGATCCATAAGGCCTGCAAGTATAGCATTCAATTTTGCGTTTATAGCCGAGACGTGTTCCTACAAGATGAAAAAGCTTGCCTCGTTTTTTGTAAGGTTGATGAGGGCTCCATCTACACCAGATATATTTTTAGCATCATCCGTAACGAAGATGTGACGCCAATTCCTCTAAAGTTTCTTAACGTTACTATTAAATATATTTTATACACAGGATTGTTAGCCTCATGCATTACCTTTAAATTTGGTGGTCTAGTAGTAATGTTGGGTGGAACTAGGTTACTAAGAAAAGTCCCAATTTTATGATATACTAGGGTATAAGTGAAAGCTGATGTGTTTAAGTCTACCAATTCCATGCTGGAGGAGTTTTTATACAAGCATTTGCTCAGTTGTCTTGCGGTGAGCAATTCGGCTCCGTCTGCAGTAATAAGCTCTCCTGCCACTTCGAAGGCATGTACGTTGATAAAGCATAAGGACTTTTGCTTTGACGGGATCGATACAATCGAAGAAATTCTATATAAATAGTTAGAAAACTACGTCATCAACAGATATACGGAAAACTTCTAAGAAGATCAGATGAAACTCCTGAATAAGGGTCTTGCATATGCACTCAACAGCAACAAGTTTGCGGCAAAAGACATTCTGATGGACATAGAGGCTGGAATGCACTTCATGGATACTGAAGACAAGTAGCACGTTAGAAGAAAAACAGAGCAGGTCATCAAGGTAGAACAATAGAAGACTTTGGCAATAAATTCAGAATGGAATCTTTTGAAGGAACTGAAATAGTAACCGGTGTACTATATAAAAGCCGACAAAGGGAATCCGGTGGTAATAATGGACAAAAAGCAGTACGACGATTCTGTACCAGAGAAATTAAATAATGGCTGTTACCACCAATTGAGAACAAATCCACTGCCGGACATGGTGAATAGGGTAGAGAAAGCCCTCAAAGAGACAAAATCTGTAGTTGGTGACATACAAAAATTACGTGTATCCAATCCTTGCTTACCTTTGATGAAGTGCTTGCCAAAAACAATTAAGGAGGGAAATGAAATGAGGAAAATGGTAGCCGCGACCAACACCCTAACTACGAGCATAGCCAAA
Organism: Odontomyia ornata; assembly: GCA_963969285.1. Taxonomy (NCBI): domain Eukaryota; kingdom Metazoa; phylum Arthropoda; class Insecta; order Diptera; family Stratiomyidae; genus Odontomyia; species Odontomyia ornata. The sequence continues at coordinate 4,654,843 of OZ017739.1, read as the reverse complement.
TGGCTCCTCGATGAGTCCGCGAAAGTCCCCCATAAGGCAAGCACTCGAACGATAAAAAATTTAGACGAGCTGGTTGATAAGCTAAAATACGTGCAAATAGCTGAAGACGATATATTAGTCTCTTGCGACGTGAAATCGTTATTCTCGAGTCTTCCAGCAAAGCAAGCTTTGGCGCTGTGTGAAGATTGGCTTCTGGATATGAACCACAGTGGAATGCAAAACAAAAGTCAGGTGTTAGAGACAAGTACTTCAAACTAACTACAGAAGCAGCGATGGGGAACCCGTTATCACCACTACTGAGTGTTTTGTTGAATGGTGGAATTCGGAGATTGTTCAGGAAGTGCGTGATTCAAGACGGTTAGATGCTTCGGAAAGCTTGTGGATAGCAAAAACCCTGAAAGATAAGCGTTTGAACGTGGACTCGGGCAACGCCTACAGCAACTTAATCAAAATCAATGAATGAGTGAAATATATTAGCAGTAATTTAAATTAAACCATATATTCTAAATATCTTTTTGCATGACAAACTCATTAACACGTCTTTATCTTCTGATTAACTTAAAATTTTGTAATCCTTTATTTATACAATGAACTAAATAGCATTTTTTGAAAGGATTTTTTTTAATTTTGAATTTTTTTCATTTGATGAGGGTTTTGTAGAGGAGATGAAAGTTTTGAATTTTTCCATTCGTTTACACAACATACTGATCAGATTTTGTTGAGACTGTTTACTGACGCCAGTGTAGCTCGATTCCTTAAAGGATCTTATTCTGTTGATCTTTCTACCAAAGTATTGAATGCTGCTTTGCCAAAGACGTAAGACGTCGTATGTGCCTTTGTGTCTATAGAAAATTATACTCTACCCTTTTTCTGAATTCATTTTAGACCAAGTAAGTCACACACTCTACAGAAATTTTTAATTTTCTTTTAAAGAGACTCCAAGGTATCGAGGAGTTTCTTGCCATCTACTAATGTAAAGAAGTCGTCAGTATATTGCAGGATGGTAGCCTTTTCATCCACCAGATTGTGTAGGCTTTTGGTGTCTACGTTAAAAAAGAGAGGAGATAGTACAGACGTGTAGTTCTGCTGGATGCACCTTGTAGTTTTCCGATTGTTCCAGTTGAACTGGCTACCAAACAAAAACAGCTAAAGAATGCGATAAAGTCCAGGGGTGACGAACCACGCGATTGCAAGACAGTTGTGGAGAATTTTCGAGATCGATTATACCAGAGAGCTTTTTAAACTTTGAAAGGAATCCCTCCGCATAACGGTATTTGTCTTAACTGAGCATCGTTGATTTGGTAGACATGCGGCGTGGCTGAATATCCCTTAAAATATCTTCTGCCGGAGCTGTAGATATGAGGAGAAGGAGAACCAGCACTTCATCTCCTATACCCTTGCAAGGAAAAGAATGCAGCGACTCGGCTCCTACTTTTTGACTAACCTAGCCAAAGTATCAGCAGCAAAATTTAAAGAGATTCACTCAGCTTTTTAAGAGCTCATTGTGGCTCTCGAAGTTCAAAGGAATCTACCTTTAAAACTACTTCCCTTCTTTGATAATTTTTAGTCATTACACGTTTTTTTTTTTTTTTTTGTAAACTACTGTTGATTTTTGTATAAAAAATTAATTTTTTGGTTAGGTAGGTATCAAGTATCAGCAAATCATTAAGATGCGTGGCTTAAAAACTTAACTCAAAGTGAAATTTAATTTATGTATAGAATGGTAAATCAAATAAGCTCCAATAATACTTTTGATTGTCTAACTGTAGAATTTAGCACCACAAAGGTAATGTTTTTGAAAAAGGTAAATTAAACACGAATTTTAAAAATTTTACTCAGTGATAAGAAGTCAAAGATGAAACTCATAAAGCATCGAGACGAACATTCGTACAATATTCAATATAATGATTGCCTCAAATTATCTCTCGCTGGTACCAACATAATGCATTTCGACCCTGTTTCACTACCCCTGAAATTGTGTAGCTCATTGTCACCTGATTAAACTGATTAAAAAAAAAGTATTAAGTCTTTACTAATATTTAGAGACACTTGAAGAAGTAAAGAGATCTGGTTTGACAAACTTAAACTTTTTCCTGTCTGCTTCATTGCAATCAAGTTATCATTAAGATTTATTAATAAAAGCTACTTAGAGTTAAAAATAACTCACTTTGCCGGTTCCGCTATACCAGTGTTTTTTTTTGCGATTAAGTTTATATGCTTTATGTTTATATGATTTCTTTCAACCAATGTTACTATTGTAGTTGAATTTTTTTCTATTTAATTAATCCAAAATTTATCATTTAATTTAGTTAGAAATAGTTTGATTCTAGTGCTGCTTTTATCAGATACTTTCACTCAAACAATTCAACTTGATTATCAGTTTTGTGTTGTAATTATGGTTTAGATTTGATATTAACTATCTTATTTTCTATCCAGGTATGATGATCTTAACAATAATGCTCAGCATCTGATCTGACCACTAAATCCATCGAAAAAAAAAATTTAAATGAAATTATGGTAGCAATAACACAAAAATCAGCAAGAAATTTTTCAACTTGTATCTCCGTTTCAACTTAAATTTTAAATTACGCAATTAAATTCAAATACCATCGAAGTAGTATAATTACCTCTCGAATCAAACAAAGAACTTTCCAAGTGTCTAAATCAATAAATATTTGCAACTTAAAGTACCATTACGCAAAACTTTCTCTGTCGAATCTAATCCTTCCTTCTGTTTCCTTCAACCAAATCTAACGTTTCATTGCTCATCGACTTTCGATCAGAATCTAAACGAAACTTTCGTAAATTTGTTCCTTTTGTTGCAACATGGAATTGAGTTTGTAGTATATTCACCATCTATCGTTTTCTATGTTTGACTTTCCGCCACATCTCATTCTCCCCATCCCACAAAATTTCTGCACTTTGAGTACACTTCATAGATATCCGATTCATCTGAATCTAACATACTACGGTTACAGCAGTACTAACATTTCGAGAGAGAGATATTCGAATGTACTAGTCGTATGTGCTGCAACTTATTCGATTTTCACCGACTAAAGTTTTTGCTCAAAGTTTATGAAAGATAATACCAAAGCAAAGTTCCAATTCGGCAATTTGGTTCGGATTCATAGTTTGGCAAGTCCTTTGGGGAATAAACTCAACATGTTGGATGCAGACTCAAAGATATGACGATATGAGCCCATACTGTGAAATCAAGTGAATTATAAGTTTGCACAGAGGAAAATATGAGCCGTTGGAAATAAAAACAAAAACTCTAAGATAAATCATAGTTGTGGAATCGATACTGTAAAGCATGTTGGCTTGAGTCCGCTTTGAGTTTTAAATTAAATCATTTTTTAAAGTGTTGGTAAAAGCCTATACTCAGCATTTAGTATTCAACTAGCAACTAGGAAATTTATTCTTGAATGCAACAGCTATGCAGAATTAAACCTGCCATCTTTTAATTCGTAATCAAACAATTGAAAAGCAACAATGTTTGTTCAATATATTCTAGAAAAGGAAGCGCCATGCCCTATTTGAAGACGTGAGAATTCTCTGCATTTCTAAAATGATAACTCAAAAGCGAAGAGCTCTGCTTGGTAGACAAACTTATCCCCAGTCAGTGCTGTCATTTCGTTTTGCTATAGAATAGCAGACAAATATGGTAAGAGAAACAAAACTGTGTGTAACGTAAATTTCAACAGGAATTTAACTCGACCAAGCGGCAAACGTCAACAGATATGACAAGAAAAGTGTTAACTATTGGCGCTTCCATTTTCAACATATTTCTCCTAGTTCGACCTGGATTCCAGTGCTTTAGTATTACTCAGATATTACGGCAAATAAAACTAATTTTGATAGCCATTCAATGCTGAACCGTCAGAATCTATAAAAAGCCAGGCTCCGGATAGTATTTTGTGCTACTTACGCTAATATAGGCATTTGGTCTGAAATCCCTTATTATTTTTTTGGATGAATGTTACTATATCTTTTTAAATTTTTTTAAAACGAATTATACAAAAACCTACTAGTTTCACTTCCCCCCTGTCCTTCTGTCTATCTGTGTATCACACCAAGTTTTCTCAAAACCTATAGAAGTGTGGTGGTCTTTCGAAATTTTTATCGATTATTTGGAAAGCTTTTAAAGAGGGTCTTTCATACTGATGTCAGCATATTTTTTTTTATAAAAGATAGTCAGGTGGGGTATCAAATCAAAGGCCTTGATTAGAACGGTTTACGTTTAAAACGCTAAAAGGATTTAAACGCTGAAATAAAAAAGTCAGTTCTTGTCCAGTCGAGAAGCCAAAATACGAAAAAATTGTATCCCCCCTCTAGCGACTGGAGACTTTATGGCCTAAAAATTTAATATTTATGGGTACATGGGCAAGAAACACCCTAAAAATCAAAATTTGTATTTGTTATTAATGGTATGTATGAATTTTACGTTTTCTCCCTTAAAACTAGAACGGTACCCTTAAATTAATAAGCTAGGTTAAGGCACTAGCGGAAGCAATATTTTGTGGAGATCGAATAGTAGTCACGTGATATAGCCGTTTCAATTATAGGGAATTACAATAAAATTAACAGGTATTTATAGTTGGTTCCCATATATTTTCAATCGACACTACAGTTTTCTTCAAATTTTCAGGAATAGGATTTGGCTTGAACAAAATGGGGGCTTATAAAAAAGCCATTTTAGAAGCAATGGATGAACTATATAATTGAACTAATACATTCATGTCAACAGGAAAATTGTTAGAAGCCCTAGGATGGTTACGAAATCCCTCTTGAAAGAACACTCTGCTGTCTATTCAACTTGCTTTAATAGTCTATTTTTAGAGTTTCGCAAAATACTTTTACAAAACCCTACCTGTTTTTCCGTCGTCCGCCGTCCGTCCGTGTGTCACAGGACTTTTTCTCGCAAACCGTATAAACTACAAACATAAAAATTTTTTATATAGGTATAAAGTGATGCCCTCTTGAAAGTTTCCCTACAAAAAAAAATTTACAAGGAGCTTAAGGGGGTCTCCCCATATAGGGGAATGGCACCCAAACAAAAAAAAAATTTATCAAAGGTAGCCGATATGGGTATCAAATGAAAGGTCTTAATAAGAACTTTTCAAAACAGGTCTTCAACTGGTATTTTTCACTACTATTTTTTACTACAGGAAGCGCACAGGAAGGGGAAATACACAAAAAATTTGTGTCCCCCCTCGCGATTGGACACCTGTGATCCAAAAAATCTGAAAAAAATTATGGAAGTAGGTGTTTATGCGTTTAGCAACAACCAATACCTTAGAAGTCAAAATTCGGGAAACTTTGCTAATTATAGTATGATATTTGACTTTCACATTTTACCCAATAAAATCGTAAGGATGCCCTTAAATTCAATGAAAAATGATGTTTTAGTAGTTTAACATAAGGCCCCAATACTCGGCAAGTTTGATGAAAATCCAATCATATTCACGGAAGTTATAGCCATTTGAAATTTCTTCAAATACAACAACAATATCACAAGATTTTGGTATTTTACGGACTTTCCATTGAATCTGTCACTGCAGTTTGGATTCGATCTTCTTGAAATTTTCAAATTAGATCAGTAACATGCTTTTTTTTAGAAATTCATGATTTGAATGATTTTTGTTAGTTTGCAACAAAATGACGCCCGTTGAAAGTTCAGAAACAATGGATTCTCTTATAAACGTGCACATCCCTTTGACAAGTTTCTTGTCTTTATTCGTTGCTGGTTATTGCATTTCTCACGTTGGGTACAAAACCCGTCTGACATGACCGTAGGTCTGTTGACCCAACTTGTTGTTATAATACTTGGAATCTCTCTATTTATAACGAAAAACCCGTTTGCACCACCCGCCAGAAAGGCAGATTTCTCGTATTAAAATCGAATAACCATTTTGCTGGCCCCCACTTTGAAAGTCAAACACTGTTTAAGGACAAGTAAAAGCAGAAGTAGAGTTTCCTATCAGAAGGGTATTGTAAATAATTATAATAAATAATTATTAAATCAAACAACGTCTTCTGCATATCAAAACTTGGCTCACACATATATTCCATGAATTGAGCTCAGAAAAGTAATATATGATCCTTCTGACATATGGCGGCCGCCATTCTGAAGGCATGCATTTAATTTTGGATTTTTTTAAATGGTTGTGTCTTAGGGTATCATCAGTCATTGAGCCAAACCTCGTTCAAATCGGGCTTGCAGTCTAGACAGAGCAAAGTATTTAAATTTCAGTAAAAATAGCAGCTAAAAATATTGGGTTTTATATTCTAGATTTTTTTGTCTTCCGATTTTGATAATTTTTCACATAATATAAGGACTAAGTACATTTATCCATAGTCTCAAGTTTTATGTTTTATCGCTATTTTGAAACTTGCTCAGGTATGATCATTAAAATGACAAAAACTTTAGATCTAATTATTTTCTATCTAAAATTATGTTTTATACACACAGCTGCAACTCGCCGCCATGTTGTTTTTTGAGACCTGATCTCCAGGTTTTTACGTAGTTTTTACCAAATGTCGAATTTTGTCAACATCGGTAGAAAAGTTTGGTCAAAACTACAACAACAAACTTTAGCACGTTTTTCGACCTTCAAGCTGGCGCCATTTTGTTTTAAATGGTTGACTTTGGATTTTCACTATGAGATTCATCACACCGTTCAATGCACCTCTATATCAAATTTTATCCAAATCGAACCTATAATTTGGTCAGAACCGAAATAACGATTTTTCGTCTACATTAGCCGCCACTTTGTTTCCACCTGGCTGGTTCATACTTAACCGAGATTCTGAAAATTTGGTGATAATTTGAGCAAAATTGTAGCCTCTAAGTTTTGCGGGCAACGTTTATTCAATTATGGATTTTTTTTTTCTGTTGGTACACTCGTCAAGTATATGTTTTAGCTATATAATATGTTTAGTTTGTTTGTAAGAGGCATAACGGTTAGAAGTGTTTTGCGTGCTCAGTCAGTTTTTGCTATTGAAAAAAATGGATCAAAGGTCAAGAATTTTTTGTCCGATAACAATCATACCTCAGCCACCGTATTCACCGGATTCGGTCCCATGTGACGGAGATTTGCAACGATTCAGAAGATAAAATCTGCATCGCTGAAAAAGCTTAAGGTTTTGCCGAAAAGAGCTTATGAGAAGTGCTTCAAGGATTGTAAAAGTGTATTGATTACTTTGAAGGCGACAACATTATATATACTCGTATATATATATATATATATATATATATATATATATATATATATATATATATATATATATATATATATATATATATATATATATATATATATATATATACAGACAGACAGAGGTTTATTGAACTGTCTCACAATAAAAAATTCAAAATCGAAGCGTCCGAAACAAAATGACGGCCGCTCGAAGGTCGAAAAACGTGAAAATTTGGTTCGTAGTTGTGATCAAACTTTCAATTGGTGTTAACGAAATTCGGCCATTTGGCAAAATTTATAAGTCTCTAAAGAACTGTGCGAAGTACAGTGGCAGCGATCCTTGAATCGGTTGACAAATGGAACCATGTGGCACATGGTTCGAAACGAGACCTGGCCCGTAGTTTATTGGGCAGTGCAGTCGTTTGCGAGCATGGAAGTCCCACACTCAGTACGTGAATGACATTTACCTTTCTAGCACGGTAAAAACAACAGTGTAAAAAGACTGGAGGTCATATCTAAAAAACAACATAGCGACTAGTTGAAGTTCAAAATTTCAAAGGCTTCTTCAAGCCGCAATTTTGTTTCGATATATATAAAAGATAGTGTCTAGATAACAAATAATTAGATCTAAGAATTTTATCATTTTGGTGATCATTCATGAGGAAGTTACAAAATGGTGGCGGTTCAAAAATGCAATTTTTTCAGTTTTTTGGGGCCCTCTAGCGGCCACATTTTTCAACGGACCTTGCTAAAACTTGAAATTATGATTGACTGTACCTACTAAGTCTTTTTATCATTAAAATTGGATGAGCAATTTAAAATTTAAGACCGAATATTTCTAAGCTGCAATTTGCACTAAAAATTGAATTCCTTGTCCTGTCTAGAGTGAAACTTCGATTGGAACAAGATTTAGCACATTGACACAAACATTTAAAAAAAATCAAATCATGCATTCAAAATGGCGGCCCTTTAATATCAGAAGAACCATATATTACTTTTCTGAGAACAATACGAGCATGTGTGAGCCAAGTTTTGGTGTACAGGAGGCGTTGCCTGATTTACTAATTATTTTCCAATACCCGTCTGGTAGGCGGACCCCCCTCCTACTTTTACTGTTTGAGTTTCAAATAATATAATTACTGACTTTTAAAAATAAGGGTACCTACGATAAATTTTCCTTTCCGGCTGGTGGTGCCACCGAAATTTTGTTTATCTCTTTGCTTGAAACATCAGATTGTCGGCAATTAAACGAATGAGTTAAACAAAGTGATGAAATTTCAGATTTTTAGATGTAACTGATACTGCGTGGTAGTCCAATTAATTTAAATTTGACTCAGATGTACCTAAATTTATTTAGTTACTTGTTCAAAATCCAACCAAAAGGGCTAATAAATAAACACCGAGCCACATTAGCATTGAAATCAATTATTTTCAATAGGCCAAATAATTAGAGATTGGTTGATTATATACATAAATACCAACAGCAATGTGTTCCTTCCTTTGAATATGGAAGGTGTGGAATTATTGAGATTTAGCACTTTCACCCTCTCATATCTCTGAACTCTTTGATTCACACCTACCTTCTCAAGCTAGTTTCAGTGCATTTAAATTTTGAAATATAATTTTTTACAATGTTATTCGCCGGATGATTGGGTATCAAAGGTCATCTCTGTTTTCAAGGCTCGAAGTAATACCATGGTACCATTATGGCGGTTGTCACTTGTGTCGAAGACTTTAAGTGCCTTCTAACGTACGTTTTTTCTACGGACTCAGTTCTCAGATCCTTATAGATGTCAGTAATTCTAACATACCATGGATTCCAACGACCTTTTTAATAACACTATTTTGGAAGAACTGAAGCACTGTTTAGGGAGTTACAAATAATTTTTACAAAGACTTATTAGCTTCGCGTCCTATTTCTATGTCCGTCTATCTGTCCGTGCATTGCAGCAAGTTTTCCCAGAAACTATAGAAGCTAGAAAGCTCAAACTTTGTGGGCACATCATTATGCATCAGCGCGTCCAGAGGAAGGCAAAATTTTCGAAAAATTTGTGTCCACTCCCTTCGCAACGGGACACCTTTGGGCCAAGAAATCTGAAAAAAATCATGAAGGTAAGTCTTTATGAACAAAAGGGCAACAAATACCTCAAAATCAAAATTCACTCAACTTTGTTAATGATAGTAGGATTTGTCGAATTCGCTCTCATAAAATAAAAAGGGAACCGTTAAACTTTTAAAATAAAACAGTTATCAGATTCTAATTATAAGACCCTAATACATACAAAGCTTTATGGAAATCAGATCACAATCAAGTGAGCTATCGGCATTTGAACTGTATAGAATTATAACACCAATAACACGTGTTGATAGTTTACATATTTCGAACCAACATAGGCACTCTTACTTTTTTTGGGATTCCATGAAATTATAAGTAATAGCGTTTAATTTGAACATGTTCAATTGGCATGACATTCAGTAAAATTATTAAAGTTGAAACAAAATGGCACCCCTTTTGGATAAATTTGAACGACTTCTTATACAAGAACTATATTAGATGAATTCAAATCATCGATTTGTGCCATTAGAAAAATTGTTTCGAGCCCTGGAATGGTTTCAAAGCCCTTTTCCAAGGAGCACTCTCCTGCTTATTCGACTTGTTTCTTCCTATACTGAATCCTTGTTATTTTGTTTAAGTTGTTTCCATGAGAGTTTATTGTCGAACGTACGTATAGTACTATTATCGATTATTAGCACCTATAGAGTTTGTCGTTTTTTCCTAGTAATGAAAACCACCTGAATTTTGTCAGGATTAATCTTAATTTTCCATTAACAAAAGTATTAAATTGATGACTCTTGCTTGTTGTGTTGTTGTGAATATGCAGATATCATTAGCGTATAATGATAATTTTACCCTTGGAGATAGAATGTCTACAGTAAATGTCGTTACCAGTTCCGACTGTTGGCAGTATTCTCTTGTTCACTGATTTGTAATTCATTAATATCAAGTTCCAAATCCGAAGGTGCATATATTTCTTTAAAAATGTTTATGATTTTTTTTCTTAGTCTCTCATATCCTCAATTATTAATTATTTTTCAATTACCTCATTATATCTGTTAACAAAAACTCTTTCTTCTGTAATAATTAAATTTCATTTTTTTATCACTTTTGTTGCTCCCATTTATTCATTGCGAAGGGACAGCAATCATAATACCTTTATAACTTTTTCACAGCCCCTCTCAGGCCTTCGCTTCCTGCAACAAGCAATTTCGAATTCTAAGCACCAATAAACTGTCTTCGTCGACCGAATCAGACAAGCATTTCCTCGATTACCCCACCCTCTCCCAACGAATACCGTTTTGGGTATCCATTATACCTCTATCCTCAGGAAGAATGTAGGTATCGTATTGTATGTCAATATCTGTTAGTGCATTTGCTGGTCATCTAAGATCTGATGGTATTATTGATAACAATTTGATGACAAGGTAGACCATTTTGACCGATGAGTATGATATATTATGTGAATTGATTATCTTCAGTGTTTGGAACCGTTTTGAGGGCTCCCATATAGTTTTTGGTACTGTTTTGTGCTCTGGTGTAATAAGTGAGGATTATGAAATAGAAACGTTTTGACATGTTGATTATGTTTTAGGTTTAATAGCTATATCTGTAAATGTCATAGTTGGTTTGGTAGTCGAAGGGAAGGGAAAATCCCATCCTTTTTGTCTTTTTTGCTAGATGTGTAGCCGGTGTTCATTTCATTTCTAACTCTTAAACAACCTCTAAAGGAGCAGAATATTTTTCAGAAGAGGATAGCATCACTCTACATTTTTTGGTGAATTTCTTGAGAGAAATTTACCTTGTGGAGAGTGCTTTATATGTATAGGCATATATAAAGGATATAACAAAAATTGTGACCACGCTGAAGGTCGCGATTTTGCTTCAATTTTCAGATAAAGTAAAAACAAAATGGTGACCCCTTTTTGGTGAAAATCCGTGAATTTTGGTCCGACCAAAGTTTTGCTCCGATTTGGAAAAATTTTTTTACCGATGCTTATTGAACAGTGTGATGAAGCTGACAGTAAAAATTGAAAGTTGGACCCCTCGAAGTTTGGAAAACGTACAAGAATTTTTTTTTAGTTGTGCTAGTGTAGTAAAAGTTGTAAACATATAAAGAACAATGAGTAAAATATGTCGTGTTAAATTCCAAAATGGCGGCCAGTTGGAATTTCAAACATCAAAGACTTCTAAAAGTTACAGTTTTGGTTCGATTTATATCAACCTTGATACTAAGGTAGATAGTAATTTTGATCATCCATTTACAAGTTTCAAAATTGCGGCAGTTAAAATATGCCATTTTTCCTGATTTTTGTGGCCCTCTAGTGGCTAAGCTTTTAAACGAATTATGATGAAACTTTAATTTCTTACATCCTCCAAAAGTAGTGCAAGTCGGAAGATAAATGAATCAGTCAAAAATTTAAAATTTAAGTATTTATACAACAAAACATTTTCCTTAAACAGTGTTTGGCTTTCAAAGTGTTGGCCAGTAAAATTATTTTATGCTTTTATAAATCAGAGTACCCAAGAGAAATTTGCGTTTCCCACTGCTGCTACCACGGAATTTTTTTTTAAATTTGGGACTATCTTTTGATATTTTCCAGTAAATCTAGCTTTATAGCTAAGCAGTGATTTGGTAAATTCTATTGCACATTTTCTGAGGTGAGTAACTCAGTTTTGCTTCACTGAATGGCTAGCTCATCATTAGTCGTAGAAAGTATTTTTTTTTTGTGTTTGTAACAGGCTGATAAAGACCTCATTTAGTTTCAATGTGACTTTGTCAAGCTGGGTAACCGACAAAACAACTTGTGCGTCTTTTTCAGTGATATCATACTCGGCTTTCACACCGTCATTTGTCGATATCCTGTTGACAAAAAAAAAACCATCCAGATACTTGGTAACCTTCAAACAACTCATAATATAAATCAAGATATTCACTTATGAAAATCAATAAAAAGCTGAGGAAACTGAAACCAGCGTAAGTCGGCAACTGAACACTGAAAGCACTTACCCGTAGTACCTCATTTCATTTTTAACTATCTTCTGTTTCGTTTTTCTATCTTCTATCTCACTCCTGACTGGACTGATCTTCTATCTCTTTCTTTCCTTTTTTTTCTCCCGTCTTTTATCTTGCTCACACTTTTGCAATATCTTCCTTTCTCTCTTCTTTAGAAATCTTCTTTCTTTTTCATCTAAATTCTTTCTATCTCGCTCCTACACTCCTTTTATCTACCTCATTTATTTCATACATACTAATTTCCAGCAATTGAATTATTGAACCACTAATTGCTTGTAGATATTTAATAGTCAACGTCTCCCACAAGACTATTAATGTGTTAAAACTATATACTATCTATAACAAACTTCCTTTGTTCCATACTTACTTTTAGAAGTAAGCAATCTTCAATCTGCCACTAACAAAGTTCCAATAAAACTTTTATTGCATTTCACTATACCTCAACTGTCATTTCTTTTTACGCACAATGAAAACCTTTCTTCTATCACGCTCTCCGTCATTTTGTGGTACCAATGGACTTTGTATAGGAAAACAACTGACATCGCGTAAATTGAGTCAACAGGATTCAATAGAAAATGAACAAATGGCAGGATTAGATGGAAAGCTGTAAAAGCATTGATGAACAGAAAATGTCATTACTCGTATTGATGCCTCCTTTTTTTGCGATAGGGCCTATTCAGTAGGAATCATTACATTAGGGTGATATCAGAGACATGAATACACACGTAGGCAATCTGAAAGGGTGTCTGGAATATGTAATTAGATATGGTATTCAAACACATCTTGAAGAATGTGAGGAGAAATGATGAAAGCCGAAAACCTCAGCGTAATGCGTATTAACAATAGACATATTCTTCGCCCTTTGTTATGTAACCCAACAACTTTGAGCTTGCTGAAATATTTGGGCTGGGGTGTAACATATTCCTCCGATGTTTTGGCTCTTGATTGGTATTTTGCTATTATGTGAGTTTTAATTTAACATTGGGCAGGTACCTATTTTAAGCCACTCTAGAATTGAAAAGGTGCACCAAACATCTTTTAGACTTTATGTGATTTATGTGCGGTACAGGATGATGCTAGGCTTTGTTCTAAAGAAGTTTCGTATAGAACAAGTCATTTGTGTTCTTATAAAAGAATGTTTAGCGCAATTTAATTAAAGTATAATTTTCTAATATCATATCGAAACCTTTAAACAAGCACCGTTTCCACCAATACAAAAACTTAAGAACTCATTCACTTTTTCTCCACCTTCTGACCCGTCAAAAACTTGTAACAATGCATTTTCACCCTTAATTTATAGGATGAAAGCAGTTTCTCTTTGCAATTCATTGTAGAAAATTTAAATTGCTCAATTTCGAATAGTTTTTGCTATTCCAAGTGGAAGGCGTTTGGTTCACTAGACAGGCGACGAATTTGCGTAGTCGAAACAGCTCCAGCGAAACTTTGCACATTAAAATAACGAATCGCGAAAGCATACATTGTCGCTGTTAAAGGACCATCCTTCACTTAGAACTCAGGACATCGTTTCACACAGCGCAACGCCACCAACAGACGGGCTCGTCTCATTCAACAACAGATTCATTTCAAGCCCTTCCTCAAAGAGTAATGTATTCAAAAACTTGCTCATTTAACATGGTTTTCCTAGAATGGTGAATCTAATTAAACCACCACCTAAAAACTTTATCTTTCGTTTTGATTGTAGCAAGGTTGGAGCTCTCTCACGAAATCAAGAATACATTAAAATGTTTTGGATGTGAAATATTCTTAGTACTCCTATGATGGTTATAAAGCGATATCTGGCTCGGGATGAAATGCACAACTTGCAAACACACACGCTTAGGTGTATGTTTAACATCAACATTAATTTACCAATCGCATACATTGCTTGTTACTGCTACATGCTCTTAAGAACAAATTTTAATTAGTGTTTACCTCTGTAATGGGTTTTTGCACTTATTTTCAGTTGAAATACTGCAGTATCACGTAGGTATGAAGTAGGTTGTAAAAGTTTTCAAACTACATTTTTGAAGTACAAAGATAAAGTATCTTATCCTAGAAGGCACGAGAATAAGGAAAACTTAAAGGAATCAGTATGAGCATTAATTTTTTTGCGGAGTAATAAATGCCTTAATTGAATTCGTGCACATACAGAAGTGTCAACGCAAAAACTCAATGAGGATTGCGGATATTTTTGAATAGCGGGATTCGGAATGAAAAAATAAAATTACTTTTATTCACTATTTATTTTTATTTTAATGTTTCGAGAGCAAACTACTCTCTTCATCAGTGCGACTAGTACATATTTTACATTTTTTTTTATTTATAGCGACAACAATCCACACGTTTACAAAACTATTTTCTACTTAGTTTTAAAAATTATCCTATCTAGTTGATTACGGGCCATAAAATCCGCCCCACATTAAGTGTCCATCGTTCCGTCATCATAATTCTGAGTAATTTAACATTAGACGAAACAACAAAAGCAGCTGATTACATGATGGAGACGGTCAACAACGCTTCAATAGTCAATCAATTCTCAACAGAATCATCTACTATTAACGCACTAAAAGCAACAATCAATTCATTTACCAAAGCAACTAAAAATCTGAACATGAATCGAAGTCGTTCCAAAGATGATCGTCAAAATTGAATCATTCGGGAATCTTTATAAAACAACTATAGAGAACCCTAATATACTTAGGTGACCCTTAAGAATTTTTTTAAAGAGTTTTTAGAACTTGCAACTTAAAAACCTTGCATAGCAGTCCAGAAAGGTTGAAAAAGTATGCAAAATCAAAGCCCATTTGCGACTGATCACCTGCAAAAAACACTGAGTTGGGTCCTCATAAGTTGAAAGGTGCCAGATACTTTCAAGACAAAAATTGCTGAATCTTTTGAGGAGTAGCGTTATTGATATCCTACGTTTACTCCATGAAATAATAGCAGTAACCTTCAATATCTTCAAAGTTCATTTTATGCGCATTGAAGTAAGGCCATTGTGCAAAAAAATGTATAGAAATCAGATGGAAGTCAATTTTATAGAGATCAAATTATAATCAAGCAAGATTGCAATTAATAGTAGCAGTTAATAGCAAGTAATAGTAGTCCACGTAGTGTAGTGATTAGCGTGCTTATCTTTTAAGCTGGATGTATCTGCTTCAGTTTCATTGGTGAAAACGAAACTTATTTTGAGTGATTCTTTCAGTCATGATTCGTGTCAAAGTGATACGGGCAAAGTCTAATGCTGACCTCATCACCTTCTCGAGTGCTGATGCAATCGATCAAGATAATGAGATACTCTGACTATCTCTTAGTGAAGGCCCGAATGGGACTGTGGTGCTAACGACAAAAAAAAACATTGTCATTAAAATAAGACGTGTTAATCATCATCATCTATAGCGCCACAGCTCAATCTGGGCCTTGGCCTCCAGGGCTAAACTCCTCCAATCATCACAGTTCTGTTACCTCGTTCACCAGTTGATCACTCCCAGCAATATCTACTGTTCGCTTCTATCGTGTTTTCCCATCGAGTCTTCGGTCCACCCGCTAGACATCTACATTGTGCTCTACTCTTTAATGTTCTTTCGGGTAGCCGGTTTTTTTCCACTCTTTCTATATGGCACACCCATTACACTTTGCGTAGCTTTATGTAAGGAGATACAGATGGAACATCAAATAGTTCAGACAACTCATCGTTGCAACGTAGTCTCCACTCTGTTCCTTGTTTCACTAGGCCATCGACTTCCCGGGGCACTTTACGTTCAAATATGTCCACAGCTTTTTTGGATTCGGTCGTCACTTTCATATAACACAAGTTTGACTGGTGTTTTGTAAACAAGAACCTTATTTTGCCTGTATATAAATCTGGACCATAGAATGAGAAGTATGGAGCAATAGGCTTTATTTTTTGGCGTTTATGCAGCATCCAATCTCGTCCTTTTCGGTACCCATCTTAACCAGGTCTGCTCCAAGAAAGGCAAAGTAACACGTGTTGATAGTTCGTATTTTATTCAAATATTTTGAGTTGGATGAGCATTCCGAAAATATTTCTACGTTAAAGCAAAGTATTTTTTTTTAAGTAATTTCATCTATATGCAATGAAAATGTAACAGAATTAATCGATTGATATCTTCATAAAAATTGTATCAAGCTCTAGGATGGCCATAAAGTCCTTCCAGTAAAAGGAATCTGTTGCTTACCTAGCAAATTTTACAGAAATTGCTAGTGACCCAGAAAAAATTTTTCCATATTGTAAACACTGTTAATAGCTCATATGCTCGCGCCAAGGTAGTTACAAAACTTAACGTAATTTATGTATTCTTAAACTTTGAGGTTGACAGTAGATCACCGGTAAGCATCATGATTATAAGTGATAAAAATATTTATTTTAAAGCGATTGAAACAGAAGATCTCAAATGAAATTGATGGGTTATTGTGATAATGAAATTTCTGTTCTCGGTTTCATTTTAGTTAGCGTTGAAGCAGTGTCGCCGTCATTGTTGGAGTCCACGGGACCAGCCAGAACCCTTAACCTGTACATCGTCTAATCGCAAAGGCATCCACTGCTGGGTCGAGAATGGAGCGAATGATATAATTTCTAAGGTTCCAGTTCGGAAAAAGAATAATACGATACGTATTTGTGCCGACAACAAAGTCACGGTGAACCCCAGCATAATGGTTGACAAGCATCTAATTCCAACGATCGGGGAGTTGTTTGCAACTATGGCCGGAGGAATCAAAATTTCCAAAATCAATTTACGTACTTACGTACCTACAGGTTGAAGTACATGAAAAAGATAGAAAAATTCTCACGTTCAGTACTCACAACAGTCCTTTCTAGCCAAACAGAATGATGTAAGGAATTGAGTCAGCGCCAGGTATTTGGAAACAAAAAATTGAACTAATACTTCAAGATATCGAGGCTGTACTTGTTTTTTTTTGGCGATATCAAAATAGCTCCACTTTCTACGGCTAGAAGCTGTGCTGAAACTGTTGACCGATTATAATATGCGCGTCAGCCTTGAAGAAAGTCGAGTTGTCAGCAGACGAAATTGAGTACTGTGGATTTATTATCGACAAAAAGGAAACTCATAAAATGACTCAAAAGATTGAAGCAGTACAAAAAATACCTTAACCATGGAATAAAGATCAAGTCCAAACTTTCGTGGGCTTAGTAAATTATTGTATTACGGAAGATTCCTACAGAACTTAAGTCATGCGCTATACCCAATTAATAGCCTCTTAAAGAACAATGTAAAATTCATATCGTCCAAGAAATGTGAAGATGCATTTCGTAAGGTGAAAAATAAAATGAAATCAGATTCTTTCTTAATACATTTTAACCCACAACTCCCCCTAGTGCTTGCAACTGATGCATCACCTTACGGTTTCAGTGCTGAACTTAGCCATTAATTTCCTGATGGAACTGAGTGACCCATTCAATATGCATCACAAACCTTATCATCGGTTCAACAAAAGTATTCCGAGAAGCATACGCCGTTGTATGTGTTATACGGAATTTCTACCAATATGTATGCGCAAGGAAGTTCATTCTAATTACTAATAATAAAGCCATATCGTAAACGTTTGCACCTACAAGAAGTTTACCATAACTATCTGCGTTAAGAATGCAATATTACGCTGTATTCTTAGAATCCTTCGACTATGATATGAAATATCGTCCATCACAACAACATGCTAACGCAGATGCATTCTCACGCTTGACATTGGAAGAGACACAAACAACCATTGAAGAAATCAATTTTGTGGAGCTTAATTCCATTGAGGTTTTACCATTGTCAGCGTGGGAGATTGGGAAAGCAACCAACGCTGAACCTGAGTTAAAACCTCTTATCGGTGGGTTGATGCATGGACGGCATGTGAATGCTAAGGACCACTTTGGTATCGAGCAGAATTTAACCTACAGGGACAATGTTTTGTGCGAGGAATTAGAAATTACATTCCCAGGACCTTGCGCAGACAAGTACTGCAGGTGCTTCACTCCGTACATTTCGGGGTCTCAAGGGTACTGGCACGTAGTTACTGTTGATGGTCCACTACTGATAAAGACACCGAGGCAATTGTACAAGACTGCCAACAGTGTCAGGACACTAAAAGTAATCCACCTTTTCGTATGGGAAAGGCCATCTGGTCCATTTTAACGTTTACATGTAGATTTTGCTGGACCTTTTATGGGTAAACAATTTTTAATATTTGTTGACGCTTACACAAAAAGGTCAGAATTTTTATCGTTTCCGACATTACAACAGAAACTACAATGCAGAAATGTCGCGAATTCACACGCACATTTGGAATTCCGTCAGTATTCGGTAGCGACAATAGGACACAATTTACCTCTTATGATTCGTTAATAAGCTTTCAGCTCCATACCATCCTGACATAAATGGGCAAACGAAACGCTATATTCGTAAAATTAAGGAAAAATCCAGATCACTTAAATGTAGTAGGAATGATTTGCAAAAGAATTTATGCAACATCTTACTGAATTACCGGCAAATGATACACACTGTAACGAATCAGTCACCAAGCATGATTGTGTTCGGTAGACCGATTTGCTCTCAATTGGATATAATGCTATCAAAAAGAGAGGATCTTAGCAATCCCCCCTTGTGGCAAAAGTTCGTAAATTAATTATCGCGTCGCAGTGCGCGAATGTCTGTCCACGGAGATATGGAGATCAATGCAACCTGAAGTAAGAAGATCAGCACGTATTAGAAAAGCTCCAGAGGGACTGACGTACACTTGTGGAACATTATTTAGAATAATATTTATATACAAATTTACATTAAACATCCACCAATTTAATATTGTACTGAATTATACGTATCGTTAATCATATTGAATTATTATTTCTAACAACAATGCAAACCAAAATTTAATATGCAAGTAAATATTTATGAGTGGGAGACTGATGTCACCATTGTAACAACATAAATATAAGCAACCGCTTTAATATATTGTCAATTAAAACACATCTGTCAATAAACGTTCTGTCGAGCACGAACCTCCAAGGTATACGGAGGTATTTTGCTTCTCCACGACCACAGCAGCTTTTATTTTCCACATTCGTCCTTTGCTTACTGATAAACTCAATACAAGATCCTCACATCCTTAGAAACCGGTGTTTTACGTAGGGTTTTCAAGAATTCCTCAAGCATTAAATGACTGTAAATTATATAGCCAATCACCAGTTGAAAATTGATTCGTTACTTTCTAGAGAATGTTATACATTCTATCCCC
Organism: Odontomyia ornata; assembly: GCA_963969285.1. NCBI lineage: Eukaryota > Metazoa > Arthropoda > Insecta > Diptera > Stratiomyidae > Odontomyia > Odontomyia ornata. The sequence goes on along the minus strand of OZ017739.1, from coordinate 4,635,312 downwards.
GGATATTTAAAACGAGGAATTTCCGTACGCCACCATCCTCATCAAAAATTTTTCTTTTAACCTGTCTCTTGTTTTTTACCGGTGGATCCTTTAGTCTGTTTTTGGCAATAATTTCTTGTATATTTGGAGTAGAAGCTAAAAGCCAATCACCTTTGACAGGTTTCAATTTTCTTTTGCCTTGGCCTTGAACGAACTGCCCCTGTGGTGCTGGCGAAATAGTAGCAACTGGATATGTCAGTAATTGCGTTGATGGACCAGATCTCACACTGTCATCGTACGCTGCTCCAGCTACCTCAACTGTATTAGACCCTCTTCGCATTTTTCTAACCTCAGGTTTATCACATCAGAAACAACAACTCCAATATCATTATTGGTGGTCGCTTGCGTTGTGTTTTGTGAAGAATCTAATTCATCATCATTTGTTGCTGATGGATTTAAAATAGATACAACATTGTTACTCGGATCTTCTGTGATTGAAGACGTGTTGATACATTTAGTTAATGGTAAATGTGCGCTGGGAAGTTTAGATGTACTGTCTGCAATAACCTCCTGATTCAACGGAATATTTGTGGTCTCTGCCGGTTCAAACATGAAGTCTGGAAAAATACCAGGATTAACAGGCCAGATGCCTGTCTTTTTAAAGCCATTACTTGCATTCTGAATAGTTGCAGTTTTTCCATACGCTTCATTAAAAAAATACCCGATTGATAAATGGGTAACAACACGCCCTGGATGATTTGTTAGCCACTCAGAAATTTCTTGATTGAAATAAGTTTTTAGTGGTCCATAGATACAAACATCAGGGCTGCATTCTATGGGTGCAATGTGGCGGTAAACACAACATATGAATACCATTTTCTTTGGCATAACTCAAACATTCAATGTTTTTATGACTTGAGTGACCATCACAAATAAATAGAACCGGATCGTCTTTGCTAGATTTCGTATGGGCCTGAAAATTTTTTAACCATTTTACAAACACCTCTTTGTTAATCCATCCTGATTCTTGTGCTAGTCCAAGAGTGCTGGTGGGAGCCTCATCAACTAGTTCATTTTTCATGTTCTTTCGAGGAAATATCATACATGGCGGAATAAATGAACCGATGGTATTCATACAACACACTACTGTCACATTTGAACCTCTCTCAGTACTGGTGACACAGCCGACTTGTTTCCTGCCTTTGGTGGCCAGAATTTTTGGTGGTTTCTGTACTGTAGTGAGCCCGGTTTCATCCATATTGAAGGTGAGATCCCAAGTTGTGATTCTTCAAAAATTCTTCATAAATACGGAAAAATTTAGCTACCTGTGTTTTATAAAACGATTGCGCTCTTGCAGCAGAAGTTGGTTGTGGGGTGCGCAGGGAAATGTCCTTATTTCTTCTCAGGAAACCGTCAAGCCATTCTTGTCCAGCACGTTTCTTGTCCTTGTTGAAAGGGTGATCGATACCATTTTTTTCGGCTAGTTCAAAGCATGCTCTTGGAGTAATGTACGTGTGAAACCAAAAAGTCGTGTTTTTAAAACCTTTATGTGTTGTACTAACTCCTGCTCAGTTTCAGTTGAAAACGTGAATTTTCCTAATCCTTTCGAGTTATAATTCAAGGTTTTGTTCATATTTAGTGCATGTCTTCTAAGCTTCGCCTGAGGCACACCGAATGTTTTTGCGGCCAATTCCCATCCCATGTTTTTTTTGCTTCCATGCTTCAATAGCCTTATTCATGGATTCTTGGCTCCAAAACTGCCGATTAGTTTTTCTTTCGTACTTTCGCGGTTTATCATCTAAACAAAATAATAAATGTTAATTAACATAAACTCTACGGACAAAATGACATACCATGTCGTTTTGTCCATTGTATATGTATGTCATTTTGTCTAAATGTGAACAAAAGTGATTAAAAAATCAAAATTCCATCAAGCGCCTGATAATTGCAATAAAATTAAACGAAATAACTGAGTACTGGCATAAGTTCATTGATTTTAATAGAAATAATTACAAATAACAACAAATAACTCACCAGAAAACTGGAGAAAACCATCTATAAAATAAATTTTTGAAGGCGCGAAACACGTTCGAGCTGGTTGCTGCGACGCGACTGTGGCAACGATGCTCAACAGTTGACAGGATTGTGAATATGGCTGCCATCACGTAATACAGTCGCGGAGACGTTACTAAAACCCGCCAATTTTTTAATCAGGTGACTATGTCATTTTGTCCATACATGTCATTTTGTCCGTACTTCCCCTACAAAAATTGCATTGTACATTTTCAATGACTTTAAGTCTGGACGCAAACCCTTCATATCAAATGTAAACTAATCTACTTTATTTTAATAAAAATGGCATTTAAAAAATCTGAAATAAAATGGCGGCCGCTCAACGAACTAAAAATTTCCAAAATTTTGTGGCTGTAGTTTTGAATCAACCTTTTAACCGATGTTAACGAAACTTGGTAATGTGCTAGAGACTGTAAGATGCTGGTGAACAGTTGTAAGAATTTTTGGGTCAGGTCAGAATATCAAAATGGTGGCTTGGCAAAGTTCAAAAGCTTCTTAAAGCTACAATTTATGTAAGATTTATATGAAACCTAAAGCTAATGTAGACGTTGATGAGATCTTCTGCAGATTTTAGTAGTATTCAGCATTGCATTGCAGTCAAGAAATCAAATTTTTATATACGTGGTACAATGTATTCAAGAAACTGAATTTTAATACATTTGAAATGAAACAAGTTGGGTAAACTGACCTACGATCATGTCAGAAGGGTTTTGTACCCAACGTGCAAAATGCAGTCAACAGTAACGAATAAAGGCGAGAAACATGTCAAAGAGATGTGTACGTTTATAAGAAAATCCCTTGTTACTGCACTTTCAACGGTCGTCACTTTGTTGCAAACTAATAAAAATCACTCAACTCATGAATTTCCAAAAATGAAATTATGAATGAATTATGAAAATTTCAAGTAGATCAAATTAAAACTACAGTGACTGATTCAATAGGAAGTCTGTAAAATACCAAAATCACGTGTTATTGTTGTTGTATTTGGAGAAATTTCAAATGACTCTAACTTCCATGAATATTATTGGATTTTAATGAAACTTGCACTTCTGTAAAACTTCTCAAATATCAGTTTTCATTGAATTTAAGGGTATCCATACAATTTTATTGGGGAAAATGTGAAATTCGACGTTCATACTATTGTTAACAAAGTTGAGTGAATTTTGACTTCAAAGGTATTTGTTATTGTTGTACTTATAAACCCCTATCTCCATATTTTTTTCAGATTTTTCGGATCACAGGTGCCCAATCGCGAGGGGGGACACTAACTTTTCGTGTGTTTCCCTTTCCTATGCGCCCCCATAGCAAAAAATACCAGGTTAAGGCCTGTTTTGAGAAGTTCTCATTAAGGCCTTTCATTTGATACCCATATCGACTACGTTAGATGAAATTTTTTTTTAGGGGTCACTCCCCTCTATGGGGAGACCCCCTTAACCACCTTGTGAAAAAAAATTTCTAACGAAAATTTGAAGAGCGCATTACTTTACACCTATATACAAAATTTTATGTTCATAGCTCATACGGTTTGCGAGAAAAAGTGCTCTGACAAACGGACGGACGGACAGACAAGCGCAATTTTAGTAGGGTCTTGTAAAATTATTTTACAAACCCTAAAAATATGCCTCTAAATAGGGCGAAATAAAGCGGTTCCAAATCGATTTTCCGATTTCCTCATATACTTGCCAGAAAAAGGATTCGTACATGCAAGGTAACAAAGTTATCGTTGTATTAAAAAGGAGATATCCACTTAATTGGAGCTCTTTCTTTTAAAATGTCATGAAATCTACACTTTTGCATAATTCCCAGTATGTTTCATAATACTCACTATTTAAAAAGACTTGAAACTCCAACAAAATCAATTTATGGCAGCACAATAGACCAGAAAAAGTTTCCGTACAGAACAAACCGGGGGATTCCCTGTATTACGTGATGACATCTGCAGAGGCGTATTAATGTTTTTAGGTCCGATAATAGTTCTACTTTAAGTTGTGATAAGTTTGAAAGTGAGTACAGTTTTTTAAATTTTGTGTGCACTACAATACATGATGACGCCAAAAATTAGCAAAATCAGTGCTGAGGAGAGGAAAATTATGCTGAAACTTAAGAGTGAAGGGAAAACTTACCGCAAAATCGGTCAAATAGTAGGCAGAACTCACTCCTCTGTCCAGTTTGTGGCGAAAACATTGAATATAACTGGTTCGATTATGTCAAAACTTCATTGTGGTTGACCCTCCATACTGACTGAATGCGAAAAATAAATGTTTAGCAGGCAGTTGAAAAGACTTTTCGAGTCACTGCTTCCCAAATTGATACAAATATAAGAGACTCTTTTGGCAAGGTTCTTCACGAAGATACCATACGAAAAATACTAAAGAGAGATGGATATTGCTCACGAATAGCACGTAAGAAGCCATAGACTTCGGAAGTGAACAGGAAGATACGTGGATTTCACAAAAAATATATAAACAAGCCATCAGAGTTTTGGGGAACAGGTCCTATTCTCTGGAGAAATTAAATCTTGCATATTTGGCAATGAAGGAAGAAAGTTGGTGTGGCAGAAGAGCGGCACTGCCCTCGAAAAGAAAATCTCTTACCAACTGCGAAACATGGTGGTGGTGGTGTGACGGTCTGCGGGTGTATGGCGGCAGAAGGAGCTGGCCAACTTGTGTTTATAGAATCAACTATGGATCAATAGGGTTACCTTAATATTTTGAAGGCAAATTTGAGGCAAAGTGTTCAGCCGTTGAGGCTTGGTGACGATTTCTGGTTCCAGCAAGATAATGATCCCAAGAACACGGCACACAATGTGAAGCTTTGGTTCCTCTACAACACAAAACAGCGACTGTGTACACTGCCCCAATCCCAGACCTTAATCTTATTGAGCATTTGTGGAATTTTTTGGAGCGCAGGATCCGTCAGCACAGCATAACCTCAAAGGAAGTGCTGAAAAACGTCATCGTCGATGAATGGGGTAAAATTACCAGGCAGGACACAGCCAAATTGGTTCAGTCTATGCCAAATCGACTTAAGGAGGTCCTTAAGAAAAAGGTTATCTGACAAGTTGTTAAGTCTTGATATGTATTAAAATATTTGAATATTTCGAATTGATATTGTCATGTACGGATACTTTCTCTGTTTCGTTTAGGTGAGGCTTTTTTGTTTTTATTTTGTAAAATCTAGTTTTTAAAGGAATACTACAGGAAAATTTTATAGAAAAGATAATGTCATTAATGAGTAAATTTTTTGTACTAAAATACAAAACCCTATTGCAATCGCGACCTGTGTCCGTCTCTCCGTCCGTCCGTCTGTATGTCACAGCACTTTTTCTCCGAAACTATAGAGGCTACAGCCATGAAACTTTGTGGCAAGGTCAGAAGTGGTGACCTCTTGAAAGTTCAAGGGTGGAAAAATTTTTCAAAGGGGTTTAAGGGGGTCTCCCCGTATAGGGAGGTGACCCCTCAAAAAAAATTTTCACCATTGGTAGTCGAGTAGGGTGTCATTGGAAAGGTCTCAATGAGATCTTTTCAAAAAAAGCCTTAAAATTGCCTTTTGAGTACCGAGGGGGGCAGGGGAAGGGGAAATGTACGAACTTTTCGCGTACCCCCCCTCGCGATTGGACACCTTCCATCCGAAAAATCTGAAAAAAATCATGAATGTAGGCCTTAATGAGTACAACAACAACAAATACATGAGAAGTCGAAATTCACTCAACTTTTTTAGTAATAGTATGATTTATTGATTTTATATTTTCTTGAATAAAATCCAAACGGTACCCTTAAATTCAATAAAATTTAGCAAACAGATGACTGATTGATCTTTTCTGTAAGTTTCATAAAGATCGAATAGTATTTAATAAAGTTATAGCGATTTGAATTTTCCTGTATTACTATGGAACAATATGCCCTATATTACTATGGAAACATATGGCTATGGAGCCATATGCGCTTTTTATCGATTTAGACACTACAGCTTTGCTAGGATTTGCATGAAAATTCCAGGAATGATAGGTATCATGAAAATGAGTACATACAATTGAAACAAGTCGAAGAGGCAGGAGAGAGCTCCTAGCAAAAGGGCTTTGTAACCATTCTATGATTCGAAAAAATAGGCCATGAATCGATGATTACAGTACAGAGGAGTGGGCCCTGAAAAAAATTTCATGAAAGGTAGCCGATATGAATATCAACTGAAAGTTCTCTATGAGAGCTTTTCAAAACAGTTCTTAAACTGACAGTTTTTGCTTCAGTGGGGGCACAGGGGGGGAAATACATGAAAAATGTGTTTCTAAAAAATCTGGAAAAATTATCAAGGGAGATATCTATGGGTATAACTATAACAAATACCTCAGAAGTCACAATTCTTTCAACTTTGTTAATAATAGTATGATCCTCGAGTTTCACATTTTCTCCAATAAAATCGTCTTTGACATGTTTCTTGATTTTATTCGTTGCTGGTTACTGCATTTTGTAAGTTGAGTACAAAACCCTTCTGACATGAGCATGGGTCTGTCTACCCAACTTGTTTTCATTGTAAGAGCAATTTGTAGTTATGTCGCAATATGTTCTACTTATGACGCTGAGCAATGTTGTTTTTTGGGAGTTTTAACAAGTGAAAGTGCAAAATAACGACGGACTTGATGGCATGTAAGTAAATTTCAGATATTTGCACTGAATTATAATGCATTAACATTTCAAGATTTCTCTGAATCTGTTTATAAATAAGGAGGCATGAAAATAAATTGTAAGATATTTCTGATTGAAGTACTTTCCTGCCTACCCAACATGTTTACATCTAAAACATTTTAGGATCAATTTGTTATTTCTGCGTATTAAATTTTCTTTAATATGTGTCTTGTCTATATGGAAGGAATATGCCGACATAACTGATATCTCTGCGATAGATATTAATTACATGACACTTTTTGGAAACCAATACAATTTTAGGAAACCTCATAAAGGATCAACAGAAGATCTTAACCTCTCAATGTATCTGAATGCAAACTAATGAAGAACACATTGGGTATTTTGAGAACTTCAATCATTTTCAATATTCTTCAAATATACGAGTATTAGTATAATTCTGATAAAATCAATTCCATTTTTAAACAACCTATTTCAGAATACCGGCAAAATGATGTAAACATTCACTGTTTCCTTCCTTGATAAGAGTAGATTGACACCCACGTGCTAGCTCTATATAAACATCGTACTTCGTAAAAAACACTGACCAGCCGCAATGACACTACACTAAGGAAATCTTTCAAGCATCCAATTTTCCCGTATAATAAGCACTTGATTTTATTTTCCTATTTTACTGCCGCAAATGATGAGTTTTTATTACTTCTGGCAATCTCTGGTGAAATCACCTAAAGTTCACTAAGTTCACGTTTAAATGTCTTCCACGTGTCAGGATTCGAGTAGACTGATTATTTCACAATGTTGAGCAAGGTCTTAAAATAGTCATATCGATTTTTCGCAGATTCACTCTATTCATTCACAAAATTCTCAGTGGCTTCCCTGCTGCTATATACGAGTACTATGCAGGCTGATTCGGGCTTCAATATCGAAGATGTGACGACAGTTGAGGAAGCATGTCCTTGACTGTGGAGCCGACATTCTTGGTTTCTTTGGTGGTAGCAACAATAAACTGGACATGATAATGTGATTTTCTTTTATGAAAATAAATTGGTCACTAAAATTATGTTTGGAAGTTATTTCTGCTGCTGAAACTACGCTTAGCTGTTGGGTGAAATTATTGGATTCCCAGAAATAATAAGCTCTACCAAATATAAGGCAAAATACGAGTAGAAGTCATGTAATCACAGTCTGGACATTTCCATCATATAAAAACTTAATTGGTTCCTTTTCATTCTTAATTCTTTTTAAGGATGTATAGTAAATATAATGATTTTATCAATTCTAATTTAATGAAGCTACTCACTATTCATTTATTAATTAAAAGCCCACAGAAGTATCATCATCAATTTAAACCTTTCGACATTTAATCCGTTTGAACTTTCATAGCATTTCAATCCTCATTAAAAGAATTAAAAGGAACGAAACAAATTTAACCTTGGAATAATTTTTCTTCATTTGATTCAGGTTTTAATCCTACAGTCCTCACCTCCAGGTCACTCTCAACGGGTGATGGTGGAATCAGAGCTAGGTTCAATTTTGAGCAGGCGAAGGTACATTCGCGCGAAGATTTTGCATTTTAATTGAATCGATTCGCCTTATTAATATTCCCCATCAAGTTCATTTACATTCAGTTTGATTTTAGAAGTGACTCCAAGGGTGGATTAATAAATACAATTAATTATATACATTGAGATAAAAGTTATGGCTATTTGAAAGTTTGGTTTATCATTTCGGGAATTCAAAAGTTTCACTGAATGTTATAGTTGGCGCGGAGGGATTAAAGCTAGTTGTAAGAGATACAACTGCAGGTCAATTAATTCTAGATTGTTTGCTTTCGTCCTCCGCCACGCTCCCAATTCTTATTCATTTCTAATTACTCAAGGCAAATTCTAATCCTTCTATGGCCCCGGTCACGAATAAATCATCCTTGTAACCTCTAATCCGATTTTAACGAAACTGAAAGTTCTACAACGCAATATTTAATCTACGCAAGGATTGCTGCTGTGAGAATTAGCATATATTATTGTGCGTGAATATTCATGAAGTTTGTCCTGTGCTACACCCACCGATTCCTCGACTTACCGCATTACCGTGCAGAAGCGGATTTTGTAGTTGCTGTGATTCTATAGTATAAAACAACAGACGACTTTGAAGTTGGCAGAATATCTGATTATGTGATAATTGCTACGGCACACATTACCTTTTTGAATCACATGATAATATTATGCAGGTGCGAATTTTACGGTTTTGATGTGCAGAATGTGGTGCTGTTGAAGGTATTGGCGTTTTCACTTGAATATGGAGTAAACTGACCCGCATTTTTGGTTTTTCTCAGAAAGGTGCTAAATAATTTTTCGGTGAAGTCAAGCATTCGAAAATGGCATATATTTATTATTGGTCTATTTTTGCAGCATTGAAAAATAATAAATAATATAATTTTCAGGTTAAACCGACTGAAAGCGGGTTCATTGCAGTTTTGGGCAGCAGAAATGATTTGCACTTTTCATCATTTTTGGTTTCGGGCAGATGTTGATCAGACTAATATGGAATGACTGGATACCGAGCCTACATTTCAATACCATTGAGGATAGGACGTTCAAATCATTTTCTAATTTCGAGGCGGACAAATCAAGTGCACGGATGGATTTATCTGATGAGAGTTGATACAATTTATTGGCCAGTAATGCATGACTAACTTAGTATCTTCACATTGCTATTCGTTATAATTTTTTAGTTTTCAGGATATTAGTTTCAGTTTATAATTAGTATAGTAATTGAAATCAGCAGATCTTTTACTAAAAGAAAATAATTGCTTTTTAAATATTTTACTAACGAATATTATTGAACTAATTTTAGAAATATTTTAAAATCACGTTTGAAGAATCCCTGAATCTATTTCGATGGCTAGAATTTGTGCCATCATTACGAGCTGATGTTTAAAGTTCCTAAATCAATTTTTTAAACTTAGAAAAATTAAAATTGCTAACGTCATCTTGGTTTCTGCTACTAATCCTTTGCCTTCCTTTTCTGTGATGGTTTCAATAAGATTTTCAGCATTCTGTAGTATTGCCTTACGTATTCATACTACTGCAATATTGCATACAATTAGAGCACAATATGTAAAGTTGCTATCTGATTTATTTATTTATTCCATCTAACAGACTGAATACAATCCACGCAAAGAATAAATACAGCAACATTAAATGAAAAACAAGTTAGGTAGACAGACCTACGCCCATGTCAGAAGGGTTTTGTATTCAACTTACAAAATGCAATCACCAGCAACGAATAAAGTCAAGAAACCTCTCAAAGAGATTTACTCGTTTAAAAAAGATCTTATGTGAAAATTTTAAGAAGATCAAATCAAAACTGCAGTGTTTGGTTCGATGGAGAGCCCATATGATACCAAAATAGTATGTTATTGTTGTTGTAATTGGAAAAATTTCAAATGGATATAACTTCCGTAAATATGGTACGAATTTCATCAAACTTACAGAGTATCACGACCTTGTGTAAGGCTACTTAAATACATATTGAAAAGCATCCATACGATTCTATTGGGGAAATGTGAAATTCGAAGATCATACGATTATTAACAAAGTTGAACCAATTTTGACCTCTGAGGTATTTGTTATTGTTGTACTCATAAATTTCTCCCTTGATAATTTTTTCATATTTTTTAGATCATAGGTGTCCAATCGCTAGGGGGGAAACACATTTGTCGTATATTTTTTCCCCCTGTGCCCTCACTGAAGCAAAAACTGTCAGTTTTAGAACTGTTTTGAAAAGCTCTCATAAAGACCTTCATTTGATACTCATATCGGCTACCTTTGATGTTTTTTCAGGAGCCACTTCCCTGTACTGTAATCATCGATTCATAGCATCAGAAATTTTTTTTTCGAACCCTAGATTGGTTACAATGCCCTTCTGTTAAGAGCTCTCTCTTGCCTCCTCGACATGTTTCACCTATGAGTATTAATTGATGGTACTCATCTTCAGTAATTCATTAAATTGAATCAAGTGTTAAAAGCATGCACTTTTAAAGTTGAAGTTGGGGAAAAATAACTCAAAATTATTCAATTTTCGCATTTAAAGCAGGCAAATTTCGAACACTTCCCCTTCCCCTGCCCCACGGTACTGATAAGGCAATTTGAATAAATTTTTTTGAAGGGTCACCTCCCTATATGGGGAGACCCCCTTAAACCCCTTTGAAAAAATTTTCCACCCTATAAGTTTCAAGAAGTCGCCACTTCTGACCTTTTCACAAAGTTTCATGGCTGTAGCTTTTACAGGTTCGGAGAAAAACTGCTGTGACATACAGATGGATGGACGGATAGACCGACACAGGTCGTGATTGCAATAGAGTTTTGCATTTTAGTCAAATCCCTTATAATAAAGTGACAATAATTGTGGGCTAAATTAGTAGTAAATCTTTCAGTTTTTTCTTAAATGCTATGTAAGAAGAGGGGAAAGGACCAAGCTCGACATTATAATGGTTTCGAACGATTCTTACAATTGGTGAATGAAAATATAAATCATTTCTAGCATATAGGATAGCAAAATAAGAGCTCATCTGGGATGAACGAGATGTTAGTCGGAAACGCAGCCCTGAAATAATATTCTACGGGACTTGATGGTACAAGATTTTATGCAAAAAATATTGGTCTAGATAAGTTCGTCGGGATATAAGAGATGAAAGAACTAGAAAGGATAAACGACTTTCATAGGGCTGATACGGAAAATTATACTTAAGGAAAAGAAAACGCGTAAAATTTCTTTGGACAGTTTCTATAGAAGACCCGAGAAAAGAACATCAGGGGACCAAATAACAGAACAGTATTCCAGCAAAAAGCAAGCAAGACAAACAAATAGGCGGATAGAAGAAGAGATGACATTGAATGTATGTACATGCCCAAGGATAAACCTGGAAACTCTAGACGCCCTAGTAATTACATTTAAAATATGTGCATCAAGTTTGAGTTCTGGATCAAAAGTTACTCCAAGGTTATTATGACTGAACACTTCAGAGAGCAAAGTATCATTTAATATCTTAATTAAAATTAATAGGAGAGGCCTTGAGAAAAAAGTCATTTTATGACATTTAGTAACGTTAAGACATGAATAGTTTGAAGCACACCATTTATTTAGAACATTCATGGAGGAGCTGACAGTCTAAATAGGATTTGACTGCTTGAAATACTTTGAAGTCATCAGCATACAAGAAGCAAGAGGAATCAATTACAAAGGGGAGATCATTTATGAACAACATAAAGAGAAGAGGGCCACCTCCACCAGATGAAGGATAGTACTCGAAAGGACGACTTGATAGATTGTAATGAATCGGCCCTACGCCACTGGCGACCAACATAAATGCACATTGCTATCATGTGATTTCCCATTTCACGTCAGTTTTGACGACTTCCTATCCCAAGTTAGTATTATCAGGAGATGTCAAAATTGGCAGTCTGACTCGGCCACATGGTGGTATTCGTGGCAAAGTTGCCGTAAAAGATTTTTGCCGTGAACATTTTTGAAGAGTGCGGGCACGCTGTAAGTTTCAGGTTGGTACGCCCGATGTTAGAGTGCACAAACAGTGATGGAAAGTATTGTGAGAAAGACCATACTCGATTGACTAAGTGATGTTATTAAATTCCAGTAGTGAGGAATATATATATATATATATATATATATATATATATATATATATATATATATATATATATATATAAATATATATATATATGTAGCCAAAATTGGAATTTGATGATTCGGAAATAGTAACAAAAGTACGATAAGTCAACTGCGGGAAAAATCAATTTCATATTTGAGGATTGGCCAGAGCTGGATCATCGTGTCTTCAAAATAAGCATCCAAGGCATAAGCGCACAAAAACAAAAACCTGTATACAAAACATTCCAACACTTGAACAAAGAACTCTTCAAATCACATCTGGAAAGGTCATTAGAAGTCCGGAGTCCCCTAAGCCTAATGGAACTTACGAATATGATCACAGAGTCCAAACGTTACTCCATCGTCGAGAAAAAGCTTAGATGCCGCCAGCAGACATGGATAACAAAGCGAGTAATCGAAGCCAGTATTAAAAAGAGAAAGGCGTACATAAGCTTTAGAAGGAACATGGAAGACCGTGTGCTAAAAAACATGTACATACAAGCGAAAAAGGAATCAAAACGTCTTGTGAAGGAAGCTAAATTCTCTTACTTCGCTAAAAGGTTGGAGACAGCGGCAGATAACAATCATGAAATATGGAAGATAATAAATGAAGTAAAAGACAACTCTCCCCCCCGAATTTTAATACCGGATTCGCAGTTTTCTCCAGTGACCCCTAATATTTTATCACAACCAGATGGAGCAGCAACTTTCTTGAACAACTTTTTCTCAACTGTGGGCGAAAAAATTACAAAAGAGCTTGGTGATGTCCCAACAAGTAGGCTAGATCACGCTAACATCTCACCCGATTCCATGTTTCATATTCATCCAACCAATAAAATTGAAGTTCTTAAGACTATTGAGGCAATGAAGAAAAATACGGCTCCAGGTATTGATCAGATCACGATGGAGGGAATTGCGCTTGTAAAAAATGAAATAGCAGAACTCGTGGCTAATTATTTAAATGAGCATATCAGAAACGGAACGTTTCCTGAAGAGGAGAAGCTTGCAAAAATTGTACCTATATTCAAAAGAGGAGATCGATCGGACCCCAATAATTATCGCCCAATTGCACTCTTGACCGGATTTAGTAAAATATTTGAAAAAGTAATTAACTCTCGCTTAACATCCTTCATATTAGATAACTCTATCCTAAACTCCCGCCAATATGGCTTTCAGAAAAACAAGGGAACGTTTGACGCTCTACTCTCTGTAACGCGATTCATCAACGAGAGACTTGATGTAGGGGATTATGTTGTTGCCATTTTTGTGGATCTAAGGAAAGCGTTTGATACGGTCGATCATGACCTCTTACTTCGAAAACTAGAAGCATATGGTGTTCAAGGCACAGCAAATAAACTATTTCAAAATTACCTAAAAGGCAGACTGCAGAAAACAGCATTTAATAGTGTTCTGAGTGACCCGGCACCAATGAAATCAGGTGTTCCACAAGGCTCAATACTTGGCCCAACCTTGTTCCTGCTATACACTAATAATTTAAATACATGCAGGCTAAGTGGTAATTACTTTTTATATGCTGATGATACAGTGCTTCTTTACTCGGGACGCGATAAAAATGACATCGGAGACGCTATCAACGAGGATCTAAATTCATATAATTTATGGTTGAAAGAGAATAAACTAGCGTTGAATATTTCAAAGACAAAATATATTATCTTTAAGCAAAAGAACAGGGAAGACATAGATGTTGATATAAAAATAAATGGTGAAAAGCTGCAAAGAGTGCTCGAACTTAAATATCTTGGCCTTACTATCGATCACCGTCTGACCTGGCTCCCGCATATAAATAACTTAAGGAGGCAATTAGCACCAATAATTGGATTGTTACGAAGATATGAGGAATTTCCAAAAAACATCAAGCATCTTGTTCTGAATGCCTTCGTACTGTCAAAAGTACATTACGGAGTGGTAATTTGGAGTCAGTCCTCAAAGCAACACCTAAATATAATTTCCAGTATATTAACCAAGGCGTATAAAAATATACATAATCTCCCAAGGCTCACACCAACAAACATAGTGTATCAATCATGTAACGCATTAACTTTTAACCAAATCATTAAAATGGAGAAAGCCAAATTTATCTTCAAAAGTTTAAATCTCAGCTTGTCGTCACAAACACCATTTATTAAAGTCTCACAAAAGAATCAATACAGTACTAGGAACGCAAACCAATTTGTAATTCCTTTTGCAAGGACAGATCGCCTGAAGAACGATGCTACAAATGACGCCCTTCGTATATACAACAATCTTCCAAAATCAGTTAAAGAAGCGAATTCTCTTATGGTTTTCAAGAAAAGACTTAGGAACTTTTTAATGAATAACAATTGAATCTCAGTGCAGAAACTTTCAACATAGCATCTTAGGTCAATTATTGATCCTATCTTCGAGATGCCTCGAGAAACACCTACTATTATTATAATATCAGTCCAGTAATTTCAACATAGCATCTTAGGGCGTTGTTGACCCTATCGTCGAGATGCTTGAAGAGACAGCTATTCTTTTAACTCAGAGTTTTTTTTACTGCGTCGAATTTATAATTTTTTTTTATCTCTGAGAGCTGATCACGATATGGACAAGACAAGATTAACCGGAGGACTTCACATATTTTTGTGTGCCCCCTTATACCGATGTTTTATACATTGCCTGGGTGGCACACCTGAGGAAACGACGAAATGTGAAGTGCAGATCGCACGAGCGTAGTGCGACGAAGAAAGTGTGATGGAGAGAGTGGAAGGGAATGGAGGTAAAAAAAAAAAAAAAAAAGTTGTGCCCAATACAGTGGAATATCTTGACGTGGAAAAAGAATTCGAGGTGCAAGCCTTTGATTTCGAAGAAAGTGTTGTACCTGAAGTCACTTATGGAGATGACAGCTTTGAGGAACTGCGAGAGCAGTCTGGCAAATTCACATCAATGAAAACTTCATTTATAGAATTCTTGCGAACTGATCAACAAGGAATTCACCCATTCGCACTATATGCTTGCTACCTACCAGCCAATCTAAAACTATTAGTGGAATTGAGCAAACGACTTATGGAACTATATGTCCAAAACGATTACCACCGAGTTTATTTCCATCATGGTCTCAAAGAAAGCAATCGGCCTTCCATTCCATTCTATGGAATTCATACAAGGAATTGGAGAGAAGTTTTAGAAAAACAAAAAAATTATCTTCAAAATTTATATGTAGTGTCTCGCACGCTTTTTATGAAAATCATTTGGAGATGTTTTCGGCCTTTCACTTGTGCAAAATTCAAAAAGAAATTGAGCTTTTTGTCAAGTATAAGTGAACTGCGTCAAATTCTTGGGCTACCTTTGTGAAAACTATTGGATGTTATAAGAAATGTAGATGAATCTAGGAATATAGAACGTAGACTGGCACATCTGGAAGTGGAAGAGAGTAATTTGCCAAACACAACGCAATTCGATGTATCCTTAAAGTTCATAATCGAAAATAATCCTTGCTTGAACTATATTCCACTAAGTGTGTAGATTTCACAAAAAAAAACTGAAGCATTCAAGCGGGTCACGGAGGTTGCTGCAGATAAGTGGAAAACGAATCAAAAATAAGGGATTTGAACGCTCATTTTCGCCATTCAACATCTTCGAAAGCAAAGGATGATCTCGGATCATCAACTCAGCAAGTTATATAGTTTATATCCCCAAGGTTTGGTATTTATCCTGACTTGCTTCTCCAACTAGTCGTCTCTTAAGGCGTAGATGAAAAGGGCATCACCAACGATGATGTTATAGGATATTATCAACAAGCTGTTGATCACACTTTCATATGCATCATTTTTATGATAAATTTAATCTTTTTAAGCGGTCTATTGAGTTAACAATTTCTACTCGACGAAAAACAGTTATTTTGTCGAATTGAATGAGTAGATTTTTTTAACTGATACACATTTACATTTTATGGTTTACAATGTCTTTGTATAGTCTTTGTGTTAGCTGAGGCTGAAAACTGTATAGAAAACTAGAAATTAACATCATGACAGTTTCGTTGTTATTAGAGCAAAGTTTTTCTTTTGTTTGATCACTAGACCAGGCGAAGTGAATTTGAACGATAGACATTAAGCTTAAATTTACTCGTTGTTTGTACCATACAGATAAATAATGAAATGATATTCTACTGAAAGCAAACAAAAAAAAAACTGGAGAATATTATGATAAAAAGCCGAGGCATTAGTAAATAATTAAGAATAAATATAATTGATTTATATGCTTATAATATGAATGTGAACAAAAATCGATTTTTTATACATTCTATCTGCAATGATAGAGTGAAGTAAGTGGTTATATTCACTTACTTCACTCTATCATTGCAGATAGAATGTATAAAAAATAATAGTTTCAAATAATAAAAAGTAAATATATAGTACACTAAAGGATATTAGTGAAGGGATATGTTAACGTGTTTCTAATAATCCTTTTAGCGAATCAATATATAATAAAGAAAAATTGTATAATTATACAAAAAGGAAGAATTTAAGAAATAGTATTTGAAAATCTTTTGATTCAGTAGTAAAAGCAACCCTTTTTATAATCTATAGACTAAATTTTTGGAAATTTAAAGATGCTACACTTTGGCGTAGCAACACCAAAAAATTATACAATCGTATATTTCAAAATGAAATACTGGCTGATTAGACGAGCAATTAATTCTTGAATTTATCATTTAGTTATTCTACTATTTCAACTATTAACTCTCGTCTTTGGTTTTGGAATTATTTCTAAGAAACATAAAATACAACAAGAAAATGCCCAATTATTTAACAACATTTTTAATGTATATTAATTAATTTCTCCTCATTGCATTTACGAGCATGTGAAATTTATTATTACTTATACATTTACTTTCAAATGATGCAGTGTCAAAAATTAATAAACCCATGAATTGCTAGATAACACACGACTTTCCTTTCCAGCCTACCATTCTTTTTCAGCGGGAATGAGAGCGAACGGTAAGTATGCCATGAAAAGGGTAGGGTTGTATAAATTCCGCGGATTGCCGGTTTCGTGTCGCGTGCGGTACGCGGTACCTTCGTTTGCTTTGCATTTTTCTTAGAGTAGAGTTCTTCGGAGTTAAATAAACTTAGTTTGTTTTTCAGTACCGCGTCGGTGAAATTCGGGAACGCGAAATTGTATCTAGTTTTTTTGTTGTTGACTGGAAGAATGAAGGAAATACGGAATACAAAGAAATAGGCTTCGTTTCCGTATGTTTGAATTTTTGACGCGTTTGAAACGTGCACTTGATGGTGGCTAAAACCACGTAGTTGAGCGTAATCAATTTTAAAGACCTGCAAGCGAAATCCTCATCGAACTAGCTGGCCGACAAGCAGCCACGGCAGAATGGATTACGGATGCACGGACTGGTTGATCGGTTGGTACCATTCGTTGGCACGACTCAGACTTAACGTCTAGAACCGATGAGAGGTCGGTTCCGATTTCGTTCGAGCGGAAGTAAACGAAAATCATTACAAGATAAGATGACCTCCAAGATAGAAAAACACCTGAGTTGCCAAGAGCATCAAGCTTACAATAAAGAAGAAAATGATTCACAGTGTTAAACGCCTTGGAGAAATCTGTAAAGATCACATAAACTTGCAGTTGGTTATCTAAAACTCTTGCAATACTATTTCGAAACTCCGTTAAACTAGAGGTAGTGGAGTATCCTTTGAGAAAACTATGCTGCTCTGGAGCAATAATAGGGGCTAATAGGTTTAAGAGTCGATTATGAACAAGTCATTCAAGTAACTTTGGAAAGCAGAAAATCAAGGAAAAATGGCAAAAATTAGAAACTGACGGAGGATTACCTCTTTTAAAAATAGGCACAATATTAGCTGTTTTCCAAGAGTTAGGGAAGGTAGCAGTCTTCAGACTTAGATTGAAGAGAATAGATAAAGGAAAACTTAACAGTAAAGCTAACGGCCTCACAAATATGTTTGGCAAACTATCCGGCCCAGTAAAAGTTATTAGGATCAAGAGCATTGATCAAAGATTCGACTTCAGATTGGGAAGTAAAGACGACTAGGTAGGACAACAGGATGCACAGTTGCAACGGGAGGGGAAAAAGTCGAACAAAAAAATTGGACGAATGTGTCAGTAACTTCTTGAGGAGATGAAACTTCTACACCATTCCAACAGCCCTTACTAGGACTTAAAAAAGCGAATTTCAGCAACCTAATATAAGACCAAAAAGGCTTTGTATAATTAGCCACAAGAGAACTATCTAAACAACTGAAATAAGTCTTCCAATCTCTTTCTTGGCAATAGCACGCAGTTTGCTAAAATTAGATCTAGCTTCAATAGTGCCGAGTGTTTCAAAGACACGATGTGCCCTATTTTTTGCTCGTAGGCCAGTAAGCATTTGCCTTGTAAACTAGGGCTTTTGATTTATTTTACGAGATGTCTGAAGCGGTGTAAAAAAGCGAATAAGATTATAAGAATGAATGTAAAATTTATCTAAAGCAGCCTCACAATCTGGGCCTCTAAAGAAGTCTAGCCAGTTGGCTAAAAGTAGCTCTGTATTTATTGCTTCCTAGTTACCTTTAAAAAAGTTAAATTTTGAAGTAGCATAAGGCTTGTTAAATTTGATTTCATCCAATTAAAGATCTATTGATAAAGCAGGATGATGCCGATCAGTAGAAATATATGGATGTGCGGCTTGAAATACAGATAAGCAGCTAACTGGAACATTTGATAGAACATGGTCAAGGGGCCAACGATTAGGATTTTGTATATGATTAAATTAAGAACAGGAGCAATGAGATAGGAAAGATGACATGGTTGTAAAAAAAAAGGATTAACTAACGAGATAGAAGGAGTTGGATCATTCTTTCACTCTATGTATAGTAAGTTAAAAAAATGTGAGGGTGCTGCACATCTAGATGAAAGAAAAGATCATTAAAAAACGTCTCATAAGCTATTAACAGTGAATTACAGGGAATATAAATAAATGAAATCAAGAACTCGGTATTATGAGGAAGAGGTATTCTGACAATGAAACATTCTAAAGTAAGTAAAGCGAGTTTTTTTAACTGGAACCAAAACTCCCCCACCATCAGCTTTATTAATAGCGATTAGATCGCGGTCCCATCTTTATACAATATGCTCAGGAAACTACTAAAAATGTTCACATTCAGCCAAGTCTCCAAGAAGCAAATAAGAGAATCATTACTAATTTGGTAGTAGATTAAGAGTTCCTCAAATTTGGCCCTTTATCCTCGTACATTTTGCTAAAAAATAGAGGTACACATTTTATTAGGAGAGGAGAAGTTAAGTTCCATAGTATTTAGGTTTGAAAGAGATTTGTTGAGGTTTAAGAAGGATACAGTGCAATAATTATTATGATTATAAGAACATTCATCAAAATTGCTTGAGACTAAAGCTTTGGGATTTCGTTAAGTGACCGATGAAAATTCCTTCATCTCATTTCAAACAGCTCAATAAGTCCACTAGTAGGCCAGTAATTTGAATTCAGGAAAATATCAATATTTGCAGAAATCATCATTTTAAATGAGGCAACTACTTTGTCCGTTAAATTTTCCTTAGTCAATTTATGACAACTAAAAGCTTTAACGGATGATCTAAACTTTTTGGTGGTGACATAACGCTTTAAGTTTTCAACATCTGGAAATGAAGATTTTCTTCAAAGGTATAGCAGCACGAATGACAGGAGAGTGGAGATTTGTTGAAGGAACGTGTTCACTCGATTTCTGATGTTGATTTGGAGGTGGCATTTGCTACGGAACCACTCCCCAGCTGTTGGGCAGAGAACTGGGTGGGCTGATAATAAGTGAATCAAATTGTTGATTAATAGAGCGGAGTTGAAACTGTCTGCGCAATATACGGTTAGTAAAGTAGGCAGGTTGAATTGTATTTAACTCATGAATCAAATATCTCCCCAATACACTTTGAATTCTTTTTATGTACTTTGAAGCACTGCTGTTTGGAATACCCTTCCATTTTCCTTAGAACCGTTTTAAATAAAGAAATTTTTGAATAAACGAAATAGTTTATTGAAACTTTTAGCGGATTTTAAACACCTATATCCAACTCCGTACTGATTTTTATATATGAATATATATATATATATATATATATATATATATATATATATATATATATATATATATATATATATATATATATATATATATATATATATACACACATACATATATGTATATATACATATATATATATATATATATATATATATATATATATATATATATATATATATATATATATATATCGCTAGTGGTTGCAATTTTCACTAAATTTTCAAGGAAGGTGTATTAAGTAAATATTTCAGTTAACTTGTTTACTCAGCTTAATCGGCTGAGCGAAAATAAAATTGCGGCCATTTTAGGCGAAAAAATTTTGTTTTCTGTTCTGACCAAACTGTAGCTCTGATTTCGATGAAATTCGTTACAGAGGTTTATTAAACTGTGTTTTAAGTTTCACAATAAAAAACTTAAAGTAGATCGGTTTTAAGCGAAATGGGGTGGCTCAAAGGTTGAAAAACGTGAACAAATTAATTTTTGTAGTTGTGATAAAACCTTTCAATTGATGTTAATGAAATTTTGTGTTTTGGTAAAAACGACAATTGTCTAAGGAACTGTGTAAAAATACTACAGCTTAGGTCTCAAAAAATAAAATGGCGGATCATTGAAGCTCGAAATTTCAAAGGCTTCTAAAAGTTCCATTATTGATCCGCTGTGTAAGTTTTATACATAGCAGATCAATATTGCAGATAGAAAATAATCAGCTCAAAAGATTTTGTTATTTTGGTGGGCATTCATAGGCAAAATATTTTTACAATACCCTAATAAAATTGCGACCGGTCTGTTCTTCTGTGCATCCGATCCGTCTGTCTGTCCATGCGTAGAGTGATGAAACTTTCTACGTAGTTCAAAAGCTGTAACCCCCCAAACGTTGCAGTGCAAAACAAATATTTTAAGTAGTCTAAGGGGGGTCTCCCTATACAAAGGAGTGACTCTTGAAATTTTTAACCAAAGGTAGTTAATATAAGTGTTAAAATAGGTCCTAAACAAGATGCGTCTGCAAGGACGAGTGAAGAGTGGGTGGAAATGTACGAAAAATTAGTGTCCTGCCTCCTCGCGATTGGACATCTTTGGATAGGAAAATCTGAAAAAAATCACGAATGTAGGTCTTTATGATTACAAGGCTAACAAATACCTCAGAAGTTAAAATTCGATCAACAATAATAAATTTATTCGATTAAACAGTCACGAGATTATCACGTAGGTACACTCGCTCCACACTCCGCTATAGATAGTTCAGCCAACAAGCTTGTGAACACGTATTGCGGCTAAAAGTCCATGTCAGCGACCGAGCTCATATATTACCGGTATCTTCGAATCCGCTCAGCAACTCGAAATGCCGTGCTAAATGCTTGCGGGCTCGCTACTTCGACCGAAGATAATTTTTGTCTTTCCGTTAGCCTGCTTAGTACGAGCTTTGTCGATTTTCCGTTTTCCCCAACGTGAGTCAGAGTGGTTGCAGCAAAATTGATGACTTCAATCGCAGTTTTGCGATTTCAATGCACTTTGAACGGAATTGCGCCCACTTCCACGAAGAAATCGCAGATTTTCTCCCTTCGTCTGCTTTCCACGTGTAAGAGTCACCACACCTCTGACAATGTCTCGTTGTAATAAATCTCTTATTCACATTTTCCACTGTTAGTATTGATTACCTATACAACTCTTTGGTATCCAAAAAAATTATCTCTTCTTCTTCATCACAACACCATCAACCTCACAGCACTTTTTAAATAACCTTGAAGGGACCACCACTCATTATCTCGTACAAAGAAAGATCCCAGTATATCATTTGCATCTACTACCCGCGTCATCTGTTATCTTTCTTCACTCAACATTATATCTACAACACTTCGATTTTCGATTAGTTCACTAAACTATTAAGCTGATATAACGCTTGCTGGAGCGGCTCTCCCGACGTGTTCCCGTGGTGATCAAAAGCAGACTCTACGAACTGCCCAAGCAGATCTCTTACTTCCTTCGAACAGTCACCGAGGGGTAAACGCCGCAACGGAGGTTTGTGTCGAGTCTCTCATCCACCCACTGTCAACTGCATTCGGCAATGCAATTCGTGGATGAGTTGCATTATAAAGGTGTTGTCATTTTAATTGCAGGTTTGAATAATAAAAGTAATATAAGATAATAATCTAGAAAAATTTAAATAATAATAAAAAGATAAATATCATAAAGAATATAAATGTGAAGAAAAATTTAAATTTAATATATGAAAAAAAATAACATAAAATTTATTATTATAATAAAAAATATTTAATTTTGTTTATAAATTTTATAATTTATAAAACTATAAACTTGAATCATTAAATTTTTCGAAACTGCAGTTAACATTTGGATCAGTGTTATTCCGGTTTTCAAGCAGTCTGCTTAGGCAACTGCTCGATTACATTTCATTTAATACCCCACTTAACTACATTTAATTTTTAAAACATTTAAATGCGACTTCGTCATTAGGGAGGACCTCTTAAAAAATTTTGAAATGTTTTATAAGACTTCAACTTTTGATAGACCACCACTTCTGACCTTTTCATAATGTTTGAACTTTCCAGCTTCCATAGTTTCTGACGATACTAGCTGTGACCGACGGACAGACAGGTCGCGAAACGTGTAGGTTTTTGTAAAAAAATTTTACAAGGACGTTAAAAATATGAACGATTCAATCTTTTGAAAATCCTACGGCACTTAACTAAATTGATCATTTTAAAGAAGATATCAATAGAATCTAATACGTACGCTTTTAAAAAGCATGGAATCTGAGAACCCGCTTTAATTCAAGGTAAGACCAAGAAACATATAAACATATTCATTGGTTGCTAATGGTTTATCTGCTTTATAGATAGTTCATTCATTTAAGGATAACAAGTTCTGACCAACTCGTTTTTTTTTTTTTCAAATCATTGTATTAATACTAATTAATAACATCAAACATACTAGCTCCATTCAATTAATTCTAGCATGTAACGTTATTACTTGAAACCACTGATTACCGTACACTGACGAAATACTTCATTGACGTATTCAGTCAGCTATTGGATAATAAGCTACATTTTCAGGATTACATTTTGTTGATTAATTAATTTTGCTTTTAATCATTTGCCAATTGAAAAATGATTTGAATTGCCATTGAAGGCGTACAGGACAAAAGTCAATATCATCTTCTCTGCTGTTTCAATAAATAATATTAAAAGTTCATAATCATTAGCGCCTAACTGGTTTGGATACAATGTAGCGAATTCTTGATACTGCACTTGAAAACATCATTCTCCTTAAAAAAAGTTGAGTTCGATAAAAATCCGTCATATTTTTCATTTCCATACTGAAAGACATTCAGAATCCCTAAATCTTCAGTCCAATATTATTGTAGAATGGTAACAAAAGCATCAGCTCCCTAGAGTAAGTAAGCCTTAAAATAGACAAACTTCCTCAATGTTAAGCATGCAGAAAACTTTTAAAGGTGGAAGACATCCTCAGCACTATCCTCAAGGGATGACAGTTTTCCACATATGAATTATAGCGAACATTCTAAGTCCTCCTGAAACACACCACATTGGCACAATGTCAAAGCTAAAATAAAGAGGGTTAACCTGTCACCTTAGTGTCAAGGATACATCATGAACATTAGTAGGTGACTGCTAGATACAAGTACGTATTTAAGGATAGCGATCGTTTTGATGCGAAGGAAAAAGTATAAATGGTGTCCAGAAATGGACGATTTTCGTCGGCTAAGAAGCTTTACTGACTCATTATTTTCTTTTCGACCATGTCAGCAGATTGTTAGGGCGTTTCAGAAACGTCTTCTAAAGGATGATTACAGTCATTGAAATGCCTAAGACATTTGGGATGAGGAAATGTAATTGACGTAGTCTTAGAACGCGTGCTAAAATATTATTTCTATTAATTTTAATCATCCTTCACTCGAAAAAAATATCACTGTGACCTCTGAAGGCAACCGCCAATTATTCATTCTCAAAGCAAACTCGTCACACATGCCGATCAGTGCGGCGCTAATTACAAAATTAACGCAAAGTCATCAAATCGGTTGACATCATAAAACGAAATGCTAAAATCACTCGTTAGCTTGTTTAGATATTAACTTCCTCTTCAACAAAACTAATGCCACTAGACATCAAAATTATCAACTTTAAGTCCCCACTTAGCACCCGAAAGTTTGCTTTTCCACTTTTTTTAAAGCTCGCGAGTCAATTTGTTTATAGTTTGTTTGCTCCGGTCGTATGATTATGAATATGAAATAGAAATAGACAACATTGATATTGCAAACATGAATAATGAAATATCAACTGGTTGTAGATACATTGCATACAATTGCCGACAATTGAAAATTGAATTATGAATGAGCCCACCTACAACATTTCGCTATTTATTTTCTAAATGTTTATGTGATTTGTATACACGATAAAAAAACAAGCTTTTAAGCATTCGTGGATTTGATTTGATATACGCTAATGACTTTGAAGATAATATTATTTTCATATCAATACATGATGATAATTTTATTTGAATTTGATATTGAGGTGAATGCGATATTCTGTTGAATGGAGTTCTAACTAAAATATGTTGCCATATCTAATTAATTATTTTATTTTCAATGCATGACCAGATGTTTGTCGCTTGAATTTCAGCGAATTACAAAGAGGATGGTTTGATTGAAACATTGAACTTTTGAGTTTTCTCTATCCTTAGAGGTCAAATATCGCTTAGATACTGGCTGATTAGCGTTATTAGGCTCAAA
This sequence comes from Odontomyia ornata, assembly GCA_963969285.1. Classification (NCBI taxonomy): domain Eukaryota; kingdom Metazoa; phylum Arthropoda; class Insecta; order Diptera; family Stratiomyidae; genus Odontomyia; species Odontomyia ornata. The sequence goes on along the minus strand of OZ017739.1, from coordinate 4,610,101 downwards.
AGATAAAAAATTGTTTGAAAGTAATAAGCAAATTATTTCTTCTGTGGAAATGGACCCGAAAATATAAATATGTGACATTTAACGTGATTCTGTTGCGCTACTTTGTAAAGTTTAGACGATGGTTAACTTCAAAACATCCAATTTTCAGTTTGAATTTGTTAGTATGAGCTTTTTATGATGAAAAACTCCATTTAATGGTTTTTGTAAACAAACAAGCTCAGTAATCTACTCACGCTAAATTCTTCTTAGCTAACTAACTATGATCTTACAAACTATAGAAAAGTAAGTCGATGTAGCAGGAGAGCTATCCTGCCTGCCAGAAGGGTTTTGTAGATAAGTTAGCAGATCAAACAATATCCTACAAATAGCAATTAATAAAATTTGCCATCATTTGATTTGCGTTTTACTGACCTCGTTGTTTAAGAAGTTGCAATGATATATCGATACTACAATCCTTTCCTAAAATTTTCTTGACAAGTTGAACATATCTGTAGTGTTTATGCTACCTAGAAACGCCTATTTCCCCAGTATCACATATTTTTGTCGTTGTAATTCCAACCCTATCTCTAAAACAACCAAATATGCGTATTTGGCAAATTTCAGAGTCCTCTAGATTTTACGGAAAAAAAACTTTAAAATTCATATACCATACAATTACCAACAAAATTCGCCAAATTCTGTCTTTTGAGGTATTGTAGCGAATCAAAGGTGTGTGTTTGTGGACGGATTTACAAAGCAGTCCCTTTGATGCAGGCCCCTGCAAGAAAAAACTGAAAGTTGTCGCTAAGGTCCTTGCCCTTCGTGTGAATAATGAAATAATGCCCTGCTCTTAGTACCTCAGCTATCCGGCATTTAATATTATGATAATGTTTGGCATTGTAGTGGGTAGCAGCATCACTCTGATGGAAATTTCGGTGGCAGACTTGCTCTTCAACCTTAAATTTTGGAGGCCGGGACCGTTATATCGTTTTTCATTCCTGCCTCAGCCTTATTGGTGTTTTCGCGTAGTCGTTGCCGAAGCAACCTGAGATGGTCCAATGGTTCAAGAGAAACGAGGGTTCTTTTAAACATTTGAGTTGCCGAAGCAACTGATACTTTGTTACGGGTGGACATTGTAGTTTCATAGTGTTGCTCCCCCCGAACAGTACCATACACGATTTCGTAAGATTTAAACCTACGCATTGCCGAGCCCCACATTATTAACTTTTATGATAATCTAATAATGTAACCAATAGCAAAAAATTTTAATTTTAATTCATAAAATGACTGCTTGTTAGATTACGGAAAGCAAGTCACATAATATTTGTTGCCGTTTAACGTCATGTAATTAAACTTAAGTAGCTTGGTCGCTTCCGATTTACACGCCACATTATGGAAAACGCGAGCAGTAGCAAGCGCCAAAAGCATCAAGGACCAACGCAAGCTTGAAACAAAACGAAAATCCCCGGCACTACCACTAAATTACACGGTAACTGAAACTTTCGACATTCATTCAACATATGCGGGAGCACAAAATACATAACCCCTCGAAGCAATCGAAATCAAGTCGCAAACAAAATACCATGCAATGATGGGAGGGAACTCGAATTTGAATCGTTGTTCCCGCCATGCGGTAAGAGGAGTTCGTGATATGCGCGATAATTTGCGGCCATTTATATCATTCCCCAAATCAAGGTTTCGTACTGCTTGATTCTATTTTCTGACATAGGCTTTCAAAGAATTTTGATGCAGTATATAATCGGATCAATTTAAATTCGAGCCTAAGTGCTGTTGAAATTTACTGGAAAACGATTTTGAGTGCGGATATAAACATGAGCCTGTCGCTAAAAGCCAAGAATCCTATCAGACTTGCAGCCACTGAGCTTCCGGCCAAAGACACAAACTTAATGCTCCACCGCTGCATGTATTTTCACACTCACGCAGATCCAGCAGAAATGCATACAAGCCAGCAAAGAGGAACGAGTTGAGTAACAAAGCCAGAGCTGCTGAGGTAGCAATGGCACGCATACAGGAGGAGGGCACTCGCGAATTTCATACTTCATTGGCAGCAAACAAAGCACAAGTAAAGTGGACTCGAGGCCGCAATGGCACGCATACAAGAGGAAGGCACTTGCGAATTTAACACTTCATTGGCAGCAATTAAAGCACAAGTAAAGTGCAAATTCGAGGCGGAACGTAAGTTAAAAGTAGCAGTAGCAAGAAACGTTGAACCCAAGGAATTTGATCCATCAGAAAATAAAACAAGTTGAAGGGTATTGTAAAACAATATATTCTCCATATCAAAACTTGACTAATATACAGATTCCCTAAATTGAGTGGGAAGAATTATTATGGTTATTATATTTTTATATTCGCCACCATTTTTTTTCAAGTGTTTTGACCCCGTCGTTTGATTAGTGATGATAACACATCAATATTACAAACTATTTCTAAAATTTTTATCAAAATTCCTACACATTTATAGCGGCTAGGTCCGTTGCAACCGTTTATCTCCCTAGTATCAGGTGTTAATGTTGTTGTAATTGTTAAATATTCAATCAGCTATAACTTAGCTGTTTATTGTTGGATTATTGTGGAATTTCCAGAACACATACAATTGCTTCAAAAAAACTTAATTTGTAATTTTTGGGAAATTCAAGGGTCCCATTTTGATTTTATAGGCAAAAACGTTAAATTTATAAAATGTACTATTATTAACAAAGTTGATCGAATTTCGACTTCTGAGGTATTTGTTGCCCTTGTACTCTTAAAGTCACATATCTGTGATTATTTTTCAGATTTTCGGGTCAAAGGTGGTGAGGAGGGGTCGGTGGACACAATATTTTAGTACATTTCCCTTTTCCCTGCACCCGTCAAAGCAAAATTTGTCATTTTAAGACCTGTTTTGAAAAGTTCTCATCAAGACCTTTCCCATATTGCCTACATGCGTTGAAACTTTTTTTTCGGGGGCCACTCCCCTATATGGGGAGACCTCCCTTGAACACCATATAAATTTTTTTTTGTGATGAAACTTTGAAGAGGGCATCACTTTACAGCTACTCACAAAATCTTATGTTTCCAGCTTATGTAGTTTGCGAGAAAAAGTGGTGTGACACACGGACAGACAGGACCGATTTTAGTAGGTTATTGTAAAATGATTTTACAATTCCCTTAAAAATAGTACGTCAAGGCATATATTTCTATAGTCCGCCAATCAGTGACGCAATTTTCTCAAGGCAGGAATAATTTGCGTTGGGAAAATTACTGTTAGTCAAGCGTCCACAAGTAAGGACTTTGCCGTCGATCGTTCAGCGAGGACCAAAGGATTTTCTATCGTGACGAGATACGGATAAGACTTTTGTATATCTTATCTCCTCTCCTGACCAGCTAACGAAGCACACCATTCACTTTCTTCGCACAAATTCACTAATATCCACAACGAAAATCTAAATGAATATAATCGCGACATTCCCGAGGAGAGATTCGACGACCAAAACGATGTTGAACTGGTGGATATATATAAATGCATGACACTCCATGCGATGGTATGTCGATAAAACTACCGGCGAGGACGAGGGAAACTAAGAAATACTAGCATCCGGCTCAAAAAAAGGAAGTGCGAGGATTATCGACTAAGTTCTCATCTCGCGTCGTGATGTAAGCGAAAAAACCACTCCTCAAACATAATTTTCCCAGTGAATGGGAGGAAAAACGTTAATCCGGAAGTTATCTGAGGGCAGAAAGGTTGCTTTCTCTTTTTGCGAGTTTTCCATCAATTGAATGAATGGAGCGGTATTCGGCGAGAACAATTTCATAGAGTCGGAAACGAAACCTGGATCTTGGAACAACGAATTAGGCGGCAGCTAAATAGAAAAGCGGAAGAAAGCGGCCCCTTGCTAGAGTAGAGAATAAACAGAGGTAAGTACCTTAAATTGATTTTATCAGAGGAAAATTTCTATTGGAAGAGATATTAATTAGAATTCGAGTAAAGTTAGCATCAGACTTCACTTTCCTTGCTATCGCATAAATACGAGTACATTCCTTTTCAGCTGTGAAAAGTGTGGCTCGGGAATTCTTTCCCCGGGACGTTGACCAGGAGATCCTGGGCGGGTGCAGTGAACGTTAGTGTGGTTTCTGTTCTAAAGGGTGATTCATAACAAGTGTACACATTTTTATCGAAAAAAACAAAGTTTTTGTGAAGATTGATCTGTAATGTTTATTAATTTTGTCCCTTACAATTAAATATGAAAAATTACTTCGGGCATATGTGCACCTCGTGCTGCGTTACAGACTATCAAACGATGATTGTAATTTTCGCTGACATTTTCGCACATTTCCGGCGCAAATAGGCGTATGTTGGCTCGAATATTGTTTTTTAATACTTCAGTAGTCTGGGGAGCATCAGCGCAAATAAAATTCTTCAGAAATCCCTAAAGGAAGAAGTCACAAGGAGTCAAATCACACGATCTCGCCGGCCAATTTATGGGTCTATTTCGTGAAATTATTCGATTTCACGTAGAGCGCGAAATATTTGCACTGGCGATTCATTATTTTTGTAAAAAGTTTTAACAATAATAAAACGTTCGGCTGACGTGTATGAAGCCATGGTTAGAATTTTAAAAGACCAAACTGTCATAATCTGTCAATATATGAACCTGAAGTTGGTGATAAATAAGAGTTAAGGCCCATTTACATGTCTACACTTGTTATGAATCACCCTATATCTCAAAGAGTGCCAATTTGGGTTGGCCTGCTATGGGAAACTGCGGGTTCGGACGACCTTTTGGAGGCTCGACGAATCGAACGAGTGGCGCCCACACCCGTCTTCAGGTGAGTTAGTTGAGTCAGTGGAGCCTCAGCCGGAGTAACCAAATCGGTAATAAGGTCTGCCTTGGCACACAATATGTTGCCTAAAGGCGGCAAAGTAAGGCGAAATTCCACTTGTGGAGTGATATGATGAAACTTGTAGGGCAACAAGTCAATGGGAGTACAATAAAGCTCATGACACAGTCGAGGAAAAATACCTCAAATACCTGGAATACCCAGCTGCATTCACAGGAAAACAAAGCTCCAAGTATACAAATCTATAATAAGACCTGTGCTATGCTGCTACGGGTGAGGTGAATAATTGAATAATAATGATGATAATTAGAGTGAAACTAGATGAAGACCAATGGCTAATTCGATAACACCATGAGCTTTATGAACTTTTTGACGAGCCGGATATCTCAATGATTGCAAGACTGCAGAAGCTGCAATGGGCTGGCCATGTGAATCATATGCATGAGCAACAGTCACTCAAAAAGATATTCTTTTGGAGAACTGAAGGGCGGAGACCAATGGGAAAACCGAGGAAACGCTGGTCTGATTAAAAAATTGGAGCACCCGGTCATTGGACTAAGACAGTTTGAGGCACTTGTTGCAGAAAGCGAACGCCCGAGGGGGGCCATAGTGCTACGAAGAAGAAATAATATGATAAGCGCACTGCATATGTGATGTTGGACAATCGACGATTCCACGTACAAACGAATTGTGGATAATAATGTTCGGTTGGGCCATTTAGACGAATTCATATGGGATAAATATACGGCTGTAGTTTAGTGTCGGATACAATACTTGCATAGCAGGTTTTGAAAGAGATTAGATAGAAATTGGGCTCTGTTGTCTCTAAGTATTTGTGGTGTAGCGAACTTACTAAGAGGTTCTACCCAAGGAAATTTCGATATCTGGTCTGGAACAATGACGGCACTAATGCTACCTGATGACAACCGGATATAGGGCCCCACAAGTTCTACATATAGGTTCTGAAACACAAAGGAGGCCGAAGAATTTGATATGCGGCTTTAGTGGCGTTACACGTTTCGCATGCGGCTGCGTATTCTTTTACCTATCTAATCATATTCGACCAGAAGAAATACGCCCGTAGATGTTTATCCGTATGATGATCATAAACGCAAAACATAAGTTCTGATTTGCGTACTTCAGACATCAAAAGCTTTTAGGACACTTCATCCTACTGCGAATTTTCTGTAGCGTGCACAGTTTGCCTGTATATGAATCCACTCTATGCCAGCTCTGTACCTTGTGCAGAAAACATGCATAATAACATTCCTGGAACAATATTAAGTCAACTTTTAAGCTGTAGAATGTCGAAGTTGTAGCCTTGCAGCTTTAATACTTATCTGGCTAAGCGAATCTAACTCATCGGCCACTTGAGATATGCATGGTTGGTCAAAATTTTAAGCGGATGGCTTTCTATGTATGCTTGCACGTACGTTTTATTGTCATTACAGAAATCAAACCTTCCTGTTTGGATATGGTACAATTTCACCGTGCCGAGTTCAGCTGGTAGAACATGAAGGCCATAGGTACTTCTTCACCGTCTTTAGTCACTTGTACTAGTTCTGCCTCTACTCTATGTTTGCTGGCGTCACAATGAATGGAGAAGGGCTTATCAAAGTCAGGGCTGCATAAAACGAGAGCATTTGCTCGGTACTGTTTGAGTTCTTCAAAAGCCTTCAAGCCAACTCCATTCCAAGCGAAACCTCCACCCTTCCGTTGCACGTCTGTTAGTGGCATTTCAAATGAATCGACAGTATCATCCGCAGAAATCCAGGGAGCGATGTAACTGCTTCACAAACTTCGGTGAGGGGAACTCAATTATTGCTCGTGTCTTGTCAGGGTCGGTCATTACGGTACCATTTCCTAGTACGTGCCCTAAGTCAAAGCAAACTTACTTCTTCTACATTGAGAGTGAACACAGTCTTTCAAATATGAAGGGCTACCTCTTGCAATAACATGAGTTTCGGTAACAAGAAATATGTTGCCGTGGTGAAGAAATACAGGATACCTTGGATTGTGTGATATCACTTTGTATACAAGTCGGCACATTATCTGCGGTGCATATTGTGCGGTGCCACAAGGCATTTTTTGTGGTAGGGAGGTGAATGTCATTTATGCACAGAGTGTGGGACTCCCATGCTCGCAAGAAGGCGACTAGACTACCCACTAAACACCTCCGCTGTCAACCTGAGAACCCAGCCTGGAACCGTTTGACACATTACTTCGGACCAGGTCTCGTTTTGTTATGGCGTGAGGTGCCTTCAAGCTGGGGGATCCCTTTCCTAGTGGAAGGGAAGAGGAAGTGCCAGAAAAGCATACCCTCAGCCCCAGTGCCCCCGGCTGCGGTGAGTTCCTTTTATATTTAAGAACTGCCCGAGCATAATGTGCCTCCTGTTTTGTCAACCGAACAAGGCATGTTGACAAACTATTCCAGCAGCTTCCGGCAGACAGCAAACGGCATTTTGTCTCTTGACCCTAGTTAAACTGGAATTCGCCAGAAACTGTCTTTAAGGTCGAAGCTTGAAATTTAATGAACTCTTGGTAGTCGGCTTAGTATTTCATATATCAACGGGAGAGGATATGCGTCTTTGACCGTAACCGCATCAACTCGTCGGGTACCTAAATCTTAGGGTGCTTAATTTAATTTGACTACCAAGGTAACAGAGAACGTTCAGTTACTCTGAGGCTCATCGATGATGCATAACTCCAGCATACGATCAAGCTCTCTAAAAAGCTTCTTTTTTATTGCCGACAAGAAAACATAGTGTCGTTTTTTGATTGGCTTATAGTCGTTAACATCTATCTTATGTAACACCGATGGTGTACACTCAAGACCTCCATCACGTACGACGGAAAAGCTACTTTAACTGTCACAAATTGTTGTTGCTGGATAGGATTAAGTTGATGTCGATCAAGGTGCTGAAGTGGTTGGTTACATTGGTGACAGTTCAGTCCAAAGCATCGCAGAAAGACGATGACAGAAAATTTTTGAATAAGTGAAAAAACTATATAAAAATCCCTCAACTTAGTTTGATTTTTAAAGCAAACTGGGGCAGGGATCACTGCCTATGATCTTATGTTGAGCTCTATTGGAAGTATTGACATTTACGAGTATGTTCAAAAGTTTTACCTGTGTAAGTATTGTGTACTATGGGTGAAAGAGATACAACTCATTGACTAGACCGTAACGGAGCCGGTCTTCAGTTTAATAGATCCGTAAGGTTGGATGTCGTATATGGTTACCCTGTTCATGGTAAAAACATGCAGTTTATTGTGGAGCGTTTGCAGTCTCTTTCAGAAATCTCTTAGATGGTACGTAAATTACTTAGGCCACTTGGGAAGCATTGTAGCTCCTTCCACTGCAAATATTCTTTGATGGGCTAGGCGATATTCCCGCAGTGGAGCATGATAACGTCCTAAGTACTGCTGAGTTTGGAAGTCAGGTTTGACTATAGGCTCTCTGACAACAACTAGCATAAGCATCGTGCGTGGAATATCCGATGGAGAGGGTTGCTGTGTGCTTTTGCGATGGATAATTCCTTATACAGTTAGCTCTGCAGAGTGATCTTTTGTTGGTTGGGGGAGTGCCTCCTGATATTTGGCTTACTCGCTTTTGAGTATTTTCATTGTGGACAGTCTGTACGGTAGTGAATATGTATCTGGCTTGTCACATCAGTATTGAAGGACTTTGCGTTCAGTTAGACAGTCAGGAAAAAACTATAGTCCGGTGTTTTGCAGTTTCGGTAGACTGGTAGATTTGTGGATGCATTTACAGCAGACAAATCTTGCCGCTCTGCTACGAAGTCTGTTTTTCGGTCTATCTGGTCCTAAGTCATTTCCATAACTCTTCGACGGGGAGTAGCTAGTGATAAGCTAAAGGAACATTGGGTAATACCCTCCTCTACTCCTTTAATTCAACTGATGACAATAAGAGGGACGCCATATCGGGAACATCGATGACGGAGAGGCATATACACGTCTCTGGATGAATATTTTGGCCAACATTTTGCTCTGTGAGACAAAAACTAACATCCAATCACTGAGACGGAGAAGATTGGTCCTGAAGGAGGCAAATGGCTCCCCAAAACGATGCAGATGGTACTCTTTTTTGCCCCAAATGCATTTGTTAAGATTAACAGGGGGGTGGGGGTATTTCCATCCCTTCACCAAGGATTGGAGGCTGGGTTGTAAGCTCTGTTAGAGGTGGTAAGAGGATGCTCACCTCTGGCTGGTATGCAGGAGCCAAGGCGCTCACCCCGAAGCTTAAACGGGTTTAATAAGGTTCAACCTGCCGTCCAGGTGCTAAAAACGATGACCTGGGGTCTATATGGAGTCCAGGAAAATCTGCCAAATGAACTGCTTGTAAGTCAGGTATTTACTGCTTCATTTAACCCATTCAGATAATCAGCCCTTTCAGTAATACGAACACTTCATTTTTGCTAGACGAGTCTTCCAAGGCGAGAGAAGGTGCCACTTCAAGTCTCGACTGAGTGGTTTCCTTTGACCGACTTCGTGTGTAAGAATTGTTGGACAGTATAACCGCATATTGAATCTAGGAGTTTTGGGCACTTTACGGGGGTTCTAACAAAAAGTGAGCCCAGAAAAAGCATACAATGTACCGAACGTACCAAAAAAATTATTTTTTCACCGCAATACAATTTCCACACCACTTTTTACCCCCACTGCCCTAGCTCCTTCAACGCTATCTCAGCTCCTCCAACACTGTTTTTCCTCACCAAAATGGTGGTGATGTGTTCTTAGCTTCCTGAAAATTTTATCAAAAACGATGAGCCCCAAACCGTAAGGTAACCTTGTTGGAGTAAGATTTGGTATCTCACGGCTCAATTATGGTGTGACTGCCTTGTAATTTGTGAAATGCATGTTCGATTCCAGTTCGAGTTTCTGAGTGTGTACAAATTTGAATAAATAAGGTTTTATTTACTTTATTTAAAGTAAATAAATTGTATGCATGTTTACAGCTGATAATAGGATTTGATACAGTGGTTTCACAATGATTGTGTAGAGTAATAAGGTGAGTATTAAATTTTGCAGAACACCATCAAACTATATTTAACGTTGCTACTTCCTAGATTGAGCGATAGAACATAAGTTCTCTAGCATGTCCTAAATTTTAACTCTTTCTTTGCAAATTGCCATTGGGCTTTGTCATACCTAATAATTCGTGAATAATTGTGTGATAAGTTGATTGCTTTCTAAGCCGGAAACTCTTCCCCGACTATCTTAAACTACGCGAAAGAAAAATTTTAAAGGTCGCCTACGACCAGAATAACTAACATATTATAATTACTTTATAAATTTTCTGCACGAACGCGATTTTCTAGGTGATATTATCATTCGAGCAAATAGTCTGCTTGCATGCAAACTTAAACGGATGACTGAATTTTCTCGCCAGTCATTTGCTATCTTAGCGCTAAATTCACAGAACCAACATACGTATGTATGCATATTCATAGAGTGTTTTCCCCCAGGTGATGGATAATAAGTGAAATTATTATAATCTACCAGAAACCATATCATTATTTGATACAAACCAAACCCTTTATCACATTTCATTGTGCAGAATTAAATGGAATTCCGGATGAATGGCAATCATTAATTTCAAATGTGATATGCAATTACAATTGTATTTCATTGGAACTGAATTTAATTTTGATGGAAAGACCGAAGGAGTAGAGTGTTTGACGTAACATGTATCAGAATTCCTTTGAAAATCAGTTACATTATTCTACACACATGCATCGTATGAACTACAATAATGAACTCAGTTATTTATAAGAATTTCGATCTATTATCAAACTATGTAAACTTGCTCAAAACATACATCACGCAATTTAGTTAAACCGAAACATATCAACTTTCTCTTGGGAAAAAGAACAAAATAAACACTACAACTTTCGCCGAATCAGCAAAAATGTTTAATCAAATGGGTGGACTGTAAACAAGGAAAAACTTCTTCCGTACATAATCAAACGACTATTAAGTCCAGCGAAACAGGAAACCTTCGTCTATAAATCGCACTTTTAAAATTTATCTTGCTTGGCATAATCCACGGGCCAAAAAAGTTCCGATTCCCTGAAGAGGGACAACAGCGAGATTATTCGCCGGATAAAGTTTTGAGTTTGTTTAAAGTTTTTCTCGCAGTGTCATTAGCGCTAGAGAATATACTTTGTCAATGTCTCTGAGAAATAACTCCTTTTTGTTTCATTTTTGCTTAAATTAGTGCTTAGGGTAACGTGTTCGGGCCAAAAGAAGTTCTCCTTGATTATTTCGCCGAGTTTTACTCATTAAAATCGACTGATTTGTGCAAAGTCAGGCCAACAGCATCTCCTGACTTGCATGTTTTATTCATTTCAAAAGACGACGAGTATCAAGAACTAATTGAATAAAAACTTACTCTTTAAACGTCCAGTAATTATCGCGGAAAAAGTTCCATGAAAATCTGATTCACTCGGGATGTATGACGTGATTTTCTGTCAGCGAATCCGTTTTATTTGCACAATTTCCCCAGTCTCATTGTTGAAATCTGCATGCGGCACTTTCGAATCAACACTAGGCTAATAGGCGAAGATAATCGTCGCTCTTTAGGGAACTTTCAATATTTACCTAACACATGGTAAGATGTTTACACATTGCGGCTATTTGATGACAAGCATTCACGTGTTACGAAGCTTTGTATCTTGCCGTACAAGATTTTGCACGAGCAGGTAGATCCCTAAGATACTTGGATGGAATTGCAGTTACAAATTGCAATTTTGCTCGATCTATGGCGCAATCGAAACTAATTATAATTTATAATGTGGGAACGGGTAGCATGACATTCTGTATAAATAATAATGGAATAAATTGATGAAAGATTGCTTTTTAGATTGAAGCGTAGCAGATGGACACGTTATTAATTGGCTTATTTATTGCATTTGTCGTCAATCGGATGAATTACCCATTCATTGATATGCGATTATATTAAATGCTTTAATAGCCAATTGATTGGTAAAGGCATAAGAAAACTGATAACTTTCAATTTTTAAGGTATCAGGAATGGAATAAATGAGTATACTCATTCAGAATACTTCAGCTGGGGGTCTTAATAGATTAGAAGCGGGCATCTAAAATTAAGACTTAAGAATTTTCGCCTTGTGGAAGACTGCACGAGAATTAACAGAGCACAAAAAATGCAAAATGCCACTCCACATATGTCATCATATTTACAGGCCAGCTGAGTGGCCTTGGATATAAAAGCTGCCCGCCATTGCATATCGCCTAGAATCTTAGCTTATCATAGTTTCAAAAAACGTGTGAAAATATAGTAACCGCACAGCCCACCTAGGCAAACTGCTCGAGGGACCTTCACGAAAAGAAGCAATTTCATAATAATTTTTTTTTTTTTTGTGGTAGGGAGGTGAAGGCATTTACGCCCGCCGAGTCTGGCAGTGTGGGACTCCCATGGAGGATACCCTTGGACTACCCACTAAACACCTCCCCTGTCAATCTGAGAACCTAGCCTGGAACCGTTTGACACATTACTTCGGGCCAGGTCTCGTTTTGTTACGCCGTGGGGCGCCTTCAAGCTGGGGAGTCCCTTTCCTAGCGGGAGGGGAGAGGGGAAGAGGAAATGCCAGAAGAGCGATCCCCCAATTTCATAATAATAGTAACGCAATAAGTGCGGAACAATTTAATACGCAACTTATTAATATCAGCTGTACTAACCCGAAAAAACACCGCCATTATCATCGCTACCATCATTGTTGAAAAGTTTCTCCAATCCCTCCTCAATGAGCAAAGAAGAAAGTTTCAATTAACTAACAATAATGCTGAGATCAACAAAATCACAAATTTATTTGTCCCAGTTAGTTTTAAAAGCGGTCATAATAAACCTGGAATTGAATTTCTTGACCAGTTTAGAAAATCGTTAACAAAAATAATTAAATAACGATGCGACCAATCAAATTAAGAATGGCAACACTAGTGCTAGGCGAATACGCAAAGTTATTCCAACAATTTACTTGCAAGCGAATTCACCGTTACCGCCATGGCAATAAATCGAGCAAGTGGATGAGGAAAATAACTTGTCAAGTGGAACTAGAAATGGGATGGGGACTTGATCCCGTAACAGCGGTGTGTAGAGGCCTTACGGGCAAGATGAAGAAAGAAATTAGATAGTAAGGAAACATTTTTAAAGTTTAGAGACTCCTTATTTTCCCTCCCGCAACAATCTAATTTTATTGAAATCTTTGCATTCTGTTTGTCATAGCTTTACTTATGTTCTGGTGTACTTTTTGATAGGTGTTCAGCATGGAAAAGACAAAAGCATATTCAATCCATTCAAAGGAATCAGCCAGTAACTAGAGCATTAAAAAGTGGCCAATCACAATGGACTGTTTGACGACAGTTTTGTGGGCCTCAAAATACCATCTCGACTTGGTATAGCAAGTACTGGATTAAAGGAGATGTTACAAACAAACAAGCGGTTGACCTCGAAAACTTTGGCACGTTTTGACATAATCATTGAACAACAGTCAGTGTTCGACTATTCGAGATAATTTGGAAGAGTCCTATGGCACCTTTGTGACGCAGAATTGATTGGACAACTTCTGAGTAAGAAGCCATTCATCAGATTACCTTCTGTCCAGAAACATTAAGAATGGGATTCCAAAGATTAGTAAAAATTGTTTGGTGACGTAAGTAAATTTCACTTATTTTTCCAGACCGTATTAAGTACATTCACTGTCCAGTCAATCAAACAAATAATGTCAAGTGCTACTCGTAAGTTCCGACCATCAAACATATTGGGACAGCGTCAGGATTTGGGGGTGCTTATAGCTGGGCCTCTACTGCATATTGATGGCATCATGGATCGATTGAAGTGCATTGACGTCCTGAATAGTAATTTGACGCCTTATGCTAGATCTAACATGGCTTATGATTGGATATTTCAGCAGTATAATGACCAAATCAGACATCAAGGGGCGTGCAACCTACGAGTAGTCTTGAGAAAGAAAGTATTCGGGTTCTTTAGGAGCCGAGTCTAAGTTCTGATGTGAATCCCATTGAAAATCTTTAAAAATAACTTGATAGATGTTTTCACCGTGAAAATCACACTAATAACAGAGTTTTTTCAAAGCATTCCGTTACCAGTAATAAGGTATTCCTCTAGAGATATTTCATAAATTTTTGGACTCTATGTCGTCAAGATGTGCAGTCATAGTTAGTGCAAAAGGTGATACAAAAATATATTAAGCTTGATTTTTACCAGATCATAAGAAAATATCCACTTTAAGTTTTTGTTTCGGCATAGTTACATTAATTTCGCTCACTGGCAGGATACCATAGGCCATATTAGTGTGTCCTCATACGTTTTGCTATTGTCTTTCAATATGGAAAGTATATTTCTAAAAAGAAGTGTTTATTTTTTTTAAGATGTACTAAATATACAATTATTTTACTTAATGAACCACCTGTATTTATTAGTAAGTAAGATGTGTGTGGTCTGGCATTATCATGATGGAAGACAACTTCCTTTCTCTTGATCAATTCTGGCCGGTTTATTTTTGATCGCTTGTTGCAATCTGGTTAATTGCTGATAGTACAGAGCCGAATTGAGTGCTTGGCCAGGTTATAGTGCGTCATGATAAACAATTCCCTTCCAATCCCACCAAACACACAGCACAACCTTATTTGGTGTCAATCCTGGTTTGAAGTCGTTTTTGATGATTCACCTTTTTTTGACCATGATCTTTTTCGAACAACATTCTCATATCCTACTTATTTTTCATCGCCCGTAATGATTTGCATAAAAAATCTTAGCATTTCGCAAATGGAAATTCGGTCGATCAATTTTTTTTGTGTTCATTCATGCGGCACCCAAACGTTGAGCTTCTTTGTGTATTCAGCCTTACGCAAATGATTCAAAACTGTTTGGTGATGGATATCCAGTCCCTTAGCATTATAATGGCTGCTTATGTGTCGGTCTTCTTCAATTTTTGTAAGATTTCATAGACTTTTACAGTGATTGGTCGACCTGAGTGATGTGCATCTTTGACATCAAAATCTCCAGAACGAAAGCAAGCGAACCATCTCTTGGCTGTGGCATTTGATGAAGTATCTTGATCGTAGACACCCCAAATTTTTTCACGAGCCTGTGATGCATTCTCACCTTGATTGAAAATGATAGCAAATTTATTCTCTGTATTTGACCCCTCATCAATATTTTTAATTTATCATTAAATTGAATAAGTACTTTTTTCAGAAATTTCACTGATTTTTAAATGAATTCAACTTTTGACACGAATGACGAAATACAAAACTGTCCTTACGATAATTGTAGACTGGAATGTCACATTTCAAACGCATGTCAGTTTGCCTCATTCTGATTAGTATTGCCCGATATATGACAACGAACACTATCTAGTGACAAAAAGGGGGCTAGACTATCTAATATAATTCTCCTAATATCTCAGGAAGCCCCACCTATTAAATACTTCTGCGCGTACGTAACGTGATAAGAGGACTCGTTAAAAAACCCACAGGCTGACTTTTTAAAAATAGCCGCGAGAGAAAGCAGTAGATATTTCTAAACAATCAAAAATTAGTTAGAGGTGTGATCATGTCTCTTGCCAGAAAGCTTTGGAGTCATCGATTGAAACAGATTGAAATGACTTGTTCATGGAAATTATCAAAACGTGGTTTCTTGTAGGTCCCACCAATGTTGTGATTGCAATTGATATCATTTATGATTCTATCAATGTTTGTGCTATTCAAATGATTTTTTATCTTATTACTCCGATAAAGCCATTATCAAATTAAAATTTTATTTTTACATCTTTTAAACATTTTAAAATTACGAGTATGTCAATCATTTTTACATACATAAAATCAATCTGAGGTAATTAAAAGCGATTGCGTGTCATCTCTGGCTGTAAATGCACCCATCCGATTTGCTGTATTGCAAATATCTACGTATTAGTGAATTGGGGTTTTTCGCTATCGTTTTCTGGATGGCAATGTAATCTTTATGCACCTGCTGCTCTAGGAAGATCTTCTCAACCAATCTAATTTACTCGATTGCACGTAAATAACACACAGAAGCTAAGCTTCGCATGTCACACAAATTCAACTACGTGGCTTCAAATGTTATTAAGTCACTTACTTGCTACAGTCCATTCAATAAGTCTGAAGGATGACACACAGATGGCGTTACTAGAATTTCTTCCATATGATTTTTCATTCGACAGCAATCGGGCCACTGATTCGTGAGTTATAGCATTTTGTGCGAAGCAAATATTGTTATTGAAAAAAATGGATAAAAGTGAATTTCGAGTTTTGATAAAGCATTGCTTTTTGATTAAAAAAAAATACAGTGGAACCCGAACAATGGCTTGATAAACATTATCCGTACTCTGATCCATCGAGACAAATGGTAGAGGCGTCGATTACTGAATTTAAATGTGGTTGCACCAGCACAAATGATGCAGAGCGCAGTGGACGCCCAAATGAGGCTGTTATTCCAGAAAACATAAAAAAAAATCCCCAAATTGGTTAAGAACGATCATAAATTGAAGATGCACGAGCTAGCTGACATTGTAAAGATATCCGATGGTAGTGTGTTTACCATTTTACACGAGCATTTGGGTATGCGAAAGCTCTGTGCAAAGTGGGTGGCGCGTGAGCTCACAGTCGACCAAAAAGAACTACGCATTGATGCTTCAGAGGAGTGTTTGACGCTGTCAAACCGCAATAAAATCGAATTTTGTCATCGGTATGTGACAATGAATGAAACATGGCTTCACTATTATACACCAGGATCCAAACAACAGTCAGCTGATTGGGCAGCAGTCGACAAACCGAATCCAAAGCGAGCAAAGACGCAACAGTCGGCTAGTAAGGTGATGGCGTCTGTATTTTGGGATGCGAATGGAAAAGTATTCATCGACTATCTCAAAAAAGGAACCGCCATCAACAGCGACTATTACTGTAAACTTTTGGATCGATTGAAGGCAGAAATCACAAAGACACCACCGCATTTGCAAAAGAAAAAACTGTTGTTTCACCAAAACAATGCACCGTATCACAAATCGATGAAAACGATGGCAAAATTGAATGAACCGAGTACCGACTTTGGAGTTATCAAATATTTTCATGGTTAGTACAGATTTTTTTTTTTAAGTACTGATCAATTCAACATCACCAACTTATGTGTCTTGCAAAGTTGGAGTGTCTATAATTTCAGATAAATATTAGAACTTATGATTATATGCGAGGAGTGATCTAAAAGTAATGATACTGGCCATAATACGCAGGGATTATGGCTAAAATAAAAATTAATTTTCTATCTAGTCTCCCAATAAGTCAAAATATTAAGTCCACCATTTTCTAAGCCCAGGATTCCCTTAGAAAGAAAATCGTTGTCTTGATTTTTCCAAAACGCCTCAACAGCCGCCATCACTACACTTTCTTCGTTAAATTTCTTGCCTCTGAATTGTTCTTTGAACCAAAGAAAGATGGGGGCTAAATCTGACAAATATGGTGGGTGTTTGAGCAATTTGAATCCCGTTTCCTGAATCCGGTCCGCAAAGCTGCAGCCTTGTTTGTGGGTGCGTTGCCAAGGTGAAAAAACACTCCAGCTCGTAGTTTGCCACATATTTTTTCTTAATAGCTCCATGTAATCTTTTTATTTGGCCTGCATAGTAAGAACTTGTAATAGTGGCTCTTTGAGCATTTGACCCTAATTATTCCGTCAGCATTCCATAACGTTTCCCGCTGACCTCAACAGATAGAATTTCTTCGGCGTCAGTTAAAAGGCTAATTTGCAAATCATCTAGTGTTTTTAAGTTTCAGGATGAGGATGTTGAATTTAAGTCTCATTAATGCTCACAAAAAGATACCAAACATTTCTGATCTCCCTGGAACTCTTCGAGATTCGCCCCCGAAATGTCGGCTCGTTTCTTCTTTTCCTCATCGGTTAAAATATTCCGTACCCAACGCGCAGAGACCTTTTTCATATGGAATTCATTTGTAATGATTCTTTAAATCCTACTATATGAGGTTCTTGTCAACTCAGCTATGTACCCGATGGTCACTTTTTGATCTGTCATTACAATATCTTCGGTTTTTAGGGTTTTGTACTAAAATACAAAACCCTATTGCAATCATGACCTGTGTCCGTCTGTCCGTCTGTCCGTCCGTCCATCCGTCTGTATGTCACAGCACTTTTTCTCCGAAACTATAGAGGCTACAGCCATGAAACTTTGTGGAAAGGTCAGAAGTGGTGACCTCTTGAAAGTTCAAGGGGGTAAAAATTTTTCAAAGGGGTTTAATGGGGGTCTCCCCATATTGGGAGTTGACCCCTCAAAAAAAAATTTCACCATTGGTAGTCGAAAAGGGTGTCATTGGAAAGGTCTCAATGAGATCTTTTCAAAACAGGTCTTAAAATTGCCTTATAAGTACCGAGAGGGGCAGGGGAAGGGGAAATGTATGAACTTTTCGCGTACCCCCCTCGCGATTGGACACCTTCCATCTGAAAAATCTGAAAAAACTCATGAATGTAGGCCTTGATGAGTACAACAAAAACAAATACATGAGAAGTCGGAGTTCACTCAACTTTGTTAGTAATAGTATGATTTATCGATTTTATGTTTTCTTGAATAAAATCTGAATGGTACCCTTTAATTCAATAAAATTTAGCAAATAGATGACTATTTATAAGATTGATCTTTTCTGAAAGTATCATAAAGATCGAATAGTATTTAACGAAGTTATAGCGATTTGAATTTTCCTGTATTACTATGGAACAATGTGCCCTGTATTACTATGGAAACATATGGCTATGAAGCCATATGCGCTTTTTACCGACTTAGACACTACAGCTTTGCTAGGATTTGCATGAAAATTTCAGGAATGATAGATACCATGAGGACGACTACGTACAATTGAAACAAGTCAAAGAGGCAGGAGAGAGCTCCTAGCAAAAGGGCTTTGTAGCCATTCTAGGATTCGAAAAAACCGGCCATGAATCGATGCTTACAGTACAGAGGAGTGGCCCCTGAAAAAAAATTTCATGAAAGGTAGCCGATATGAGTATCAAATGAAAGTTTTCTATGAGAGCTTTTCAAAACAGTTCTTAAACTGACCGTTTTTGCTTCAGTGGGGGCACAGAAGGGGGGGAATACATGAAAAATGTGTTTTCTTCCTCGCAAATGGACACCCGTGATCTAAAAAAATTTGAAAAAATTATCAAGCGAGATATTTATGGGTATAATTTTAACAAATACCTCAGAATTAAAAAATTCTTTCATCTTAGTTAATAATAGTATGATCCTCGAACACTACGTGTTTCTTAATTTTATTCGTTGCTGGTTACTGCATTTTGTAAGTTGAGTACAAAACCCTTCTGACATGAGCATAGGTCTGTCTACCCAACTTGTTTGACGTTACCGTCAGTGAGAAACGTGGATGGGCATCCTTCGCGATGTGCATCTTCAGTGAATCTTTGGCCCAGCTTAAACTCCTTGGCCCAGCTTAAACTTCTTGGCCCAGTTTGCAACTATAGTATATAGTACAGCAGAGTCCTTCAATGTTCCCATAAAGTCGTTGTGTATTGCTTTAGTAGACATTTTTTTTCAAACAGAGGCTCTAATTTCGTTTTTCTCCATTTTGATGTGATCTCTCCGACGATTCCCATTCAAATGAATGTATTTCCCGGAAATCATGAACTATTTATATCCTATTGGATGTATAAGGAATCAAAAAGTATTTGTTTTTTGATTTTTATACGAACTGAAAATAAACGATTATCATTATTTTTGGATCACCCCTTAATTAGTAAGACATCGGGTCAAATATATCAAGGAATATAAGCTATGATAGAACTATCTCACAGGCCAGAAAGTTCAATTTTCGTTTCCTTTTCAATGCATGCACATTGAGGAGAAACGTCTGTGAATTTCTTTCACATCATTTCACATACAAACCTGCAAAGAAATGTAGAATATTACTAACTCTCATCCTTATCTACGGTTGAGTTACTATATACGTGTAATTTATTTCTTGAATATTAACTGAGAAAATAGATAAGTGGTTTTTGCATAAGGCAACTTATTATTTGAGTGGAAAATTATTTTTATAATATAATACGTTATTGAGGCCCAATGAAGTGTTTTCTGATTTTTTTATAGAACGAATGAAGAATAACGTTTTGCTACGTATCTATGAATTTCTAGAATTTCATACTTATGATGATCATATTATATTATGATAAGCTAAAAAGGACGTAATTCACTTCAATTTAATCATAAGCAGAAACTTTTTCTTAATACTTGAATGAATGCTTATATTTTAAACCTATCGCAACCAGCACAGTTAAGTCGATTATTAGCAGTATATAGTAGATAATATTTTCAGGAGGTTGCATTTGATATGGGTATTTGATCCACAATTCAAACTGCTCTACTTATGACTTTGAGATTTTCTATGCAGGAGTTAATCCTACCAATGATAATTCAAATTTTAATTGCTTACCTTAATTTTTGTTTTTGCGTTTTCTCTTGATAAGGCGTCGGGCTTTGCTTTGTTAGTTTAGCAGACGCATTTTGACTCATTAATCATTAGAAAAACTCCAAATGGTGGATTGCAAAAAAATTAGGAACCATAATTATTGTTGTAGGCATAAATAAATTTGCAGTAGCTGATACGCTCCAGAATTCCAATTAAAATTATAATTAGTAATTAGTAAAACTAAAAGAAATTTATTGTTCCCATTATTATAACAAAACAAAAAACTTATTAGGAATCCATAGCATTTTCAAAAAGGTTCTTGTTATTTTTTTTGAAAGCCTGTAGGCATGTAGCTGAAAATCAATTTACACATTACATAAAATAAACCTCCATCGATCGTTTTTCTTCCAATTTTTAGACTAATGTTATAAAGCAAAAAATAAGCGTCTCAATAATTGCATCACACAAAAAAGAAAACCAAACTTTAAAACATGTGAATCGCATAAACTTGTAGGTTAATTATGTTGGCAAAAATACAAAAGTATTGAATTAAGTCATTGTTAAAAAATAATTCCTTACTGAACCCTGAACAATGGGAATAATTTTTTGTAAGTTAATTTATTTATTACGATTCGCAATTTTTTGTCGATGTTCTTGATTCAGCTGCAATATAAAAATGACTTTGGTAAAGATTCTTATATTTACCTTATACTACGCTAAAGCACGTGATGATTGCAATGAATCAACGATAAATCTTCCAACCGGAATAAGCACCTGAAATAAATGAAAAACCAAAGTAAAAAACAAACTCGATTATTTTATATGATGGCGTTTATAAATTGTCGAATTTCGTCTGCAAGAAGTAACCACAAATGTTATTGTTAATTTTTATTAACACGAGAATTTCAAATTGAATAGTTGTTATTTCGAATTATAAAAAAAGGTGTCATGATTCTGCCAATTTATAGTTTTTATGTCATCAATGAAGAACAAGATATTTCTACTGACGATTTGATAAAGCATGGAAAAATGAGACATTGTAAAACTATAGACATGATTTTTTCTTTTCTGAGTATATGTGTTCAGAATTTATTTATAAATTTATTAGAAGCTAAGTGCAAATAGACCCCTGCAGAACTTGAAAAGGAATATTTTTCAAATCAATATTAGTTGGTACAGTGAGGTGGTATGGGGATACCTAGAGCTTATTCGATATTTTTAGTCCACTTACTTAGGCGAACATTGAAATTCAATAACGGAAAACAGAGTTATTAACTGTAACATTCAGCACAACTCCACCAAGTGGATGTACCTCGGTACATATGTGATAACTGTCCCGAGCCAGTCTAGAGGGGGAGGGTAACTAAAATGATACAAACGGCAACGACTATCATGCTATCCTAATCGGCAACCAATCGGAGATTGTAAACTACCTGCTGCAGCGGCATGGACACGAATTCTTGGGGCCCAATGTCATATCCATCATAGAACCTTTTAGAGGATCTCGAGTTGTGATCCAAACTAAGCCAGACGGAAAGTCCGTAGGAGGAAGCGTGCTGAGCAGTAATCCCCCTTGTGAGACAGGGAAGTTATAAAGCAACCCTATATAGACCACGTGCATAAAAGTTCCCCCAGTACTACGTGAGGATCCTAGAACCCATTCTTTTTATTTAAATGGAAACCATTGTTTTAAGGTTTTTGGCATTTTGTATCTAAATATTAGTTTTCAGTTGGCTACGAAACAAAATGGCCAATGTAGGTCAATATTTTTTTCTTTTAGATAAAAAATAGAAAGCGAGTATGTTGCTACTTCATATCGTTCGCAACGGTATTTTGCCTTGCGCTCTCTTTTTCTGTTGCACCCCGGACATCTGATTTTCTATCTTGGCGCAAGCCTGGGTGTAGGTGTTTCATCTGTTGAAGCACTTATGAGAATCCTTCAGAAGCCGCGGATTATGTTTGCATTATTCTAAATGATCTTCTATCAACACCATTCCTTAACATGCGTAAAATACTAACATGGTAGACAATTGCAAAAAGTATTGTCAATGTCCAGCGCTTAGAATTACGAGACGCGTCATTGGAATGCAAATTTTATTGGCTTTTAAAATTCCTACGACTATTAATCTATGTTTTCACAATGAATTTCCTACAGTTTCATCACTTGCGAAGAAGTTGTCCATTATTATATTTCTTAAAGAGTCTGTAACGCAATTCATCATACTGTCGACGAGGTTGATTATTGCTGGCTGTAAATGGACTGTTTTCTGGTTGTTTGTTATAGTGTATGTTGAAATTAGAAAATGTTTTAGTATCAATTAAAGCCTAAAACGGCCATATTTTGCGGGCTTTGGTGGAATATATTGACGGAAACTACAGCTACCACGAAAGGCAATCAACTCTTTATATAGTTTTAAATACTCGATGGTGTACGAGTATATGCATTTTGGTGATTTTGCACAAATATTTCGAATATTTCTCAGTCTGGCTGCTCTTTACCCTTTCTTTCCTAGTCAAAGCATCATCAAATCTTAAGTTAATAAAAACATATTTTTGGACATAGTGCAACGAAAAATGTCTGCACGTGCACCATTAGATGCCCATAAGTCATTGAGGTTTTGTCCGTTAGAGTGAAACAATCCTGCTAAGGCCAAAAGACTAAAAATAGCTAGCATTTATGATTTAACCGCTTCGAAATACAGTGCAACTATTTGTTCGTTATCTGATTTCTCCGATCCGGATTAACATATTTTGCATTTGCATACTTCACAATTGATTCTTAATTATCGTTAGAAAAAAATGCGCCAAAACATTCCAAAGCAGCTTTACAATCTGCATATTTGTTCTTCACGTCTGGCGAACGAGTTATAATATTTTCGGCTCGTGTTTGAACATTAGATTGAATCGGATCTTTTTGTCATTTTGTTCTGGTATCTTTCCTCAAATAAAGTTCATGCCAACTAAAAAGCTCATTATCCAAAGAAACTTCTTCTCTTCGCTTAGGTACTCCAAGTTAATACTGAAACAGTTGAAGTCATCTCCGCTTTCAGAAATATCCATCTCATCCATGCCACTAACATTGCACTATTATCCATTTAATGAGCCAGCTTATGCTTTACGAGTATACCTAATAATAATAAGTTTACTTTAATAAAAATTTGCAAACACTTTACGTTTCACCGCATTTTTTAAATCTCATAACTTAAGTTTGACGCTGATTTGTAAAGCAAGTGGGGTTTGTGGGACCCCAACGCAGTGATAACTTAATCACTAAAACACTATTCCGAATGCATTTGCGACAACTTCAGCATCAGCTGCAGAAATATTTTGGAGCAAAAACGCAGAAATTGATAAAATATTGAAGAATTTGACATAACTGGGATCTGCTAGATCTTACGTGGTACACGGAAAGGTAACTACTACTCAGAAGAGCCTTGCATAAGGGATGGAAAAACTCATTATTGACCACTTGAATGAATATTAGTCTTTATTGCCCGCACAGGGGGCAAGTACATGGACCTCTTGTGATGAAATGAAAGGGTAAGCCAATCCTCCAAACGTGACAACTGGGTCTAGTGGTTCTTACGCATCAGGCTCACTAACCAACACTTAAAGTAGGAACGCTCACCGCAGAGCAATGGGCTCTTGTGCACTGCGAAAGAAGAGCAGGTCTGGTGAGGGCTCGTCTAAGCTAGAATACTCTACGGCGGCAGCACCATGTAGCCAGAAAGCATCAGCAAATAAGAAGAGAAGGACACCGAAACAACAATAATCGGGGATGCCAGATGGTCACCATGAACCTTGACCCTCAGGGTACTGATGTTCAGGAGGCCAGACTATCTTGAATACGTCAGTCTTAACATATGCTAGATGCACAGAAGCTGCTGCAAAGACGCTGGTTGTATTGCATTGGATTGAGCAACGGAGGCCCAGTTGATGTTGAGTGCGAAAGGAATATAATTGTTCCATGCAGAATGAGTGACCTGTTTATTAGTGGAGGCATCTTGCATGATAACTACTTACTAAAGTGGTAGTCTCCAAGATACGAGTACTAGCTTATTAAGGCGAGAATTTCCCCTTTGCGAAAGGCCGTCCTCATTATGCTGGTAAGGGCTTATTACCATCCTCTTGAGGATGCTCCAACTGAGAGTTCTGCGGGCCCGTGTTTCGCTCACTAGAGACGGGCATGGAGGTCACTCGCTCAAACCCTTACGTCAACCACCAAGCGAGCAGATGTTTTACCGGAGTTAATTCGATGCGGCACGTAAATTGGGAAAACAAAAGAATTTCTAACACACAAACTGCTACCACACCTGATGCGGAACGCCAAAAAATTCCACTGACACAGCCTATCCATGAAACCAAAAGCAAGTCCCACTAAACTGGGAGGCACAAAATATCATGAGGTGGTATCCTATGGTCGCAGTGAAGATATCATGTGAAGAAGATATAGCTTGGTGGAACATCTTTATTGAATCAGCCTACCTTCCATACGATACGGCTCTAACTCTACTGATCAGAATACTGCGGGAGGTGGTATATTACACTGGGTCCATGGGCGTTGATAGTTGTTGGACTATAATGTCTAGTAGACTGACAATTTTGAACATGGGCTCTAATCATACTTTTGTCTTGTCCAATAGACAGGGAATGATAGATATCATTCTGGCCATGCCAAGGATAATAAACGCAATTCAAGGCTGGAAGATCTAAAATGATATCTCATAGATACCTTGAATTTCGTGTCAGTCCACACATAAAACTGAAGCGATTCTTCGGGAACTTTAGAAAACCAGACTGGAAGGTGTATGAGTTGAAAGTGGAAGCGTAATTATCTGTACCAACTAAGCTTAAAAACTAGAGAAACGGTCGAAAGACGTGTTGAAGCAATGCTAAATTGCTATTTAAAAGTCACCTGTCCACTGAATTGCTTTTTTTTGTGGTAGGGAGGTGAAGGCATTTACGCCCGCTGAGTCTGGCAGTGTGGGACTCCGATGGAGGATACCCTTGGACTACCCACTTAACACCTCCCCTGTCAATCTGAATTGCTTAAGCAGAGTATGAGTTCCATGGCAGAATCACGAACTGCAAACGCATCAGAAATCTACAAAAAACTTGCTGGGAAGAGAATTGTAGACCAAATTAGAGACAGACTGGTGGGACTAGAGGACTTCACATGGTGAATAAAAGAGAAAAGTGAGACTCTGAATGGGCCTCTCATATGAAGTTTTGCGAGATGACTGTGGAGATACGAGAGACTGCATAATGTTACAAAGTTCTCAATAAGGATCGTACTGTTAAGCAAAACTCAATTTAAATTCCTGATGATACCTTTACAAAGTATAATTTGAACTCACTGCAAGTTCTAATGAAGACCCACTTTGGGTGTAATCAGGTCATCTATCAGGAACCTTCAACCGATTCGCTCATACCATCGCAAGTTAGAAGAGAAGGAAGGAAAAGTTGGGACCTTGCAAGGCAAGTGATTATGTTCAATGGAATCCACATGCACTGGACTCCTTCCATAAATTAAAACCACCGAGCTTTGATGGTACTATTTCTGCTATGATCAAGGTGAAACCTAACAAGTACATGCTATGTCTAAAGAAGATCTGAATATCAAGCACAGTATTAGTATATAAACCCACACCTTTGAAGATAGTTAAAGTTACCTCTATTCCAAAACCGGGAGGAAGTGACAAATCTGAGCCTCAATCTGCCGTCCTACGAGTCTTACTTATATATCATCAGACGTGCAATACTAAAATGCAATCCTTTCTACATTACACAATATGCATATTGTTGGGGTTGTGTGAATGATTTAGTTAGTTGCTAAGTGAGCAGAAAGGACCAATTTCACCATAATATTAATTAGAGATACTAAGACCAATGTGTTTATTAAATCGATAGTTTATGAATAAAGTGAAGTTACAATTGATTAAACAATTGTCTGATTTACTTAAACCCACAAATACAACACATATAAACTGGGAAGACCTGTGAACTAGCTTTTCGTTCCCTAATACAAGAAATTGAGGAGGAAATAGACGAGAAGGGCTATGCACATGGGATGTCTATTAATATGTAGGGAGCCTTCGATTGTTCACCATATAACTCCTTGTATGAAGCAGCAAGAGCTCATGTGGATGAACCAGAGATTGTGAGCTACTTCAGCAACATGCACAGATTGCTCCCCACAATGACAGTAGATAGACGATGTGTTATAGCCAAGGTGGAGAAGGAATGTTCTCAAAGCGGTGTCCTTCCACCAGTGCTATGGAGGGTATTGGTCAACAATCCGCACAAAATATTGTGATTTGATTCAGAAGTAAAAAGCAAACAAGTTGGGTAAACAGACCTACGCTCATGTCAGAAGGGCTTTGTATTCAATTTACAAAATGCAGTCACCACATCGAATCAAATCAAGAAACATGTCAAAGACGATTTTATTGGAGAAAATAAGATATTCGAAGATCATACTATTATTAACAAAGTTGAACGAATTTCGACTTCTGAGGTTTTTGGTATTGTTATACTCATAAATATCTCCCTTGATAATTATTTCAGATGTCCATCCGCGAGGGAGGAAACACATTTTTCATGTATTTCCCCCCTGTGCCCCCACTGAAGCAAAAACTGACAGTTTAACAACTGTTTTGAAAAGCCCCCGTGCAAACTTTCATTTCATACTCATATCGGCTACGTTTGATGAATTTTTTTTTCAGGGGCCACTCTCCTGTACTGTTATCATCGATTAATAGCCAATTTTTTCGAATCCTAGAATGGTAACAAAACCATTTTGCTAGGAGCTCTCTCCCACCTCCTTGACTTGTTTCACTTATGAGCATTAATTGTAGGTACTCATCTTCAGTCATTCATTAAATTAAATCAAGTGTTCAAAGCATGCACCTTAAACGTTGAAATTGGGAAAAAATAACTCAAAATTATTCAATCATCGCATTTAAAATAGCCACTACTTTGTTTTACGATTACTGATACGACTAGCTGAACCGATTCTCAAAGATATACATGACACCTATCATTCCTGAAATTTTCATGCAAATCCTAGCAAAACTGTAGTGTCTGAGTCGGTAAAAAGCGCATGTTGTTCCATAGCCATATGTTGCCATAGTAATAAATGCAGCGCATATTGTTCCATAGTAATACAGGAAAATTCAAATCGCTATAACTTCACTAAATATGATACAATCTTTATGAAACTTTCAGGATAGTTCAATCTTATAAATAGACATCTTTGTACGGAATTTTAAGGGTACCGTTAAGATTTTATTCAAGAAAACATAAAATCGATTAATCATACTATTACTAACAAAGTTGAGTGCATTGCGACTTCTAACGTATTTGTTGTTATTGTACTCACCAAGGTCTACATTCCTGATTTTTTTCAGATTTTTCGGATCACAGGTGTCCAATCGCGAGGGGGGGGGGGATACAAATTTTTCGTGTGTTTCCCCTTCCTGTGCGCCCCTCGAAGCAAATTTTGCCAAACTAAGACCTGTTTTGAAAAGTTCTCATCAAGACCTTTCATTTGATACCCATATCGGCTACCTTCAATGAAATTTTTTTTTCGGGGGGTCACTCTCCGATATGGGGAGACCCTCCTTAAATACTTTATAAAAATTTTTTGTAGTTGAACATTGAAGAGATCACCACTTTACACCTACACACAAAATTTGATGTTTCTAGCTAAAGTATTTTCCGAGAAAAACTGCTGTGACACACGGACGGACGGACGGACGGACAGACTGGTCGCGAAACTAGTAGGGTTTTGTAAAATTATTTTACAAAACCCTAAAAAATGATCATATTCTACCCCGACTGGATGGTGTCATTATCCAGCTGCGATTAGACGTCAAATATATGGGGTTACTTTAGCTAGAAAACTTCTTTTTAAGTAGTATATTCTTGCGCTTGGCTGTTTGGAAAATTTAGAAATGCTTTGCGATGCATATGTGCAGAACGATCTTAGGCGTTGTCTTGTTTGGCTTAGTCACAACGAATAGTGTATCTAAGAATAACGGGGGCGTTTAGTATAGCACCAGGTAACGCCGTGAATGCCGTATTGAACATACCTGCCCTTAAACTGCTCATAAGCGGAGAGGCCTTAAAATCTTCCCTGAGGCTCGTAGTTGCAGGCACATTTTCAGGAGGTGGAATATGTCCCTGAAACAGTTATGCTAGTCGATGGGATATGTGCTGCTCCGAGCTGCTACAGAAAGTCAGTACTAAACTTTTTTTATTGTGTACTCGACCCTTTTAAGTCAACTTCATATAAAATTGCATGCATCAAAATCAGTTACTTTTAACAATTCCTCTCTTTTGTAATTTTTCAAAATAATGTTAATGCAACTCAATTATGAAGCTGCGTACAAAGCAGACATAACCTTTTACACAGATGGCTCTTGGACCAATGGGGGAACTAGAGTAGGAAAATGTACTCGTATGAATCAAGATATCCAGAAATCGATACATCCAAGAATGCTGGCTTCTGTGTCTCAGGCAGGAGTGTTTATTATACTAGACATGGTGTCATGTATAAAGGATAAAAAATGAAGAGGGAGGCAAATTAACATTCACTGTGACAGCCAGGTTGCACTACTTATCATTTGGGACGGAAAGTGACGTAAAAGTTTGTTAGAAGATATAATCTGCCCAACTTTTTCTAGGTTCTTGGGCATAGGGGTACGAAGGCAATGAGAAATCTTGCGGTTTAGTGAACTAAGGCTCTGAGATCTTATCGTATAGCTTGGAGCCCTGTATACGAGTCCCCTCTTCTCATGTCATTCACAAAATAAACTACAAGTTGAAGACTCAGTTAGTGGAGTCTTGGTGGGGATATGACGGTTGTAGACTTGGTATATTTTGTAAAAGGGCCTGATATTTTGTAAAAGGGCCTGATATTTTGTAAAAGGGCCTAATCAAACGTTCATTGAGTTTTTACTTAATTAATTAGCAAAAATCGTAGGATTTTGGTTGCACTAATTACAAACCGCAATACTCTTTGTGATTAATTGCAAAGAAAATGTATTGTTTAAGATCCTACTGTCCAACGGTACTTAGAAGAAGATGAGGTAACCATGCACTATGTATGTAAATATCCGGCTTCTGCTTATGCCAAGCCGCAAATATTTGATGTCACAGAAATAAGCTGAAATATACACACAGATGCAAACATCAATCTAAAATAAGAAGTAGGGTCTAAAGGATCGGGTTGTTGAATGCAATAGACCAAAGTCTGAGTGCTCAAGATTAGCTAAAATGCCATCTTGCCCCTACATCAAGCAACCATGTGCTGGATGAAATTATTGACAAGCCAGAGATCTTAATGATTGTAAGACTGCGGATGTTACAATGTAATGGCCACAAGAATCGTATAAAAGAACAATGGATACTCAGAAAGGTATTTGTTGGGAGAACTGTAGGCTGGAGACCAATGGGGTAACCGAGTAAATGCTGGTCTAACACGCTCAACGTAGACAGTTCATCGCTGTACCGATTTCAAAATTGGAGGACGTGCTCAATTGATCGAGATAGTTGGAGGCGCCATTTGCAGGAAACAATGCCCCGAGAGGGGCTGTAGTGCTACGAAGAAGAGGAAAAAGAATATCTAGCGCTAGAATTTTAGAAAATTATATAATTAGTGGTTGAACTCAAATAAAACGTAAGGGCTTAGAATTTGCTATCGCAAATAAAAATAAAATTATAAAAAGGGATTGTTTTTATAAAATAATGGGTAAATAGTATGAAATAGTATTTTCAGCGATTTTAATCTATTAATTTTAAACATGCATGTGGACCTCAGCTTGCTTATATTATTGATATCCCGTTATGAATACATGCATTTCATATATTTTAATAAATTTCTGTATTTTTAGAGTAAAATTCATTACGCTCATTTTTGCTACTTTTTAGTAACTTGCACACTGATTTTTATCACAATTAAATTGAGGTGAGTAACCATTCTATTTGTTGTGGGATTGATTGCAATTTTAATAAAATTTTACTATGCTTTCCTCTGCGTCCTTTGCTTTCAATATGTGTTACTTTAAAAAGTGTAGCTATATACAAGGTGGGCCAGAAAGGCGTACGATTTTAAAAACACTCTTGCGTTTGAAGCTTTAGAGAGGGTACTGCGCGGGTGGTGGGGTTAAGTAGCTCGGTTCTCGGAAATTTAGTCGCGATGGATCACTTCACCGGAGCGCAACGTGCATTCTGCGTTAAACATTATTAAAAATCACAATTCGTGCGCTATTCTTCGTTGTTTATTTCGGCGTGAGTTTGGATTACATGACCTAAATCAGTGTCCGAAAGAAAGTGTGATTTGATCGTGGGTCAGAAAGTTCGAAGAGACTGGTTCGACTCTCAAACAGAAGCCTGCAGGACGCCCAAGGTCAACAAGAACGGAGTTATCGGACCCTACTTCTTCGAAAAAACAAGGCCAATCTGTCACTGTAAATTCTGACCGATACATAGCCATGTTAAGGGATTTTTTCTTTCCACAACTGCAACAATTTGAAGCCTATAATCGTGTGACATGGTTTCAACAAGATGGCGCGACATGCCATACAGCTAATGCCTCTTTGGCGGTCGTAAACGAGATGTTTGCTGGGAAACTGATATCGCGCCGAGGTGACATTGCATGGCCTCCTAGAAGTCCGGATCTGACGCCACCGGACTTTTTTTTGTGGGGATACCTAAAAAGTAGAGTCTACACCAATAACCCAGCCACGATTAACCAGTTGAAGACCAATATCCGGGAAGAAATGGCAGCTATTCCCCGTGCAATGTGCCAGGGAGTTTTTACCAATTTGAGGGTCAGATTCGAAGAATGTTTGCAGCGGGATGGTGCACACCTGGATGATGTTATTTTTAAGAAATGAATTTCCCAGATGTCAATTTTTATAGAAATAAAATTTTGTATGTGAATTGTACTCAGTTTGTTTTTAATGATTTTTTCAAATTCGCAATTCTTTCTGGCCCACCCTGTACATTGTAGCTAATCAGAATTTCAAAATCAATGTGAAAAAGTAAGTATCACAGAAAATTGCATTGGATCAATGAATTTTTAGAAGACTAATTTGAGAAGATTTTTCCTTTAGAAAGCTGCATTAGATATAGTTTAGAGGTCGCTGTTAATATAGTAGGTGGGTTTAATTGGTTAAGTTTCCGAGAAATGCGTCCTCTTCGGGGTCAAACACAGCACTGAAATATTTTCAAGCTTTATAAATACTTCGTGAAATTGAATCTGTGTTATCAAAACAAAATAGTAGCCCGCGTGGTGTAACTTTAAGAGTGCTCATCCCGTAAGCCGAAGGTCCATACTACGAATCCCGATGGTAACATCAAGATCTGTTTGGAGTGATTCTTCGGACTATAATCTCATTCAGTTATGATACGTACTGGCTCAAAATCAGAACGTGTCGCAGCTGGCTGTAGGAATACAAGGACAAAGCATGATACTGACCATATCATCTTCTCGAGTGCCGATTCTTCGCTCAAGATAATGAGATACGTAGGTGGGCTAAAAAGTTTCCGGCCTCACCAAGAGATGGTACCACTATGGCTACTTTTGGAACGGCATCCTACAGTATCATTCCTACCGAGCTTTTATGCACAGTTTCAGCCCAATCACTACGTTTGTTTGCGTTTGAGAGCACATTGCGCGAGATGCTTGCGTTGTTTTCGTGAAAATGGAAAAATTGGAATAACGTGCTGTCATCAAATGCTTCTATTTGAAAGGTTTTACATCAAAACAAATAAAAGAAGAGAAGGGTTGAACACTAGGAGACTCCTCCCCATCATATTCAACTATTAAGCAGTGGGTTCCTGAATTTGAAATGGGTCGTGTGAGCATCTCTGACGTGCCTCGCTCAGGACGGCCCGTTGAGGTCGCAACTTCAGAAATGATTGAAAAAATCAGTGCTGGAAGACCGCATGTTGAAAGTGCATGAGATAGCTGAGACCTGTAGAATGTCAGCTGAACTTGTGCAAAATATTTTGCACAACCATTTGAGCATGGAAAAGCTGTTTGCAAGTTAAGTGCCGCGTTTGCTAACGCTCGACCAAAAACTGATTCGAATAAACATTTCTACTGACGATTTGGCGCTGTATAGGCGTAATCCAAACAAATTTTTGTATCGATTCATAACTGTTGACGAGACTTGGATCCACCACTACACTCCTAAAAATAAAGAACAGTCAAAACAGTGGGTTGGAAGAGGGAAACCAACTCCGAAGAAGGCAAAAACAGGTTATGGCTACTGTTTTTTGGGATGCGAGAAGAATAATCTACATTGAATGCATTGAAAAGGGTAAGACTATCACTAGTCAATATTACGCACAGTTATTGCGACGTTTGAACACGAGGTGCAAATTGAACGACCTCATTTGGCGAAGAAAAAAATTTTGTTTCATCACGATAACGCACCAGTGTATTCATCGATTGTTGCCATGTCCAAAATCCATGAATTGAAGTCCGAATTCATGCCGCATCCTCCCTACTCTCCAGACTTAGCTCCCAGCGACTATTACCATCTCCTAAACCTCAAAAAATGGCTTGGCGGTAAAAGACTAAAGAGAAACGAAGCAAGTTATCGAAGCTGTCAATCAGTATTTTGAGGAGTTTGGCGAATCTACGTTTAAAACTGGTATAACATAATTAAAACACCGTTATGAGAAATCTATCAGTGTTGATGGAGATTATGTGGAAAATAAAGCAAAAAAAATTTTTAAAAACATCTTGGTCAGGCCGGAAACTTTGCACCTCACCCTCGTACTCCAACTATCTCTAAGCAAAGACCAAAAAATAGACTGTAGGGGTAAACAAAAAAAAACAAATTTAGTGTTATTAATTGAAGAAAACTTAATTAGTTATAGCGATTTGTGTATCCGAATGCAGTTTATAGCAATTTGAAATTATCTTTCTGTTTTCGATAAAATTTTCTTTTACTAACATGGCTGTTATTGCAGGTTTTATGATAAAACCTAATCTTAGTTCCTCCCAGACTACCTGATTCGTTTTAATTTAAAAACACTTAATTTACTGGTTATAAACAAATTACCAGACATTTCGCATAATTGGCAATTCCCTACTACCTATATGAGCAAATTAAGATTAAGTTAAAAGTACGACTATCTAAATCAGCTAGTATAGTAGATGCCAATAAAAACGAGATCTATGAACTCCCAATGCCTCAAGCATTCTCCTATCAAAACCGCATGCCAACAACAATTCACCATGCGCCACAACATACTCGTATTTATTTTACTTATTAACATTTTTATTTTCATTGCAAACATACGAGTACACATAAATTTCTTTAAATCCATCCGATGCTACATGCACGTTGCAGAACTAAAAATAGCCAGTCATGAAGGTCATGTTACAAGAAAAATTTCTTTACAACATCTCTTGAGAAGTCTTGAGGAGTCCCAGCCTCACGTTTCAACGCAAGACACCGTGAACATGAATTGCAAGATTAAACCGAATACTTACCTACCTAATAAAATGAATGCAAAGTGAATGAAGAATAAGACAACTACGAAGACGACATGTTATCATGTTGCGTGTGGCAATGGATGGCGGCCAAGTTCAAGATGGAATGCGCAACAAAGCTTACACACACTCTGCACATACTCGTATTATTCCGCACATATCTCGAGGAGAGATAAACTTAAAGCCACGCAACGTAAACAAGGTACTAATACTGCATACTTATATCAAGCCCCGCTGCTTGAGCTAATAGTATTTATGCTGCACTGCACTCAGGTGTGCACGAAAAAGCTAGAAATGATTAGATGATGGGAAAGGGTTACCGTGTGGGAGGTGAATGATATGTGTTACAAAAGAACAGTATTTTGTAAATTGCAGCAAATCGAATTACCATTTTCTCTGTAATTAAATTTTAATAAGACGTCCCACTAAAATGTTTGTTTGTCTTAAGGGGTTAGACTAGGAGATGGTTTAGATAAACAAAATTCAATCTTCAAATAAATTACTGCGGTCTTTTTGAAAATATACATGTGCAACTTTTGTTAATTTTTTCTTGTATTTGAAAACTAACGATGGAGATTACTCAAGAGAAATTTACCTATTGCC
Organism: Odontomyia ornata; assembly: GCA_963969285.1. NCBI lineage: Eukaryota > Metazoa > Arthropoda > Insecta > Diptera > Stratiomyidae > Odontomyia > Odontomyia ornata. Next base: position 4,575,654 of record OZ017739.1, on the reverse strand, counting down.
TAGAGTACCCGTTGCAAAACTTTCCTACCTAAATCCGCCAAGCGAAAACAAAATAGTGATTTCTGTTCTGGCATTGCTCCGATTTGGACAAAATTTGGTACATAGGTTTATTGAACTAACTAATAAAATTTACCAAAAACAAAAATATAAAGTCGAACCGTCTGAAACATAATGGCGACCGCTAAAAGGTTGAAAAACGTGAAAAACATTTTTTTTGTTGTTGTAACTTAATCCTTCAATTGATGTTAATAAAAATCGGTAGTATTATAAAAACTGTAAGTGTCTAGGGGACAACACAAAAAATTTGAAGGTCCAGTTATAAATTCTAAAATTGCGGCCAGTCAAAGGTGGCAGTTTCAAAAGCTTTTAAAAGTCACTATTTTTTTCATTAGGTTTGCATGAAACTACGCGTAGACATTAAGGTAGACAATAATTGGCTATAATTATCTTGTCATTTCAAATATGTGATTTTTAAATATTTTCATGGGCCTCTAGCAACCAAACGCCTCAACCGAGTTCGATGAAACTTAGAATTGTAGATCGTTAGACCAATTTCTTATATTTATCAAAAAATTTAATAATCGGACGATAAATAAGAACTGTCAAAAATTTTAAACTTAATATTTTTAGTTGCGATTGCAAAAAAAAAAATAGTTTTGTTCTGTTCAGAGTTAAACTCGGATTTGAACGACATTTGGCACACTTAGTGATGACATCCTAAGACAGATTTCTTTCAAAGTAATCCTAAATGTTGAATATGATATTACATTACATATCATTGGAAGTATTTGTACGACATACCGTTTTTCTGAAACAGTGTTGAACTTTGGAAGTACCGGTCAACAAATTATTATTTGTTTCTTAGAGCTAAGGGCTCCTACGAGAAATTTTCCTTTCTGGCTGGTGCTGCCACCGAGATTTCCTTACTAGAACAGTTGTTTTCGAAATTCTTTTTTGATAAAAAAAGTTTCAACTATTTCTTGCATACTCAGACTTACTCTTGACAAAGTTCGAGTAAGGTGATTATCAGGGAATTACAATAATCTAAAGATTTCTAAAATAATGTATTTTCATCTCAAAGCCCCCTAAAACGAGTGTGTTTAGGAAATCAATCGGTCCATATGATAATAACTTAATCCTAGATGTCGCAAGAGAGTTGGGAATGATGTCAAAACTCCTAAAAGGAGAAGTTTAAAGCGAAACATTGAAAACTAAGATCGATCATTCTAAGAGCATTTTTATAACTAAGCTGTACCTGACCACCGCTTTATAAGTAAACCTTTTTTAGGTATTTGTGAAAAAATTTTTAAATTTTAATACCAATACTGGGACTACAACATGATCTTGAAAAGCGGTTTGATGTAAGCCGATTTCAGTTGCAATGTTTCATTCAAAATTATTCAAAAAGGCAACATACCGATCAATTTCCTTTTTACGTCTTTGTAAAAAAATTTTTTACAAAGAGCTACTAGTTTCGCGACCTATCTGTCTGTCTGTCTGTCTGTCCGTGCGTCACACCTAATTTCCTCAGAAACTACATAAGCTAGAATGCTCAAACTTTGTGAAAAAGTCAGAAGTGATGGTCTCTCCAAAGTTAAAGTCTTACCAAAAATTTAAAATTTTGTTGGGGGTACCCCCTAATAACGAATCAGCCCTTAAACAATTTTTTTAATCCAAGGTAGTCGAATGGGGTATCAAATGAAAGGTCTTGATTAGAACTTTTAGAATATGAAATAAAAAAATTATTATATGAATTAGGGGGTCCAAGGGAAGGCAAAACGCACCAAAAATTTCATAACAAACTTAAGGAGAAATTCGTAAAAACATAAAAAACTTAATGGACAAAATTCTACGACAGTCAGTGCTGGCTGACTTGTACACAAAATATTTTTAACTAAACTAGTTGGAAATTTTAAAAATTTTTGCTGGCTTAATATTTGGTTAGACCCCCTTTTGCATCAATTACTGCTTGCAGTCTTCGAGGAATAGAGGCATCTAAATTAGCAGTTTTTACAGATGTGATTTTCTCCCATTCTGTAACAAGTGCTTACGTCAACAAATTTTTATTTTTAATGTGACATTTTCGAATTTTCCGTTCCAAAAGCTCCCATACAATGATCTATTGGGTTTAAATCTGGACTTTGCGGAAGCGTACTAAGTTGCCTGGGAGCGTAGTACAACAACCAGTTCTTGACGAAAAGTACTATATGTTTCGGGTCATTGTGTTATTGGAAAATCCATCTCTCTCCAAGACCCAACTTCTCCACTGATGGTTTCAAATGTTGTTCTAACAGGTTCTTGTAAACATAGCAATTCATTGTAGTGACAGAAAAAGCCAATCTGCCAACCCCAGATGCAGCGATGGCTCCCCAAACCATCACATTACCTCCACCGTGCTTGACAGTAGGAATCAAATTGTAGGTCTTTAAAGCCATGTTCTTTTTCCTCCATACTTTACTGCGATCATCATTTCCAAAAATGTTGAATCCGGACTCATTTGTGAAAAGGACGCGATTCCAAAAATCATTGTCCTTGTCAATATGGGCCTTGGCAAACTGTAGGCGCAGAAGTCGGTTTTTGGCGGATATTAATGGCTTTTTACATGGAGTTCTACTGTGAAACCTATTTATATTTAATGCTCTCGTGATGGTCCTTGCATGAAAAACCTATTTCCTTTCCATAGCCACTTATTTCGCCAAATCCGGAGCCCTTATTTTTGGATTCTTGTCTACTTCTTTTAGAATAAAACTAATGTCTCTGTGCGACAACTTTTTCGGTCGGCGAGTTCGTGGCTTATTTTCAATGGAACCACTGTTTGTAAAGTTTTTGATGATTGTATACACAGAAATTCGTTAAGTTTCAGCACGAGCACGATTTATTGTCTTTTTTATACTGTACGACCAAATTTCGGATATCACTAGAAATTTCTTTTCGCGATGTGATTTTGCGGTTCTCCCAGTTAGATACTAGCGATAAAACTAAAACAAAATTTTAGCAGTACATAAACGGAATAATAACAATACCAAGTAAACAAATATTTATGACATTCCGTTAGGTTTAGTTGGAAATTTTTTGTGTATAACTTTGTCAATATTGGCTGTTGTAGACTTTTGTCCATTCAATTTTTTAATGTTTTTAGGACCTTCTGCTTAATTCTGGTATGAAAAGTTTTTAATCTTTATTTTTTCATAAGTAAATTTACGATACTGAAAAATACACTTTAATGAATTTTTCATCAAAGCTTCCAATTAACTGGTATCTCAATATAAGGAATTGACGTGGACTAATGTCTGTCACGGTAGCTCGGAGAATATTATTTATTGATAGGGAGGTGTAAAGTTGTTTCAGCTGGCAAAAAGGAGCAATTTATTTATTTTTAATGTAATTGCCCGTGCTAACATAGACAACTGAATTTTATAGTCAATTATTTTGTTTTTTTGATTTTTGCCTACGTAATTCTCTATTTCCTTGAAAAACCATCGGCCTTAGATTCTAAAGACGGCTCAAAAGCGTCGAAATGCATCTACTTACTTAACAAAGCAAAGCCCGATGGCGTTTGAAGAAAATACGCTTGAATTTGGTACTCAAAAAATTAAGATTTGTACTTCAAAGCAGGAGGCCCGCCATTTTACAGCTCAACATGAGGCCAAAAATTAATCAAATGGAGAAATAGTATAAATTTGTTTCTATAAGAAATTGAAGTTCGTCTTGCAGCCTGAATGGATAAAATCTTAGAAGGGTTCATGGAAGCATTAGTTCAGTTGATGCTTCAAATGAAATTTTAAATTAAATAAGATATAACGCAATATTCGAAAATACAAAACAGGTATTTTTTAGGATTTTGTAAAAAAATTTGCTTTACATCCGTCCGTTAGTGCGTCACAGCACGTTTTGTCAGGAACTTAGAAGCTACAGTCATGAAACTTCGTGAATAGCTCAGGAATTTCTGGATGATGAAAGTTCCATTGTCAAAAAAATTAAAGGCTTTTCAGAGGGTCGCCATATATAAGGATGTGAACACTTAAAAAAAATTTTCTCCATAAATAGTTAAGCACGGTTTTAAATGAAAGGTATTAATAAGGTCTTTTAATATATAATATGAAAATTGCAATATAGATGACGCGGTAGGCAGGGAAAGTGGATAAACATGTAAAAACTGCGTCCTTCTCACCCTCTAAATTTGACACCTGTGGGCTGAAAAATCAGAAAAAAATAATGGAGGTAGTTCCTTATTAGTACAACAACGACAAATACTTGAGAAGTCGAAATCCACTCAACTTTGTTAGTAATAGTATGATTTATCGATTTTATGTTTTCTTGAATAAAATCTTAACGGTTATAAGATTGATCTATCATGAAAGTTTCATAAAGATTGAATTATATTTAGCGAAGTTATAGCGGTTTGAATCCTGTATTACTGTGGAACAATATGCGCTGCATGTATTACTATGGCAACATATGCCTATGGAACAACATGCGCTTTTTACCGACTCAGACACTACAGTTTTGCTAGGATTTGCATGAAAATTTCAGGAATGATAGGTGTCATGTATATCTTTGAGAATCGGTTCAGCTAGTGGTATCAGTAATCGTAAAACAAAATAGTGCGAAGATTGAATAATTTTGAGTTATGTTTTCCCAACTTCAACGTTTAAGGTGCATGCTTTGAACCCTTGATTCAATTTAATGAATGACTGAAGATGAGTACCTACAATTAATGCTCATAAGTGAAACAAGTCAAGGAGGCGGGAGAGAGCTCCTTGCAACTGGGCTTTGTAACCACTCTAGGATTCGAAAAAATTGGCCATTAATCGATGATAACAGTACAAAAGAGTAGCCGATATGAGTATGAAATGAAAGTTTTCATGGGAGCATTTCAAAACAGTTGTTAAACTGTCAGTTCTTGCTTCAGTGGGGGCACAGGGGGAAATACATGAAAAATGTGTTTCTTCCCTCGCGAATGGACATCTAAAATAATTATCAAGGGAGATATTTATGAGTTTAACATTAAAAAAAACCTCAGAAGTCGAAATTCGTTCAACTTTGTTAACAATAGTATGATCTTCGAATTTCATATTTTCTCCAATAAAATCGACTTTAACATGTTTCTTGGTTTCATTCGATCTGGTGACTGCATTTTGTAAATTGAATATAAAACCCTTCTGACATGAGCGTAGGTCTGTTTACCCAACTTGTTTCGTTCATTTTGTTGTTGGGTTTCGGTTTTTTTACACTTTTAGAAAACGAAGAGCAGCAAGAAAGCCATCATAAGACAGAACAGTCCCATAGCTTCAGACAAGGCGAAACCCAAGATAGCGTATGAGAACAACTGTTGTTTGAGGGATGGATTCCTTGCGTAGTTGATGATTAGGGAACCGAATACTGTTCCGATACCAGCACCAGAACCAGCGACTCCTACTGTCGCGGCACCAGCACCGATGAATTGAGCTGTTGGGAAATTATTATCGAGTGTACGACCTCTTTTTCACCACGATGAAAAATTTCACAATGTTCTACTTTTCAGTGTCCTGACGGCGGCTTTGCGATTTTTCGAGCCACGTATCCTTATCTTGGGTTTCCGAATCATCTATAACTTAGCTGTTTATTACTCAATTTTTATGTATTTTCCAAAAAATATACACATTTTTGGGAAATTTAAGGGCTACTACTACTATACTTTACAAATTTGACAGAGTTCTGAGATATTTGTTGTCCTTGTACTTATAAAGACTTAATTTTCCGATGTTTCTGTCTAAAGATGTCCAATCGCGAGGGAAGAACACAAATTTGTCGAACATTTCCCCTCACTCTGCACTCCTCCATGCAATCGGTTCCAGCTTAAGACCTGTTTTGAAAAGCTCTTATGAAGACCTTTCATATTGGCTACCTTTGGTAAAAATTTTTTTTTGAAAGATCTCACTCTTATATGGGGAGACTGCCTTAAACACTTTAAGATATTTTTTTTTGTGAGAGGTCATCACACTTGCCCTACGTAAACATTTCATCAATCTGAGAAAACTTGGAGTGAAGCACAGACTGACATACATGTCGCGATTTTAGTAGGGCATTGTAATATTCACAGGTGCTTGAACATTGTACAATCTATTTCTTTTTTTCTGAGTATCTAAGTTAAGTTTGATTGAATAGGAAAGTAACAATCGAGAAAGCTTTAGTTTGGTGCTGCTAACAAATATCTAATGAACTGGAAATTCACGAAGAATCTGAAAAAATAACGAAGTCCCCCAACACGGCAGCACCGTCATAAACACTGACTGAATGTAGTATTTGACTTATTGAACTGGTTCGTGCTTCTAGTATAATCAAGAGTGTAGGATGCAAATCAAGCGGGTTTCGATGTAAACAAACAAAAATACCTGTAGCCATATGTAAGCAAAGAAACAAGTCCCCTTTGCGGTTTCAAACACGAACTTGAATCTGTCTAAAGTGCAATCCAAACTTGAATTAAATTTATCGCAGTGGGTTCATATCAGTGCATGATTAAGAAACTGCATCGTTGCAGGATAATCATCACCCATGCTTTAGAAACTATCTCCGCTGCATTCACTATGCAAAACTCCATACTAGTACCTGTCATAAGCTAGCAAACAGCATCTTAAATTTCACCTGACAATTTCCTAGCCATAGTGCAATTACTTTTGCTATTGCTGCATCCGATGCAGGAGCACCAACAGCTTCCTCTACTATTTCTGCTGGAACTTGCACACGTTGTAGTTGGTGGTTAGTATTAGCCTTTCTATGAATCGCTCCTCTTCTTTGCACTGTTGCAACTGATTGGCGGATTGCAAAGCGCAGGAGATGGACTTTCTCCGGGGACTTTTCCGACGATAAATTTTCACCCGAGCTGCACAGAACACATTCGTATGGTAGGTCATTACGTATTTTACTGATACCATTGTTTTCCCCTCGTAGAAAGATACATAAATACAAACTAGACGTTGAAGAGCAAACAAAAGGAATTTTATTTATTGCATAAAATGCTGCTTCGTAGATGTCGTCTTTTTGCGGTTGCCTCGTTGCGGTTGTAAATTATGAATGCACGTTAAATTTCAAGATAATTTGCTGCAGAATGATAACAAGATTATGACTGAGATACAGGTGCAAAACGACTTTCTATGTTTGTTTTGTGTGTGTATGTTTTTTTTTGTCTTTTTCAATGATTCGTTGAGCGGTTCTTTTAAATCTTTTCCAAAAAATGCACACGGAGAACGAAAGAATTGAAGAGTCATCATTAACATAAACAGTCACTCAATTCTCACTCTACTAGAATGTTTACTTCATCTGAAATTGCGTTCGTCCATCGCAATCACAAGCTTATCTTCAAGTTCAAGTGAAATGCAATTGGAATTGCATTCGTCAATTATTTCGAATGAAATTGAATGACTAAATCATTTGCAACGGACTAATACACCATGGAAATTTGAGATACAGAATTTCAAGGTTCACAAATATTATTAGTGTTTTCTTTAGAATGAATTTCTTTCCGATTTCGTAAGGTCATTACACATTGAGCATGATATTCGTCTCACGCAAAAATTTTCCATGACGTGAAATTTTCTAAGGTGTACGAACTACCAGGAAGTCCACATTCCATCTAGAAAAAAAATTGTTTCCACCTTGTTTAGAGTTCAGAAGCGATATTTCATAAAAATAGTCTCAAACTACAAAGAATCTATCTTATATTTTTGTTTGACGATCTACCAAAACGACTTGATGAATCTAAGCCAAGAATATTTGAGTAAGGCTCCTTGGCGCGAAAACCATCAAACAAGAAAGTTATAAGTTGTAGACAGCGGTTGTCCTTGAATGATGTAGCAGAGTGAGTTTTGACTCCAATATGTTTCGCACATATCTTTGTTGTGCTGTCAATAAAAAGTTATGAATAATTTGTAATTTATTATTCATCAGTATGGAAATTTGAAAATTTTGAACTCGCTCCGTTATTTACAATGATCAACACACCTGATCAGTATTAAAGAAACAATTTGTGGTCCGATGTCTTATTATTCAGTCAAAATGGTTTACTTTTATTTATTTGTTTGAAATTTTTATGACACGGGTTTGGTTTTAGTGGCTAACCGTTTCATATGAGAGCAATCTAAAAGAAAATGATTTGCAATGTGAATGATGATTCCCATGGAAATTATCTCTCTTACTTCTTATTTCCGATCTTTGTTCAATGCTTGCTCCTGCCGATAATATCAACTCTTTATGGATATTAGGACTAGGCCACACATGAAAAACGCATGAGTAGTAATCCAGAAGGTAAGTTTTGGACAGGACAAGAAGAACCAAATCCCTCATAATGAATCAAGGATGGGAGGCTAGGTAAACTGCAAAAACTGCTAGATGAAGTCAAACACACTCGCAAACTGATCATATAATGCTCGGGATCTATTCTTTTCCTTCAAATCATTCATACTAAATTTCTTTTTATAATGCGCCTTCCTCGCCATATTGTCCACTTTCTAGCGTACAAAATGAATATATTTTAGATTCCCCCTTGATCGTTATCATTATCAACGGTCCATCAAATAGGTCGAATTTTTTTCAATATACGAGTATCAACTAAGAATAACTTTAGGCATGCCAAAACGGGCATTCCGGCATAATGTGGAAACAGTACTGAATGCCTAATGCAGGATGAGAAAAGCGGGCATACTGCGGGCCTAATGGGAGCCTAATTTGCCATGCTTAATTTAATAAATTCAAATATCATTGCACAACAAAATATTCTCTGGACAGAATCTCCGCTAATTTTCGTTTGTACAATAAATTTATAAATGCAAATATATATATATATACATATATATATATATATATATATATATATATATATATATATATATATATATATATATTAAAAAAGTAGATTTTCTCGGAATATAATAATAAAATGAAGGAGTTAAAAAGCGGTAGTTGATATTTTTTTCGATTTTCCGCATTTCATTGTAAAAACACCATTATGAACAATATAAAGGAAAACCTCATCAATGCCTTGAAAATGTTTAGGGATTGTTTAGTAAAATTCCATAAGTCCCAAAACAAAAAACTCGATGAATGTTTAATTTTTTTCTGTTCAGGAATTGGTGGGGAGAACCTCAGTAGGACCTAATGTTTTATTCTATTTGGGCAAAGATGGCGTAATGCGGTACGTTCAGTATAAAAGCCTCCTGCGGATTCCCCATGAAGCTGTGATGGGAACTACGACATGCCTTTTTCACTGCCTTAATTGGATTTCCGTCCGATCATCTTGATCTGTTCAGAGAAATCATTTCTCACTTAAATTGTATCATATTGCAAGATGACCTTAGATTGCTGGTGTGACTTTGTGATTCAAATAATATCCTTAAGTGACTCAAAATGCCAAGTAATGAGCTTCTCTCTATAGATTCATCCTTTACCCTTAGTGTGAACAATGGGCAATAATTTCCGTTTCATATCGGAAAAATAGAATCTAAGCGATTTCTTAAATTTTAAGCTTCTTCAGCTCGCCTCTTGATCAACACAAATAGCTGGTTTCATTTTTAACCACGCACATACTTTCAATAACTTTTTCTCTGGTATTCACTGGTATTTTATTCAAAATTGGAGAATATTGCCCGTACTTGAAAACTTTCAGAGTAAATTTGCTCGATGTATTTTATACAAAGTCAAGCTAGCATACCGTTTTTATACTAAAAGTCTCTCTTTGTTCCGGACAACATCCCTTCTTCGTTTTCAAAGTACTCCATTCCCTGTTGAGCCTTCGCTTCCTTCAAATAGAACCCAGAACTGTTTTGGCCTACCGACCGTGTCCTCCAATTTCTAAATCCGAGAAGTGGGGAACTGTCTTTGTGGGTCCAATGGGGTAAGGTCACAACTAGTTGGTGATGATATTCATTTAACATTTCCTTGAACCTAAATGAAATAATTATTTACTAATGCGTAGTATTGTCTGCAACGGCAGAACATATACTAAAGTAAATACCTGATTAGGATTTTGTATAATCGTATACAATTTTAAATATCTTCATAGACTCCTTTACATCTGGTAATATTAATTTATTACTCAATCCTGTCTAGTCTGGTAATCTCCAAAGAATTCAATAAATAACCTTTGATCTTCTGGTGAACAATTCAATTATTTAGTTTAATTGGATAAAATAATTAATTACATTTAATATGTGAAATATTTATTAACAACTTATCGCATTCAAACTATTTTCTCTACTCTCAATTAATTAATTTGACATTTTTATTTTTACTTCTTAAAAAGCATGATTGATCTAAATTTAAATTAGTATAATTACACATGACAGGTGTGTGTGTGGGAAATAAATAATAATAATTAATAACAAAAAATAACTTATTAAACTTCTTAAACGAGGTGAAGATGATGTCACCACACACTCCCCCACCAGCGAGCCTTTAGGCTGCGTTAAACCTTATTTTTTTCTTAGTTGTTTCCTCCTCCTCCTCCTCGAGCTCCTGTCATAATAAAATTTTCATTGAAATGAAAAACTGGTTTTAATCTATCTATGGAAGCATTAACTGACTTTCCTTGAATATCTAAAGTAAATATTTTATCATTCCTTTCTAAAACTTTGAAAGGTCCGGAATATGGTTGAGAAAGACTGTTTTTAATTGGAGGTTTTCTAAGAAAAACATGAGAACAATTACTTAATTCTTTGAATACAAAAATTTTATGATTAGAATGATCTGATATTTTTGCTGGTCTAATATTTTTTTAAAAATTTTGTAAATTAATAATGAATTCTTCTTGACTACTTTTAATATTATTATTACTTAGAAAATCTCCAGGTAATCTTGAATTTTCCCCGTGTAACATCATAGCAGGTGAAAACTTAGAATCTTCACTTAATGAAGAACGTAACCCTAATAAAATGAACGGGAGAATGTCTGACCAAGACTGATTCTCATAGCACCGAATAGCATCTTTTAAGGTCCTATGCCATCTTTCTATAAGTCCATTAGATTGTGGATGATATGCTGTTGTACGGTTACGTTTGAAACCTAAATTCTTACTTAATTCATCGAATAATCTGGATTCGAATTGAGCTCCCCGATCAGTAATTACATATCTAGGTACCCCAAATCTAGAAATCCAGTTACCACAAAGTGCTTGAACTATCGACTTTGTTGAAGTATCCAATAATGGAATGGCTTCTGGCCATTTGGAAAATCTGTCTATAATTGTTAGACAATATTTAAAATTATTGGAAGTAGGTAAAGGTCCTATAATATCTAAATGGATTGTTTCAAAACGGTTCGAGTTATTTTCGAAGTTAAAAAATGGAGCAGAAACATGACGGCTAACTTTAGATCTTTGACAAGATAAACAGGCTTTAGCTCTACTTCTGATGTCTGATTTCATTTTGTTCCAAACATATTTATTTGTTAACAATTTAATTGAAGCTTTAATACCAGGATGACTTAAATTATGTACACTTTCAAAGATCTGTTGTCTAAATTCTTTAGGAATGTAAGGACTATTAATATTATTATTAGTATCGCAAAACATTTCCATATTGGGGTTATCTAATTTAATTTTAATAATTTAAAATTTAGGATTTTTAATTAATTCCTGTAACTCAGGATCATTATCTTGAGCTGTAGCGATTTTTTTAAAATCGTTATTAGATGAAATTTCAATTGCTTCTACTCGTGATAAAGCATCTGGAACTAAATTTTCTTTTCCTGAAATATGACGGATATCCGTTCAAAATTGCGATATAAAATTTAATTGCCTCGATTGAATTGGAGAGGCTTCTTGAGGAGATTGACTGAAAGCATAAACCAATGGTTTGTGATCTGTAAAAATTATAAATGGACGACCTTCTAGAAGATAACGAAAATGTTTTACTGCAGTATAAATAGCTAACAGTTCTCTTTCATAAGCACTATATCTCATTTGAGAGGCAGTTAGTTTAGCCGAGAAAAATCCTAATGGTTGTAATTCATCATTAGTTTTCTGATGAACTACCCCACCTACAGCAAATTTGATGCATCCACAACTTAAGACAGTTGAGCATTTGCTGAAGGAAAATATAATTGAGTTGATTCAGCTAATTGTTGTTTTGATTTCATAAATGCATCTTCAGCAATGTCATCCCAAATTATTTGCTTGTTACCATCTTTTTTAGAACCTATTAAAAATTTGTTTAAATGCATATGTATTTGTGAAGCTTTAGGAAGAAATCGTCTATAAAAATTTAGCATTCCTAAATATCTTCTTAATTGTTTGATGGTTTCCGGTTTCGGAAATGATTTAATAACGTCTACTCTATCTGGACATGGTCCAATTCCATTATTGGAAACTAAATGTCCAAGAAACTTTACTTCTTTTTTAAGAAATAGACATTTTTCTAAATTTATTGTAAGTCCATAATTGCTTAAATTTTTAAACAACAATTCTAGATGCTTTGAATGTTCTTCATCTGATTTAGAAGCTACCAAAATATCGTCCAGGTAAACGAAACAGAATGGTAAATCTCTTAAAACAGTATGTATGAAATGTTGAAATGTTTGTGCAGCATTACAAAGTCCGAATGTCATTCTAGGAAATTCAAACAATCCAAAAGGAGTTCAAATTGCTGTCTTTTCGATATCAATTGGATCAACAGGAATTTGATGGTATGCCTTCACTAAATCTATAGTGGATAAAGTTTTGCATCCAAATAAGTGATTAGTAAAATCATGTATGAGGGGAATCGGATAATTATCTAATATTGTTATATTATTTAATCTTCTATAATCCCCACATGGTCTCCAAGGACCAAGGAGTTTTGGAAGGACGACAAATTCCTGCTTCTATCATTTTATTCAATTCTTTTTTTGTTTCAATAAGACGTTCACCACTTAATCTGCGAACTTTTGAAATAATTGGTAGACCATTAGTTAAAATTCTATGAGTAACTGAATGTTTAATTGGTCGTAATTTACCATCATCAACGATAATGTTATTAAATTTCCTTAATAAATTTTTTAATCTCAAATCTATAGAATTATTAAAATAAATTGCTAACGATTCTAATGAAGAATTTAAAATCTTTGTTTTACTTTTCATATTTGTTAAAGGATCAACTAGATATATATTTTTAACATCTATTATTAATACAAAATTTTTTAAAAAATCTGCTCCCAAAATTGGTTTAATAACATCAGCTATTACAAAACTCCAAGGGAAAACTCTACGTAAACCACATTCGATTTGAATATTTTTAATTCCATAAGTTTTTATAATAGAAGAGTTAGCAGCAGTAAGGAAGAAACTTTTGTCTTCCAAAGCTCTTCTTGAATTAGGAGGTACTACTGATACCTCTGAACCAGTGTCTATCAGAAAAGTTAATTTAGACAAAGGATCAAAAATGTATGGACGCCTATTGAGTTTGGAACTAACTCCTGTCGTCTTCAAAGGTAGTCCCATTAGTTTACAAATGGTTTTGATTTTAACGGAGAAGAAGAAAATTTACATGGTGAAACGCATTTAAAAGCATTATCTCCAAATCTATTATGATAATAACAAATATTTGAATTACTATTTCTATTTGACGAATTACTTCTTATATTAGGTTTATTGAAGTTATTACTACTAGAACTTCTACTACGGTTTAAAGATGTTATTTGGTTTTTTAATAATTGAACTTCAATAGTTAATTTAGACACAGATTGTGTAAGATCTCTCAAAATTTCTAAATTTATTTGATCTTGAGATCTTTTAATTTCCGCACAATTATTTATATTTTGATTTGATGCATTTATTACATACATTAAATTAGTCCTATCTGCACAAGCAGCTAATTCATCTAAAGTTCCATTGTAGCCCGCTAAAACAGTTTGCATAAAATTGGGTAATCTTTGTAACCACAAAGTTTTTATAATGTTATCACTTAATCTACTTTCATTCCTGGTACGCATATCCCTTGGTAATTGCAAAGGAGAACTATCACCTAAAGAAAGTTCAGTAAGAACTTGTTTCAATTTTTCATTTTCAGAAATTGAAAGCCTCTCAATGAGAGCTTTTTTAAAACACGAATAAGGACTAGAAGCTGGAGGATTTGTTATTAAATCACTCAAGGTTCTAAATAAATCCTGATCTAGCGCACTTAATAAGTGGCTAAATTTGGTTTGTTCAGTAGTAACTCCTGCACGAGACAATTGTGCTTCGAACTGAAGAAACCATACCTCAGGAAATTCCTTCCAAAATGGAATGGATTTAACCGAAACAGTTTCAATTCTCTGGACTGGAGCAGTCATATCCACTCGCTGTGTGGGAGGTTGATCTAATTGATCACCTTCACCTCTGTCGATGATGTCCTGAAAGTCAGGCATTAGCGTGTCGCGTACACAGATTATTAAAAATAATTAAAACGAAAATAAACCGCACTTAATAAATTATAAACGCACTTAATAAATTAAAACCGCGCTTAGTAATTATGAACGCACTTAATAAATTAAAATTTGTGTACATGTAAGTGTATTACATTTGTGTTGCAATCAAAGTTAATAATTATTTTAAATAATCAACTTACATGCCTTTCAGAAATTGTGAAGTAAGCAATAATATCCAATTGACTTAATTTTTCGTTAATAAATTAATATCGTTTCTTGAATATAATAATACTGAAGGCGCTTGTGCCTTTCAGAAAATATAAGGCGCTTGTGCCTTATTAGATACGGAAGGCGCTTGTGCCTTATTTCAGGATCACTAAATATGTAATCAATCGTTTATCTTGATTAATGAAAGTCGTCAATTCGTCGCGCCGTTTGTTCTTATAAAGTGCATATCCTGTAAATGGTAATTTTGGTGCACTTCACTCGCATTTCGATTTTTTCCGATTCGATTGTTTGCCAACCGGTTGTTGATGTTGTTTAAACAGGAGGCGCTTGTGCCTTGTCGGGGTAACCAATTATGTGGGTCCAATGGGGTAAGGTCACAACTAGTTGGTGATGATATTCATTTAACATATCCTTGAACCTACATGAAATAATTATTTACTAATGCGTAGTATTGTCTGCAACGGCAGAACATATACTAAAGTAAATACCTGATTAGGATTTTGTATAATCGTATACAATTTTAAATATCTTCATAGACTCCTTTACATCTGGTAATATTAATTTATTATTCAATCCTGTCTTGTCTGATAATCTCCGAAGAATTCAATAAATAACCTTTGATCTTCTGGTGAACAATTCAATTATTTAGTTTAATTGGATAAAATAATTAATTACATTTAATATGCAAAATATTTATTAACAACTTATCGCATTCAAACTATTTTCTCTACTCTCAATTAATTAATTTGACATTTTTATTTTTACTTCTTAAAAAGCATGATTGATCTAAATTTAAATTAGTATAATTACATATTACAGGTGTGTGTGTGGGAAATAAATAATGATAATTAATAATAAAAAATAACTTATTAAACTTCTACAACGAGGTGACGATGATGTCACCACATCTTCATGCACTGCCTCAAACCTGCTTTTCCTCAGTTTTCACACTGGTATTCGTCCTTCACTTGGCTAGCTCATTGCAGATCCCGCAATCTTACTCATAAAATCTTTAATACCTAAAGCTTATCCATAATCTCATACAGTTCATTGTTGTATTGAACTCACTATTGGTGCCCGTGTAGCTTTGCTCCGATTATTCGCTAGGACTCATTTCTTTAGGGAGTTCAATAAGTATGTGGATGCTAGATGTTTCACATCCATAGCATAGCATAGGTCTTATCACAACTTGGTATGCTTGGAGTTTTGTTTTCCTATATAGGCAGCTGGTTTTCAAAATCTTCAGTACTGAATAAAATATTTTATTTTACCATCCCTTCATGTTCGTAGAATTATTCTGGATGAATGTTTCTTGTTCAAACTTTGTATTCGTTTGAATTGCGTGCAACTTGCAAGTAGATTATTTGAAAGGGGTTTAATTAGACAATTCGTCACCTGACGCAAGTGCATGTATCCTTTGCTAGGACAAAAGCATATTTTATTCAGTTTTGGAATGGTTAAGGTCCGGGTATCGCAATAAAAGTATTAATTTTTAATAACACATCCATGGATGTGTAGCGTACGCTATTTTTGTATTTGGGATATTATACTGTTAAAATAGATTAAACATATAAGCATAAAAATATCCATACCAATACAAGAAACTCACATTATACACTGAGAGAAGAAACATATTGCAACTATCTAAGTTAGTTTTTTTCTTCTGGACGATAAAAATCATACATCACTGATAGCAAAGTCATATGTAGATAACTTCAGGAAAATAACACTAAACTATTCCGGGATAAATTAAATAGAAGCTTTGGTAAACTATACTAAGCTAACAACAACATTATACAGGATGCGTACGGTATTTGAGGACATGCATAAATGTGACTATAACTTCGCGAATTTTTTTTTTACCTTTTTCCTTTTCAGATAAGAAATGGCGGACTACAACATCACTCAAGAAATAAAGAGACATGCTGTCATCGTCGCTATATGTCAAACCATACATATTTAGAGATCTTTAATTTTCTTAATTGCGCCCATTCATTCGTGCATAAGGTTTGCCGTGAATTGGAAGCAACAGGAGGCGATACAAAATCAGTTGGTAAAACGCAAAGAGCACAAAAAACGTTTTGACACTGTCCGGTCTGCAGAATTTTTAGAGTAAGTGCAAGCGATCATAGACGAGTACCCTTCAAAATCAATGAGGGTCCTTGCGAGTGAGCTTCATGTTTCTGAGCGCTTTAATCGTAGAGTTGTCCACGGAGACCTTCGGTATAAGTCTTACGTGATGCCCACAGGACAGTTCATGTTGGAACGAACACGGGAACAGAGAGTTCTCCGATCAAAACCTCTTTTAAACAAAATCAAATACCCTGAGGCGCCCAATATGTTATAGTTTTTTCCGGCGAAAGAAATATTGACCAAGATCAAATGAGCAATCGCAGAAATGACAGATGGCTATGTTCAAATCCTACGGAGGTTCCTGTGTGCATAACAACAAAATTTCCAGCCACTGTTATGGTTTTAGGTGTTGTCAGCAACGAAGGACATGTTATGCCACCAAACTTTTTAACTCAAGGAGTTCGAGTGAGTTCTGCTGCATACATCGAGGTTTTGGGCACGGCAGTGAAACCCTACATAGACAATGTAAGCGGAGGCAGACCATACATTTTTCAACAAGACTCTGCTCCTTCACATAAAGCGATGGCGACACAAGATTGGATGGCCGAACATTTTCATGACCACATAACACCGAACCTATGGCCACCTAGCTCCCCAGACCTTAATCCTTTAGATTATTACGTATGGGGCATAGTTGAGCGTGAGACTCATAATACCACTTCTTCGCTGAACAAGGAGCATTCGATTCGGGCATGTAATCGTTTTCGGACCCGGATCGAAGAGGCTATTGCTGCTAATGGCGATTTCATTGAATAACTTTATAGCCATATATTAATTTAACGTTGTATAAAAAATTCCTGGAATTTCATTAAATTTTGTTAAAAATACAGCTAATTAATTTTACTCTAAAGTTATCCTCAAATACCATAAAAATATATACAATAATCACCATTTGAATGTGCTTCATGTAGATGATCTGATTGGAGGTAAATAAGATACTCCTTGACTCTACCCGAATATTTTCGCTTATTAATATATAATACAAGGGTTCAATTCTAGCTCAAGATTATGAGTAGATATGAATTTGAAAAGAGCAAAGGAAGATTGTCTTGGATGATACTATTTTAGTTTCACAATAAGAGTATGGAAGTAGTTCAGAGAAGGAAAAATAACTAGATTAAAAAGAATGCTTTTATAATAAATGCATGGTGGTTTTGTTGAATGGGTAATTCGACAAGAATATGGATAATTCATTTAATTGTCTAGTTTAAATTAAGTTTACATATGTAATTTTCTTAGCATCTTATTGTTGACATTTGCTGATTCAACGCTACCTAAGAACTTGTATGCCATTTACATTATTTTTGTGTAATTCAACAATTGATTTTCCCAGGTGTAGCACACTGAGATAAACAGCTGAAAATTTTTCAAATCATCTGGTAAAATATACACTGACTGAGTGCCTCAATGACCAATATCTAGATGCCTATAATGATACAAATAGTACGTACAGCCACTCCAAGCAGTAACAAACTTCGCAAAAAAGAAGTTTTTTAGGAGCTAGCAGTACAGGCAAAAAGCAAACAATTGAGCATTAAACGCAAGCATGAGCAAATCAGTAATTAAATGAAGATACATGAAGTCAAATCAGCCATATACGAGGTGTGTACAAAAAGTAAGATAATTTTTCAAATTTCGCGTGCAACGTACATTCGATTATCGATTGCTTTATTTTTTTATGTTGGTACACTCGTCACAAACATATATTTACAGTTTCAGCTATATAATATGTTTAGTTTGTTTGTGAGAGGCATAACAGTTAGAAGTGTTTTGCGTGCTGGATGATTTATCGCTATCGGAAAAATGGAATTTTTGGCAAAAAACAACACCATAATCATGCCTCACCCACCATATTCACCAGATTTTGCCCCATGTGACTTTTTCTTGTTCCGAAAACTGAAGAGACCTATGAAAGGACGGAGATTTGCAACGATTGACGAGACAAAGATTGCATCGCTAGAAGAGCTCAAGGCTATATCGAAAAGTGATTATCAGAAGTGCTTCGAGGATTGGAAAAAGCGTCGGCACAAGTGTATAGATTACGTTGAAGGATATAACACACAAATAAATAAATATTTTTTCCTAAAAATACAAAGTCACCTTACATTTTAAATACACCTCGTATAAGGCTCCCCAAAAGTACACAAAGAATTATAGTAGCCTAAATGACCAAAATGAAAATTGAATGGGCTCAGTTTTGTCAAAAATACTTCAAATACTCCATGATGACTTGCAGCACTGACAAATTTCTACAGAGTACAACAAAATGAAAATACACATAGTCCCCTGAATGGATGGGATACCAATAGGATTCCTTCAGGAACAAAAAATGTTCATGATTAACCTCCGCTATTGAACACTTTGTAATATTTGGACACGAGAACACTCACCAAACGATAGAAGGAAAAGCAACGCTGTGAAAATTATAGAAGCATAGTTTGAAAAATGCATGACCTACTGTTAAAAAGTAACGATAGCATAACAGTATGATTTTCGAATTTTTCAAGTATTTTCTGAAAAAATACTGACAAAAGGTTAAATCTTCGATATTGAGTGCTCACCAGCTTTTTAGGATTATAGCAAAAATATGACAATGCAGACAGAACAGCATGTTTAGGGTCACAATGTTTGACACGAAATACCAGGCAATAATCAAATGGATCTAAAAGATGGATTCTAAATTAAATTAGGATTTATACAGAGGTCAAACTTGATCTAATGTTATGAATTGTTGCTCGGGAAGAGTGTTTTTTTTCGTGGTTGGGAGATGAATGCTATTTATGCACTGACTGTGGTAGAAACTCCCAAGTTTACAATGCACCTGGATTACCCACTAAACATCTCCCCTGTTACCCGAGAATCCAGCCTGGAATCATTTGACGCAATATTACGGGCTAGGCCTAGTTTTTTAACACTCAGAGCCACCTTCAATTTGCAGGAATTCCTTCGCTAGCTGGAATAAGGGGAGGGAAAAAGGGGCGAAAAGTGCCATGCAAGATGCTAAAGCAAAGCATTATTTGGTACAGAACGTCACGATTAATACTGTCGTATGCTTGTTCAATATCAATGAAAATTTGGTGTACATCTATGTTGAGCTCTCAGCATTTTTTAAGTATCTGCTTGACTGTGAACAATTGGTTTAAGTACCTACTTGACTGTGAACAATTTATCTATGGCTATCTATTTCTGGATATTGTGAATTCTCATTTTTGCTTGAATATGTGAGATCAATACCCGTAGCTGGGCCAAGGATGCAAAAACAAAAACAAGCAAAGAAGAGAAATTGTGCTGTTTTGACCAACACACCTAAGAAAGATGCGTTTGTTGCCGAACAAAATAAGAGAAAAACTATTTCGTGTAAAAATTGAAAAATAAAAGAAAAGAACAATGAAAAGGGATATTTTGAAGAGTTCACCACATTCTAATATAGGGACAAAATGTATTAAGAAAAACAAAAAGGGCCTTGTGTGTGTCGCGCCCTATTCAGATAGCCTTCTAGGAGAACAATGGCTACATTGATTATCGTAAATGAACTCATGTTGAGTATACCTCTAGTCCTGACGCAGTCTTTGCTTGTAAGAATTCTGAAAATAATTAGGATCAAAGTTCATAGTTCATAACTTTTAAGTATATAATATTTTTTAATTCTTTCGATGCCAAGTGCTTCATAAAACCGATATAATCCCCAAGTAGTACTTTAATCTGGTGTTGAAATTGTGGAAATTTATTTTAAAATCAGTGGCTCCAAAAAACTTCATTGGATGTAACCTTATTATATGGCAAAATGAGTAAATATTTGATTGAAAAAACAACGGCCATTTAATTCATTTATAACAAGACCATATATTGATTTAAACAAAAAAACGTTCAACTGATGCCACTCTACTCTATGCATAAACTCTTAAATAGAAAAACTTTGGGCACCGATGGGGTTCTCCGTGATTTTTTCAAAATAGTTCCTAGTTTAGGAACTCATTGGGCCTTCCTGAAAAGTTCCTAATTCAGAAACTGACAGGACTTGCCTTACATAGTTTCTAGTCTAGCAACTGATTGAACTTTACTTATCAATTCCTAAGCTAAAAAATTTTGTGGAAAAAAATCCAAACAAAGCTCTAAATTTCTTGAGAAGAACTTAAAATACGAGGGGCATTTCATAAATATTGCAGAGGTTGGTACCACTGAGAGATAGTTGGCGCTGCAAGGAGTGTATTATTTTCTTTCATTTGTAGCGTATTGCATTTTTAAGTTACGCGACTTTTAAATCGAGCCTGCACGTGTCTCGGGTACTGTGACTATTGAAGACCAACGGGCATACATTAAGATTGAAACTTTACGTCGGGAAAACCCGACAGAAATCCACAGTGCTTTAAGTGAGGTTTGTAGTGAGTCAACAGTGAACCGTAATACAGTTTCTCGTTGGTCCAAAAGTTTTCGTGGCGGTCGTATTAGCATTAACGATGATTCAAGACCAGGAAGACCGAAAACATCAACCGATGGTAGAAGTGTGAAATTTGTGGCTGATGCTTTCGAAGAAGATCGTCGTGCGGCTTGTGAGGAATTTTCTGCAGTTATAGGTATTCCACCAACATCAGTTTACCGAATTTGGACAAATAATTCAAAGAAAAGAAAAATTTCGGCGCGATGGACTCCGCACAACTTCACTGGTGAACAGAAGCAAAAACGCCTGGACATTGCAACCATGCTGAAACAAAGATTCAGTATTGAAGGTCAAATATTCTTGAATCGAATTGTTGCGATTGATGAGACATGGGTTAGAGACTTCGACTCGGAGTTGGCATCAAAGTCCAATGAGTGGAAAGGCCCATCTCTCCCACGACCAAAAAAATGTCGACGAACACAATCACAGGTCAAACAAATGATGATCTTTGCATACGATAACCAAGGAATCATCATGACAGACAGGGTTCCGAATGGAAAAAGTGTCACAGCAGTTTACTATCGTGATTTTCTGCAGAGACTGTGAAGAAAAATGCACAAAAACTGACCTCAGTTGCTCAACGCTAGACCACTCATTCTCTATGACAATACTCGTTCGCACATTGGACATGTCGTAACCAAAAAGCTACGCGAATACGGTTGGGTTGCCTCATCTTCTCTACAGCCCGGACATGAATCCACCAGACTTCGATCTATTCCCAAAGTTGAAACAACCTATGTGTGGACGTCGGTTCTCATCTCTGGCCATCCGCCAGATGAACAAAAGTGGTATCCTCGATGGTATACTAAGGCTTCCGACTCGTTGGGATTCAGTCATTGAGGAGCAGGGAGACTATATTGAGGGAAAGTAGAGAGATATTTCTGTAAAAATAAAAAATAAAAGTAAAAAAAATGTGCGCATTATTTAAGAAATGTCCCTCGTACTTACTTTAGACTTCAATGTTTCGGAGAAAGTCCATACACCCGATAAGTCTTTGTATATAAACCCAGAAAAATGGCTCTGGTGCAAATTATACGCAGTGAAATCTTTTGAAAGGAGTTTATCTACATTAGACATACCTTCTTAAGACCCTATTACGCACGCATGAGACACTGTTTAACTAAGCCATGCTGTATTAGGTCCTCATTAGGCCCACATTAGGCAACTTGGGAAAAGTGAGGAACTCTTCATCACATCCATATTCTCGTCTTCATTATAATCGTAAGTTCTTCCCGATAAGTTTGGCTTTGCCTCAATTTTTCACTACATAAATTTTTCCGTTCACATATTTTTTAGGCAAGCCTAACCGGTTTCTAAATTAAGAACTATTTGAGCAAGCTCAACATGTTCTTAATTTGGATTTTTTTGGCAAAGCAAAGAAAATGGTAGATATGAGGTTTTGCACTAGGGACATAACAATTTCGTATTTTTATATGAAACTTTTAATAAACTGCTAATGTCAAAACATTAGCTAAAATCAACGTTTTCATCACGATCCAGCAACGTTTGAAAATTATTAAAAATTACTATTAATTACTATTATCAAAAAATCATCTTCAGCGATGAAGCTCATTTCTGGCTCAATGGCTTTGTCAATAAGCAAAATATGCGTTATTTGTCAGTAACATTTGCTTTTTGAGACACCGTTTGGTGCGGTTTTCAGGCTATAGGTGTGTTTGGGCCGAATTTTTTCGTGGATGAAAACGACGAACTTTAGGATGGACCCAAAATCTTTCTGATCGAAACGTTTCAGGTTTGTAGCTTATACGGTTCGTGGGCAAAAATTGCCGTGACACACGGACGGACAGACAGACAGACAGTCGCGATTTTAGTAGGGGTTTGTAAAATTATTTTACGAAACCCTAAAAAGATAAGTAGGCAGTTATCTTTTTAGGGTTTCGTTAAATGATTTTACGAAATCCTACTAAAATCGCGACTGTCTGTCCGTCTGTCCGTCCGTGTGTCACGGCACTTTTTCTTCTCCAATCATATTCTCTTATAGCCATTTGAAATTTCTCCAAATGCAACAACAATAACACGTGATTTTGGTATTTTATGGACTTTCCATTGAATCAGACACTGCAGTTTTGATTTGATCTTCTTGAAGTTTTCAAATATGATCAATTATATAATTTCATGATTTGATCGATTTTTAGGGAAATTTCTCGAGAGAAATCTACCTTTTGCGGAGAGAATCATATATATATATATATATATATATATATATATATATATATATATATATATATATATATATATATATATATATATATATTATATATATATATATATATATATATATATGTATATATATATATATATATATATATATATATATATATATATATACATAGTCCTGCCATAAGTTACATAGTTTCTCACATTGGCAACACCTTTATTTTATGAGTGACATTTCAATATCGGCCAGTTTTATAAACGTCATAATGTTGTTGACAGTTGATGGTCATTTAAAGTTTGTTTGTTAACGTGTGAAGATGGAATGGGGTGTAAATGAAAACCGAATTGCAGTGATTGCACTACATAAGTGTGGAAAATCCGCGAGCGAAATTTTCAAGTCGTTATGCCCGTTAAAAATAACGCAAAGATTTGTGTATCATGCGATCCAGAGATATAACGAGATCCAGACTATTGAAGATCGACCTCGTTCTGGACGTCCGCGTGATGTACGTTCTTCTGCTGCCATCAAAGCGGTCGAGAGTCGAATTCGTCGAAATCCGCTTCGTAAACAACGAAACATGGCTCGAGAGATGAACATCTCCACCCGAAGTATGTCTCGCATCATAAAATCGGACCTCGGGATGAGTGCCTTTCGACGATCAACGGGACATTTGCTGATTGAGCAGTTGAAGCAAATTAGGAGCACCAGATCGAAAGAGCTCCTTCGGCGGTACGGCAACAACAAACATCGACAAATTTTATTTACCGATGAAAAAATTTTTACGGTGGAGGAACATTTCAACCGCCACAATGATAAGGTGTATGCCCACAGCTCCAGAGAAGCCCGAGAAGTTGCCACTAGGGTACAGTGCGGACATCATCCAGCATCAGTCATGGTATGATGGGGTGCCAGCTACGAAGCGGTCACCGAGCTTCATTTTTGCGAAAAAGGCGTAAAAACTGCAGCGAAAAATTATCAAACGGACATCCTGGAGGGATGTGTGAAGCCGCTGAGCTCTACGCTATTCAACAACCGACATTGGGTTTTCCAGCAAGATTCTGCGCCAGCCCACAAAGCTCGAACCACACAAGCGTGGTTGGAAACCAATATTCCAGAGTTTATAAGGGCTACGGAATGGCCTTCTGGGAGCCCAGATTTGAATCCTCTGGACTACAAACTGTGGGCGGAGTTAGAGTCCATGGTGTGCACGAGACGACACCCAAATATCGAGAGCCTTAAGCGATCTTTGACAGAAGCAGTAGCTAATTTTCCGCTAGAAACAGTGCGTACTGCTATCGATGACTGGCCCAACAGATTAAAGAGCTGTGTAAAGGCTAAAGGCGGCCACTTTGAATAATTTGTTGCTTATTTTACTTCGATTAGTATGCCAAAATAAAATATATTTTCCTTTGTCAAAAACTCTTTTTCATTTATACAAAAATTGCCCATAAACGTGTGACAGAACTTATGGCGCGACTAAGTATATACATATCTATATATATATATATATATATATATATATATATATATATATATATATATATATATATATTATATATATATATATATATATATATATATATATATATATATATATATATATATATATATATATATATATATATATATATATATATATATATATATATATATATATGGGATATAACGAAATTTGTGACCACGCTAGAGGTCGCAATCTTGCTTCGATTTTCACCAAATTTTCAGGAAAGGTGTATTGGGTAATTATCTCAGTTACGTTTGTGAACCAGCTATATCGGTCGGGCAAAAACAAAATGGCGGCTATTTTAGACGAAAAATTGTGATTTCTGTTCTGACCAAAGTATTGCTCCGATTTGGATGAAATATGGCACAAAGGTTCATTGATGTATGTGATGAATTTTACAATAAAAAATCCAAAGTCAGTACGGCAGAAACAAAATGGCGGCCGCCCAAATGCGAAAAACGTGCAAAATTTTGTTGTTGTAATAGTGGTCAAAGCTTTCAACAGATTTTCATGAAGTTCGGTAGTTTGATAGTAATTATAAGTATCTAAAGAATTGTGTAAAAAAACTGGAGGTCAGGTTGCAAAAAACAAAATGGCGGCTAGTTGAAGGTCAAAATTT
Source organism: Odontomyia ornata (assembly GCA_963969285.1). Lineage (NCBI taxonomy): Eukaryota > Metazoa > Arthropoda > Insecta > Diptera > Stratiomyidae > Odontomyia > Odontomyia ornata. The sequence goes on along the minus strand of OZ017739.1, from coordinate 4,550,201 downwards.
CAAAGGCTTTAAAAAGTCGCAATTTTGATCCGACATATATGAATCTTGGTTTCAAGATAGACATTACTTAGACCTACAGTCTTTGATATTTTGGTGATCATGCATGTTCAAATTTCAAAATGGCGGCGGTATAAATATGCGTTTTTTTTCAGGTTTTTGTGGCCCTCTAGCGGTCACATTTTCCAACGGATTTTGATGAAACTTGCGATTATGGATCTCGGTACTATTTTCTTGTATTTTGCAGGAAATTATGAAAATCGAATGAAAAATAAAAAAGTCGAAAATTTAAAGCCTAATATTTTTAGCTGCCATTTTCTTTAAAAATTGAATTATTTTGCCCTGCCTAGAGTGAAACTCCTATTTGAACGAGATAGTACATTGATTGATGAGGTCCTAGCATACACAGATTTAAAATAATCCAAAATCAAATGCATGCATTCAAAATGGCGGCCCCCAAAGGTCTGAAGGCAAGCGCAATTCGCTATTGAAGTGCCAACTGAAATAATGAATATTTTTCATGGAAACGTTTTAAATGACTTTACTTGAAAGAATTTATAAACCAGACCATTTTTAAGATACTGTAAAATATTTTTAACAATACCCTAAAAAATTATAAAATCGCGACTTGTCTGTCTGTCCGTCCGTCCGCCCGTTTGTTCGTGCGTCATAACAAGTTTTCTCGCAAACTACATGAGCTAGAATGAGGAAATTTTCTACGTAGGTCAAAAGTGGTGCCTCTTGAAATTCGCAGTGCAAGAAAATATTTTAAGGTATCTAAGGGGCGGTCTCCCCATACAGGCGGGTCTCCCCATATAGGCGGGTCTCCCCATACAGGCGGGTCTCCCCATACAGGGGGGTGGCATACAATTTTTTTTATTTCTGTAGCCCTCTAGCAGCCAAGATTCTAAACAGATTCCGTTGAAACTTGAAATTATAAGTTTTTAAGGCAAGTTAATTTAATTTAATTATGCAAATCGAATGACAAATAAAAAGTCGAAAATTTACAGCTTAATATTTTTAGCAGCCGATTTCAATAAAAATCGAAATGACGGCCCTCATAGTTCAGAAAAAAATTGAAAATGTATATATTAATGGCAATACAAGTGCTGATTAAACTTTTATGGAAATCCATTGAAATTAACTATTCGAGCTATTTAAGCCTTTGTGTGGTTACCACTGTGAACTGTGTAAACAGCAAATGCAAGAAGGGCGAAACCGGTATATATATGTTTACAACAATTTATGATCCGCCGATTTTCAATATGTAATCCATACGCGTGCAACTCAATTTAATTAGCAAAATATTTGCGCCCCGATAAAAGGTCTCTCAAAACGAACGTGGCTAGTGGCCAGATTTTTTTTTATATTAATAAATACCAATGTGGTACTACAAAAATTGCAGAAAGAAGTTGAGTAGTAGGCAAGCCAAATTCTTTTTCGAAACTACGCTACATACGAGAAATTTACCTTTCCGGCTGGTGCTGCCAATGGGGATTTTGTTAGTTCGCAACAAATCGACGACCGTTGAAAGTACAGAAGGAAGGGGTTTTCTTATAGACGTGCACATCTCTTTGATATTCTTCTCGTCTTTATTCGTTGCTGGTGACTGTATTTCGCACGTTGGGTACAAAACACTTGTGAGATGACCGTAAGTCTGTTTACCCAGCTTGTTTCAACCTATAGAAACATTTTTTGGGTCATGGGTAGGATTTATTATTTGTGTGAACAGTATCAACAAATTCTGAAAGCTTAATTCACGTGAGAAAAGTTAAATTGAATGTACTAAATGCACTTGTCTTATGACATGTAAGTAATTGGTAGTAAAGGTAGTAAAACAGGAGCTCTTTGGAAATTTAATGAAAATTGGCGGATAAATTAATCTGCAGAGTTCTGGTTGTTGAGAGGGGTTATTAAGTGTGGTCAAAGTGTACCAAACCTTCCCGGTTATATTCAGAGAGTCTATACTCTCACCTAAAGTTCTTATTCACATTCAATTTTATAAGATAATCTTTACTAAAGTGATTCAAAATATTAAAGACATATTTAAAATAATGTCAAAATATTTTCTCGTGTTGCCGTAAATGTTATGATTTATATAAAGCATTCCGAATGTTTCAGTGCAGGATCAACTTTCAAAATAGTGAGAGCTCATGTCATTTTCTATGTAATTATTAACCAATTTGTGTTATTTAGTTTCCAACAGGAAGTTTTGTTTTTATAGTTGCCAACTGTTGCAATCGCTAAATTATTTAAAACCACCTCAAAAGCTTTATTAAAAAAAGTATTTAAAAAATAGGACAATTACATGGTGCAGTCAATTGTGAACCGGAAGTTATGGTGTGAATAATAATTTTGTAAATTTATCCAGCACAAAGTTACGAAAGTAAATAGAATGTTATTATACACAATTATGCATACTTTTTGGTGGAATTTTCCCGATCTGGGATCTCCATTTCTTTGAAAATCGAAGCATGTTATTTAGAAATTAGAGAAATATTGATTATGTTAATTACCGAAGTATTGTTTTCTATTTAAAAATATTGAAAATCGAATTTTCACGAGAATATTACAGATGCCTTTTTTAAGGCCCATTTAAATTAGACTATTCAATCAAATATAAATTCAACGCCTCGGGCGTAATTGAATTACAACTACAGTTACCTGCTACATGATTAAATTAAAATGACTCATAAAATTACACTTGGTTTACCACATATTTGCAAATGCAGTCAACAGGCATGTATGCTAAGAGAGTGAGCAATATGTGATCCGAGATTATGTACATATTTATTCGATAAAATTTGCCCTAGTGCATTGCTGCTGACATTTTGATAAGTCAATCAAAAATACGAGTATGAACATTTTATCTGAGCGATCTGTTTATGGTGAATATTTCCAGTAGCCACTAGAATTATGCAAAACATTCACCACAACATTGGGTGTTGTGGGATAGCGAAATTTGATATTTACATGCAAAGAATTAAATGTTTTTTATAGGGGATGGCGCATCCACAGTTGCATCTGGACCTACCAAATAAATACGAAAAGGTAAATTCATTGTGACTTCGTATACAAATTGGTCAAATGAATGGTCTTTGCTATTGATGCAAGTTTAATTCGTGGTTATGCAATCACTAGGCATACAATTGGCGAAATATGCAATTAGTCGTTTTTTATGCATTCGCTGAATTTAATATGGAATGCATGAATTAGTTATTACTGTTATTGGTGGATAATATTGAATAATGTTTGCACTAAATCAATGGATCAATATGTAATAAATATTTTGTTAATTGGTATGGTTTGTTATAAGTTAAAATACGACTCATTAAATTTTCATACGAAATAGTTTAAGCTGAAGCATCAAATTAATTTTGTTGAGAACTCAGTATGAATATATTTAAGGTTTGCTAAGTTATCATGATTTAAGTCCTTTGAAAAAAACAATCTAAGCATTATGGATTTCTTTTTATGATTATTATTCAGAATTCTTTCCACATGAACAATCAATAACGATTCAAAAAACACTAATTGAATACTGAGTACCGACAACTTAAAATCCTATGAATATTTAGTATCTATCTCGGCAACTAGAGAAAAACTTTATCAAAAATGGAAAATCTATGCAGCATGAACTCAGTTTTCAATTTTTTAAACTATCAACATCAGTGGTCATTCTTTGCATAAATGCTATTGCTAGTTCTACTTTCCATTTTCCCATTAGTTCACCAGCCTTCATCATCGACTGCATAGAAATGAATTTTTCATGAATCATTCACATAAAAGTGCCAATTCATCAATATCCTTTGCATGAAAGCAGAAAAAAGAGAAGAAATTATAAAATGAAACTGAATACAGCGTCATTGGTAGGAATAAGGACGAAGAATGAATTGAAATGGAAATAACTGGGATGGTAGGGATTGGGTATTGAAGAACAGATGAAGAAAAAATTAGAATGGGGATCAGGTCAACGCAAAGATAAAATCATTCTTGGGCGAACATTTTTCCATAGATTTTTATTTAAGGTTGTATGTTTAATAATTGTGGCGAAAGAGTGCTTTCAGGAACTGATTAATTATTCTCACAGTTAAAATTCAAATTCGAGATTTCTTTCCATTGACTGAAATCATCTTGCTTAAGTTTTTTGTTTTAAAATTCATGGCTACAGGATCAAGAAAAAATAATTTTCTGCAACTTCCTGTATTTTAACGGAATTTTGACTTTTCATATAGAGATCATCAATGAAATTTCAGTTAATGACACTAAAATCGCGTTTACTATATAAAAGAGGCTTTCTAGTGATGTTCATAAGCTCAGTTTTGCGCTGATTTTCATTTCTTCTACAATAAACTATTTACCTGAATAGGTAAATTTTAAATCTGTATTGCATGCAGTAAGCCAGAATGTAACTACCGAACGATTTTTTGAGTTTCTATACACGTGAACTTTTGCAACACGTTTCACTCACTGGTTCGTCACAATTTCAATATATCAATCATCTAGTTGAATGACAGACTTATACTCGTAACTGTTCTTATTAGCGACAGTTTCTCTTTAGCTCTTTCGTCCTTCCATTCTATAAGAAGTGAAATAGAATAGGCTTATCCACACAGATACTAACAGTATGTTGGTACCACACAGTCACCGATCTGAATACTAATCGCTACTTCATCACTTGATTTCGTAAATAAACAAGTTGGGTAGACAGACCTACGCTCATGTCAGAAGGGTTTTGTACTCAACTTACAAAATGCAGTAACCAGCAACGAATAAAATCAAGAAACATGTCAAAGACGATTTTATTGGAGAAAATGTAAAATTCGAGGACCATACTATTATTAACAAAGTTGAACGAATTTTGACTTCTGAGGTATTTGTTATTGTTATACCCATAAATATCTCCCTTGATAATTTTTCAGATTTTTTAGATCACAGGTACGAGGGAGGAAGCACATTTTTCATGTTTCCCCCCTGTGGCCCCACTGAAGCAAAACTGTCAGTTTAAGAACGGTTTTGAAATGCTCCCATAAAGAACTTTCATTTGATACTCATATCGGCTACGTTTGATGAATTTTTTTTTCAGGGGCCGCTCCCATGTACTGTAATTATCGATTCATTGCCAATTTTTTCGAATCCTAGAATGGTTACAAAGCCCTTTTGCTTGGAGCTATCTTCTGCCTTTTTGACTTGTTTCACCGATGAGTTTTAATTGTAGGTACTCAGCTTCAGTCATTCATTAAATTGAATCAAGTGTTGAAAGCATGCACCTTAAACGTTGAAGTTGGGGAAAAATACCTCAAAATTATTCAATCTTCGCATTTAAAACAGCCACGATTTTGTTTTACGATTACTGATAACACTAACTGAACCGATTCTCAAAGATATTCATGATACCTATCATTCCTGAAATTTTCATGCAAACCCTAGCAAAGCTGTAGTGTCCAAGTCGGTAAAAAGCGCATGTTGTTCAATAACCATATTTTTCCAGAGAAATACAGCGCATATTGTTCCATAGTAATACAGAAAATTCAAATCGCTATAACTTGGTTAAATACCATTTGATCTTTATGAAAATTTCAGGACAGATTAATCTTATAAAAAGTCATCTGCGTGCTAAATTTTATTGAATTTTATTCAAGAAAACATAAAATCGATAAGTCATACTATTACTAACAAAGTTGGGTGAATTTTGACTTCTCGCGTATTTGTTGTTGTTGTACTCATAAATACCTACATTCATGATTTTTTCTGATTTTTCGGATGGAAGGTGTCCAATCGCGAGGGGGGTACGCGAAAAGTTCGTACATTTCCCCTTCCCCTACCCTTCTTGGTACAGATAAGGCAATTTTAAGGCTTGTTTCCAAAAGATCTCATTAAGACCTTTCCAATGACACCCTATTCGACTACCAACGGTGAAAAAAATGTATAAGGGGTCACCTCCCTATATGGGGAGACCCCCCTAAAATCTTTTTGAAAAATTTTCCACCCTTGAACTTTCAAGAAATCACCACTTCTGACCTGTCCACAAAGTTTCATGGCTGTAGCTTCTATAGTTTCGGAGAAAAAGTGCTGTGACATACAGACGGGCGGACGGACGGACACAGGTCGTGATTGCAATAGGGTTTTGTATTTTAGTGCGAAACCCTAAAAAGGGAAAATTTGAAGATTTAAGAATATTTTTCGCAATTTTGATGTGCTAAGCGGCAAATGACACGCTATTTGTTCCCGAAATTGTGTTTGTTCTGGTAAAAAGTTTTTTATTTTCAAAATTGTGAAGACTTAAAAGCATTCATCTCATTCGAATTCACTCCTTTGACGGTATGTTTCTTAAACTGCCACGAGTGCTCGAAATATTTGTTGAAATAGTAAAGAGAAGTATGTTGCCACTTACCGTGAGCTCTTAAGTGGGAAAGCTCAATAAAATAAAATCAGATTGAGCATTAATTCAAGATGTGAATCCCAAGCAAGTTGCAAGAGACCTTCGAAGCAAGCGTGCATAGTGCTTTAAGCTATCGACAGGTCGGAGAAAAAAAAATTAGATTTGGCAGTGAGCTGAATTGCAATAAGCATTACATCATCTAAGGTCTTACCAATTTTGATATTAGCTCGCTAGCGGGAGAGCAGTTTTTGGCGAACTCAGTTCCAGCGAAGAAAACAGCCAACACGAGTAGCGAGTTTTAAATAAATCATTTTCTTGAGTCTAGAGTTTGCTTAATTGAGAAAAACGCAGGAAAACCCATAGGAAATTCGTGGCAGTTACGGCCACATAACGCCGAAATAGCATCATCTGAGTGATTCGGCATTTCGCGGGAATAAACACCATCTGAGTCGTGGTGATATTGCCGATTAAGGGGATTCAACCGTACTTTCAAACTTGGCACTGTTTTCAAATGAGTCTTGTAGAAGACGATTTGAAAAATACAGCGAACGTTTGTTCTTTATGGAACAAGAACGAAACATTCAACGAGCTGGTCGGTAAGGGTATTTAAAAGTGTACTGAAGACTAGTTCTTTGTAAACGAGCACCTGCAGCAATATTGTACAATCAAAGGTATTCAACATCAACAGAAGGGATATTAGTTCGTCCTTGAAGTTCAGTCATTGAAATTACCTTTCGATTTCCAGTCAATCATTTCCAACCACTCCATCTACCGTTGCTTCGTATGCGCTTCACAGCAGTAAAAACTGTACAAGGTTTGAATATCCACACTAAGCAACGGATCGTCCTATTAGTGACACTTGAGGTTAGGAACGCCTTCAACTCCGCTAGATGGGTGGATATTCTGGATACACTGGAAAACCATTTTCAAGTTCAACAATATCTAGTGCGGCTTCTGAGGGATTAGCTACAGGGTAAAAGCCTGCTTCATGACATGACAAAGGGCAAACAAAGGATGGAGGTCACATTGGGTGTTGCCCAGGGATCTATCCTTGGTCCAGACCTGTGGAATGCGCCTTATGACAGGCTACTGAGACTGGATATGCCAATTGAGTCGCGCTTGATCGGCTATGTGAATAACGTTGCAGCTCTGGTCGATGGACGTACCGCTGAACAAGCGCAACTTAAGCTAGGTATGCCAAAACGCCAAGTGACTGACTAGATGAATGCCTTTGGATTCAGTTTAGCACTAGAGAAAACCGAAGTGGTCATATTGACAAAAAAAGAATCCCTAGAGTAACGATGATCAGTATTGGAGACATACTATCGAAGGATTGAAGACATACTATAGTTGAAGCCAGCGGTGAAGTACCTGGGGCTACTGATCAACGTGAAGATGACTTTCTCTGAGCAAGTCAGAGCAATAGCTGAGAAGGCTGCTTCGGCTGCATCGATCCTGAGTCGACTTATGGCCAACGAAAGGGGACCCAACTCATCAATAAGACGCCTCTTGATGAGTGCTGTAAGATCAGTGTTACTGTACGGAGTAGAAATATTAGGCGACGCTCTCAGTAAGGAGGTATACCGAAAACGCTTGGCACAGGAACAGAGAAAACGAGCATTGATGACTGCATCTTCATTCCCGGCAGTCACTGATTTGGCAGTGAGAGTGCCGTGCCGTTATATTTACTTGCTTCAAAGTGAGGGGGTGAGGGAAACGGTTGCCCGCGAGGGGAAACAGTGCTCGCTCAACCATAGGCAGAAGCTTTGGGTGAATTGCACAACGGGTAGATGGACAGCATGGCTCATTCTGGATGTGAGATGGTTGCTAAATTGAAGAGATGGTGAGACCGACTTCTATCTGGCCAAAGCTTTTGAGCAGGCATGGGTGTTTTAAGTCTTACCCACAAGAGTGGTAAGTCACGATCCCTCAACTGTCGGTTTTATCCAGGAGAGCAAAACGATGCGTACTACACATTTTTAGTGGGTAATCTAGTCGCTTGTGGGCATGGAAGCCCCGCACTCAGTGTGTAAATTGCAGTCAATTTATAGCAGAATTGGAGTTTAGACATAGCTTTGAAATTCAAGCCTAGACGATTTTTTTCGAACTAAACAAAATAGTTCAGACTACCAAGCCGACCCATTTAGAATTGAAATGAATTTTTTTTTGTATATCATATCAGCGGAAAGTCTTTAGCTTAGTAGGTGGTCCACATATCCCGCTTTTATCAATTTCGTACTATTTGATATGTATTTATTTTACATAATTTGATATTCCCAGGTTTTTGGTTCAACTCTCGTTGGCAGCAACGAGATTTAGTTCGAGTGATTCTTCGGATGGACTATAAGTCCATTTGGCGATGATACAAGTTGATTTAAAAAAATTGGAACATATCGCAGCTGAGCGGACGGACACACGGCCAAAGCGTTATTCTGACCATATCACCTTTTGGATTGCCGACACATTCAATCATGATAATGAGATACTCTAACTAGCTCTAAGCGAAAGACCAAAAGGGGCTGTGTTGCTAAAATGATGATGATGAATTTGATATTCAGTTATTTTATGCAATTTGCTAATTATGAAACATATTCTTAAAACATGTAGTCGCATACCAAAATTTAAGTTATAACGAAAAATTGAAGATGAAAAGAACTCTTACCTTTCCAGTAGTGAGCATTTTCAAAGAGATGCAAAAGCAAAGAGAAAGTACGCTAGAGATGGGTTGTAATGACCTGTGAGAGGGGTCATTCATAGCCTGCGACTGATTGGTTCAACGATTTTCGGTCGGTACGCGGAGCCTCATTTTACATTTGCAGTTTGTTTTAACGTAGGATTCTTCGAGTTTGTGTTAGAGTAGCTTATTTTCGGCCCTGCATCGGTATAATAGTGGAAACACGAACTTTGTTGGTTTTAAGCGCTTGTTTTGTTTTGATGGACGAGTGAAACGTGAACGAATTAGTGCAACGTAGAGGAGTAGATATATTGTATTATGTAAAGATAATTTTTTAAAGTTGAAATGTGAACGGTGGCTGAATACTGTATTCGAGCATAGTCTATCCATAAAAGACCTGTGACTGAAACTCCTCTCTCTTCCTAGGAGTAGACTGCGAGAATCCAAAATGGTAGGCCTCAAAAGGCACAGTCTTTTGTTGCGCCTCAAGTCTTAGCCTCCTACAGGATTTACTTTATACATATTTATATTTATAACGATTTTCTGCCCGTTTCATTCGAGTTTTCCCGAAGGAAACCGAGACCGGACTCTCAATAGTTGTCTTATAACCGTTTTTTCTTTGTGCTTACCCACTAAACATCTCCCTTGTCAACCCGAGAGCATAGTCTGGAGTTTGACTGGGTCCTTCGGTTGACAGAGGAGGTGTTAAGTGGGTAGTCTAGTCACTTGTCAGCATGGGAACCCCACATTTAGTACATAAATGGCATTCACCTCCCAACTACAAAGAAAAAACGGTTATAAGGCAACCGTTTAGAGGCCAACTAATGTTTCCGTGTTATTGGAAAGTCATTTAAATTATTGAAGTTAGTGAGGGGGTTGGGGCTCTGGGTGAAACGTATCCGTATATTTTGGCTATGCATCTTTCAGATTTTTTGGCTTACAGTTCCTGTCTCTTGGTACAGTCTGAAAAATTAGCGTGGTAGTCTACGACAGACAAGAGCACACAGCAAGCAGATTGGGTGGCTGAATCCGTGGTGGCGTTGCTGTCAATGCCTTTACGGGATCAGACATCGTCCATATGTTCTTTCCCACAATCTTCACACTGGCGTTCATGTCTGCAATCAGCTGTTACGTGTCCAAAATGTTGCCAGCGGTAGTATTGAGACATGCCCTCTTTCTTTGGCTTTTCCCAGGAAACCTTGTGATTCAGCGCGAATTGAATTATTTGGAAAGGTTATTTTTTGATTCTGGTATGACCCTGAAAAATTTCAAGGTAACTTTGGTTACTTTAAAATTCATAATGTCAGGGATCTGTGAGACTTGTTCTTCTTTTTTCTGTAGTTGGGAAAAGAATGCTAGCTCTTTGGAAGATTACGGATTGCTTTCACCTACTTCTTGGGTAAAAGAGTAACCCCATTTTTTGGTTTTTTGTTAGTTGCAAAAACGAGTTAAAAAACATCCTCTTAATCCACTATTATTTTGTGGAAAATGTTTGAAAGACTTCACATGGTATTTGCACTTTGGACACTTTGCGAACATTTTTTGGATGTTCAAAGGAGAAATATCATGGATTATTCGGTCTTTAACTTAACTCGTGCGGTTTGCTACGAGATGGCGTAACTTGTGTAATATAACATCGTTCCAATATTCTGAGCCTGCGTTGGCAAGCTACTGTCATTGTACGTCTTTTCAATGTATGCCATTCATTTGAAGCGTTAACAACAATAATTTTTTTTTACTCAAATATGCCGAACTTTGTTCCTGAATAAGTGATTTTGTGGGGAATTCTTCTTCATTACTTTAATATGAAGAAAACTGCTGCCGAAAGGCATCGTGTTTTGGTGGAAGCTTACGATGAACATGCTTTAGCTGAGCGAACCAGCCAAAAGTGGTTCGCACGATTTAAAAGTGGTGATTTTAGCTTGGAAGACGATGAACGTCCTGGGCAGCCGAAAAAGTTTGAAGATGAAGAACTGGAAGCATTAATCGATGAAGATCGTTGCCAAACACAAGAAGAACTCGCAGAATATTTGGGCGTCACTCAAGCAGCCATTTCAAAAAGTTTAAAAGCAGCTGGATATATTCAAAAGCAAGGAAATTGGGTTCCACATGAACTCAAGCCGAGAGGCGTCGAAAGGCGGTTTTGTATGTCCAAAATGCTGCTGGAACGCAACAAAAGGAAGTAATTTTTGCATCGGATTGTTACTGGTGATAAAAAATGGATCCATTACGACAATCCCAAGCGCAAAAAATCATATGTGAAATCCGGCCAACCAGCCAAATCAACGGCAAAGCCGAATATCCATGGCGCGAAGGTAATGCTCTGTATTTGGTGGGACCAAAAGGGTGTGCTGTATTATGTGCTGCTAAAACCAGGTGAAACCATCAATGAAGCACACTACTGAACACAATTAATCCGTTTGAAGAGAGCAGTAGCCGAAAACGCCCGGAATACTCGTATGCGACAGGCACGAGGCAATAATTTTCCATCGTTTTTGGCTGCCAAGCCGGCGCAGTTCTTTTGGGATGGGATCCACAAATTGTGGAAAAAGGTCATAGCTTCAGATGGGCAATACTTTGAATAATACTATTGTACAATTTTTCTCTTAAATGAAAGTTCAAATTTGGAAAAAAAAAACACCCAATAAAATAGGTGTAAGTCACTGATTTTTTACCAACAGATACTTGAACACTAACTTTCGCTAGCCGGGGAACTTTATTGACGTTATTAATAAAAATGGTTTTCTTTTTATTGGTGATTTGTTTAATTTAGGCCATTTTAAATTACTGCATTTCATCAGTGATGGTATCATCCAGCGTTTAATTTTGGACCTTTAAATTTGCAATGATTACCTCGTTTCCGGTAGCATGGATGATATTGTGCTTCATAAAATCAGCCTTGCTGATAGGGACCAGCATGCCTTCGCTGTGTTTGTCGCTGTATTTTCAAGTATTTGCAGACAAGACGACCATACAACTCGTAATACATGGTGCGTGTCTTCTCATAGACACATTCGGGAGACCGCCCTTCGCTGGGTCCGTGTGGGTCCCTCTTATCCTTTAAAGTTCGTTTTCCAACAGAATTTGATTTCTCTATTCAATATCGAAGTACGGGAATTTTTAATTTTCCAATTCCTGATGGTAACGGAGTTTTAAAGGACCATCACTCCGTAAGTTCCACATCAATGACGCTTTACATATGGACTATAATCTAGCTAGGTACGCATTTCATTAGCTAAATGCACTCAATAGTCCAAGTGTCCTTTCGTTTTTAATGCTTCCCTTTACCGATCAAAATTGTCTGCAAAAATCACTATCGCAGAAAAAGACTCTTCTCATTAGCATAGCGGCTGCCATTTTTTCCCCTCTAAAGGCTTGAAAACGAACCATAACATGCATCATTGGCAACAGTTCGGTTTTTCAATAGTCAACTAAATTGATGGCTCTTTGCAGATTTGCGTTATGCTGGAGGAATTCAGTCATAGATCAGACCACTAGTAGATTTGTATTGCTTGATGTACAATTATATCAGCCACGCATTTACTGACAACCAAAAAATGCCACGTTAGAAATTCAATATCACTGTGCGTAAACAATTTTTTAAAAATAAACTGAAGAATTTTGAACATTCCTTGGATTATTTTTAAAGAAACTGCTTTGGATTTGGTACCCGTTATATTTGAATTATTTTTTGATAGTTCTGATACTACTCCGAGGGTCCTTCCTACTGGACTTGGCCACTTTTTCATATTCAGGTTTTTGCTGAGATTTACCGTAAGTCACTCAATTATATAGAGCATAATACTAATGTAAACGCCAATACATTGGTCGCCAAAATTGTGGATAAATGCACGCCTAGCAAATGACCAACAAAACCATTTCTTATATCACCATCTAATTTTGATTTGATAGCAAGTGATAAGGCCAGGGAGTATGAAAGAATGAAAAGCACGGGGTCTTGAAAATCACTTGCAAAGTCTGCACAAAATTTGAAAATCATGAAAAAAATGTGAGAAAATAAACGTTGGTAAATAATTAAGCACCATGTTACCAAAGTAGTGAATACATACCAAACGAGTCATTTGAATTATTTCCAGTGCATAACCAAAGCTATCCGAAAATTTACCATTTTAATGTCGTTTTCAATTAACTCTCAATCAAATTAATCTAGCCAAACTGTATCGAAATGTGTTGAAACTAAAACTATCCTTGCAAAACAATGCAACAAATTTATTGAATTTGTATCACTAACCACTAAAATTTGAGCTACATTACATACATCTGGGTATTAAGTAGAATAATGTTCTTAGTATGAAATATAGGAAATTAAGCCATAAGGATAGTTCATTGTTACACAAATTACACTTGGTCAAGTTTCAACTCCTTGACCTGTTGCTATTGATTTCGTATTAAATGTTCGTCCTTCGATTGGACTTGGAAGTAGGCATACATGTGTGTATGTTATGTGTGTAGGATGCAAATTCAATGGCAAAGTAAAACGGAGACTTTAATGCTAGGTATTAGTCTTTTGAATGGGATTTTGTGTGGATTTGCCTATGTGGTTGTAAGAGTTTAAGCATGGTTTATGAAGTAAAGCCTGAAAAGATGTGTTCTAAATTTGGATGGTAATCCTGTCAACAGATTAATATCAGGATTGTTGCCTGCGATATAGATAGAAATTCTGAAAAAGTTTGTGTGAGGGCAGCATTCACTCAACGTCTCTAAAGGCAATTAATAAAAATGACCTAATTTAATAGCAAGAGTAAATGAAAACTTAATTAAATTTGACTTGTTTTTCATCTAACTTATTACCGAAATTTAACCTTTATGGGATTGTTATCATACATTTCAACCAAAGTAAAAATCGCGATGCTTAAATTAAGCCTTCAAAGTTTCCAGTATATTTATAGGTATTATTGAATATTTCAGACAATTATTAATACACTTTCATAAGAATTTACGAAAACATCTTCTGATTTTAACATAAGAAAAACAATTTTCTAGTCTATTTTCGAGCGTCGTAAATCGGTTGCTTTAATCACATTTGGCCTTCATTTATTCCACCTACATCAAGATATTATGCAATTTATAAGTCCTCTTAAATCAAGTATAAGATTCTTTTCTTATTTTCCTTCCAAGGTTGTAACTTTGTGAAAAGGTACAGTCCATTGGATTAAAAACAGAAAAGCAATAAATTAAAATCACATGATGGAAATACCAATGGATATCGTCAACAAATTTCAGAAAAGAACATGAAAGACACCTAAGATAAAATTTTTGTCTTCTGTAGTCATAAACTAACTTTTAATATGTCACGTGGTGGTTTCCCGAAACAAAAGTAAAATTGCGAAACTTTTATTTGAAAGAGTTATAGGTGATTCAATTTTCAGAAAAAGGAGCCTGATTACCGGTATTACGTATAAAATAGAAATCATCTTCATAATTATCCACTTTCTACTTGCTTCGTAGTGCAAATTGACATACTTAGAAATCAATAATTCAGTCATATTACTCATATGTAGAGTAATCTCATTTGCAGAAAGATATCACCTGCAACACATCATACATGTTAATTTCTCCCTCATTTCACAAGAAAAACATGCGGAAGCAGATTGCTTGCAGAAGTCGTTATAACTTGATTCTATTTGTGGAGCTTCTAGATAAAGTTTATCAATATATGTAATTTGTCGTAAATCAGAAATAAATGTTACTGCTTCGCGGTTGATAAACTTTTATAACAGCTGCTTTTGCTTGAGGTGAACTACTTTGTACTGTAAATAATATGACTGTACAACTTGGTGCTAAATGAAAGAAAAAACAAGTTGGGTAGACAGACCTATGCTCATGTCAGAAGGGTTTTGTACTCAACTTACAAAATGCAGTAACCAGCAACGAATAAAATCATGAAACATGTCAAAGACGATTTTATTGGAGAAAATGTGAAATTCGAGGATCATACTATTATTAACAAAGTTGAAAGAATTGTGACTTCTGAGGTATTTGTTTTACTTATATCCATAGATATCTCCCTTGATAATTTTTCCAGATTTTTTAGAAACACATTTTTCATGTATTTCCCCCCCCCCTGTGCCCCCACTGAAGCAAAAACTGTCAGTTTAAGAACTGTTTTGAAAAGCTCTCATAGAGAACTTTCAGTTGATATTCATATCGGCTACCTTTCATGAAATTTTTTTCAGGGCCCACTCTTCTGTACTGTAATCATCGATTCATGGCCTATTTTTTCGAATCCTAGAATGGTTACAAGGCCCTTTTGCTAGGAGCTCTCTCCTGCCTCTTCGACTTGTTTCAAGTGTATGTACTCATTTTCATGATACCTATCATTCCTGAAATTTTCATGCAAATCCTAGCAAAGCTGTAGTGTCTAAATCGATAAAAAGCGCATATGGCTCCATAGCCCAATCGCTATAACTTCATTAAATACTATTCGATCCTCATGAAACTTTCAGAAAAGATCAATCTTATAAAAAGTCATCTGTTTGCAAAATTTTATTGAATTTAAGGGTAACGTTTGGATTTTATTCAAGAAAATATAAAATCGATAAATCATACTATTACTAACAAAGTTGAGTGAATTTCGACTTCTCATGTATTTGTTGTTGTTGTACTCATTAAGGCCTAAATTCATGATTTTTTTTAGATTTTTCGGATGGAAGGTTTCCAATCGCGACGGGGGGGTACGCGAAAAGTTCGTACATTTCCCCTTCCCCTGCCCCCTCGGTATTCAGAAGGCAATTTTAAGACTTGTTTTGAAAAGATCTCATTGAGACCTTTCTAATGACACCCTACTCGACTACCAATGGTGAAAAATTTTTTTTGAGGGGTCACCCCCTAAGATGGGGAGACCCCCCTTAAACCCCTTTGAAAAATTTTTCCACCCTTGAACTTTCAAGAGGTCACCACTTCTGACCTTTCCACAAAGTTTCATGACTGTAGCCTCTATAATTTCGGAGAAAAAGTGCTGTTACATACAGGCGGACGGACGGACGGACAGACGGACACAGGTCGTGATTGTGCAATGCACTAATGAATGGCGAGATGGCAGTTGCTGTGCTGTTGAGGTAAATGAAGGGTTTATCGTCCTAATTTTAATTTATTTTGATAATAATAAGTGGAACGAATTTCTTTTAAAAAAAGAGAGCTAATGTTAACTTAAAAATACTCTTAAAGGGATATCATACAATTCATATAAAGCATGCTAAACATATCTGGAAAGTTTCCCTGACGACTTCCATATTCCATAACATTTAAATTTTTGTCTTTAAACTCAATTTATCTCATTTAATCAGTTGCTACTCACATATAATTTAAATATTAAAATTAAAGAAATATATTGAAAAGTTTGACAAGATTTTTCAAAAAAAAACTAAAATAAAAGCCGGGTTGACAGAACTTCGCTCATGTCTGAAGGGTTTAGTACTCAACCTACGATATGCAGACACTGATCATGAGTCAACGACATTTAAAACAAATACTAGAGGTTTTAGCCGAAATTGTCCTCTAGCTAATCGTAATATTCACACCTAAATACGATACTACACATAGTTTTAAGTAATGTTCAAACAGTAGTGGAATAACTTTGTCAGAACACCTACTATATTATAAGGCCTCTGTACCGCATACATTCTAATAAAGAAAAAAAATTATATATATAAAAAATACATAAACCATTTCTAATCCATTTCAACTAGCTATCATTTTGTTGCAATATTAGTAACAACCATTAAATGAATGAAATCTTACTTTCAGAGAAAAATTTCAACCTTAAAAATGGAGTATCGAGTGTTCGAATTAAATAAAGTCGCGTCCGCGCCGGTTCGGCTAAAATTGCGCATTGTTTGTTTAAATATGCATCAATATACGCGCACATTTTTAGGGTAAGACCCCATAATATCCATCTTCTTCTTCTTCTTCTTAGGACTACAGCCCCTTTCGGGCCTTCGCTGCCTGCAAACAGCGCCTCCAACTGTCGTTGATCGCGTCCTCCAATTCTGAAATCCGAGCAGCGATGAACTGTCTTCGTCGACCGAGTCAGACCAGCATTTCCTCGGTTTCTCCACTGGCCGCCGGCCTTCAGTTCTCACAACGAATACCTTCTTCGGTATCCATTGTTCGTCCATACGATTCATGAGTCCAGCCTATTGCAGCTTCCGCAGTCTTACAATTCTTGAGACCTCCGGTTCGTCAAAAATTTCATACAGCTCATGGTTGCATCAAATTCGCCATTGGTCCCCGTCTAGCTTCGCTCCGATTATTCGCCTCGGGACCCGTCGCTCAAAGTCGTTCAATATATTTGCGGATGCTTGGGTTAGGGTCAATGTTTCACGCCCATAGCATAGCACAGGTCTTATCACAGATTTGTATACTTGGAGCTTTGTTTTTCTGTGTATGCAGCTGGTCTTCAATATCGTCAAAACTGAATAAAATATTTTATTTGCGAGCTGTATTCTTCGGCGTATTTCGTCTCTTTCATTGCGCGTTCTCGTTATTTTGGTGCCTAAATTCACAAATTCGCTAACGTTTTCGATACTGTATTCGCCAAGTGTGATATTTTGTGTATTTGAGGTATTTTTCCTTGACTGCGTCATGAGCTTTGTTTTTATTTCATTCATTTTACCACGTTCAATAATATTTTTAGCGAAATCGTAGCTTATTTTTGGTATTTCTGGGATATTAGTAAGTATGGAATGCTCGATTTGAGAATGTTTTGCCTGATCATGGACTCAGTTTAGCAACTGTTGTATGATCTCAGCAAGTTGTGTGCTAAGTTTGAGCAAAAATACTTGTATTTACGATGAATCATTCCTTGAATGTCGATTTTCTTTTATTGTTTACTATAAACATCCGATCAAAGTGAAAAGTGTTTTGCTTTACTGACAAGATCGTTGACTCTGTCAGACGTGAGCAGTTTATTGCTTTTCAAGTGAATTCCATTTGTGGTGTGTTTCGAAATACATATTCGGCGTTAGAGTGAAGTGATTGTGCTCAAGTAAGTAGTATTTACATATTAGATAAAAATACCCTAATACTTGTTGAGCTTGTGGTCTAAAATGCCAGAAAGAAAGAAACGGCTGTCTTATTACTTCGGTTCTATTCTGTACTCTGTTAGACCTCCCAGCCACGAGAAACCGCAGGTGCAATAATCCGACTCTACTTTCTTTTCGCAATCGACAAAACAACTGAGGACGTACCACGGAAACAAGGATAACCCGTTACCACCGTGGTGCAAAAAAACACAACAACTTCAGGAGGGCTTAAGTGATTCACCATCTATCCCTCTTCAATATGCGTAAAAAGATATGTTTGCTTTAGGCTTATAACATGACTCAATTTCCTACTACATTCAAATTACAGTTCTTCGTCCCATAAATTTTACTACAGAAAATGGGTACAATTCGACGCAAAGAGTTCGCATTGCTTGATGAAGAAATTTTAAAAATTTTGATGGCGGACAACAGCGACGATGAAGATAATTTGCTTCTTGATGAAGAAAATCAAACATTTTTGGCTCAAGATCTGGATGCTGGCTTGCCAACAGTTGAAATTAAAGGAAACTTAGCACCTTCACAAGGCAACACGGTTCAGAAGCAGCAGCCTAGCATACCCATCCAACCATTCAACTGGCGATCAAATTCTTATTCACCCCACAATTTTGATGAAATTCAGAGATATAATTAGGGCGAAGTGCACGTTTTAGAAAGCAGTCAATCTTCTGAAACGAAACTGACTTCAACGAACATTCTCGATGCAGTTGCAGGCTTTGACAAACTAATCAACGAAATTATTGTTTCCGAATCAATACGGTACGCACAACAAGATTGTTGATGTTTCACAATCACCAGTGAAGAGTTTAAAGCATTCTTTGGAATGAACCTCGTAATGGGGTACCTTTGCTTGCCTACGTTCAGGAGCTATTGGTCTACAGAGCCTGACATGAGCGTATCTTATATTGCTAATATCATGCCTGTACACAATTTTGAAAAAATTCGTAGGAACTTACATTTTAACGATAACTCCAATGAACTGAATAGGACAGATCCCTCTTGTGATAGGGGATTCAAAATTCGACCCGTTTTCAACCAAGCTTTTAAAAGTGCTCTGACCAATACGAAAACCCAAGCAATGGACGGGTACATGATAAAGTTCAAAAGTCACAATATAATGAGGCAATATGTCAAAAATAAACTGGTAAAATAAGGGCTCAAATTATGGTGCAGAGCTTTTACTGAGTATCTTTTTCAGTTTGATTTATACAAAGGTAAGAAAAATTGTGGGCCTGAAGCTGGTTTGTTGTATTTTCAAGTATTTGCAGACAAGACGACCATACAACTCGCAATACATGGTGCGTGTCTTCTCATAGACACATTCGGGAGACCGCCCCTCGCTGGGTCCGAGTGAGATGAAACTGGTTTGGGTTAATCTGTCGTGCTACAGTTATATGAAAACTAGAAAGGTACAGCCTGTGAAGTCTTTTTCGACAACTTTTTCAACAGCTCTTATCTTCAGTATACGCTAGCACATACTAATATAAAAGCTTGTAGAACAGCGCGCTCAAACAGAAAAATATTCCAACCAAACACGAAAATGAAACGCGGAGATATTTTTACAACCAGTGGTAATGGAATATCGTTAATAAAACGCATGGGTAACAAAGGTGTATTTTTATTGACAAATTTTTTGTTGCCCCTACAAAGAACAACGGTGAAGAGGAATGTGCATGGCAGCGGTGACAAAATGCATGTAACTTGTCCCGAAGTTGTTGTAAATTACAACAAGATATGGGAGGAATCGATCTTATGGACTAAAAAAAAGTATACTACGATGTAGATAGGAAGGCATAAATTAGATATTATTTACGGCTATTTTTCGATTTACTGGATAGAGCGATGAATAATTGCTATATAATTAATTGCAAGCTTTACAAAGCCAAACGCATTGAGGGAACTTTGCTTTCAAGCCTGGAATTTCATCAAATAATGGCTCGTTCACTTATTGGCAATTTTTTCTGTCGCCAAAGAGGTTTGTATTCAGTCATGAATAAGAGAATGTCTCTTTTCCAAACACAAGGCACACTATCACATGTAATGGTAAAACTGGCTAACAGAAGACTATGCGTTCAATTTGCAAAAAGCCGTATAGCAAATCGTACAAATGATACATGATCTACATGTGATGTCCATTTATGTTTACATCAGAGAGAAATTGTATTAGCGGATTGGGTGAGTCTTTTGCTTTCGCGATTAATTTGTCACGGCGCGGTGCAGCGAGCTTACGAATTGGACTAAAGCCAGCAAGGCTGTGTAGCTTTTCAGAAGAGAAGTAAAACGGTTTATAAGTACCATTTTCAGGTATCTATTTTGGGTGATCTAAAGCTTTGTTACTAGATATTTAGCACATCGGATCCAGGTAGGTGAGCCGTATAGGATGATCGGTTGGATTGCCATTTTGACGATGAGGACTTTATTTCTGGTGTGACGTGAATTACGATTAAGAAGGGGGTAAAGCGAAAACACGGAGCTAATATGCTCAATATGTTTTCTGAAGGTTAGTTTTGTATCGAATATAAGTCCAAGTTATTTAAGACCCTCGCTCCAAGGAATAGTTTGCCCTAAAAATTTATTGGTCGCTTGGGTAGGTGAGCAGGCTTACGCTTCCTGGTGAAGTATATTGACTTCGTTTTTGCAACATTTATTTTAATTTTCCATCTATGGTAGTATTGATAAGTAAGTTCTAACGCCGTTTCAAGGCTGGAAATAATGGAAGTTGGATCTGCGCCTATACTGTATATGCAAATGTCGTCTGCGAAAGCTGCAACTTGGCAGTTTGGTAAAGAAGGGAAGTCAGTTGTAAAGATGTTATATAGAGATGGGCTTAGGCAGGAGCCTTGCGGAACACCGACAGATATACTTTTTAGTGGGGAAATAAGTATAAGTATAAGTTCAGTAGAGGTTTTTGCCTAAATTTTCCTCTAGCTAATTGTAATAATCACATAGAAATACGATAATATGCATAGTTTTAAGTAATGTTCAAACGATGGTGAAATGACTTTGTCAGAACATCTACTATATTATAAGGCCTCTGTACCGCATACATTCTAATAAAGAAAATTATATATAACAGAGAGAAATTGTTTTACGGAATATCACTGAATTTTTTGTTTTGTATTCAAAAAGAGCTTTAAGGTAATTAATCATCGTATGTTTTACTATATTTCGTTGTTATTTTGAAAATGATGGGTTCCGATAAAAAAAGTTACCTAGACGCATGTAGAGACAATGCCGAAAACCCCTAATAATGCATAACAAACTAACAATTATGATTTTTTATTTTAAATTAGACCAAAACCACCGCAAACTAATGAAGAAATGCGACTTTCAGGCTTTGGGATAGTTATAAGCGTGAAACGGTTAAGCATTTTAAGTTTCATTTTCAAGTATAGGGTGTACTTAAAGTATTTTGCAAATTGGGGCTCAATTCAAGAAATTTTGAAAGTTCATAGATTTAGCATGGTATTATCTTAGACCAAGAGAGCAACGTCGTTGATCGAAAATCGGTACTGCCTTCGCTTCAGTCAAAACACGTTTTTGCTTAATGGGAGCAATGTTTTTTCTGAGTGTAAAGATGTTTTTGTTATTCACTTTATCTCAAAATTTGGTAAAGATCGAATCAGAAGTATAGTGTCTGGTTCGATGAAAAGCCCGAATGGTATTTAGACCATAGATTGTTTTTCTTGTAAGAAAATTCAAACGGCCATAACTTCCGCAAATGTGATTGATTTTATTGAAACTTGCAAAGTATAAGGCTCTAATTGAAATCATCATTTTTGAATTGGCAAATAAAACAATATTATCATAAAAATTTAATTTAACCTTACTTAAGTTATCATTCCATTTACCTCAAGCTCACGAAATATGTATTCGTTTAGGAATTTTAATATACCTAAGCTTGTTCATGAAATATGTACAGACCTTCAAATGATGTTGTAGCTCTATTTACGAACTATGTTTATATGATTTTTGTAAATTTTAAATTCCCCAAGTAGGCAATATTTTTGAAATATGTAGAAAATAAATTAAAGTTGTTAATGAAACCGAATCGTGTTTATTAATTGACTTTGCTGAGCAACAAGAAGTAAAGGATCCTGCTCCCTTGTTCGTTCATCCATTAATAGAAATAGAGGATTCCTATTCTCTTATATTGCAAAAGGCGAACTCAACTTTTTAATAAGTAAAAATAATTGATCGTTTTGCTTCGGTAACATAAATTTTGGTGACCTCGATCTATAAAAAATAGACTACCTTGTTGATGATGGAGTCTTTAGCCATCGACCAAGTTCGTCTCGATAAAGACATTGAAAAAATTATAGAAAACTTATCATCAGCAACTGTCAGATGAGAAGGCTATTTCAAACTTAGAGGAAAAAGTAGCTTCAGTTGAGGGCATTTGGGCGAGATTGAGAGCAATGATGACCAGATAAGAGATATCGCTGGTCTGTCACTTGGTCATCCCTATTTCGTTAGAGGTCACCATCTTTGGATTCTGTATAAGCCCTTCATGCCGAATATATCGCGTTTCCTGATCTCTTCCTAAACTAGGCTGTGATGGGGCTTGCCTAATCAATTCCTAATTTAGGCTTTGATTTCCTAGTTCATAGTTTTGACGGTGAAATGGTTTGCCTTAATAGTTCCTTATATAGGCAGTCATGCGGCTTGCCTCAACGCTTCCTAATTTAGGCGGTGTTGGGGCTTGCCTAAACAGTTCCCAAACATAAAAAACGTCCTTGGATAAATCGACAAAAAAATATATTAAATGTTCAGAATGCTTTCCATTTTCTCCACTTTTTTAAATACTTACTAGTGTTCGTATTTTCCAAGAAAATCTACATTCGCAACAAACCTTTATATATGAACTCAACAAAATAGCTCTGGTGCAAATTGTATGCAGTGAAATATTTTGATTCAATTTGGGCATGCCGCATTAAGGGCCCATTAAACCCACATTAGGCATGCCACATTAAGGCCCCACTAGACCCGCATTAGGCATGCCTAACTTCGAAAAAGTGATCAACTCCTCATCACATGCATTCTTCTATGCATTCTCGTCTCGTATACATGGTTATATTTTATTACAAAGAAATTTTATTTTCTTTTGATTTTACACAACAAGAAATTTTATGTTTAGGTAGGCCTCATTATTTTGTAAATTAGGAACATTTTAGGCAATCCCCATCACCACCTAAATCAAAAATTGCTAGAGCAAGCCCCACCATCGTCCAAATTGAAAAGTTTTTACAAAGTAAAAGAAATTGTAGTCCGCAAACTGTAATTTTGTTAAAAAATCGTAGGACGATCATAAAGCCATCATGAGAATCCCATGAAAGGATTACAAAATAATTATAAAATTGTCGTAAAATTGACGTAAAATGATCGTAAAACCATCTTTAAAAAAATACTAAAACAAACCTAAAAGCATCGTACAACTATTATAAAACTATCGAAAACAATTGTAAAACTATCGGTAAACTATCGTGAAACCATCTTAAAAGTGTCATAAAAATATTGTTTAACCATCGTTAAACTATCGTCAAATTAGCGCAAAACTGTCGTCAAACTATCTTACAACTATCGTCAAACTATCGCAAAACTATTATAAAACTATCGTAAAACTATCGTTTTTTATTAAGAAATTTTAGAGTTGCTTACATTTTTCACAACAAAGATTTTTCTGTTTAGGAAACCCCCATCAGGCCCTAATGCAAAAATTCCAATCAGTACCTAAGACGCTGTGTTCAGCAATTGATAGGACAATGCCCGACGTTCGTAATTAGGGTCTATTTGAGTTTTCCTAAGCAGATTCTAATTGCACTAAGCTTACACATGTCTAACTTAAGCATGCCCCATTAAGGCCCCATTAGGTCCACATTAGGCATGCTGAAACTGACAAAAAATGAAAAATCGCTAAGCTCACCTTAAATTATAAGATTTAATTTGATTATTTTTGTCATTCTTGACGTTGTACTTAAATGTGAAATTTTCAAAATTGCTTCAGGCATGCTTTTACTTATGCGCACCCCATTAGGACCGCATTAGGTATATCTAAACTGACTAAATGTGAAAAACTCCTCATTTCATTTTTAATTGCATAATTTTCAATTGAATATTTTTTTTTCACTCTCCAGGTTGCAATAAAACACGTAATTTCCAAAATTGCCTAAGTTAGGCATGCCTAATTACGCCCCAATTAGGTGCACATTAGGCATATCTAACTTAGGCATTTCTGATACGTGCCTCATTAGGTCCGCATTAGGCATGCTTAACTTAGGAAAGCCGCACTGTCTCCCCATCATGCCCTTATGCCCGTTTAGGCATGCCTAAATTGAATTCTACTCGGGATCAAGGTATTTACGAAGGTAGACAATACTGATCTATCTTGGCTTTTGAAGGACCGTAAAGTACATATCAGCAGCACAATTGCTGCTTGTGGCAAATCGATGGAATATTTGATACTGAAGAAGGAAAAGTTAGTAAACTTGCAGAACGGAACTGAGCAAAATCATTAAATAATTTGGGAAACAGCTGGAGATATTGAATAGTTAGGATATGATTCAAATGGATTTTTGGGCTTGGAAAGTCAAAGCAAGAAGCTCCTGATAGATCAAATACTTGTCCCATTACACCAAACAATTATAAGTTATTGCTTTATTAGATAAACTGTTGGCACAATTAGCTATCAATATTGAGTAAGCTCCAGTGCTCAAAATCAAAGCCTACATATGTTCCGGAGAGTTCCTATTGGCCCCACTAACTATGGATGAAGTTTGTTCCATCATCAAAGCCCAAAAGAATAATAAAGCCCCAGGCATCGTTGGGATTCCAGTGGAGCTCATCAAATATGGTTTGCAGCAGTCAGTGTTCATAAAGCTATTCATAAAGTTATCCAGCGAATTCGGCAACAAGAACATATGCCGAAAGAGTTGAGCCAATTAATTATCCACAAAAAAATGTGACAAAATACAGTGCGAACATTTTTGAGACTAGCTTAACTGGCGCCAAGACATTGATTATTTCAATAAAATCTCTGGATTATTCAGGTCTATAACAGCTTTTTGAATGCTATTCTTCATAAGTACAAAGCGTTCAAGCATTGTGAAGAGGCTGTTCCGTCTCGTCTTACAGTCAAGCAACAGGGTTACCTTTTTCTAAGTTCCTGCTGTACATATTTTTGAAAAATTGTATCACTCTAAATAGGTGAGCTTTTGAACAGAACAGCTGTTTGACGAACTTTTTAACCACTTATATTGCAAAAGGCAAACTCAACTTTTTAATATGTAAAAATAACTGATCGTTTTGCTTCGGTAACATAAACTTTGGTGACCTCGATCTATAAAAAATAGACTACCTTGTTGATGATGGAGTCTTTAGCCATCGACCAAGTTCGTCTCGATGAAGAAATTGAAAAAATCATAAAAAACTTATCATCAGCAACTGTCAGATAAGAAGGCTATTTCATACTTAGAGGAAAAAGTAGCTTCAGTTGAGGTCCTTTGGGGGAGATTGAGAGTAATGATGACCAGATAAGACATATTGCTGATCTGTCATTTGGTCATCCCTATTTCGTTAGAGATCACCATCTGTGGATTCTGTATAAGCCCTTCATGCCGAATATATCCCGTTTCCCGATCTCTTCCTAAACTAGGCTATGATGGGGCTTACGTAACCAATTCTTAATTCAGGCTATGATTTCCTAGTTCAAGTTTTGACGGTAAAATTGTTTGCCTTAATAGTTCCTTATATAGGCAGTGATGCTGCTTGCCTCAGCGCTTCCTAATTTAGGCGGTGTTGGGGCTTGCCTAAACAGTTCCCAGACAAAAAAAAAACGTCCTTGGATAAATTAACAAAAAAAATATATTAAAATGTTCATAATGCTTTCCATTCACTTCACTTCATTAAATACTTACTCGTGTTCGTCTTTTCCAAGAAAATCTACATTCGCAATAAACCTTTATATATGAACTCAACAAAATCACTCTGGTATGCAGTGAAATATTTTGATTCAATTTGGGCATTCCGCATCAAGGCCCCATTAAACCCACATTAGGCATGTCACATTAAGGCCCCACTAGGCCCGCATTAGGCAAGCTGAACTTCGAAAAAAGTGATCAACGCCTCATCACATCCAAACTTAAAAGTATTTAAAGCTATGCATTCACGTCTCCTACACTTGATTGTATTTTTTACCAAGAAATTTAATTTTGGTTCGATTTTACACAACAAGTGGTTTTCTGTTTAGGTAGGCCCCATCGCTATGTAAATTAAGAACTGTTTAGGCAATCCCTATCACCACCTAAATCGAGAATTGTTTGGGAAAGCCCCACCACTGCCTAAATTGAAAAACTTTTATAAAGTGAAGGAAATTGCAGCCCGCAAAGTATATTTTTGTTAAAAAATCGTAAAACGATCATAAAACTATCACGAGAATCTCATGAAATTATCTTACCATGATTATAAAATTATCGTTAGACTTCGGTAAAATGTTCGCTGAACCATCTTTAAACAATCTTAAAACAAACATAAAAGCATCGTACAACTATTGTAAAACTGTTGCAAAACAATTGATGGACTATCGGCAAGCTAAAAGTATCATGAAAATATCTTTCAACCATCGTTAAAGTATCGTCAAACTAGCGCAAAATTATCGTCAAACTATCTTTCAAGTATCGTAAAACTTTCGCAAACTATCGCAAAACTATCGTAAAATTATCGTTTTTGATGAATGCATATCTAAGGCTAAGTTCTTACTAAGTAATTATAGTTTTATTTACATTTTTCACAACAAAGATTTTTCTGTTTAGGATAACCCCATTAGGCCTTAATGCGAAAAGCCTCGTCAATACCTAAAGAAATTGTGCTTAGGAATTGATAGGGCAATGCTTTACGTTTGATATTAGGATCTGTTTTCCTAAACAGCCCCTTATCGGACAAAATTAAGGCATGCATAACTTTGGCATGCCCCATTAGGGCTCAATTAGGTCCACATTAGGCATGCCTAAACTGACCAAAAATGAAAAATCGCTAATCTTACTTTAAATTGTAAGGTTTAATCTGATTACTTTTGTCGTTCTTGACGTTGCACTGAAATGCGAAATTTTCAAAATTGGTTAAGTTAAGCATGCCCAACTTAAGCGCATGAAAAATTGTATCACTCTAAGTAGGTGAGCTTTGTAACAGAACAGCTGTTTGATGAACTTTTTGACCACGTTTTTTATATTGCGATTGTTCGTCGAATCTCGAAAATGGCTTGATTTGATAATTAAACCTGATCTAAGATCTTCGTCATCATCATCTGAATCCACGTTTAAAGATTGGCTCATAATTGAATCGTCTATATTTTTGTACAACAAATCGCAAACGGCTAAATGAATCCCATGTGGAAAGCAAACTTGGTGCTCTGCATTCAAAAGCTTTCCAATCTTAAGCATCACGTTCGCACCATCAGTTATTATTGCAACAATATCAGAATCAAGAGAAATGTCTAGCTCAAATAGGTGCTCCTTTAATATTCGCACAGATGCTTCAGCTGTTAATGATTCATTTGTGCGAACTAGTCCTGAATCCCAGGTTGTATTACATGAATGAATGTTTATTTTGATGTATTTCTTGTTTGAACTCAAAATCCATTCGTCAAAGCTTAAACTGAATCTTTCTTCTTCATTTTTTAGTGTAAATAATTTAACTTTTATTCACGCTTTAATTTTATGGCTGTTATTTACCACGCGATTGCGGATTGTTGCGGCAGATCTTTGTAAATCTAAATACCTTTTTGATGGGATCAAAGTCCTTAAATCATTTTACGTCACAAATGCACTCATAAGAAAGCCGTCTAAAACAGTCATCCGAGCTAAAACATCCTCGAGAGTATCAGTTTTACAAAAATAGTCCACGATCGAATTGCTTTTTCGTTTCAAGGGTGGCTCTTCGACGTTATGAGCATTTGATGTAGACGATACTGTCGAGCTTAATGTCAATGAATGTTTTGCTTGGAGATGTAATCCTGCTGTATTTTCCTCTTTGGCAATCAAAAAATGACTCCATTTAGAGGAAGCATCACTATCTTTTTTATGCTCAATATAGATAATTTTTGTGTACATGCTACTCGCTTTATGCTATCTAGAAACAAACAAATGTATCTCATTTGCGACCATAAAACTAAAAATCAATAGCTTTAAAGTGAAAAGAAAAAAAACATAGTCTGTTTGTTTCACTGTAACTATTCTAATGAAAAAATTTCTACCAACAGTAATGTTAATGTTTAAAAAACTTACTTTTTGTAAAGCGTGAATCTGTCCGATAATCACTGCACTCAAAAACTAATCGAATCGACTGGAGAAAAAAACGGAAAATGCAAAAGAACGGACAAAATCGTATTTGAAAAGAATTCCTTCCAACAACAATGTTAACGTTTAAAAGAAACTTCCTTTTTGTACTTTTCCACTTTCCTTTTTTGTCCTTTTCCACTTAATCTGCTCGATTGTCAGGCAACACATAAACTAGTTGAATTTGTTTGGACAGCATGAACTTGCCTGATGGTTACCGCACTCAAAAACTAATCGAATTGACTGGGAAAAACTAAACAAGTTAAACAAACAAAAGCAAAAGTGTGGACAAATTGTAGATAAAAGTGGAGGAGCTCATTTCAAGCATTTATAAAAAGTTCAAAAATGATCAACCAATCCTGTAAATCCTGAGATTAACTGAATGAAATCTCAAATTTCTAAGCCTGTAAAACGGTCGGGATCCCAGAATCCCGGGATTGGATTCCCTAATACTAAGCTTAAATGAGAAATAACAAAGAAATGATTTTTTCACATCTTATTCATTAGAAGAGTATTTTTTGCTCATTTCATATAAATTGAGCATCGTTATAAATAGATTGAAATAGCGTGACATCTTCCCTAAATTTAAATTATACCAAAAGATACTCTACATGAGTAGGTTTCATTTAAAGGCCATTTACCTTTTTTATGCAAATGAAAAATGGCAGATTGCGTGTATAGAATGTTCTATTTATAACGTGTTCATTGCGACACACATATTGCCATCCATGCAATGAACGTACTCGCAAGTACGCGTACAACGTATATTTGCACACCATATATCCTGTTTTATTCTACAATCATAACACGCGTGTTCGAACGCCGGTAAATGCAAGGAAGACGCGACACGGACGATAACGTTAGCATGCTGGCGACGAATAAAAACTGCGGTATTTCATCCCCAAAGCGCATACATATTATATTTTGAGACGTTCTCCATCATTTATGCATGTATAGCACGTGCATATATATTATAGGTGAGTTGGATAAGTAATTTTGCACACATGGTGTCTGTGGAGGAGTATGGAAGACAAGAACTGAGCTTAACATCCATACAAGTTGAGGATAAGTTTCAAGATGTAGCTTTTGAGGTATTCAATCGGCTCGTACCAATTCAAGCATGCTTGCAATATTGATGAGTCTTAATTTGATCTGAAATTGTGATCTTGTGAGAAATATTTAAAACTTAAATAGATTCTCTGCATGTTTCCTTTGCATAGATTGATAGGAGCTTTGAACAAGCTCATCTGTAGTTTGGATTAAAGTTAGTGAATTTTAAAGTGAGTCACGTTCACAGGACTCACGTCATCGAAAAATGAAGTTTACTTAATTTATTGATATCAACTGAAAATTATTGTGGAATGTTAATGGCAAACATACTCACGAAATAACGTAGCCTTTTTATGAGCACTTGCATTCTACAATTTGCGTATATATGCGCAACATTTGTGGCACTAAATGAAATGCTGTTTTGTATGGCAAATACAAATTGTGGTAAACAAGTGAAGTCATCATAGATATGTAATTCTTCGGATTTAGAAATATTTTTTTTCAATCTACGCCTAGATCGATTTCAAAATATGAGAGACGACTGAGCAATCCATTTTTTCTGCAACAACGTCATAGTTTTTTGAGTGACTTTAGACTGGCAAAGCTTAATTTCATAACTCTTAATATTTTCGGCGAAATAACGCTAGTTTCGTTTGTTTGTTCTAAGTAACTTAGAACAATATTCAACTTTTTAAATGCTTCTCCTGAAAAATTTTCGAGTTGTAACATTGTTGCAACAGCTAAGCGATATGATTTTCTTCTTTCTCTTCATAGCAACAGCCGCCCTTGGGCTTTCGCTTTCGCTTTCTGCAACAAGCGCCTCCAACTGTCTCGGCCTATTGACCGCGCCCTCCGATTTCTAAATCCACGCAGCGATGGATTGCGTTCATCCACCGAGTCAAATCAGCGTTTCCTCGGTTTTTCAACTGGCCTCCACCCCTCAGTTCTCCCAACGAATACCTTTTTGGGTATCCGTTGTTCGTCCACACGATTCCGTGGTCAGCCCATTGCAGCTTCCGCAGTTTTACAATCGCTGAGATCTTCGGCTTGTCAACAATTTCATACAGCTCATGGTTGTATCTAATTCACCATTGGTACAGGACTTACCTTTTGCCTGGTCCGATTCGGAGGACATGCAAAACTAATAACGGCAAATGACATTTGCTGTTGAAACAAGAAAATTCTCAATTTCGACCCAAATTTTTAACTGATGGACGCAAATGAGGATTTTCATTATTGAAGTTTCAGACGTGATACAATATACTGGAATAAAATGCATTATCATAGAATTGTACTCCTTCCAAGGGCTTTGAAGATATAAGCAGTTGGATATGGTGCATTGACGTCAAGAAATCGAATTCCATGGCACATTTGTATGAAATAAACCCTGTTAGGGACTCGTAACCATGCCTTGCATGAAAACAAAACTTTCACATGTAAGAACATACCGCGTGACTAAACAAAATATCAAGCATTATGCATGAAACTAAAACAAACCGCTTGACTAATATCTAACAGAAAGCGTCTACTAACCCAACATACAAAAAATGAGACAAATAAATACGCACCGCATGAAAATGACATATGAAACATACAAGCGCGCATTATCAACATGTGTCGTCACGAGTTAAAAAATAAACAATGCGAGTAAGGTGGAATCCCCAGATCGAATTTCATAACAACAGATATTGGGATCCCTCCGTCGTAAATAATTGAAATGCTAACATGATTTTATGACCGAGGTGAAATGAGGAAAGTAATGCAAATGCATATTGTGCAGAAAAATGGTATTGAGGTATTGAACGTACGGTGGTTGGACTTATGGAAATGGGATTTTGTATAGCATGCGGATTCCACAACAATTTCTTGTACGAAATTGGGATTTCAGTCAGTAGGATTGGCAAACCTTACGGAATAATTGGATTGAGGTCTACGCAGTGTCGGCTTTTTTACCCAATGAAAGCAACGGTTCGTGATAGAGGAGAGTTCAGTTCTTTCCAGTCGTTTTCTAAGTGTTGCTAATATATTCAACGAGTCTTATATATGCGTTGGTGTCACTAGGCATTGAGCCAAGAACAAAGTTCAGTCATTTCCAGTATTATTTTAAGGTGTTGCTGCTATTTTCAACGAGTCTTATATACGCATCGGTGTCACTAGGCAATGTGCCAAGGACGCAGTTCAGCCATTTCCAGTATTTTTCTGCGTTATTTTGCGATTCTTCAAGGATTTCATGAACACCGAATATTTTGTTCAAAGATGTTTCAAAGGATCAATATTCTTAATTTTTTCAGTCAACGGTACATCTTAATCAACCTTTTCTATCGGGAATAATGAATGAACTGATTTTAAATGTAACATACATTCTATAATTTGCGATAATTTAGAGCAACATCTTTGAGGAAAATTTCACGATTGCATTCCTTTGAGGAACATGTTATACGTGACGTTTGTGAAATACCCCAAGAAATAGCAAGGATTGAATGACAGCAAATTAGAGAGTTGATCAAAATTAGAAAATTGATAATAATTGGCCGGAAAATGGGTGATTGTCATAGTAAAACCCGACGGAAATCGTGTCCTTGAAATAAACTTTTCTTTGCACAGCTTATCGTTATTTTGAAGATAAACATGAAAATACATAGATGAGCTTTTTCTAAACTATGCTATATAATTTCCAGGAAAGCTTTAGCGAAAGCATTGGCCATCGAGTAAACGTAAACCAGTGTTACGGTTAAGAATGCCATTTCTTTACTTGGAATCTATGATAAGATTTGTGTTATGCTATGGGTGCGAAACATGGACCCTAACCCAAGCATCCACAAACATATTGAACGCCTTCGAGTGACGGGTCCTGAGGAAAATAATCAGAGTGAAGTGAGACGGGGGCCAATGGCAAACTCGATACAACCATGAGCTGTATGAAATTTTTAACGAGCTGGAGGTCTCAATGATTGTAAGACTGCAAAAATTGCAATAAGCTGGACATGTGAATTGCATGGACGAACAACGGATACCCAAAAAGGTATTCATTGAGAGAAGTGAAGCCCGGAGACCAGTGGGTTGACCGAGGAAACACTGGTCTGACTCGGTTGACGAAGACAGTTCATCGTTCCTGGGATCTCAAAATTGGAGGACGTGGTCAATGGACCGAGACAGTAAGAGGTATTATTTGCAGGAAGCGAGAGGAACTGTGATGCTACAAAGAAGAAGAGGAATATCTTTGCATAATGACAATACATGTGTGGATTTCAATTATTGAGGTTGCAAATAAGAACAACCATATTGGAGTGATTTGCATCAGAACGGGATTGTGATGCAATGATAACATAACAGAAGAAATCTCAGTCGAAAAACTGAGTCCTAAAGTTCCCCTATAAATTTTTTATTTAACTTTAACCCATATTTGCCCAAGACTTGAAGGAAGTTGAAATTCCTGTTTTTTCTTTATTACGAATCAAACTAAGGAAAAAACTTGTATATGATTGTTTTAACATTTTAGTAAGCGATATGTATAGAATAGGTCATTCACGACTCGACGATTTCGTACACTAATGCACATACTGGATAGTCTGAAAATTATTGACCCTTTTTTGTCACTAGATGGTGTCCAATGTCATATATCGGGCAATACTAATCAGATTGAGTCAAACTGACATGCGTTTGAAAGGTGACATTCAAGTCTACAATTTTCATACCGACAGTTTTGTATTTCGTAATTCGTGCCAAAAGTTGCATTCATTTAAAAATGAGAGAAATTTCTGAAAAAAAATCATTATACAAGCATTTTACAATATAGCTACGGTCAACGAGAGAATGCATCGCAGGCTCGGTGAAAAATTTGCGGTGTCTATGACCAAGATACTTTATCAAAAGCCACAGTCAAAAGATGGATCGCTCGCTTTCGTTCTGGAAATTTTAATGTCAAAGATGCACCTCGCTCGGGTCCACCAATCACTGAAAATTGAAGAAGACCGACACATAAGCAGCCATGACATTGTTAAGGAACGGAATATTCATCACCAATTAGCTTTGAACCATTTGCTTAAGGGTGGATACACAAAAAAGCTTGACGTTTGGGCACCGCATGAATTAACACAAAAAAAAATTGATCGAATTTCCATTTGCGAAATGTAACAAAACGCAACGAAATCGAGCCATTTTTGAATCAAATCATTACGGGCGATGAAAATGGGACGAGAATGTCGTTCGAAAAAATCATGGGAAAAAAAAGGTGAATCATCACAAACGATATCAAAGCCAGGATTGACACCAAATAAGGCTATGCTGTGTGTATGGGATTGGAAGGGAACTGTTTATCATGAGATGCTAGAACCTGGCCAAACACTCAATTCAGCAAGTAACCAAATTGCAACAAGCGATTCGAAAAAACCGGCCAGAATGAATCAATTGGGGGGGGGGGGGGGGGGGGCGTTGTCTTTCATTATGATAACGCCAGACCACACACATTTTTGATGAGCCGACAAAAATTGACAGAGCTTGGCTGTTAGGTTTTGATGCATCCACCGTATAGTCCAGACCTTGCAGCATTAGACTACCATTAGTTTCGGTTTCTGCAAAACTTCCTTAATGAAAAGAAATTTACTTCAAAAAGGGACTGTGAAAATCACTTGGCCAAGTTTTTCGCCGATAAAACACAGAAGTTGTACACAGATGGAATAATGGCTCTACCCGAAAAATGGCAAAAGGTCATAGGTAATAATGGACAATATATGCTTAAACAGAATCCATTTTAAATAAAAGAAATATTCAATCGCATCACATTTTTCATAAAATTGTGAAATTTTAATCTAACGTCTGTTGTGATTATTTGAGGGATGTCGTATGATGATGTACCCTACATTGTCGTATCTAAAGTATGAAGAAAAAAGTGAATGTCTTCGAAGGCTTGGATTTGGGAAATTTAATTCTTCTGATGTGTCAAATTTCATAAGCTCATCATGATATACATTGATCGTTTGTTGAGAAGTCGATTAATTCCAAGTACTCAACAATGACTTTACCAAAGGATTGGTGGACATTGGCCACCATCATTTTTTGATCCTCACTGAAATTTAGTGAGTGGCCACGCAGTTGTCGTGCAAGTCAATTTCGTTGTAATCTGATATCAGTTGAGGTTGTCCAATAATAATTTTCGCCTTTTCTAGTCTTGAAAAACGTTCTACATTATGGACGGACTCAATATTGGTGTAGTTGCTTGCTACATTGAAAACTACGTTAGTATGCACTTTGACAAACAAAAGGATTGGATTCCGGATTATATGCTCCTCTTGCTTTCTGTTTTAGTTCAGATTTTGACTGAAGCAGCCAGTTGTTCAAACATTTCTGCCCCCACAAAAGACTGCGAAAGCTGCAATAGGCTAGCCATGTGAATTGTATGGACGGATATCCAGAAAGATATTCGCTGGGAAAACTGAAGGGCGGATACCAGTAGGGAAACAGAGGAAACACTGGTCTGACTCGGTCAACGAAGACAGTTCATCGCTACTTGGACTTCGAAATTTGAGGGCGTCAATGGATCGGGACAGTTGGATGCAGTTGCTACAGGAAGTGAACGGCCCCTCTCGGCCGTACGAGTAGTGCTACAAAGAAGAAGAAGAATATCTGAAACTGGGCCAGTTAATGGTAACCAGCAAAGATGACTAGTCGTAAAAACTGATGCCTATCAGAAGCAAACACGGTAAGTGTATTGGTTTTTTTAGCAGCGTATCTGTCTGATTCTTCATCTATCATATATATAAAGTCAAAATCATAAATTAGACGGAACAATTTGTATGGCAACAAACTTTCACAGCGTTCAAGCATTATATTTGATTCAATATCAAGCACCCTTTAAGGGATGGATCTGACTACGACTAGATAGTCGCGATACTGTCGCAAGTTACACATGGTTAAATGGAAACACGCAGTCAAGAAATTTATTTATTGATATATCTTTATATACAGAAAAAACTCCAATTATAATAAAGACATGCAATTACAAAAAACTAGGCAAGTTAAACAGAACTAAAGAAAATTCAAGCTAGATAGATAACTTCAAAAAAAGAAAAAATTCTAATGACTGAATATATGTACTAAGAAAAAATGAGATTTTATACAATTACCAAATACAACAAGCAAAACAATAAATTTTAAAAAGTAAATACATGAGAGAAAATTAATCATTATAGTAAAATTCGAGAACATCTGGTTGTAATCGAGTTTTATGTTTGTACAAATTTGAAGGTATAGGACCACGACAAAGAATGTTGTGATTCCGAGGCAAACGTACACATGGCGAATCAAGAAAAGTTTCCGTACATGCAAAGGGGGCACTGAAGATCGACTGACATGCTCAGAAGTAAGGACTGAGATGCTATTACACAAAGTAGTCGGCAACAGATTGTGATAAAGATTGTAGCGTAAGCATTCATCCAGGAAGGACCTACGAGATCTGAAGGAGGGCAAGTGTAGGAGTGATAGACGTTCACTATAGGAAACATATGGTATATGAAATCTGAAGAGAAGAAATCTTGTAAATCTACGCTATACTGACACAAGAGTATCAATTAAGTAACCAGACTTGAGCACAGTACTCTAATTGACTGCGAACCAATGAGAGAAATAATTAGATATAAGAGGAAATTGTTGTGAGGCCTTTAAAAGTTCTCAAAGTAAAACCAGCTATTCTAGATGCCTTCGAAACAATAAAGGAGATGTGGTGATCAAAGGAAAATTTATCATCAAATATAACGCCAAGATCTTTGTGAGTAGAAACAACCCCAAGAGAAATACCGCTGATTGAACAAGCAAATGAAATAGAGGGTTTTTTAACGGGACAGAACATAAGGAAAAACTTGTCAATATTCAAGGGAAGGCAATTAGTAATGCTCCAGGAAACAAGCAACTCTAGATTTGCCTGGAGGCCCAAGCAATCGTCGATGAAATATATAACCCTAAAGATTTTTAAGTCATCAGCATAAACCAGCGACAAAGAGTTAAATAAAGAAAGAAGATCATTTATAAACGCTAAAAATAATAAGGGACCGAGTATTGAACCTTGAGGAACACCATAATAAGGACAGTATGAGGAAGATTTGCAAGACTTATACGTAACCACATACTCAAAACCACAGAGGCAGGTTACTCAGTGGAGAAGAGACAAGTAAACATTTAAGGCCTTAAGCTTTGTCATAAGAAGGCCGTCGTTGACTGAGTCGAAAGCTTTTGAGAAGTCAGTGTAAATGACATCTTCTTGGTACTTGATATCGAAAGCAGAGGACACTGTGTGGGAGAAGGAAAAAAGATTAGTAAGAGTTGATCCACCTTTGATAAAACCATGTTGTTCAAAGGCCAAGCGAGGAAGTAGACGGATAGATAACTTGTTATGAACTATTCTTTAGAGAATCTTACTAAAAGCAGACAGAAGGGTTATTGGGCGACAGTTCGAGATGAAAGCTTTATTACTAGATTTATGAAAAGGAAAACCAACCGATTTCGTCCAGAGAGAAGGAAAAATACTAGAAGCTAGGGGACACATTAAGATGAGGAGAGAGCTTTAGTAAAGATGTTTGAGATACCATCAGAATCGTTGCTGCAATTTCTATATATCTGATTAAGAAGCAACTTCGCTTCAGTTGGACTAATATAAGAAAAGGAAGTGGCTTGCGAAAGTTGTTGGTCATATTCGACATAGGAAGAAGAGGAATTGAACCTTCAATATAATAAAGATACTCTTATTGGGCTATAGTAACAAGTCTTTTTACTTCCGCTCTTCGACTTCTGAAGTTCTAGAAATCGGAACTAAGTGCACTGATACGGAATGTTTCTCGAGCCCTATCCTTGGCTTTTAAAGCTGCAGCAATTTGTATATTGAACCACGGTGCATCTTTGCTTCATTTCAGATGGACTGTAGGAGTATAAGCTGCTATTGAAGAGTTAAGAGAGTGAAATTTGCGGTTTTTCCTAAAACCAGTTTAGTAGGAAGTTATTGTGATACTAGCGCAGGCACACATCATTTGGACATTTGACGCTGGCGTACATGGAACTTTCTTGCATAGTGCACAAATGAGTTAGTGTATGTATTCCTGGCAAAGACATATCTTCAACTGAGTATATTAGTTCTGCACATGCCTGAAGTACCTTTGCAAATCTTGTCGCAGTGTGTTCATATTTGTGTCCTAAAAATTGCTTGATACGGCAGTAAAATCGCAATGTGGCCAGACCCTTAAATCCAGTCCAGTCAATGTGGTGCTTTACTTTAGTTTTTGAAGAGACAGCACCTGATAATCTTTCTATCACATTTCGTAGAATTAAAGCTTTCATTTTGGGATAATTTCTTACGTATTGTATGCATAGCTGACGTGGAAGTAAATGATCCACGTCGTACTTTTTCATTGACAGATAAGACTAGAGATGAATTTCAAAACTACCAGCAACGTCTTAACCAGAATCAGAGGCTTCTTCTTTGATTATATCGTAGTCGATACTTTCTACAACCATCATTTCATCTACATGAGGGTAGATGTACACAGCATTGATGAATGAGTTATATTTAAATGTATTACACCTCGGTCCAAAAGAATTTTTTTTTTTTGAGGAAATAACATTTTTTGTTGATATTACAAATTGTTCATAAATTTTGTTCCTTAAAGTATACATATCAAGATTTTTATATTTTGTTTTGTCTTAGTTTTAACGTTTGATTATTGATGTTTACGAATTTCTCGTATATGGGACCTTATCTGTTGGTTGTGGTGGTAATATGTTTTTGTTATTTTTATTTATGAGGGTATTTACTCCTTGGTCTTCAGCCTCTCGGCATTGTGCTTCATAGGGACTGTCTAATTTATTGTTTTAAGGGTTTTGTAAAATAATTTTACAAAACTTTACTAAAATCGCGCGTGTCTGTCCGTCCGTCCGTATGTCATAGCACTTTTTCTCGCAAACCGTATAAGCTAGAAACATAAATTTTTTTAAATAGGTGTGAAGTGATGCCCTCTTCAAAGTTACATTACAAACAACGTTTTACAAGGTGCTTAACGGGGGGCCTCCCCATATAGGGGAGTGGCCCCGGAAAAAAAGTTTCATCAAAGTTAGCCGATGTGGGTATCGAATGAAAGGTCTTAATGAGAAATTTTCAAAACACGACTTAAGCTGGCATTTTTTACAGGGGGCGCACAGGAAGGGCAAATACACGAAGAATTTGTGTCCCCCCCCATCGGGATTGGACATCTGTGATCCGAAAAATCTGAAAAAAATTGGGGAGATAGATTTTTATAAGCACAATAACAACAAATACCTTTGAATCAAAATTCACTCAACTTTGTTAATATTAGTATGATATTCGAATTTCTTATTTTCCCCATTTAAATCGTATGGATACCCTTAAATTCAATAAAAATATATTTAAGTAGCTTTATGTAAGATAATAATATTCTGCAAGTTTGATGAAAATCCAATCATATCCACGGAAGTTATAGGTGTTTGAAATTTCTCCAAATACAACATCAATAATACACAATTTGATATTTTACGGACTTTCTATTGAATTTGAGACAGCAGTTTTGATTTGATCTTCTTGAAATTTTCAAATAAGATCAATAATATAAATTTTTTGGGGAATTCATGATTTCACTGATTTTTGTTAGTTTGTAACAAAATGACGACCGTTGAAAGTACAGATTTCTTATGAACGTGCACATCTCTTTGACAAGTTTCTTGCCTTTATTCGTTGCTGGTGATTGCATTTCTCACGTTGGGTACAAAACTCTTCTGACATGACCGTAGGTCTGTTTACCCAACTTGTTTTTTTTTGTATTTTCAGATACACTCCGTCACCAGTTGCGATATTTAATGGGTTTTTTTCACTGCTATTTGATTTGACTCTTTTTGATTTTGACTCAATTAAGATTTTGTGTGCAGTTCGTTGAGCATGAAACAGTCTTGTCCTCAGCTCTGTTAGGTAGTTGTCATAGTCGTAAATGGGTGTTGAACTATCGTAGTCACTCGTTAAATGACCAACCTTCCAAAAGCTAATTCAAAAGGTGAATAATTTGTTTCGTTATAGGTTGTAGTATGATATGCAAAGGTGTGAAAAGTGATATAATTGTATCATTCGTTGTCCTCACATAAAGTTTGTACGTATTCGTTTAGGAGTCTATGATTTCGTTCTAGTGAACCTAAGGTTTCAAGGTGATATGAGGTGGATGTTTTATGTTCTATATTAAAGATTTAACAAATGGTGCTGAATAAGCTCATTGACATTTTCTGTACCTCTGTCTGTTTTCACTCTTTTGAAGTAGCCGTATTTCAGGATAATGTTTTCGACTATTGTTTTCGCTATCACGATGGCTTGCTCGGTAGAGATTGGTATGACTTCTACAAATTTGGTAAGTTCACATTATATACATCTGAATCCATTACAAATTTGTAATGGCCCTACTATGTCAACAGCTATGATTTCGAATGGTGTAGATGGTGTATTGGTAATTGTTAGTTGTTCTTTAGTATGTTGTGTTATTTTGTTATTATCGTAGGTCTCACATTGTTGTATTATGATTTTAACCATTTTGTTCATATTCTTCCAGATTTTTTTTTAGTTTTGCATTGGTTTTTTATACCCGTCTGACCTCCATGCCTCGACTCGTGATATTCACTGATCAATCTTATACGATGATAGGAGTGTTGAGAAGATATGGAGGTTTTCCAATGCATATAAAGAAACTTGTATTAAATGCATTTGTACTAACAAAGCTTCATTATGCGGTGGTCATTTGGAGTCCATCTTCAAAGCAAATATATCCAGGATACTAAATAAAGCCTATAAAAATATTCTAAACCTTCTGATTCTCACTCCAACAAGGCTAGTGTATCAACAGACCAATGCACTCACCTTCAGTCAAATCATTACTATGGAGAAAGCGAAGTTTATCTTCAAATGTCTTATTTCCAGTGAATCGGAACGAAGCCCCTTTATAAAAGCATCACAAATAAATCCATAAAATTCAAGAAATGCCAACACGCTAGAACTGATCGACTAAAAAACGATGCAACGAATGATGCTCTGCGTATATACAACAATCTTCCAGAAACAGTGAAAAAAGTATACTCATTATTGGTTTTTAAGAAAAGACTTAAGGAACATCTAATAAATTCAAATTAATGATAAGTCCGGAGGATTGAAAATGCTGTATCTTAAGGCATTTGAGACCATAACGTCAAGATATTTAAAGACAGCTAGTTTTTATAAACTTAGAGTTTTTTTTACTGCGTCGTATTATGATATTTTTTTTATCTCTGAAAACTGTTCACGAGTCTGACTAAACTAGCAGGAAAGGAGTACTTCACAGCATTTGGTGTGCTCCTTATACCGATGTTTTAGCATTGCCTGGAGGCACACGTTGGAATTGACAAAGTGTGAAGTGCAGATCGCACGAGCGTTGTGCGTCGATGAAAGAGTGATGGAGAGAGTCGTAGGGAATGGAGGTACTTAAAAAAAGGTGTTTTATTTGAATGTTTTACAAACTACAATTTAGAAAATCACAGCCAAATCAGTTTCTCCTTTTTGAAAAGTGAGTAACAGTATCTTACTAATCAATTGTTATTAAATTGATTTGGCTTAAATTTTATTTGATTCATTTCAGTGCGTTTCGCAGTCGATTTCCTTATTCTTCCTGAAAGTAAAGTTTTTATCAGATTTGTTTATGCCTGCATTAACTTTCAAGGCTTAAAGTGGCTATATTGGAGGTAAAAATATTTCAAGTATGACTTCAACCTGATATTCTCAACTATCCCTAACATCAACTGCTATTATAATTTTTTCCAGCATCAAAATGAACTTTAAAACTCTATGCCAACTTCTATGTACAACGGCACTTGAAAAGTTTTCTTAATTTATTAGTTTTTTTTGCACAATGAAGTGTGTTTAATATTTTTATCTTCAGTTGCATTTTCTCGCTTTCATCAGCTTTCCCATCATTAATGAAATAATTCTACGCCATTCAGTTGCTTGCTGCATATCAAATGAGTAGAATCCTCTTCTTACATTTTAGCATAATCAAAGAAGTAAACATTTCCTTTGGAAATTTTACCGCACATCCGTCTCATCTCCTATCATTTTCATCGCCATCTTATCCTTATCCATTTGCACAACAGACAATTTTCAATTTGTTCCGTCTACTTCAATTGAAATGTAACGATGAATGCAGAAAATTATTTTAATGTATAAAACAAGATAAAAACCATTTTTCCATTGCGCGCATCCAATCCTGCAAGGGTGTTGGGATTGGAACTGGAATGCTAGCGCAAAGTGAAGGTGGTAACGATTTAACGTTCATTATATTAAAGATTGCTTTTCTTGAACCAGAGATAAGATTGCTTCCAAGGATTATGGCTTTCGAATTGAATTGATTTTGAGGATTTGTTGGTGAAGAAGCAAGTATTATTATTGTTTGAATTCATGATCGAAATAGATTAAATAGTGTGGAGCTTTGCAAGAAATAGATACGGGTATAGATAAAGTTCTCAGTTCTGGAAATTGCAATCCTTTTATCGAAGACAAATATAACTTATTGCTTTCTGCTAGTTGCTCACCCTCCACCTCAGTTTCAATGCAGTCTGATTTCACCAATAAGATCAAACAAACCATACCACAATCCTTTCAAAGG
The DNA here is from genome assembly GCA_963969285.1 of Odontomyia ornata. Taxonomy (NCBI): domain Eukaryota; kingdom Metazoa; phylum Arthropoda; class Insecta; order Diptera; family Stratiomyidae; genus Odontomyia; species Odontomyia ornata. The sequence goes on along the minus strand of OZ017739.1, from coordinate 4,508,043 downwards.
ACTCATGATGAAAATAAAATCTTATCAAAAATCCTCTGCCTTCATCCTTTCAATTGCAATACCATTCACAAAGAAGATTAATAAATCGGTCAAAAGCGTAAACATGTATTACAATGAATGATGTTCATCGAAGTGGGTCCTCTCGTTTTCGTTTCACTTCCATTTCCCTTAATACTTTATCCTTGCTAGTCGCAAATTCTTTACGACATTGAAGTTGTCATTTGAATCGAAGTCAGAAAAGTGAAATTAATGTTGCTTTCTTCGTAAATGTTCACGAGGTTGCTTTCACTTTACTTTTTGGGATATGATAAACTACAAGGACTCGAAATGTAATAAGGAGACGTTGTCTCCAGGATGAACACGACATCATTCGATGTTGTGTCATCGTTTGGTTAAAGTTTGAACTTTTTGATTTGAAAATAACAAATTTTCAGTTAGATGAGTTTTCTTGTTTTCAATTCAGTCAACATTGGATTGAGTACAGAAAGGATGCTTGGATATTTGGGTAAACTGATACTGTGTCTGAGGTTACGAAATAGTGAAAGTTGTTCAATGGAGCGGAGGAAGTTTAAGATTTTATATCTACTTCATGAAAGTTTTGAAACAAGTTGGAGCTATGATTTATGCGCATTCGAATAATGCATTAATGTGTTGTTGCATGTAAGAAAATTATTTTTAAGAAAGCCTTTTTACTCAAGAGATATTTTCTACACTGTTCATCTTGATACCATGCTAAATCAATTGGACCTTCTGCTGCTAAAATACTACTCAATAAACTTAAAAATAGTACTGACTTACCTTCTTGTTTTAAAAAATGTTATTTCTATTTGGATTATAGCACTGGTTTCAAACACGAGTGTTTTGCAAGCATATAATTTTTCACTTGGCGGGAACTAAATCAATTATGTTCAATTGCTACGCAAGCACTTATTGATGTAGATTTTAATTTGCTCATCATGTCAAAAATTGCTTTGGCACATATGATCGGAGTGCACCAAATGTCAAGTGGCTGTACTGCAACTGCTCTGATCGAACCTTTTTGAAATCCTTGAAATGTCTGCTAAGTATTCTTAAGTATAATCTAAAAAATCCCCATTGACACCAGCAGCTGGAGGACTAATTTCTCGTAAGTACCATTAGTTTCAATTGGTGAAAAAAATTTTAAAAGTTCACATCGTTATATCGAGGGATCCCCCTTAAATACCTCGAAATTTTTTTTTGGACTATGGAACTTTCATTGGCCTGTTCTCAAAATTTAATGACTGTAGCTTCTATAGTTCCTGATAAAACTTGTGGTGACGCACTGTCGGACGGACAGACGAGCGGATGGACAGGTACAGATTTTAATAGGGTATTGTTAAAAATTTTTTTTAACAGAACCTTACAGGTAGCTAAATATATTAAATTTGAAATTTGAATTTCTTATTCATCTCTGAATTTCATCATTTTCTCTAAGATAGAAGAACTTGCTTTAGTAACCTATGATTTCAAGTTTCATCGAAATCCGTTGAGAAATCTGACACGCTAAACGACTATAAAAGCCTAGAAAAACTGCATATTTGAACCATTGCTTTTTTCAAACCTGTACTAAAATGATCACCAAGTCACTAGATCTTACCAATATCTATCTCAATATCAAGTTTCATATACTCGTAAATCGAGTGAAAATTGTAATTTTACAAGCCATTGAAATTTTGAAGTTTAATTAGGTGTCATTTTGAAATTTGAGACCTGACGTCAAATTTTTTTTATTGTTTACTGGATACATACAGTGACTACCACACTGCCCAAGCTCATCGCCATCGGTTTAAAGGTTTGGTTACAACCATAATAAACATTTTTGCACGTTTTTCAACTCTTTGGCGCACGCATGTTTTGCTTCAGACGATTCCACCTTGAACTTTTGATTGTGAGCATCATCAAACAGTTTAATGAACCTTTGTACCGTCTGTGTTTGTGTAAATTGGAGCTATATATTGGTCAGAACAGAAATCACAGATTTTTGACTAAATTGACCGCCATTTGGTTTACGCTGATTAACGAGCATAGCTGAGATGTTTGCCCAGTAAAATGTAACTACACTTCTTTCATTAATTTTATTTGACAAGTGTCACTTCAATTGGTTGAGACAACTATTATTTGCATTTTGATCTCTTATATGTATAGTCATTGAAGTACCACATAGTAGAGTTTTCAAAGTACTACATTTATATATAAGTTAGAATCAAGTTAGTTTCTAAGCTTTCAAAAATTAGTTAGATTTTATGTATGAAAGCGAGAGAAAGATTATAAAGATCTCATTTGTTTCTCCTCATCTCAAGTGTTTATTTTAAAGTCGTAAACTTCCAATACGAAGGCATTAACACTTACGTGGGACTTCGAACGTTATTAAATATTAAATTATAACTCTCACCAAGGAGGCGTTTAAGTGAGAACTATAAAGGAATAACTTACTTATATCATTGGCTGAACGGAATCTTAAAGATGTTTTTGTTATTCATCCTATCTGAAAATTTGGAGAAGATCGAATGAAGATTGTAGTGTCTAGTTTAATTTAAAGCTCGAATGGTGAAAAAAACTGCATATCATTTTTATTAAAATAGGACAAATTTTAAATGGATACAACTTTCGTAAATATAACTCGATTTTATTGAAACTAACACAGAGTAAGGAACTTTTATCGGATTGCTGAAATATCAAATTTCAGTGAATTTAAAGGAATCACATGAATTTACTGAGAAAAATGTAACATTTACAAATCCTTCTAATATTATTAACAAAGTTGAACTTTCGATTTCGAAAATATTTATTATTATTTTACACATAGGAACCTACTATCATGATTTTTTCGGATATCAAATGCATGCTACCATCAAGACTCAATCGCCTGTATGTCCTTCAAATGTTGAAAATGAGGAAAACCCACACAAATTTACTGAATATTCTCATTTGAAACGGCCGCCATTTTGTTTTACGATCACTGATATCACTCGTAGAACGAATTCTCAATTATATTCACGATCTACATCCTTCCTGAAGTTTTCGTGCCAATCCTAATAAGCCGGTAGCCCAAATATTAAAAGACTTTAGCAACACCTTCTATTTGATACCCTACTCGACTATGTTCGGAGATAAATTTTTTTAAAGGGCCCTATCTTTATATGGGAAGTCACCCCTTAAAATCCTTTGAAAACTTTTCAACTATTAAACTTTTATTAACCAAAAATTTCTGCGGTGCTTACAAAATTTGATGTCTATAGCCTCTCTAGCTTCTGAGAAAACTTGCCTTGATGGACAGATGGACGGACGGACGGACTGACAGATAGGTACCGATATTAAAAGCATTTTGAAAAAAACATGTTTTCAAAAACGTAAAAAACAAATAAGTTTGAAAAAACTTCCATCATATCGAATAGTCTCTATTGTGTGCATCATATATAGAGCTCTCTAAAATCATAGAAAGAAAATTAATGCCTTACCATGAAAGCATTATAGGAGAGTATCAGAGAGACTTTCAAAGTAGATGGTCTACAGCTGACCAAATTTTCTCAGTGAAGCATGCGCTCAAAAAGTGCTAGAGTATAGTTTCGTTGGGCTACAATTCTTTGTAGACTTCAAGCAAATCTATCGCCATTGTCCTGACGCGTTGCTTAGCATGCATGCTTACGCGGCGGGGTTTTCCCGATACGGTGGAAAGTGGCGAAGCTTGTGCTGATCAGCAAAGGGAAGATGAGCTTCTTTGAGCAAATCACGTCAACGGCTGAGAAGGCAACTCCGGGAAAATCGGGGGATCCAACCCATCAAGAAGATGCCTCTTGATAAGTTCTGTAGGGTTAGTGCTACTGTACGGAACAGAAATATGGAGTGAGGCTCTCATTAAGGAGTCATACCGAAAACACTTGGCACAGTTATAGAGAAGAGAAGCACTGAGGATTGTATCTTCATATCCAACAGTCAGTGGTGAGAGTTAATGCAGGCGTGATACCTTTTGCCCTCTTTACTAGAGAGTGCCATGTTATTTACCAACATCAAAACGAGGACGTGAGGAAGATGGTTGCCCACGAAAAGTCAGCGCTCCTTCAACAATTAGCAGCAGTCTTGTGTACAGGTCGATTGCGGACCTCATTCCAGACGTGAGACCGTAGGTAAATTTAAGGCATGGTTAGACTGCCTTTATCTGACCCAGTTTTTAAGCGGGTATGGGTGTTTTCTGTCTTACTTGCACCAAATTGATAAGTCACAAATGCCTGCTGTACATTTTTAGCATGCGAAAAATAGGGCAGAATCGAAAGTGTGAATGGTTTTGTTTATCTTTGAGCTAACCTGACACCGAAACGGATAAGATTGGATGCCTCATAAATGCCGCAAATTAAGCATATCTCTCCGTACTTCCCATTCTCAGGTCCGGATTTATGAACAGGCAAAATAAGTTCCGTATTTACAAATCATTAGTTAAACCTGTGTTGTTATATGGAGCTGAAATATGGACCCTGACGAGTGAATCCAAAATGGCAGTGGACATATTTCAAGGCAAACGGCTCCGAGAATTTATAGTCCAATAAAACAAGGAATAGAGTGGAAACTGTGTCACAACGATGTGTTGTATTATTTATTTGACGACCCACCTGCTTCCTCTTGCGTAAACTTACCAAACTGTAATGGGTGGCATATGTAGAGAGAATGGAAGAAGAACAGCTCCCTTAAAGACCATTGAAGGGTAGAACACAAGGTAGACGACCAGCTGGAAGGCTGAAGACTCGAAGGGTACCCACGATAGAAGCTGACAGCAGATCCTTACTAGCAGTGATCAATTGGAGAGTGAGTTTGTAGAACTATGATGATTAGAGGAGAATAATCCTGTAAGCTCAGGCCTGACTTGGGCTATCGGGCTATAAATAATGACAATATTGAATAGTCTACCTTTGATACATACAAATAGAAAATTCGCTATAGTGTAGAGTTAAATGTTTTTTGGTAACAACTAAACAGGATGAAAAACTTGATTATATATTTTTTAAGATACGATATCATTTATAGGAAATATCATTTTCAAGTTTATGGAGAATATCTAAGCTTAGCTCCTACCTTATCTTCAATATGGTCCCACGGTTCTTCTTCAAAAAGTCAACAGATTTCTGAAAAGAGAACACGATAATTAGATATGTAAATTCTCAAAGATTTGAAACTACAAATATTTATAAAATTAGCATTTGAATTTTGTAAAAAATCATAGGGGACGTCAAACTTGACCTGATGGAAAATTGTACTTGAAACTGAGGAAAATGGTATTAATCTGTTAAGAGAAATCGGCATTGTATATCATAACTGCCACTAACACGAGTGTTTATGTAAATGATTTAGCTCAGAGTACGATAATAGCCCAATAAAAGCGGCTGCGATTTGTGATCGTCAGATATAATAATACACTAATAAGAATATATATTGAAAATAATATAATTAACATGTACGACATTTATGGGAAGTGAACCGGGCCACCAAACAGCATTCTCAAAAAATACAAAAAGGGCATCTATTAAAGTTATACCCACAGAAAGAGCGTTCAATAACAATTGAAATGACTATAAATTTAATCATAAAGTACCATTACCTCACGTTGCAAAAAATACAATGCTAACATTTTGAGTAGTAGCGCTCTCTTTGTCTACAGTCGTAGTCAGATATTTATTCTCATTTCTTTAGTTTTATCAATTTGATGCTCAGACTCATGTCTTTTTACTCCTCAAAAAGTAGCTCAAGCTAAAGTACTACTTAAAGCCGAGTTTGGCCAACGTGAGGTCACTCGAAGACTTTGAACAAGCCGATCTTTTATGTGAAGAGCTTACAAATAATAGTTAGAGGCTGAGGCATTCTATCGTTTTCCAGGTACGGGCTACATCAGTCATGGATGATCGTTATATCCAACTTACTATTCTGCAAAATCACCGTCTCAACGCAGTTCAAGTCCAACAAACTCTGTGTGATGTACACTCAATGATATTAAGTTCAGTTAGAGTCAAAAGAAGACTTGTTGAATGGAACCTGAGTCCAAAAAGAGCTGCAAAAGTCTCAGCATTAACGGTAGCCAGCTATCAAGCACGACTTAAGTTTGCTCGAAAACCTAGAGATTAGGCGTTAGAGCAGTTGTGTAAATTACTTTTCGCCAATGAGATCAAGGTGAGTCCCCATAGAAGTGATCGACTGTGGAAAGAATACCGTCACCCGGTAGAACGTTATTCTCAGTGTTTCATCGAGGAAATTGTTGTTTATAGAGGACTATCTGTAATGGCCTGGGGTAGCATCTTCTTAATCACATGTACAACGTTAGTTTTCAACAAACCGATGACCCGTGTATGGATTGACTTCGCATTGCTACATCACTGAGATCCTTGCAGACCATGCGGTACTTAACTCAGATATCCAAAAAACGAGACTCTCGTCATAAAAATTTTTCTGGTGGCACCATCTGTGAATGAGGTAGTGCGTTGCAAAGTTACATCCCTTCGCGACTTCCAATGAATGTTTGGTGACATTCAGTGAAGCGGAAGCGATGTTATTGCGTCTAAAGTGACAGTATATTTGTGTCATCGGTTCAAAAATGAGTTTCGAACATAGAGCTAACATCAACGTTTACCGAAACATTTGAATTGATGAAAAAGTTTATGGCAATGATTGTCTATCTCGTGCCATGAGTGGCTTATACGTTTTAGAGATGGTCGTGAGGACATAAATAACGATGAACATACGGGCCGCCGAAAATCAGTGATCACCGAAAACTCCATAGAAACCGGGCGTGAATTTATCAAAAAAGCGCCGAAATCATCGTTGAAATTAATGGAATCGGAGTTGAATATCTCCAAAACATCGATTTATGGCATTTTAACCGATCATTTGGGCTAACGAAAGGTCTGTGCACGTTTTGTTCTGCACAAGTTAACCGATGACCAAAAATTGCTCATAACTCAACATGCGAAAGACATCATTAAAGAGGCGAGAAAAGACGAGAACTTCCTTTACAATATTGTAACTGGCAATGAAACGTGGTGCTTCCAATATGAATCCGAAACCAAGCGTCAAAGTGCCGAATAGAAGACCCCAGACGAACCACCACCCAAAAAATCACGTTTGGAGAAGTCAAAAATCAAGTCGATGCTCATTTGTTTTTACGTTTCCAAGCATATTTTCCGCGAGGAGTTCATTCCAACGGGCCAAACCGTCAATGCAATTTTCCATCTTGGCTTTTCGAAGCGTTTGTAGCACCGCATTTGGAGAATTCGGCCTGAATACAGCAAAAGATGAAGCTGGCGCTTATTGCATGATAATGCACCATCTCATCAATCCACTTTTGTGACTGATTTTTTGACTAGAAATCGTATTTTAATCATCAATCACTCACCGTATTCGCCTGATATGGCTCCCTGTGACTTTTACTTATTCGAAAAATTGCATTTGGCCATGACAGAGAAACGCTTTGCGTCCGTAGAGGGCATCCAAAAGACTTGTGCCGACATCCTGAAGGACATTCCGGCCAATGGCCTGAAACACTCTTTCGAAAAGCTTTTGGATCGCGCAAAGCAGTGTATCGAGGCCAAAGAAGACTATTTTGAATAAATAAACCCAAATTTATCAGAACAAAGCTCCTGTCGTTTCTATTTTAGCTCAGTCTCGTTTATTTTTGAACCCACCTTGTATATCGGGTAGACTATGCAGTTGATGCGGGCTCATGCTGCTCATGATGTAAACCAGCATCTAAGTTACGTGGGCGTTTGTACTATGAACTACCCCACTCGACGCCCCAACGTAAATCCGATATAGCACTTATAGGGTGAGATTAAACATCAAGAAAAGGTACCTACTATAACAAGGCTGCGTGTTGCAATTGAAGAGAAGTGGAATGTAATTTTTTAAGATTCGTTATCAGGTTTATGAATACGAGGATGCTACCAGTCACCCGAGCAAAGAGAGGGAACAATAATATTGACCAAAAACTTTTTGCAATTTTTCTTGGTTTTTGAATTTACATTTGTTTTACTTGGTGATTACTAGCGATTAGCATGACTGGAAAACGGCTCTTCTTTGTAAAATCTTACATAAGATTGTATTAATTAGTAAGCGCCAATGTGTTTCCATTCGCTTTGATTGTCATTAAACGCTCTTTCTGTAGATATAGCTTTGATGGATCTAAGGTTTCTGCATTTTGAGGCAATTGGATTAGAGTTCCAAGGAAATACGTAGCCCGGTTTATTTGCTGTCTAGCATATATTGGGATATAAAATCAAATTTCCTGAAAAAACGGGTGGCAGGAAGGAGAGGCAAGAATTAATTTTAGGCGATACTTGCATTATATACGTTTAAGGTTGTTCTTCAATGGTTAATAGAAATGAGTTCGGTTGATTTGCCTAAGCTCCCGTTAAAAATAAATTTCCTTAAATTATTAAGGCAATTTAATATGAGTTTTAGTAATACCGAGAATGCTTAAAAATTTGCATAGAACAAATACAATATTTGAACAAGTATGTGCAAGATTATTTTAGTGTGAAACAAATCCTTCATCGGCCACAATGGCAGTGGCATTTACTTCATTCTTAATTTAGAAGCATAACTGGGAAATACGAAAATTTAATAAGAGAATTTAGAGATCATGATGATTGTAGCATATTCAATGCGCTTTAATCATTAATGGTGGCAATGCAAGTTACACGAGTGTGGTCATGACAAACAATTTGACAGGTAGAGAGCTCACTGATGAAATACCAATCAAGATCAACATTTTTTAGGTTTTGTAAAATGTCTGACTAAGCCCTATTAGTATTGTGGCCTGTTTTTCTGTTTGCATATCTTAATGTCCGTCTGTGCATCAAAGCATTTTTTTCTTGGAAGCCCGGTTTAAAGACGGTCCGGAATATATGGAATTCACCCAAAAAAAATTTTTTATTGAAGGCTGTAAGCCTTTTGGAATTTAATACTAAAAGACCAGTAGCTATTTTGAGAGGAGTAGGGGAGTCAAAATATATGGAAAACTTGTATTCCCTTCGCAATTGAACGTCTTCGAGCTGGTAATAGTATGATTTTAGGATTTGAATTTTTTGTCTATAAAATCGAAAGGGAAGCCAAATATTTGCCAAAAGCTCATACTTGGTTGTTTTATTAGTAGGTTTTTGCATGCTGAAAATTTTGTAGTATCCCAGTTTAAAAGAATAAAATTATCTTCATCTTCTTCGTAGCACTACAGCCCTTCTCGGAATTTCGAAATCTGAGCAGTGATGAACTGTTTTCTTCGACCGAGTCAGGCCAGTGTTTCTTCGGTTCCCTGCTAGTCTTGGCCCTTTAGTTCTCCCAACGAATCACTTTTTAGGTACCCGCTATTCTTTCATACTATTCCTAAGTCTTACAATCGTTGAGACCTCCAGTTTGCCAAAAATTTCATACAGCTCATGATTGGAACAAACTCACCATTGGTTCTCGTGTATGTTCGCTCCAACAATTCACCTCGGGACCCGTCTTTCGATGGCGTTTAATATGTTTGTTGATGCTTGAGCTAGGCTCCATGTTTCGCACACATAGCATAGCACAGTCCTTATCACAGATTGTATTTCGCGCTTTATTTTCCTTTATATGCAGCTGGTATTCAAGATCGTCAAAACAAAACAAAAGAACTTATCCAAGAGTTGTGTTCTTTAGTGTATTTCTTCTCCTTCATTAGTGGTTCTCATTATTAAGGCGGCTAAATAAAAAAATTGGCCCAGATTCTTGATTCTTGATTTTGTGAACTTAAGGTATTTTTCCTCGAATACGTCATGGGCTTTGCTTTATCCTCATGAAATTGTAGCTCTACTAGTTTTGCTTCGCTGTCGAGTTTCAGGAACAGTTCTTCGGCATTATTGGTGACCGTGACAAAATGTTGATGTCGTCTGCATAGGCTACCACTTGGTTTGATTTATATAATAACATACCTCTTGTATCGACAGGTAGCTTTCTGAAAACATACTCCAGAGCCAAATTGAATAGCAATGGGACCAGTCCATGTCTCTGCTATGGTCCGATAATTGTGTCAATGGTGTCAGTGAGCTGGTTATTAATGCGGATTTGGGAGGTTGTCGATGTCATTGTCATTTTGGTAAAACGGGTTGATTTGACTGGGATGCCAAAGCAAAAAATTATTTGGTACAGCACGTTACAATCACTACTGTTGTATGCTTGCTTAAAGTCCACGAAAATTTGGTGTACGTCTATGTTGAACTCTCAGCATTTTCCAAGTAACTGATCCAACGTTAAAAGCGTTTTACTCAAGGAAACGTTTTAAATGTAGCGCGTGGTTTTTGTTCGTTTTTTTGAGCACTACAGTCCCGTTTGAGACTTCGCTTAGAGATATTTAGAGTATATAACTATCTTCATCGAGTGTATCGGTACTTGAGAAGGTGTTATGGATTATACAAGTTCTATGCTTTGGCCGTGTGTCCATCCACCCAGCTGCGATACGTTCTGCTGTCACACCGGTACGTATCATAACTGAACGGGCTTAACATAAAGTCCTTCCTTCGACTAACGAGGGGAAAACTTAAACCACTTAATTGCAAAACGGTTGGTGTTTCAGATAAAATATTATGCGTCCTAAGCTATAACGGATCAATTTTTTATTGAATGAAAACAATAGAAGTTTTAGTTGAAGGACTGAAGTTTGCAATGAATTTATCTAAAAATAAGCTCGTGAAAAGTTTTTAAACGGAGTAAGATACTTTTGAATGTGATTTTATACTATTCAAAACTATAATTCTATTTTTTATTTATAATATATTGCTCGAAAATCAAGGACGAGATTCATCACGTTTTCATATCATACTTCTTTCCACCCAACTTCAATACTCACTTCCTGTACAACACATACCCATTCCTGCATTTATTTATCCAATTTCCAGTGACTAGCCACAAAAAAGAACTGAAATTGCTTCATTTACATTCCAGCCTGACTGAATATAGTGTAATACATACCCAACATACATTTTGCTACGCCCAATCCTTTTACTATTAGATATGCGTGTTTTCACATGTAAAAGGGTCAACAAAGTGACAACGAAAACCGATATCCTTTCAACCAAAAAAGGTCATCGTTGACCATGCCTCACTTCCTCCGTGTACCTTTTAGCTTTTGATATCAGTTGGAAATTGTGCAATTTATCCATCATCCACTTTTGGAATATTGTCAACACAAACTGTTACGATTGTCCATTTTCGGACATGATGTGATTTATTATCTTCTCCCTTCATAGTCCTCGCAGTTCCCGGAGTAAATTCTCGGGACATTCCACAACGCAAGGAGGATATGTGTGACAAGTTTCGGTGTCAGAATATCTCATCATCTCCAGTGTCTCGAACGAAAATTCTCGTTAGCAATTCAGTTTTAAAATAGAAGGCGGATTTACTTAAGCTATGTATCATCGGAGTATCAAAGTCATGTAAATTAGTGTATTGGAAAATCCTGTTTTGTTGGCCTGTACGCTTCCTTGATGGTCCCCAAGTCACTTGATTGTTTGCTTCTTTGTGTTCTCATAATCAATGATAAGATTTAGGGCAAGCCATCTGTCAGTGATGCTGATTGATTAATCAAATAGAGGTTGAATTCGTTATGTTGTTTTCCTTTTCGAGAATTCCTGATGCTGATTTGCACAAGAGTTTAAATCAATCTTCAGGGCCAGTAAGACTCGTATACGCTATTTTTGGAATGTATGAAACCATTAATTATGCTTGGAAAACGATGAGTTTTTTTTTTTGTTTTCCAGTTTGCTAAAGTACTTAGTTATTGACTAGAAACAAATTTACACATGAATTAAGGTTGAGTTTTAACCGAAATTTCTCGGTGATTCATTTGTTTTCCCAAAACACAGCAGTCTGCCTTCCTACGCAAAAACCTAAAAACAGCAAAAAGTCTCCCTTAGGCAGGCTCTCAACGTGCTCTTGAGCGTGAAGCAAAAAATCCTGATTATGTTTTACCAGCTAGTAAAAAAGCAAACATGTGATAGTAATTATCATCATTATTATAGTACCAGTTATGGCGTTTTTATTCTCACACTACCGGCTTATGATTCTCGTTAATTCGCAGAATCAATTCATCATCGGTCCCGTGATTAAATTTTATAAAAATCATTGTCCATTAAAATCGCTCGTTTGCTGGCGGCGTCTAAAGGGTGTTTAGGTCAATGCATTTATGGTAAACAGCAGTTACGTGGATTTTACGCATAATTACCTAAATCCCATTAAAGTCTATTAACCTTACATACCATGTTAGCAATCTTTATGACCTTCCCCATACTAATCCAGTTCGTTGACATTCTTCTTACATTGATACCATGCGTTTGGAACTTGTAATATATGATTTGGGGCCGTTACAAGTCGTCTCTTGCTTCTATTTGGAATACCGGTATTTGTGACTAATAGATTTCTTTAGTATAAATATTTACATACATATGTATATACTCGTACATGTGTGAAGTGCAAGGTTGAAATGGCAAATCATGTTAACGCACTCGATCATTACGAAAGATTGATTGAAAACTGGCACTTAAGCACCTTCCTGTCCCTGTTAAGTAGTTAGCGGAGCTTTTTGCTATGTTATTGCCTATGGGGGCAGACACGCCTCTTTGTTGCCGATGGAACTTGGGAACGTTTTTTCTCTGAAATTCCACACGTGTTACTGTAAGCAAAAATTAAGCCTAATCTTTCTTCATAAAAAATTGTGAATAGGATCAAGCTAAATGCGTGCTAAATATTGGACTTTATATTTAGAAATTACATACTAACAGTGTTGGTCATAATGGATCAATTGAAGAATTTAAAAGAAGTTTCTTAGGATTAGGTTGGAATTTTTTATTTGCTGTGTTCCATTAGTATGAAAACTATAGTTTGATAAATATCAGAGAGAATTCTATTTGACATAAAATGTATTTAGCTAACAAGAAGAAACCAGGCAAAATGGATATCATATTTATGTATCGTCCCTATTCAATGTATTGTGCAAAGGAATTGAATCTCGCTTGATATTTTATTTGTTCAGATGGTTTCAAAATACACAAGAAAGACAGACTGCGCTTGTTGGTCTGAATAGAGCTTAAAAGAGGATACAAGAGGCAAAGAATGATTCAGTTTTAAAGAACTATTTCAACATTGTAAATTTGGTTATTCGAAAAAGGAACTTGACCACTTTTTACCAAAAAAGAAAATCAAGAATCAATGACAAAAGCCTAAATATGGACTAGCTGTTTAATGCTCTTACGCGAGCTGAATTCTTGCGATTGACTGGAGGGCATGTAGTAAAAATTTGAGAAAGAGGAATTTAAATGCACAGGTAAAGGAAGGTTCCGAGGCTGGGTGCCAACAGCAATGTTTTATTCACGCTAAAAAATCGTTATTTGAAGTTGCACGTGTTCAAATATATGCACCCACGCGGGGTGCTACCTTTTTCAAACAAGTAAATCCAGCTTTCTTAGATAGAAATAACGCCACGCCAAGAGAGAAAGAATCTCCTAACGACCTGGCCGCATGCACTGCAGCAAATGTACACCCATCAGCTGCGTCTCAGAACTGCGTAAAAACTCGAGCAATCATTCATTCACCAATAGTTCAAGGGGAAAGATCTTGCGTACATCGAAGATTGGAAATGCGCTCTTGGTCTTGGGACGGAACTAGTTTGGAGTCACATCTTCTGTAAACTGCTCGCGTGCACTTGTCAATGGCTGGTAATGAAATGAACTTAGTGATATAAATTGACGCAATGTGTATCCTATAGAAAATGAGCATAGGTGTAAAGTTAGCCTTAGTAGACCAAAGACAAGGTTTAGCTAACCAGTCAGTTGAAAAACGTTTCAAATTTAACATAGTGTCCGTTGTGTCAGGATCAACTGAGAGTAGTGCATACGTGCGCAGATATTGTTCAAATAGCCTCGTGACTTTGGGCATTACGGTGCGATTTATATGTTTTTAGTCACTGTTGCAGCCCAACTAAGAGCTGCATACCATTCAGAATGATAAATATATTCCCTACCGTTGCATATTGATTCGACTGCTTTATAAAAGAACAAGCTTAGGCATGTCCTAAGTATTTGAACATCCCTAATCGTATTGCTGATTCTTAGAAGTTCACCAGTAAGATAAAAACAAGAATGAACTTTAAACTAAAAAATGAACCAGCTGCGATCACAACTATAAAGCCAACTAGACTGCCCTGTCCTCTACCTACGATTAATAATAGCATAAGATAACTATAAATAAAAACACACAATGTCTATCAATGAACTTCATTCAATCTTTAGAAAAATAAGTGCCTCCACCCATGATGATACCATCATCAGATTTAACATGCGCGAAGATTGCAAGGAACCGGCACATTGTTACGGATAAGCTTCAAGCTTACATAGTTTTGCTCATTCCCAACACTGCTATACGTGATCTTGTAGCATTTTAATCGATGCAATACCAAACCGCACTTGGCTAGATTTTGACGATAATGTAGTATTTTAGCCCAGGGAAGCAACTTGTTACCCTCCGCGTGGGAGTTCCTTCGGCTAAGGACTTGCCGTCGAAGACGGTTGTAGGTGGCGCCGCTCGCTTATCCCCTGGTCCTAAAAAGCCGCCAAGCGGGAACGCGGCCGCCGAACACCACTCACACAACTCGGACTAACACTCTTTAAGCTCTTCCCTAACAGGGGAAGATTAGAATCACCGGGTGACCAGTTGCACACTTGCCGGGCTCAGATTTTCCGGCGTAACTCACACCGAGCAAAAAAACTAAATAAGAAACACTTTCGCTACAGAAATTCCTGAATAAACCGCAAGGAAATTTACCTTCGACCACACCCGAGCCAGGTGTACGATTAACATGCGCGGCAAACTTACTCTTCCTTCAACAAGCACACAAAAACTTCCACTATTTCACTATATACTAAATATTTAATTGCGAAATGCAAATGAAGTTCCAAAAATATTCCACTATTTCACTAACTACTATATATTTAATTGCGAGATGCAAATAAAGTTCCAAAAATATAATACATTGAAAAGTTCAAATTTCACTTACTCTACCTAAGCGGGGCCCCCTCGAAGTACTCTGCGTTGCAATTTTCTGCCAACGCACTTATTATTGCCTGATGTCGCCAAAAATTTTTCTCCGCTGTTGAAATTTTCCTCCGTCGCAATTCCTTTCCTCGATAGATTTTTTTTCAAGTTTCAGAGCGCTATCCTCGCTTAGTCCTCGTTGTCGTCTCGAACCCGCCAGAAAAGAGAAAGAGCTGTTCTTCCTTATTGGATTTTTCATCGGTTCGGTTTCAACCGGCGAGCCGTTAACTTTTTCCCTGGGCGATTCGATGTTCAATTCAGATCCCCCAACTGGGGTGCATCGGGCAATTGAAATCTAAATTTCCTTTTTTAGTACACTCGTCCATCAGGTGTAAAATGTCAAAGTGACTGACACTCTGTCAGTTTCGTGTTTGTTTATATCGTGGCAAATGTTTGAGTTTGGAAAAAACATTAAAAATCGTGGTCGTGTCTTTTTCCCTATGTGTTTAAATTAATCGGTGATGTGTCGTTGAAGCCATAACGCGGTAGTGTAAAAATGAATGTCATGACGCGGTAACGTAGAGTAGAATGCCATAACGATTGGAGGTCTCTGGCGGTTGTACTTTCGGTAGGTATAAAAGACTCTTAGATGTTACTCGTTTGTATAAACGTTCTTTTCCTGTTTTCTAGGCTTGTCCGGAAAGTGTACCAGCAAACCAATTAAACCCAAAAGTTGGGAAACAAAGAGTGATTGAGTTTCTTCAACTCCTTGCGACGACTGAAATGGAGTGGTATTTGGCGTTTGATTCCGTGGCTCTCCAACATTCGTATCATCTCTTCCTTACAGTAAGTATTCCCAAACATTGATTACAATTTTTGCGAATATTTTCATTAATATGCAAATTTATAACTTTCGCTCTAATTTGTAATTCACGGACATTACAAGTGTGTACGATCGCACAATGGTTGTAAAATCAAAAGTTTGCTGGGTTGGAAATCCAGAAACCGCTGTTCACATACCCAATAACTAACGTACGAAATTTGGAACGAAAAATTGCTATTGCTACAAGAAGTGCATTTACGGGTCTAACATTAAAAGTTGGAGATTTTGTTCTGATATCGTGCGCAGGGTCAGTAGATTCAGGTTTAGTAGAAAGTTGCGAGATCGCCAGCATCAAGAACTTGTATGAAGTGAAAAAGTTTTCAAAGCGATGACGATCCATATCAGGCAATTGTCCAGTGGTATTCAAGACCGTACAAAATCCCACATCGGCTTTTTGATGACGACACAGTATGTATTGACTTCAATGTGGAGCTGATAGAAGATCATCGTGCATTTGATCCTGTAGTTTCTTGTGGTTCAATTGACTCAGCCCAATCTCTGATGCCTCGTAAAAAGAGTTCATTGCATACTTTCGTTTGTCGCTATAAAATTGTAAAGGTGGTATGCCATTTTTGTCCTATCGCTCAGCGATTGATTCGTTCCTTGGTATTGTTTGCAATCAGTTGTGCGTGATGGTAACCGGATTTTCTTTTCTCTTGTTTTTGCCTTTTTTACTTTACATTTTTATTTTAATCTTTCGGCATTTCGTTTTTGCCTATTTTTACTTTACATTTTTATTTTAATCTTTTAACAGTTCGTTTTTTTGCCAACATTTTTCTTTTACTTTACATTTACATTCTAATCTTTTAATATTTTTATTTTATTATTTTAACATTTCGTTTTTCCCTATTTTTACGTTACATTTTTACTTTAATCTTTTCATATTTCGTTTTTTTGCCTATTTTTTTTTACTTTACATTTTTATTTTAATCTTTTGACATTTTTATTTTATTATTTTAACATTTCTATTTTTAATATTAACCTTGGCTCGGGTGGTATTTCAACAACCGCTGAGAAAAGAAAAAAAACAACAAGGTGCAAATCGTTCCCGTGACAAACTTTCGCTTTAATTTGTAAAGCTACTAATTGTAATATTCAAAGTAGGGCTACATAACATTTTTGTATTTGAATGTCACACAAATAAAACTAGCTTGGTACTTGCTTCCAATTCACAAGCCACATCATAGACAATGACCTGTGCTACTCGCGAAATTTTGAGAAGTCTTTGTGTTGAATCAACTGTGACACATCTGACTTCACCTGCTAAAATAATAATCATCCAGACGATAAAATTCATACTTATAAAAATCAGAACTAAATGTATCCTAATCTTATGCCAACCGATCCATTTTTTCACTAAATCGTGATCAAAGCAGTCACTGGCCGTTACACCAAAGTAACAATGAAACATTTCTCAACTCAAGACCATCAGCGCCTAGTTTGGCAAATTCTTCAATTCACTGGGCTCTAAATTTATAGTAGCAGAAGACTGCACTATTAAATCCCCCAATAATTTACTACACTTAAAGGTAAACAACTCATAAAATTTATTTAATATATCAATTGACAAACAATAATTGGAGGAGGCCCTACATACTGCCTAACTGACAGGACGAAGGTCTTCGACATCATAGACTAAAGTTTCCCAAAAATATAAACTATGTACATTTCGTAGCTAAAAAACAAATGATCTTTTCTCAAATCTTAATTTCAATAGTGAGCTATGAATAACTTCAGCGAAAAAAAAGAAACTGATCAATCATAAAAGTAATTGGAAAAATTACCACTGATTCTCCGAAAGATTTACTGTTCCTACATGGAACTGAAAATACCAGCATATATAGACAAAGCACTACAGTACTTAAACTGTATCACACTTGAATCTACTGAACGGGATTAAAATCCCAGCAAACATTAAGATAGTTTGCAAAGTTTTAATACTCCCGTTTTTGAGATATAAAAGGAAAGCCATGACAAACTGGCTTAAAAAACTGCTGAATTTATTTAAAAGACTACGCTAAACTCAACAACATGGAAGCTCCAGAGAGAGCTAGCAATCCTGAACTTCGTAAGTGGCCTCACATATGGACCAGATTCTTACATTGCCGTCTAGAACCAAAAAGATACAGTGTAATAACTAAAAAGGAAGAAGCAAAAAACTATTGCTAATCATCTAGTCAATGTGCCCAATACAGATAACAATAACGAAACAACTAAGCTAACTAAGGTGTAAGTCACTCACTACTAGAAAACCAATCAAAACTACCCTAGCCTCGTTAATTAAACAATGAAAGACGCAAATCACAATAAAGCAACAGGTCATGACCACATTATGGGCAGAATGATCAAAGATCTACATTTTTCAGAGAATCTGGGAGTTCTCTATAACTTCAATGCGGTTATTCATTTGAATTTCTACTCATCTAACTAAAAACATGTCAGTAGTGCCTAACCTAGACAAAATTAATACCAGGAACCAACTATACAGGCTCACCACTTTACTTCCTATCTAATCAAATATATTTGAAAAACTTTTTGTTGTTTAAGTTACTCCATTCCAGATGAGCAAGAGAATTGTATTAGATCACCAATTTGGACAAAAAGCCGAACAACTGTAGTAATCGAGCAGTCACACAAGCAAACTGCCGAAAACCTTCCTAACACTTATCCGAAATTTGAATTGCAGATTTGGAAAAAATTTCTTTACTCCCATTCATAGCTATAAATTATAAAATATTTCTTTTTATTATTGTTATTAAATGTAAATTTTATATCATTTTCCTTTGAATTAAATTTAAACGTTTACTTTTAATTATATTCTTTATTATATTTTACATGTTATTATTATTTAAAATCTTTCTCATTTTTCCTTACTTCTGTTAATTTTTAAAAATTCAAATCTTTAAATTAAAATTTCGGACCTGGGAAGATTGATTTAGTACATCCCATCCATGTAATGCATTCCCGAATGGAATCTAGTCTGGCTGAGCGAGCAGCTGGATTCGGTTTACGGTTGCGATACAGGGAAGTGAAGACAGATTTGGACGGATCGAGAAGTTCACTTAAGATCGCGAAACCGCAAGTACGCTGGAGAGTCTGCCCACCAGCTAGCTAGCCAGAAAAAGTAAAGCTTCGACGATTTTATTGTGCTTGCTGGCATATTGTATCGTGTCTTTCTAATCCGAATACAAAGCAAAACATACTTTCAATATATTAAGATCGCGAAGTGTAACTTCCAATCGTTAGATATGTTGGCTAAGTCACAATACGAGTTTGAAGTGGTTTCGGATCCAATTTTCACACGCAGGAGTGTTTCACGAATAATGTTCACATTGAAGTCTTGTCGCGTTGCATGCTTTGCGACCACGCAAATCTGCTTTAAAGTCCTGCCTCCGGGTTTTGTTCGCACGACGTAACACGATCCGAGTGCATGCTGCGTACCCATAATCATCGATCCTAGAGTAAAGAAAAAGAATTTCTGGAAATGAACGGGGCTTATTGCTTGCGAAATGCAGTGAAATTTACACAAACAAAGTGCCCCATGATATATTTTCTTGTGTACAAGTGCCCCATGACAGTATTTCTTGTGTTTAATGCATGGCGCTCGGATGATATTCTTTGCCGCGAATAGTCAAGACGCAGCCTAACCGAATATACCGGTTCAAGAATGCCCAGAGAGTTGAGAAGTGCTAACCATGCGATCAATGTGAATAGTGCAGAGAATTTCTAAAGTTTAAAGTTAGGGTTTCTTATAAAAATCATCTTTTGTTTGAGGACTTGTGTGCGAAGATATTCATCGGTCTCGGCATTTGATTTTAATTGAATAGACAAACATATCGTTACGACCTGAAGCGTATATGCTAAAAAAGGTATGATGGAATTCGTGCTTCTTTAGCTGCAAATATGATACAGGGTCAATTATATCAATCATGTGTGTATTGGATTTGGTCGGTTAGCTCATTGAATGCTCATGAAACGTTCGAATAACGGGTAGATCGGTTCTGACGATCGTTGCTTAGCGGTAGGCGAATCTGGCGAGTATCAGATCAGAAGGAAGAATAGCATTGTGGCATCCAGAGGAGGGATCACACGTATACTATTAGGATGTTTGAGGGATATAATCGGATAGTTTTCGAAAAATTGTTAATGCTTGTCTGGGCAAATGAATTTACAAAAACATCAACATTCATAAATTTAGACAGAAATGAACGGTAAATCTCGGGCTGAAGCTTCTTTAAGATCCAACATTTTAGTTCCTGTGCGGTTTAATCGCTTGTAACGAGTGAAAATCATTTTAAAAAAAAGACAGTATAAATACAAAATTATATTTTTCTGTAGAATTACAAAGCTCCTGAATGAAAAAAGTGTTATGCTCGATCATTGATTTACTTTCTCTCGGCGGAATAGATACCAATCCCCGTTAAACTATTTCTAACAATTACAGTGACATTGGAATACATTCACATCACTAGCGGACGTCTGGCGAGGATGTTGGGTAAGTACCCTTTTGGTTATTAGATACAAAGTAGTCCAAGTAAATAAAATTATTGATGACTTAAGATATTGTATGGAAGTTAAATGGATGTTTGATAAATCAAATTGAATTAAATAATCCTTTCTATTCATTTTTGTTTGAACGCCTCAAATGTACTCTATTTCGAATTGATTTGGTAACGTTTTAGAGTTACTTTTGTGAGACAATAATGTGACGAACATATGCACTTAATTCTTAGCTGTTGAATTGAACCTTTCCAGCATACTGTTTAATATAACGTATCATCCTACAAATTATATTGTAACTAGACTTTATGTGTAAATTTGGATCATACGACAAATATAGTAGTTAGTAGTAGTAGTAATATACATATTTATTTTGATAATTGACCATTTTGCGAATATTATGGATATCAATGATGGATATGCGCCTAGAATTTGTTCGTTTTCTTTTCTCTATGGGGAAAATAAATATTTTAAAAATTTTATAAAAGAAAAATTGTATTTGCGACTTTCCGTTCACAACAGTAAAAATTAATTTACAATAGATTGTTAAAACTTGAAGATTCGGTCTTTCCCTATTTCATAGCCTAACCGGGTATAGGACCCGCAACAATGGCAGGCTCCTCCCCTGGAATAGGCTAGCCATTGGGCGCGCTCTTCCCTTCTTTTGTATTATAAGGGCCTTCCGCTCACGTGCCCTTTTATGAAATAGAGTTATGTGATTCCATCACATAATGCTGTAACGTAAATTGGCCGGCACCGCTTCTATCTGGTTGCCCCACTATTATTTGGGGACCATAAGTATCGTCGATAACGACGAAGTCTCCTCAAGTCCATCCGTTATTGCAAGGCCCTATTTGTCCTTTGAACTAGCGTGTTCATAGTCCTTAGCCGGTTATCTCCTTTCTCGACTCCACTCGAGAATCAAAGAAACTTTCCAAATTCTTGGATGCGAAAAATGTTTTTGTAGTGGGTCTTGTGCTAGTGGAAAAAACCAGCGCCATGACACCGCAACGCAAGCCTGCCAGCGCATTCACGCGTCCCCAGATAAGGCCAATCTTGGCGGATCTCACCATCCTTTTCCACTGAGGCAGCAGACCATCGCTGCACAACACACAAAAACAATTTAAAAAAAAAGTAAAATCAACTCTTGGGAACAACGACTATAGGACTATTCTTAAATATCTCACAACCGTTGGACAAAGTCTGTCAAAAAGACTCAAGCAGGACGCTTGAGATTTCTTCCCCAAACTTTCCAAGAAATTCTTTTCAACTATATCTACGCATCCGAACATTCAAAGTAAAAGCAAAAAACACATTATGAAGAAGCAAAAGTCTAAAAAGGCGGCGTACTATTCATATATATAACTAATTTCCCAACAAGTGCGAAACGAAAACGAGCTGGAGATGGCCGAAGATAGCCAAACCGCATAGTCAAGAAAAAAAAAATCAAGCAAGACGCGACGGGTACTTAAAAAGAAAAACAAACAGGAAAATACTCACAACTACATTTGCAGATACGACAGCTATTCATCACTTGCACGTTTGCTATGAATGAAGCCAATAAAAGAAAGAATGTATCAGAGACCAGAAATAAAAAAAGAAAATAGAAAAAATGCAGGATACCATTTTCATTCTCAAGAAAGCGCCATTTGAGCTAGACAACCTGAATAAATCACATAATAAAATATTTAGGCAAGAGCGTATACGTACTGTACAAAATAATGCTTTGCTTTGGCATCCCAGCCAAATCATTCCATCTTAACAAAATTACAATGACGTCGATGACCCCACCAATAACCAACTCACCGATGCCGTTGACACAATTATCGGAATAAAGCAGGAAGATGGGCTGGCCCCATTGCTTTTCGATTTGGCTCCGGGGTACGTCATGAGGAAGCTACCTGTCGATATACGAGGCACATAGCTATACAAGTCGATCCAAGCACAGGGTTTTCCAATAAGAGGTGTTATTTTGATATTAAAAGGAAATGCCGTTTTTTAATATAAATGATCGAATGTTTATTTCATTATAAATAAAAAGGTATGTCAATAATAGGGAAGAATAACATCAGGCAAATGACCAGCACGACCACGCTTACAGGACCATATCCTTTACATGAAAATTTCCATAACCAAATCACAAACTGGCTGCCCTATGTCCTCGATAGCCTCACGAATTCCATCTCTGAGGTCTTGCGTCGACACTGGGGTGTTAATGTAGACCTTCTCTTTCACGTGGCCCATAAGGAAGAAGTCGCAAGGTGTTAAATCACAAGAACTCGGTGGCCAATTGTGATCACCTCTTCGAGAGATAACATTTTCCGGAAACTTTTCCCGTAAAAGATCAATGGTTTCGTTGCTTGTGTGGCACGTATTGCCATCATATTGAAAGTAAACGTTGTCCAGATCAATACCATCCAATTCCGGCCATAAAAAATCATTAATCATCTCTCGATAGCGCAATCTATTCACCGTAACTGTTGTTCCAGCCTCATTTTCGAAAAAGTAAGATCCAATGACTCCGCCAGACCATAAACTGCACCAAACAGTCACATGTTGAGGATAGAGAGGCTTTTCAACAATATGTCTTGGGTTTTCCGAGCCCCGGATGCGACAATTTTGCTTGTTGACGAAGCCACCGAGGTGGAAATGGGCCTCATCAGTCAGGTTGATATTTCAATGGCATTCTGGGTCATTTTCATGCAATTCGAGGACCCAATCAGCAAAGACACGACGTTGTTGATGATCGACCAACTTGAGTTCTGGTGTTAACTGAACTTTATAAGCCTTAAGACCCAAATCTTTATGAAAAATACGGTGTAATGAATGCCTAATTCCAAAGAACGACGAGTAATAGATAAACATGGGCTTTCTTCAACACTTTCGGCTACAGCAGCAATATCTTCACATCACTAAGTTGTCCTAAAATCTCGAATTTTCCCACCAATTTCTGTATTGCAGTCCGACAAGTTGCTTCACGACGACCCAAAAATGTTCGAGTTTTACGAACCGTCTCTGCCAAATTTTCACCATTTTTAAAGTGAATTTTAATAATTTTAATGCGTTGTTGTTTTATTAATGGCGTAGTTTCTACTTGTCAAATGTCAAAAAATGACAGCTCCAAAAGTGACATCTCTTGATATAGTGGGTTATCCAAAATAACACCTCTTATTGGAATTTAGTCACCGTAGTTGTTCATCCACCGAAGAAGTCTTCCTGTAACTCGGCAGCGAAGCAAAACTGGTGGGACTAAAAATCAATGAGTATAAAACAAAGCTACCTTGAATACAAAAAATATCACACTTGGCGAATACAGTATCGAAAATGTGGGCAAATTTGTGTAAATAATGAGAAGCACTAATGAAACAGACGAAATATGCTGAAGCAGACAGCATGCAAATAAAATATTTTATTCAGTTTTGACGATCTTGAAGACCAGCTGCATACACAGGAAAACAAATCTCCAAGTATACAAATCTGTGATAAGACCTGTGTCATGCTATGGGTTTGAAGCATGGACCCTAACCCAAGCATCCGCAAATATATTGAAAACCTTTGAGCGACGAGTTCTGAGGCAAATAATCGAAGCGAAGCTGGACGGGGACCAATGGCAAATTCGATACAACCGTGAACTATATTAAATTTTGCGATGAACTGGACACACGAATCGTATGGACGAACAACGGATACCCAAAAAGGTGTCCGTTGGGAGAATTCAAGGCCGGAGACTAGTGGAGAAACTGAAGAAACGCTGCTTTGACTCGATTGACGAAGACAGTTCACCGCTGCTCGGATTTCGAATGTATAGACTCAAGATATTAGTGACATTGGTACGCAAGCAGTGAATTGAATAAAGAATTCAAAACATAAAGTGGTAGTCAAAAGTAAATATTGTGATAAACCTGTTTGAAAACTTGTATGTACGCTACGTAAAATTTCTAATTCAATTAAAAGTCAATTCTCATAGGCTGCGTACCTAATATGCGCAACAATGCTAATAGAATTTGTGGAACTTTTCTTAATCAAGCATTTACATTAGGTTCATAACAAAAATGCTAGCAGTCCGGTCTAATAATAAAAGTCACCAATCCATTCTTATAAATATGGGTGATGCTGAACAAATAAATTAGATTTACATAACGTTATCTATTAGATTAAGAGAGAAATGCTGAATATTTATGAATTTGGGTAGCCGCTGCACCTTCCGCTGATAGTAGAGGCAAAAAATCAATTAATATTAAAATTGTAATTGTGTAAGCTAGAAATTAAGTAATGTAATCCTTACAATATATGAAAGCCCACAGTGAACAACAAAATTTCCTCAGATAGAAAAGTATCTACGAGGGCTCTTAGGTGGGCGATCACATCCTCTGAGTAAATAGGTTAATAGGGTAGTGTCAGAAGATATCGCCAGCTGACTTCAGTATCAGGATGAGGCACTTCTTATTGAATCTCGCAAAGTAATATTCGGGTTTGAACCCAGTTGTATACAAATAGTCTATTGGAGGAACTGAACTTATACAGCTAATATAGATTTTACATGAAACCCATAATACCGTAATTGTTGCGAAGTAAATATAGAAAAATATTTTTTTGCTTTCTCTGTAAACACACTGCATTAGCCACTACCATGCATAAAACACTTTTTTAATCTAGGGGGCATTTTCAGAAAAAAAAACATTAGAGGCTTATTATCTTTCCCAAATGCATCTGGTTTGATTTGAAACTCCAGAAAATCCGAACATCTATTCTTTAAAAATTTTTAAAAATATTGTTGTGGGAGTTGTGGAGAATAGACTTCAAGTAAAAATATTTTAACCTGGACTTCTCTAAAGTATTTAATTATGTCAGTTAATTAGAGCTAGTCGCGTACCCCACAACTTATCATCTGCTCTACTCATTTTCTCCTTTTTCAGGCAAGTATACTAGGCATCATTCAATGAGTATGCTTACCTCCTTTTGTTGCATTGAATGGCATCCTTCAAACATTCAATCTTAAACCTCTCCAACTACTTGTATCTTCTTTACGCAGATGATGTTAAGGTCTTTAAAGTTGATACCTTTTATATAAACCGCGATTTACTGCAGGCCTATGTTGTGTGTAAGCTTAAGAGTTTCTAAGTTATATTTCTTCCTCTTCTTCGTGGCACTACAGCCTTTGTTGTTTCTTCACTTTCTGCAACAAGTGTCTCCAACTGTCTCTGTCCATTGACCGTGTCCTCCAATTTCGAAATGTGAGCAGCAATGACCTGTCCTCACCCATCGAGTCAGACCACCATTTCTTCGGTTTTCCCACTAGTCTCCACCCCTCACCTCACCCAAAGAATACCTTTTTGGGTATCCGTTGCTCATCTATACGATAAACGTGGCCAGCCCATTGCAGATTTCGCAGTTTTACAATCGTTGTGACCTCCGGCTGGTCAAAACTCTCATACAGTTCATGTTTTAGTTAAATTTGCTACCTCCGAACACTACCGTACAGGGTAGATTTACAAAAGAAAATATACTAAACTGCTTAAGTAACCAAATTATTTCAAATACTCATGTCTAGAAAATATAAATCTCATTATTTTTTTCGTTTGTTACAGAGCTTCAACCCCTTGGAGACCTTGAATTAGATATAGAGTATTACATGATCATGATCATACATATGCATTGGCACTCGAGAAGGTAATATGGTCAGTACCATGCTTTATCCGCCCACCTAGCTATGATACTCGTATGTGCATAAGATCAGATTAAAACCAGCACGTATCATAGCTGAACTGGCATATATGTTAGTCAGCCGAAGAATCACTAGAAACAAATCTGATTGTCACCAACATGATTTGAAGCAGGCATCTTCGGCTTACGTAGTGAACACCCTCACCACTACACCACGCAGGCTACTATAAACCTAATTATATGTATTGTGTCTATAAAGTGGAGCATCAAAATTTTGATTAATGGTAAAATTGATTTCACCAAAGGTCTAAGCAGAAGTATCTATGAAAATTTAATTTTTTGTGGTACATACATGCATACATACTTGGCCAAACCCAACTATATATAGCTATACTGGAAAGCTTAGACCGTTATTAAAATCTAGGCCTATCTGAATCCATTGCATTCTCAATACATATGTATGTATATCAAGACACGCTCGTATTAACAAACAACGTTTCGTCTCACCATCCTGAGGCATGAAGAATTCTAACCATTTACAGGTAGACATTCGAAGCTTTTGTGAAATTTTGAAAGCAGGTCAGATTTGCGGTTGATTCTCAAATCAAACATGTCACGTGAGGAATTCTTAGGAACATTGGCTACCACAGCATACATTTATATGATCTTATATACTAGATTCAATTTAAAACAAGATATATGGATTCATCCGAAAAGATTTTGGTTTGAATTCTTAGAAGCAAAGATTTATCTCCGGAGATTTATTCCTATATTTGTGTCTACTAGTCTTTTGGTATTTACCTATATCATGCTAGCTCTTAAGAACAATAATACGATTCGAAATCAATTAGGGTTTCTAAGAATTTCAACTTGTATCTTGTGATTTTATCAGTAATTTGAAATTTATACGAACTTTCAACTAATGAATGGGATGAAATATATTGAAATAATAAGATTAGAAGTAACTGATGCTTTTTCAGAGATATGCTCACAATTTACAATTATTCCACAATTCTGAATGTTCAAGCTTCAAGAAAGTGATCATATCGAAAAGGTTCGGCATCACTTTAAAGTTTTTGCTTGTCGTTTCTACTGCCCAAAAAAACAAGAAGAGATTAACTTATTACGTAAACGATGTTCAGTTTTTGACAAAATTTTATTATGTTTTCACTATCATAAAAATTTTGCATTTCAAATGAAACCCTTTTGAATAAAATCCATTTGCAATTTTTCTCAGCTCTTTTTCTCTTTCGTAAAAAATTTTATCAATAGAAATAGAATTTCGAATTTGCTAGAATTGTTGATGTTATTCTTTATTAAAATTTTCTTTTTCGGTATTTAGGTGGAATTTCATTGATTTCAGGTTCCTTTTGCGTATCATTCAAATTTGAATAAGTTAAATAGAAAAGATTTATTTTCGTAGTCAGATCTGAATAAATTGCTTAAAAATCGCATTCAAGATTGTTTACGTGGTGCGCAAGTTACGAAATCTTTTAAAGCCGTGCAAGACAGGATTCGTTACAAAAACTTCACGTGATTTTGTTGGGGATGACTCAAACTTGTCATTCTTGTTGAAAAATGGGGGATAAACATTTATAGTCATCATTCTTTAAGTGGAAATTTTGTAATAAGTGTAATTTTTTTATTTGCAGGACGTCATTTGTTTTTTGTCGTTTTTATTCAGCTATACATTGGAACACCTGAGTTCAAATGGTTTTAGCTTTCAGAACGATAGCTGGTATGTCAGAAATATATCCTTCACCAACGGTGTGTTAAAATAGTTGAATAAAAAAGGAGAGTTTTCAGGAGCATGGTTCTGAATAACCTTTACAAACTGTTAAGCGTGTGAAATAATGAGATCTTCAAATGACTTGAATACTATTTTCATTGCACATATATGAAATAATTTAAATTAAGCAAAAACGTTCGAGGGCTTTTCATCGAAATTATGATATGTTGACAAAAAAAAACATCGTTAACCCTAACTCAAACGCCAACAAACATTACTGAGGTGTGAATGCTTAGATTTCAAATTGATGTAAGATGGAAAAGAAACTGACAAAATATTTTAAGAACGCAACTCTCGTGAATAACATTTTATTGGAACAACATAAACTAAAAAACGAGACTAGTGCCAAACAAGCAACCACCACGAACTGTCTAAAGTCTCTCCACTTATAGGAGTTCTTCTTCTTTGTAGCACTACATCCTCTCTCTTCAACAAGTGCCTCCAATTGTCTCGGTCCATCGACCGCGACCTCCAATTTCAAAACCCCAGCAGCGATGAACTGTCTTTGTCGACCGAGTCATATCAGCATTTCCTCGGTTTCCCCACTGGTCTCTACCCTTCAGTTGTTCCAATGAATACCTTATTGCGTATCCGTTTTTCGTTCATACGATTCACATGGCCAGCCCATTACAGCTTCCGTAATGCTCAAATCGTTGAGACCTCCGGCTTGTCAAAAATATTACACAGCTGATGGTTGTATCAAATTCACCATTTGTCTCCATTTAGTTTATCTCCAATTATTCGCCTCAGGACCCGTCGCTTAAAGGCGTTCAATATATTTGCGGATGCTTGTGTTAGGGTCCAGGTTTCACACACATTGCATAGCACTGACCTTATCACAAATTTGCACACTTGAAGCTTTGTTTTCCTGTGTGTGCAGCTGGTCTTCAAGATCGTCAAAACTGAACAAAATATTTAAGTTGCGAACTTTATTCTTCGGCGTATCTCGTCTCGTAAATCATTGTTACTCGTTATTTTGGTGCCTAAATATATGTATATATATATATATATATATATATATATATATATATATATATATATATATAAATATATATATATATATATATATATATATATATATATATATATATATATATATATATTTGATATTTTATCTCAACTGCGTCGTAAGCTTTGTTTTATTCTCATTGATTTGTAGCCCTACTAGTTGTGCTTTGCTTGAGAATTTCAGTAAAATTTCTTTGGCAGTTGTTAACGACCGTGATAAAATGTTGTTGTCGTTCTGTCGTTCTGTCCTCGTGTGTTGACAGGTAGCTTCCCAATACTTTTGAATGCAATATTGAGATCCGTTTAGGTTTACCTAGAAAAAGTCATATGCATTTCTCCAGTATTTCAAAGTTGTCTTCTTTACTGATAGGTTCAAGATTGGAGATACAACTGAAATGGGTTGTTTTCTTTTTTAAGCAACTAGGACACACACTTAATCTCGAGAAAAGCATGCTGCCAGTAGTAGTCGAAGTATTCGCCATTTTTCAGGAACTGACGTTAATTATTAAGGAAATGTGGAGAGATATGCAAGGAGCCACGCCATTGCGAAAACCAAGCCACGCTGATAAATCTCAGCAGCTCAATCACCACCTAAAACCAGTCACTAAATATTTTCTTAAGATACGCTCTGTTACGAAGTGCAACAACCTACAGCTTGCCTAAGTGCCGAACGACTGTTGTATTATGGGCAATAAATTAGCTAGTTCAGAGTCAGCTCCAGTACGTATATATGAGCACTTAAATTTAATGTATGCTCGCTCGTGGTTAATCTTAAGACTTATTCTATAACTATCAACAACATTGGCATCATTAATGATTACTTTTATGCAGAAGCAACCGCACATTATGATTGGAGCTCTTACTAGACACTTTCATCAAATATTTCATCGTTGGTGACAACTATGCTGCTTGCCTCAGAAGCGATGAGGATACCTTACACATTCCTTGGGTAAATGTCCAGCGTTTTCATTAGCAAGAGTCAAAAGAGTATGGTGTTGGGGTTAACTCACCTCAAAGGGTGCAGGAGTGTGGTCCATTGGTCCATAGGGGGTTCTCCGCCTCAAGAAAATATATTGCTTGACAAGAGGATATAATAAGTAGAGGTTTGCTTTGTTACTTAAGGTCTTGTGGCTTCATCTTATAAAAAAAACAGCATCAAAAAGTTGGTCATGACTTAATACTTACCCTAGAAAATTGAAGGGTTGTGGACGTGCCGATCGAAATCCAATTTTTTAGAGAATGGAGGAAGATTTCAGGATCAAAACGTGGCCATAAAACATAGTAATGCTCCTAATAAAATTATTTCAATTTAAAATTAGTAGTTACATGGCCCAAAGTTCTTTTGTGGAGACTCTGAGGGTGTTGGTCGGATACTTTTTGATGTTGTTTTTGTAAATGTTAGTTGAAATCTCTTCAGAGCTTTGATGTGTATTTTTCTCATACTGGATGAAAGAATCTTCCAACCACTTTCCTTTCGAAGGTATTCAGGGCTTTTTTTCAAAATTTGAGTGAACGTGCTGATTCACACAGGCTTAGTATCGGGTTTTTACATCAGCACTCCAGAAAGCGTAAGTACAAAATAAATATCTGATCGTGTAAATAATTATGTTGTTTGATTTTGTCCAGTTCGATCATCATCCTTGTAGGGCCTTGAGGCTGGGTAAGTGAAGCTGTTTGTATTTCTAGCGTTGTCTTTTATTATATTTTGCCTCCCAGTAACTTATTTTCAGAAAATGCCTCAGTTTTCTGTTATAATATCATGAATCTTAATACCAATCCCTCGGCAGCTTCACCTTGGATCAATAATATTTTTTTGACACCGTTTAAAGAACATGACATTAATGTCATCAGTATTGGCAACTACCAGTGTCAATTTACAGTTTCTATTTTATTAAGGAGGTTCGTCTTATGGCTGTAGCTTACCAATTCCTCTGCTTTGATGTCTTTATACGACACAAATTAATCACGCCATTCTAATTTTTAAGGTTTAATATATTCACAAAGCCCTATTGAAATCAGTTTTGTAAGTCTGCCTGTATGCAGCAGTTTGTCTCCGGAACTTTACAGTTACAGACACCAAGCTTGTTAGGTAGTTTAGAATTGATGATTTCTTGAAATTTTAGGTATCGAAAAAATTTTTCAACGTTTTACAAGGGTACACACTAAAGAAGGTGGTCCCTGAGCACCAAGTCCAAACTTAATCATCCACAACTCTCCACGTAAAAATCACTGTTCCGAACCCACATGGTGGCAGTACCAGTTTCATCAGTATACGATGATGCAGAACGTTCATCATGGCGTTGCTCACTCAGCAGCAAAAAGTTGGCTTTTATGTCCCTCGCAAACTGCTCAACCGCAGTTTAACCAGACGAAACCTGTTTCGTCTGGTTAAACTGCGGTGTAGATTTAGTTGCAGGATGCGGGTCCTCGAAGTTCTGATTTTGCCTTGGCTAGGGCTTCCTCGAAAACCCAAGATCTCTCTGATCCCAAGATGTGCTCAAGATCCGTGTCTCCTTTGTAGACGCTTTGCTTTTATGTCCCGTTTCACCACATTTGTAATACAGGGAACTTATATCGGGTCCTTTGCATATTTGTACGCTGTGATCATAGTAACGGCACTTGAAACATTGAAGAAGCGCTGTTCTTTGCCGTATCCTGCTGAGAACCCATCCTATTCTTACTTTTCTCTTATTCAGAAATTTTTCGGCGTCTTTTTTGGTTTAGTCAATGATGGCTGTGTGTTGTCCACTTTGGTTTTCTGGTATCAGCCTCATTTTAATCCTACCCACGCTAGAGAACTCCCTTTGGATGGCCTCTTCGACCTCAGCCAGGTCCGTAAAGCAATCAATGTCGCTGTTATCGGCTGTAGTTGCGATCTTGCCGAGAATCTTCTTTACTGTGTCGCAGAATCCTTCTTTATTGTTGACCTCTGTTCGAAATTTCATCAGTTTGTGGCCCAACCGTATTGGTCGTACTGCTTTGATGGCAGTGCTGGTGTCTTTGGGCCTTACATTACCCCTGATATACCGCAGCACTTCTGCGTAGGATTGGCAATCCTGAAGTTTAAAGAGCAATGCCTGCTGCCAAAGTCTTCGTCGGGGCTTTTTTCTTTCCTGTTTCGCTTGTTAGGCACCCGTGCGAATTTTATTTTCTAGGTGTGATATACCTTTTTTTACGCCAACGATCTCAAAGTGTATCACAATCATACCACCTCTAGCCGACGCTTTGTTTCTCCAGTCCAAATTAATATTCTTCCTCAATGGTGCAATGACAACAAACTTTCACTGAACTTGGACAAATGCCAGGTAATAAGTTTTTCCAGGAAAAAGAATATCATCCTCTACGATAACCATATTAGTATACACTGAGTAGTGTCGAGAGCGTTGTGGGCCTTGGCGTAAGCTCCGATTCAACCTTCATTACGGTGAAGCCCTTTCTAGAGCATGTAAAACGTGAGGCCTTATCAAAAGGGAGCCAAAGAATTTAAGAATATTTGGGCGAAAAAATCATTCTGTACATTGTGTCACACCCTGGAATATGCCAGCTTAGTTTGGAACCCTGTTTTTGATGCTCATAGCAATAGGTTGGAGTCAGTACAGAAACAGTTTTTACTCTTTGCTTTAAGGTCCCTGTATGACCCCATGTTTTTTCATAATCTACCACCATATGAAAATCGACTCCAATTGTTAAATTTGTCTTCACTCCCTTCTCCGAGAATTGCATTGTGCACATGTCTGGGTTTCGATGTCTAGAGGAGCGATATTAAGCCAAAAATCATATCGGAAAAGATCCGTATGAACAAGCCTACTGGAGCCACAAGACACTTTCCCATTCTTGCCATCAATTGACACCAAACTATTTTCGCAGACAGTGAGCCAATTAATTGATGTTGGAAAAATTTCAACGGGCTTTGTGGACATTATTCCGCATCCACTTTCAAGGCCCTATTTAAATCCAAAATAATATACATAAACTCTTTCTCCCTCAACACTTTAGATTAGTTTAAATGCTTGTAAATTTATATTATGATTGATCTGCCTTGTTTTGGCGAAGAAATAAATAAAAAAAATTGTGCAAAATATAGGTAGGTACATAAGCCAGACTACTTTTGAGCATTAAGTCATTAGACTCCTGCTAATTACACTCGTTGCATTCTGTAAGCATACTGATACCCCATTAAGACAGGAGGGGAATCGTATCTTTTTTTGAGAGAATTTCTTCGAAGTCCTCACCCTCTCCTGCACGCGCACCACTGCACAGAGACAGAGAGAAAGTCTCTCACCGACGTGAATTTGAATTGAAGCAAAGTATACTCAACTAATAGCCACACTCCATCAACCGTCCGGAAAAATTCGAACACAAGCCGAACAGCGAGCCATAAATCTTCGGTAGCAGGTAGGTAGGTAAACGCTGATGCGAGGAATGGCGCGAATATAAACATATGCTTCGATGAGAGATTTCAGGGCTACCAGAGCTAAAAAATCAATAACATTATAGAAAAACAAATTCGTTCCATGCAATCTTTTAGTTTTTTATTAGGATGTGGCAGCACTCCCATGTTCTAAAATGCGCAAATGAACACGTGCGTCGGAAATTTTATTTGCATTTTGCTTTGTTCCTTGAGCGCGCCAAACATGGGATCAGCTGTAATGCCCCGGATCAGCTGTAATGCCCCTGGGAAAATTCAAAAAGTGTGCAACACAGGGTAAATGAAAGGTGTGGGTACTAGTTGAGTATACTATGAATTGAAGTATGGAACTATTATCTCATAATCAAGAACTCCTCCTTCATACCACACCCATTGGGACCAACTCAAGGCGAATGAACTTTTGGGACGGCATAACAACGCAATTTAGCTTTAACGGAAATTTTTATTTGAATATAAATAAAACAGAGAATGGTGTTTCAAGCCAATATACACTTTCTATTGCCAAATTCTATTTCATGGTATACTGCTGAGTCTGTGACAGGTAAAGATATAGTTTTGAATTATGAGCAACTGGCAAAGAAGATAGTTTTGAATTATGAGCACGTATCATAATTATTGTGGAGTACCTAATAAACGTCAAATGAGGATATAATGCGGTATGCTTAAGTTTTGCATAGTTAACTCTCGCCTCACAGAACAATGGTAACATGAAAAAATTTGTAAATTCAGCATGAAGGCCTAATGTGGAAGAAAGAACCAGAAAGTCCTGATTTCTGTCTAAATTAGGTATGGCCTACTGCAACCTACAATCAACGTAATGTCGCATGCCTGAGTTATACAAAGAACGATGCTTAGTTAAGCAAAACCTAGTACCTACATAGTTAGACATGCCTTACTTAACCCTTTTGTCTACAACCAACATTTTATACATAAGCATACAACCAACATATCCGAGTGTACCATACATTTTTCTATGTTGAATGTGCTGATTTGTTTTTAATTTGTTATATACGGTCCAGAGAGCTCTCTTACATAGATCTATACATGCATCTGTTTGCAGTAGCAATTGTGAAGTCGATTCATATTGTTAATGCCGAACAGTTAGACTTTCTGGACGTTTAACGGTACTGCGATTTGCTTCGAATAAATAGTACATCAGAATTCAGGGACTACCGAACAGTTCATATTGATGTTGATACGAGAACTGCATGCTTATCACTTCAGTGGAATATATTTGAATTTGTGAATAAAGTTTGTTAGGTTTAGAAATCCAGTGGTGAAAATATTCGGTATTTGAAAAAATAAGCTGATATCCGAAAACATATTTTTTGTGCAGGTACTAGAAAAATGTTAAACGTTTTATATTCGTAATAATCATTTTGAATTCCTAGTAATAATATCTGATGGTAAATGGTTAAATCCACGACAATTGGAAATACAAAGCTGCAAAAAGAAAGCAGTATATATACGGCAAAGATTGGCGGAAGTATTAGAAGCTGATAGTGAAAATGAGCAAAGTACTACCGAGCTTTTGCCATTAGAAATAGAAGGTAATCACGAAGATAATAATGTGCAAGTTGAAGATTCAGATGCAGAGGAGTTACAGTTATCAGATTATAATCCTGCTGATAAAGTTGATTCTGACGAAGAATTTGAGATAGATCCTATTGAATCTCCTCCGAATAATTACATAGCCAGGGATGGTACAATTTGGTCAAGCCAACCACCACAACCTCGCCGATTTTCGTCTCATAACATTATCAGATCTACCAAGAGTGGACCAGTACGTGTTCAACAGAAGGTGTCTGTATTATCGATACATTTAGAAAATTGCTGTCACCTGAAATGTGCGATATAATTATTCGTGAAACAAATAGAAAAGCAACCCAGTGTTATGAACGTGAATGTGAGGGAAACCCAACAGGACCACTTCGCACATGGAAACCTATGACTTAATTGGAATTTGACGCTTGTCTGGGAATACTCTTGTTAGCAGGTGTTACACATTCTAACAGCGTATATACAACAGACCTTTGGAAAACTAGCTCACATCCGATGTATTGTGCATCAATGAGTCTTCAGCGTTTTTGGGCAATCAGTCGCTTCATTAGATTTGATTATGGAAATACACGCCAGCAACGTAAACAAACTGGCAAAGTAGCAGCCATATCTGACATTTTTCTCATGTAGAATAGAAATCTTCAGGATTGCTATATTGCAGGAAACAATGTCACTGTTGATGAACAGCTTTATCCTTACCGTGGTGGAATAGGATTCACTCAGTATATACCTTCGAAACCGGCAAGGTATGGGATCAAGGTTGGGTGGGTATGTGACGCTACTACTTCTTATCCTATCAAAGGGCAAATATATACTGGTATGGCACCTTCTGGAGAACGGGAGAGGAATCAAGGTGAACGTGCGGTCAAAATTTGTGTTATAATCTATTACGTGGAAGTGGGCGAAACATCGTAACTTTATTACCAGTTATAATCTGGCCTCCTCTTTGATGACAGTTGGTTTGTCAATGTTAGAAACAGTAAATAACAGACGTACATTTGTCTCCGTTGAATCTTCTAATCCAAAAGGGAGGGTTATTGAATCATCGATCTTTGGATTCAGCAATAATATAACTATATGCTCATACATTCCAAAAAAGAATGAGACCGTTATAATCATTTCAACTTTTTATTACGATGCAGAAGTTGACGGTCTGAAAGGAAAGCAAAAAATGATTTTAGATTACAACCGGACCAATGGAGACGTCGATAATATGGATAAATGTCTTGGCGAATATTCCACGAAAAGGAGAACAAATAGATGGCCTTTGGCTTTTTTTTACAACATTATAGATAAAGCTGCATTTGCAGCGTTCGTCATCTATATGGAAAATAACTCCCACTTGAAGAAATAGACAAATGGTAGAAGGTTGTTCTTACAAGAGTTTAGCGAAAAATTATCAATTGCAGAAATTCGAAATCGATCACAAAATGGGCAAATCATGCGACATTTTTCGTCACGAAGACCAACTGCTGAAAACTGCTGAAAATCTTCCAACATATCCTGAAGAAGAACGTGACCATTCAGGAAGAATCAAGCAGAAGGGGAATTGTAACTTATGTCCTAAAAAAAGGGCAGCTTGTAAAGCCGCGTTTTTCCTTACTGTTGTTTTGGCATTCACTCCATTCACCAGAAAGTGCCATAAGAAGCGTAGCTTCAGCACATCGTTACATATCATTTTCACCCAGGGACCCCAAAAGTTTATCTCTTAGAAAAATGTTTTCGAAACTGGAAAGCATTATGGATAAATTCTTTTGACAACTTGTTTTATTTTTACCAAAATGTATCTAATGAAAAATTATGAATTGTAACTTAAGCTTAATACCACCTGAAAGGTATAATCTTGTTTAAACAGCACAATACATTTTCCATTTAAAATTTTATAAGCTTAACTTTTTAAAAGACAAGTTGAAATGTGCTTAAGCGCTGAAATTTTTGAATTCAAAAAATTTATTGAATAGCAAAATTCAAAAAATTTATGAATGGCAAATAACTTCAAGACAAGGTCAATTGTCACAGAAATATAAGAGTGCTGAAAATTTTATTATAAACAAAAATATTCTATAAATTGTCTATGACACATTCTTTCTAAAGTGAATTTTGATTTTTAATTGATACAAAGTAATTGCATAAATTCTTTCCTCTTGTTCATATTCCACATCGTGACTGAGTCACATTCAATCAATCATTGTTTTAATAACAATTTAGCATTTGTATGATAAAGATTATGATAAATCCAAACATGATATGGGTATTAAGATCAATACATATGCTGTCGATGATGCATGTCCACATGATCTTAAAGAACTGGTTTTGATGCAGCAATCAAGTAATTATATGCTAATAATATGATTTGATTGAATATTTATTATGTTTTTTTCATTTTCTTTTGAATGAAATATTTATAGAATTGTGCTGTGGGTTATTAAGCCGGTAATTTGCCTGAGACTGAAATAAATAAATAAATGCTTTAAACCTGTAAGTATCCGTGATGTAGGTCTAATTTTCAAAGCTACGTAGCCAAATATCATCCCGCGTAGCCCATTCTAAGTCTAGACTATCTCAAATACAAGATGCATGAATGAAATGTTGGGTTAGGCTTTAATTGATACGAGCAATTCAGATGCGTTGACAGACCAATAAATTCTTCAAATAAAATGTAAGCGTTTCTGATAACTCCGAATCAAATCGTTTCAATTTTATGGTATGACTAACTAATCATGTCTCGTTATCATGGAATTCTCCATATTTGATCTCGATCGAAAAAGTGAATGAAATTTTCCTATCAAAGTAATTTATTTCACCATTCCCGATTGCAGAGACTAAATATTAATTCCGTTTTGCCGTGATTTGATAACAATTAATGCAATAAGTGGCAATGTTAATAGGAAATTGTGATTTATTGGCACATTATTTAGCTATTTGTCAAGATATGTCTGAAATAGTATCGTCTGCAAACTGAAATATGTATTTTTGATTATTTTCGAGGGAGATCATTTTAGAATGAATAACTAGCGAAACTAATTTAGCAAATTTCGTAGCAATAGTTATCCACAACACATTACAAAATGTTAATGAAAAGAAAATTACATATTCTTGATCTGGCACTAATTATTTTCTAATCAAAGCCTTATCTTTCACAATAATTAAGCTAGATGTTACCTTAGCAGCTAGCCACGCACAATCTCATGTACAGATGATTGTTAACATTAAAGCGTTAACGTTTGTACATTATTGTAACAACTCATGACGACCTCGATTTCCCTACAATGGCAATGTCACCTGGGTCTATTAATGATATAATGACGATCACTGCCTGATAAGATTTTTTTCCTACGAAACAACCGTTACCTAGATTTAAATAATTAAATTTCTACTAAGGCTCATAATATCTCTGGCCGCATGGAAACTGTTCGTTTATTCAGAATGAAAGATATTTATTATCGCGTACAAATAAATCTCACACATGATAGTAGCGAGATGATTCTCCACTTGTACCTAAGTGATGCAATTGTGGTGAAACATTAATGTCTTTTCAACTCATCAGCAGTCATAAAATCAAACAATTTTCGCTTTTAAGGAGAGACCGGGCAACGTTTATGGCTCAATTTATATGTATGTACTTAAATTCAAACGTTTTTTCAAGCATTGCAGATATAATTTTCATGTAACCTTGCACATGACCCTTCGCTCGTAGACAGATCCTTCATATTTATTCAGTTTTCAACTCAATGTTCAACCTTTGTGAATAGTTGGATAAACTTACTTTGTATATTTGCATACTTGATCGGTGTTTTTTTTAACACATCAGTTATAAGCTTATGTTCTTGTAAGAGATAAGATTTCCTATTCGGGAAGCACACATAAATTTAGAACTGATATGCTTTGTTTCATTCAAATCAAATATGATTATCCATATTATCACTACTTTTTCACATATTCGAAAAAAATATAAACAAGATAACAGTTGATCTTGGCATTGATTTGCCAGGCCCTTCACCTTGCTCTGATGATGCATTCATCGTTCTTTCCACAGAAAAAAGTTCGTCGAAAATAAACTTGATGTTTTCCTTGAATAATTACATATCGTCTTGTTATGTTGTTATCAAAGAATAATTATCATATCTTTGTTGCTAATGGAAAAATCTATTATTTTAGCCTTTATTTGAATATAGATTGAAAAGTAATTGAAGCACATCAAATAAAATTTTAAAACCCTTTCATGAAATATGAAATGTTACCAAGCATTTATTGGAACTTAGTTTATTACATTAGAACTACTCGTAGATTGTGGACAACAATTCATCTTATCTTTCCTGTCGGTCGTTAGTGGATTCATGATACAGTGTTTTCCAATACGAGGTGTTATTTTGATATTAAAAGAAAAATGCCATTTTTCAATATAAATGATCGGATGTTTATTCTATTGTATAGAAAAAGGTATGCCGTTACTAGTAAAAAATAACATATGGCAAATGACCACCACGACCACGCTTACAGGACCATATCCTTGTCATAAAATTTTCCATAACCAAATCGCAAAGTGGCTGCCCTATGTCCTCGATAGCCTCACGAATTCCATCTTTGAGGTCTTGAATCGACGCTGGACTGTTGGCGTAGACCTTTTCTTTCAAGTGGCTCTAAGGGAAGAAGTCACAAGGTGTTAAATCACAAGATCGCGGTGGCCAATTGTGATCACCTCTTCGAGAGATAACACGGTCCGGAAACTTTTCCCGTAAAAGATGTGTGTGTGGCACGTAGCGCCATCTTGCTAATAGTAAACGTTGTCCAGATCAATAACATCCAATTCCGGCCAGAAAAAATCATTAATCATCTCGCGATAGTGCAATCCATTCACCGTAACTGTGGCTCCAGCCTCATTTTCGAAAAAGTAAGATCCAATGACTCCGCCGGACCATAAATCGCACTGACAGTTACATGTTGAGGATGGAGAGGCTTTTTAACAATAACTCTTGGATTTTCCGAGCGCCAGATGCGACAATTTTGCTTGTTGACGAAGCCACCGAGGTGGAAATGGGCCTTATCACTCAAGATGATTTTTCGATGGAATGCCGGATCATTTTCATGCATTTCAAGGACCCAATCTGCAAAGACACGACGTTGTTGATGATCGACTGGCTTAAGCTCTTGTGTTAACTGAACTTCATAAGCCTTAGACCCAAATCTTTATGCAAAATACGGTGTAATGACGTTTGTGGAATGCCTAATACCAAAGAACGACGAGGAATGAACAAACCTGGGTTTATTCAACACTTTCGGCTACAGCAGCAATATTTGCGGCTGTTCTTGAGTGACGTGCACATGTTTTATTCTTCACATCACTAACTTGTCCCAACAGCCCCTTTGACAGTGTTGATCACGGCTTTTTGGCTAACAAATTCCAATCGTTCCGCGTTTCCAACTCAATGCCCTTTTGGATCTTATCCTTCTTATCCCATCGCTCCTGCACCGTTACATGGAATAATTTTTTTTCGTCGGACTCATTTAGCCCAAAATCTGGTGTTCCTCTGAGATCAATTTCAGGCCCTTTGCTATTCAACATTTTCATGAATGATCTTCTCCAATGCCTATCCTCTAATTGCCTTCTTTACGCTGATGGTTTAAAAATGTATCGTTCCATTAATTCCCGCAAAGACTGCTCATACCAACAAAATCATCTTGACAATCTCCAAAATTGGTGTCAAGGTAATTTACTTCCTCTTAATATTTCTGAATGTTGTCACATTAGATTTACCAACAAAACTGATCCTAGCTGCTTGCACTTGTGGACAGATTTAAAGATTTTGGGGCAGTATTTGACGCAGGTTTGAAATTTAACATCCATATTTCATGCATAATCACCAGAGCTTCACGGGTCGCTGGTTTTATTTTACGACCCTCCTGCAAGTCTTTTAGCATTTCAACCAGCGTCCATGTATTCGTACTTCTAGCCTGGTCAATCTTTGAGTATGCCCCCCAAGTATGGTCTCCTCGCTATACCAATCTATCGGATGCTGTTGAAACTGTACTGCGTAAATTCACACGTTCTCTATTCTATAAACATAACCTCACTCACAGCTCCTACGATGAGCGCTTATAGATCCTCAACATTCCATCACTCAAAAATAGGAGAGAATTCTTAGACCTGTGCTGCTTATTTAAATTATATCACGGTATTCTTTCATCCAACATTCGGAAAGGCTTTACATACGTCCCACATTAAGACCGCGTTCAACTGACATATTCTTTGTGCCCTTTCCTCGTATCAATATTTATTTTTATTCATTTTTAGCACGCGTATCACGTTGTTACAATGAGCTCCAGCTGGGTCCCCTGCCACATTCCTTAAACGATTTTAAAAGCATATTGCATTATATTCTCCTTAGCTCCCAATAGTTTATTAGTATTTTATATTCTATTTTTTTCTTATTTCAAAGTATAACTTTGTTTATTCGCATGTATGATATTTTATTATATTTTATTACCTATTTTGTAATTGAATTCACGGATAGTGTAAATAAATAAATAAATTATTTTCCAATTTTATTAAAACAGAGAATGCATGTGAATAAATTAATTGTTAGCCGCAGTACCATTCTTGGCAAAGTCGACTAAAATTTTCTAGATCTACTGAAAATTGTCTTATTATAACACATTTTGATTTATAAAATTGATTTCTATGCACATGTGAGCTGCCAAACATGCATCGACAGGCCAAGCCCCAGCCGAAGTAATTTTTGGAAAGACTATTCATCTGCCGGCTGATATAAAGTTCGGAACACCCCCTGAGAAACCCCAAACGATCTTGGAGCACGCAAGTGAGCTAAGGCAACGGTTGAGCCGGATTCATCGGACAGTGCAAAAACACCTCGATCCGCTACTGACCGCTTGA
Organism: Odontomyia ornata; assembly: GCA_963969285.1. Classification (NCBI taxonomy): domain Eukaryota; kingdom Metazoa; phylum Arthropoda; class Insecta; order Diptera; family Stratiomyidae; genus Odontomyia; species Odontomyia ornata. Next base: position 4,466,276 of record OZ017739.1, on the reverse strand, counting down.
AGACCAGCTATGATCTATAGGCTAATTCTACAAGCTTCCAGCAAGATGACTTGGTGTGGCTATATAACCCACAACGGCGGAAGGGTAGGTCTCTAAAGTTGCAGCATAATTGGGAGGGACCATACCGAATTACAAAGCGAATAAACGACGTCGTAAATCGCATACAGGAACACCGTAAGCCGAGAGCCAAAATGAAAATCGTGCACATGGACCATCTTGCCCCATATTACATCCAGGCAGAATTGACTAAAACTGGCGACACATCTTTTTGGGGCGAAAAGAACTGAGGTGGGGGCAGTGTTACATGTAAAAATAATTCTGCAAGCTACTGTCGCAATTGTTTTCACAACCATTAAGAACACCATGATCAACAAACGAATGAACTCGAAAGCACAAGAACCAACCAAGCATCATCAATATCTGAATGTGACGTCACTGCGCCATTCAGAATTGCTCGAATATTCCAGGGAGTACGCAAATGTACGAAAAATGGATTGAATGACTAGAGACCCTATAGAAAGCCGAGCTGAATGAATGGAGGATATAGTAAAACCACAATAGGAAAACTGCGAAAAGTGCGGAGCGAAAATTAAAGGCGATATTGATATTGCGATATTGTAGTGATTGCAGTAACAGACAGTTGGAATTAAAAATTGATAGACAGTGAAAGTTAGATTGTGAAATAGTTAAATTAATGATTGTGCATTTTTAGTAAATAAACTCTTTTAACTTAATTTAAAAGACAGTGCTTATTCACTGTTCCGGAACATTAAAATTATTGGCCGCAAACCATAACACGCAACAATATGTTAGAAATATTTAATGTATTATAAAATTAAATATATCGTGTTATATAATTATGTACTTTATTTTAACATAACTATCATGAAGATATTTATTCCTTCAGTTTTTCATTTGTTGAAGATTTAAAATAAGCAACTCACAAGATTTGTATGTTATATTTATTGCGCTTAAGATGTGATGCTTTTCTTTTTAAACAAAAACAAGTGCAATTCACTTAAATTTATATTTTTTCGGTATGATGTAATATTTGATAATGATAAAAGAATATTGTAAAATGTTATTATCAAAGAATATTGACATGATATGCAGATCATAAAGTATTGTTTGATTTGTAGTTTCACCACGAAAGTAAAATTGTTAAAGTATAATGAAAATATATTATTAAATAAAGCGTTTACACCTTGCTTTCATAAGAGAAAATTCCTCTATTAATTGTTTAAATCCAAACTATCCATTATTCGGAATCCCGGGTTCAATGTTAAGAATCGCGAAGGAATTCAATTTTTCTTCCTTCAGGAAAGAACGTAAATATCATTTAACCCTTTTCAATGACAAAAACGACCTTTCAGCGGAACAGTTGCTAACTGCAGTACACAAATACATTCTCAGAGCTATACCTACATTAGGAAATGCATCCTGGAAGTTATCCTCTCTGAGAAACTTGCTCATAGAAACAGGTGTCGCTATAACATTGTTGCAGTTGATCAACTTTGAAAAATGCTCGCACTCACTTCCAAATTACGACTCTGAATCATATTGTAAAGATTTTGTAGTTTCGCTGCATGTTCTAAAAATACTGATGGTTTTGAGTTCGAACGGTTAAAAAATACTGCAAATCGATCAGCTACTACAGAGTATGCTTCTTTTGTTTTTAGTAGTTCACCTCTGAGTCTGTTGATAATGACATAAAAGGTTTCTACTTTGAACTTTTCTCTCCCTGAAAGGACCACTTCTTCTTCACTCTCTTCATCTGAACGACGTTTTGTCTTCCGCAAGCGTTTAAAAGAAGTTTCATAATCATTTTCACATCGATCCATTACCTTCTTTTCGTATACGTCAAACATATCACGAAGAGAGCCCATATACGAGTATTCAACAAGAGAACTATAAAGTCGTATGCTTTTTCAATGAACGAATCAAAACTTTTGTAAGTTTCACTCATTTTTCCAAACCTTTCTAAAATATCTATCCAAATCTCCAACATCAATTAACTTTCAACTCTGTCCATGCCATTCAAAACATCGCAAGCTTCATTTCTTACAAGACGTTTTTCATCCGGATCATTTTGGGAAAAGTTGAGGGCTTCAATTACAGCTTTCACACAAGCTTTTACGAGCATCTTCACTTGCATACCGACTTGTACTAGATAAACTCTTCACAGTTTAAGTTTTCTGTACTTGGTACTGCATTAACAACCCCCAACGTGAAAAAATTGTGTACATGTGCTAAATTCAAAAACGTGCATGCTTCCTGGCAACAACTAGCAGCACATGTACCTACTACGTTGAGTGAATGTGTAGCATATGGGACATAAAGCGCTCTGGGGTTAATTTTTTTAATACGAGCTGGTAAGCCGGTATAAACTCCATACATATTGCTTGCGTTGTCACAGGATTGCCCTTGACAGTTAGTGATGTTAATGAACATTGAATCCAAAGCATTTAATACAGTTTCCGCCAAATTCTCTGATTTGTGTCCGGAATAAGGAACAAATAATAAGAATCATTCAACGGGTAAGCCATCTTTTCCAACATACCTTATTACAAAAGACAATTGGTCGGTGTGAGAGATATCAAGAGTTTAATTTACTATTACTGAGAAGTATTTGGCCCTCGTGATTTCATTAACGATAATCTTCTTGGCCTTACTAGCAAGTGAATCGACTATTTCTCCACATATTGTTGAAGAAAGGTAGGAGGTATTTCCTGGTCCAGGATTATCGTGTCGTTGAATGTGATTAGCCGGAAAGGGATCGAATTCAGCAATCAGCTCTAATATCATCATAAAATCCCCATTGTGCAAAGATCAAAATTTTTCATCATGGCCAGGAAGAGGGCGGCATCTGTTGTCAATTTTTTCGCAACCGCAAAAACTCTGAAAAGAACACTTCTCCAGTATTTCGTTTCAGCTTCTATATACGAATCATAATGACTTATAACAGTTCGTAAGCACTTTTTTCGCGTTAATAGATCTAACTCACAATTTTGATGGTCTCGAGAGTTTTCGTGTGCAGACAAAATACTTGCAAAATTTTCCAGTTTGATAGAACTACAGTAGCAAGATTTGATCTTATAGAGGCCACATATTTTGAGCCGAAAAGCTTGCATGAAGCACAGAAAATGGAACGTTTAGATAAAGAATAAACTAAATAGTCCCTTGATATTATCTCTCCGTTGGTTAGTTAACAGTAAAAAGTACTCTCTGTTGAACATCTTGTTTTTCCTATAATCTTCCCATTGGCCTTTGAAAAATCACTAATACTAATACTTCGACTCAATAAAATTTCAATTGTAGCATCATTAACTGTCCATTCAATTGGATCATCACTAGCGCATCCGATTTCCTTTAAATTATCTAACGGCACGAGTTTTACACTATTCTTACTTTGAGTTTCAGGATCACATTTATCGTTATCACTGTTTATTTCATAGACTTTACCTGGGGTTACATTTTGAATTTTTCTACTGTCGGTGACTTTTAGTTCACCCCACCAACTCTGGATGAAGTTTGTTCTACCATCGAAGCCCGAAAAAATTATAAGCCACCAGGCATCGATGAGATTCGAGTGAAGCTCATTAAATTTGGTGGTAGCAGCGTTCAGAAAGCCATCCAATAGTCATCCAGCACATTTGGTAGCAAGAACATATGCCAAATAAATGGAGCCAATTAATTATATTCCCCATCCACAAAAATGTGACAAGATACAGTGAGAAAACTAAAAAGGCAAATCATTACTTTGTACGGCGTACAAAAGAGTGAAGTTTCTGCACCATTGATCTGTACGCTACTAGTTTATGACGTACGGGTTGGTTAGATGTCACGTGTATGATATAATCAGTTGTGGTTGGTTTTCTATATATTTTGTAGCCTAATCGTGTTCTTCCCGTGTCACGGTTAGGTCCATATAGTTGAGATGCCCGTTTGTTTCTTTTTCAGTTGTGAAATTTTCGGTAATTTTTACCTTCCCCTGGACCGCCTAATTCATAAAATGACTTTTTTATTACAGATTCTAAAAGCTCCAATCAAGACTTTTCATTTGATACCCCACTCGACTACTTTTGATTAAAAAAAAATGTAAGGGCTAATTCGTTATAGGCGGAAGGGGGGGTGGCATCCCTTAACATTTTATTAAATTTTGGATGAGACCTAAACTTTTGAGAAGTAAGGAAAGTTTTTACGAAGACCTAAATAGGAATCTGTAGTCAATAGGGAAAAATTCTGTGAGTTCAACATAGACGCACATCAAATTTTCGTTGACTTTAAGCAAGTATACGACAGTATTGATCGTAACGCACTGTACCAACTATTGTTTTGCTTTGGAATCCCAGCCAAATTAGTCCGTCTTACAAAAATGACAATAACGTCGACGACCTCCCAAGTCTGCATCAATAATCAACTCAAAGCAGGGAGATGGGTTGGCCCCACTACTATTCGATTAGACTCTGGAGTTCATCATAAGAAAGCTACCTGTCGATACACAAGGTACATTACTATACAAGTCGTGCCAAGCAGTAGCCTATGCGGGCGACATCAACATTTTGTCACCGTCATTAACAACTGCCAAAGAACTCTTCCTAAAACTCGACAGGGAAGCAAAGCTAGTAAAGCTACTAATCAATTAATATAAAACAAAACTCATGACGCAATCAAAGCAAAATACCTCAAGTACACAAAATATCGCATTGGCGGTAAAAGTATTGAAAATATGAGCAAATTTGTGCATGTAGACGCCAAAATAACGAGAACTGGTAATGAAAGAGATGAAATACGCTGAAGAATACAGCCCACAAATAAATTTTTTTTCCAGTTTTACTGATCTTGAAGACCAACTGCATACACAGGAAATGTGTGTGAAATATGGACCCTAACCCAAGCATCCGCAAATATATTGAACGCCTTTGAGCGACGTGTCCTGAGACGAATAATCGGAGGGAAGTTAGACAATAACTGATGGCAGACTCGATACAACCATGAGCTGTATGCAATTTTTGACGAACCGGAGGTCTCAACGATTGCAAGACTGCGGAAGCTGCAGTAGACTGGACATTTGAATTGTATGGACAAACAGCGGATACCCGAAAAGGTATTTGTTGGGAGAACTGAGGCCGGAGACCAGTGGAAAACCGACAAAACGCTGGTCTGGCTCGGTCGACGAAGACAGTTCATCGTTGCTCGGATTTCGAAATTGGAGGACGCGGACAATGTATCCAGACAGTTTGAGGCGTTGTTCGCAGAAACCGAAGGCTCAAGAGGGGCTGTAGTGCCATGAAAAAGAGAAAAAGTAAATAAGGACCTACGCTTATATTTCAATTAATTCCAAAATATACACATTTGGGCAAATGAAGGACTAACGTACAAAGGATTAGCGCACAAATTATTAATAATAATAATATGAGTACATCTTATAACAGTCCAAATCTGAGCCTTGGCGTTGAGATTTATTATTAGGGTATCTCATTCAATGACCGTTATGGAATTTGAGGTAATAAGGTCATTATAACGCTCAACCATGTGATTATTACCTAATTTTCAATTAGTATCCATCACTGCTGGTTGGGTTTACAGACCGACTGCCGCATCAGAAGGTCATACTCGATGCCGCTAACGAATTTTGAACTTGGGAGCTGCTTCGCAAGTGGAGTGTGCCCTAACCCTCTACTCCGAATCGACCACAGAAATAATTAATAGCAGACAACGAACGGGTAATTAGTTGAACAGGTAATAAATAGCAATGCAGCAATGAATTATGAAACAATCAACCGCAATGTTCTTACGGCTCCTACAATGAGCGTAATCCAAAATGCCCTTAAGGATTTTGTCTTTACTCAAACACTGAAGAACCCAGTGAGTAATTAGCGGAGTATCGATATTTGTATTTAATGAACAATTTTTTTTATAATTTGATTATGAAGGTTTCTAAATAAAAATAGGTGAAGTTCTACATAAAACTCGATAGATTTCATTAGAGATGATTTTTGTGTAACTTTAAATTAGTTTTTTCACGGCGTAACAAAATGTTGATAATTTTCTTCCTTTGGACTTATAAAAACGAATCTCTAACATTTTCTTATAAGTTTGACACAAAGATGTCCAACTATAGTCCGTGTGGTGTAGTGCTTAGGGTACCCACCACTTGCTCAGCAGTTCTCAGTTCAACGTTCATTGGTGGCAACGAGTTTGTTCTTGTGGTACGTTTGTCAGACTATCTGCCTATCCAGTTGTGATGGGTACTGATTGAAAAATCAGGTAACAATCACTTGGTTGTGCGTGATACTGACCATATTACCTCGAATTCTGTTACGGCCATAAAATGAGACTCCCTAAAAAATCTCAACGCCAATGTTCGAACTGGACTAGTATGCAGTTATTATTATAATGTCCAATCGCGAAGGAGGGCAAAACAATTTTTCATACCTTTGCATTCTTAAAGCCTTCTAATACAAACTCCAACTTTTGGTTTCAAATTTTCAAAGCTATAATCAATAAAATTTTTGGTTTAAAGAAAACTTTTAAGACCATACAAATTTTCAATAAGACCCAAGCTTTTAAAGGACTACTTTTGTTGGCCTTTCTGAAAATTTGAAGATTTAGATGGGGAAGGGTAGACAGACAGGACACGAAACTAGCAGTTCTCTGTAAATTAGTTTTAAAATCTTTAAAAATGGATTCATTTTGTTTTTTTTTCTGGTACATTTTATGCTTTAAATAAGATTAACTGAACATTTTACGAGTGTACAATGATTCTTACAAGCAAATTAAATGCATATTAAAAATTTTAATGCAGCCAAAAATAATGGACATATTGCTTATACTACAAATCAATTTTTAAATGCACAGAATATAATTGTTAAATTTTTATTTTAAATTCAAAAAATAATAATCACTTGAAAAAATATAAAAGTTTAGAATTTTCCAGTCATGAATAAAATTTGCATGAACAAATTTCTAGGGGGAAACGTGATCAGTACGACATACATATATACTCGTAGTTCCACATTCGATAGACGAAGAAAGCATTGAGGAGAAATAACAAGATCAAGCAAATATCAAAACGAAAGTAAATTTAAACTCAACTAGATCTGAAAATATTATCTGCATGCAAGATTAAATTGTTTCCTCAAACGTCTGTTTAAAATATTTATACCTTGAAATTGAATAAGAAAAATTGCGGGTACATATTTAAAAGTTTTTGTGCTTAATTGTTTCAATACTAAAACACAGACTCCTTTGATATGAATCACATTGTTGATACAAAGCGTTTAATGCTCTATAATCAATTTATGCAAAGCAATTAATTGTTAATTGATCAGTTGAGATGCTCAGCATCAGTTGAATATCAGTCAGAACTTGTTCCTTAAATCTTTCTGTGCGATAGAAGTGCTACATTATCTTTATGCCAGAGTTTGCTACAAAATTTTAAAGTCACTGCTAAACTTACCAGGCAAATATCAAATAACTCTGCTGAAAATCCTTAATGGAACCACTTATAATCTCTCTAACCACAACACTACACAAAAGTGACAACAAAAATCACTAAATTATTCGGCACCAACTACCTTACATGGTTCTTGTAAATTAACGGACCGTTGTTTCTCGCTACTATTATTAATTCGCTTTTAAAATTCACGTGTTCACTGCATACAAAGCAGGAGGTACGTCCTCGTATTGTTCCCGTGTAAAGTCAACCAAATTGAAAGGATGCTTTCCGGGATAGTCTAATGGATGCCAAAATAAAACCGGAACAATAGCCTTTCAAACAAACAATACGCTTTGGGACACGCGAATTAACCGGAATATATTACCGACATTCAAAGTATATTACTGAAGAGTGTACACGGTTGCTTGCTTACAAACGACAACGACACTATTAGCATCTAGCAGCGGACCACGTTTCGCAGGGCAATTATAAATCAGTGGAATTTTTTGGATAGCTCCCAAAAGTGTACTAACTTTAGATTTTCAGTGGCACGTTAAGTTGCAACTACAATAATCGCGTAGCTAAACGGATAGAGATATTCTACGACTAGGACCAGTGGTGGCGGTGGTGGAGCGCGTTTTCCGTGCCAACGGTGGCTGTACGGCAGCTATGAATGAGATAAAACTGTTAAAATACCAACACTATATATATTTCGTATATACACAAGCGAATATTATTCTGAAAGAAATAACAAACGAAATACAGATTCTGTCGCGTTCACGTTTGCGATATCTACCGTAAAATTGCGGGTAGAGCGAATATGAAATTAGCGAATTTATCTATTTCACGATAGAATCGTGCTGTACTGTGTACTAGTACGCTGCAACGTTTAACTAACCTGCTTCAAGTACAATGCACAATTGTGCCACCGACAGGTAATAAACGACTTTGTGGTGGTTACACCAGGCGAAATGTGAAAAAGCGAATAATGCCTTTACGCCCCAAAGACCGTGAATAAATTTAAATTTTACGCGAACACTTTCTTTGATAACGACTATAAAAACTGTCCAGAACGATAGAGTCGGCACTGTACGGAAATTGGATTGAAATTTTCGCCGCCTAGTGTGGAGCATGCGTCAAGTCGACTGAATAGGTGTTATAGCGGCTAGATTAACCAGAGCCCTCTCCATGGATACTGGACATCATCTTGGTGGAGCCACATGCCGTACCATGTTATTGCCTTGAGATCGGGATCTCAGAAGCTTTTATGGTAACTGGTGGAGCCTGAGCTTTTTCTACTATTGACCACTGATACGCGGAAATCTGCAAAAGTCTGTGACAAAAATGAGCAGGAGAATAATGAAGATGATTTGGTTTCGGATGCAGCTTATTTGTTGGTCTGAAGGAGGCTAACTTAAATCAATGACTAGGCTTATCATGAAACTATTACTATTCCAAGCAAATACTGTTTTTAATTGAAACAAAATAAAAATGTTGGTGGGGTCATTGTAAATTGAATTGACCAAAAACAAATAACTTTGTTGTGTGGTCAAAACCATCGATTTTAACGAAATTTTGCAAACTTGTTGCTTTTACGTAGTTTTTTATTCCTCGAAATCGATTTTCGGCCGAGCGATAACGCTTGATAATCGATTTCGAGGAATAAAAAACTACCCAAAATTAAAATGAAGGCTTTGCTTTTTTCAGAAATATTTTGCGAAAATGTAGGCTATTAAAAACTTGTAGCGTTTGTTGAAGTTAAAAAAACATGTTAAAATATTTTCCTAAAGTTTCTTTTCAGTTTTTGATAACTATAGAATGGTAAAACTTTTAAAAAGTGTTATGCGCGCTCTCTTTGAAAATTCTTTACTTGATCAGTTTTCATTGTAGAGAAATGAAATAAAGCTCGTTTGAAAGGAAGAGATTCAGAAAATCAAGGAACAATACAAAAAACCATCTTTATGGTAAGGATATTAAGGATGTTCGTTTTCTCCTCTATCCTTGAATAAAACATAAAAAAGGTTTATAAAAAAAATGGCTTACGATTGTTACATGATCAAAAATGACGATGAATAAATTGTTAAATATGCGTTCAGTCATTGACCATAATATAAAGTTCACTATATAATGTGTTTCCAACCTTTGCGTTACCTATATGTTTCAGAAACAAATGGCACAAAATTTGAAATAAATTTGCAAGCAGGAAATAATCAAAAATCAACAATATCACCAAAAAGATGCTCATGGAAATAATTTAAATTTTTGCTCATTGATTTTTGCCATTACTTAAATACATGTCTGAATTAGTGTAAGTTCTGTTTTATAGAAATATAAGTAATTTTCAACCAAATGGAGTAGTTTCTTTCTGAATTTCATTATTCAAATGCTGCAATAAATCTCTGTTGATTTTGTTTGATATGATGAATAAGGATGCAGGCCTCTGTAAGCTGGCAAGATTTACCACTCCACTAATCCTATCTTCTCAAATTTGGTCTTTGAGGCTCCTCTCCAGATCATCACCATCTATGTCATATTGAACGAATGAAAGTCTTGTTTGCCAGGACTTTCATTTGCTGGCTTGCTGTCAATTCTCTCCTGAATAGAAGTATAATAAGATGGCTTGCATAAGTTTCTTTTTTCAAAGCACTTTGCTTTGATTTCCTTATTGCGGTAATACACAATTAGAGGTTCCAAGTACTTCTGGGGCTTTGCCTTGACTCCTAGCAAGTTAGATTCAAATGACAAAACAAACAATAAAGGTTTGCATTCACCTCTAATATTTAGAACTTCCTAAGTTAAAAAGTTGAAAAAATAAGTCTTCTCGGGAGTCCCAAGTCAATGTGAAATATGTTTAAAGTAGTTCCATTAGTCAGCACAAGGATAGTTTGTCCTCTGATGAAACTGCCTGCAATTTAAATAATATCAGCCAAAAAGATGTAATTTATCATTTTGTCGAAGATTTCATTAACACATACAGAGTCAAAGGCTTTCTCCAGATCAACCAGAAAACCTATAATCAGCTTACTATCGTGCTAACTCTTGTTAAAACTGGCTTGAAACATAGCTAGAGTACTAATCGAATCTTTTTAGCACAATATTGGTCCCAACAAAGAATTGTATATTATTTTTAAATAAAGGTAAATTAGATGATATGAATATTTCAAAACTACTTGAACTTTTGGATATTTTTTTCGGATAGACTTAAATTAAATTTGGAATGAGGCATGGACATTAATTTGGAGTAAAGCATGGATCATCAACTTATATTATACTATTATTTTATGGGCTTACCTCTGGCTAGTTTGTTGTTTATTTGTTTTTTGGTGGGGCAAAACAGCTATTGCAGCCACGCTTCAGTGCTTAAACGTTGGTCTATTGCAGTTGACAAACCTTTATTTCATACCCGATTCAGTATTTTAGAGCTGAATAAAATAAGCTTCAAACAATGTATTTAATTATACTCCGCTTAAATAAAGAATACGCACGATGTTAATTGTTAATAAAACAAAAAATTTTCGCAGAGTTATGTTTTTTTTTTATTATAATAGAAGGATCTATGACAAATATGTGCAAAACAAAATATTGCTCAAACGTATGCTACATCTACGATGGCATACTTCTCTCCGATGGTCCATATTTTCAATGACTTTGAGACATAATTGAGGCTTAATGTCGTTAATGTGCTGAATTATCTCATCCTTTAGCTCTTGAATTGTTCTTGGCTTATTGACGTACATATTTCCTTATAAATATCCCCAGAGAAAGCAGTCCAACAGTTTCAGATCACATGATCGTGGCGGGAAATTAACATCGCCACAACGCAAAATAACACGGCCATTGAATTTCTCGCGCAAAAGAGCCATTCTTCGTTAGCTGTGCGGCAAGTGGCACCATCCTGTTGGAACCACATATCTTCCAGGTCCAGAACCTCAATTTTTGGCCACAAGAAGTCCGCTATCATCTTGCAAAGTGAACAACATTCACGGTAACTTCCGATGATGCCGCCAGTCCATAAGCCGCACCAAACAGTCACTCTTTGTGGATACATCGGCTTTTCAACAATGACGAATCTTCTGAGGTAAAAGTGTGTCTCCTCGCTGAAGATGATTTTATTTGTGAAGTCATAATTCCCTTCTGTTTGTTCAACTAACCATTCGTCGTATTGCCGACGCTTGAAATGATTCGTAGGCTTCAGCTCTTGCGTCAATTGAACCTTGTAAGCGTGTAAATTCAAATCTTTATTAAAAATTTGCATCAGTGATGTTCGTGAGATGTTTAATTGTTGGGCACGATGATGAGTCGAAGTTGACAGCTCTTCTGCCAGACTATCGCGAACAACAGTAATGTTTTCAGCAGAACGAACTGGGCGAGCATGGATAGGTGATTTCACATTTCCTACAGACCCAGTTTTGCTGAAATTTGCGCACAATTCTTCCGGTTGTGGACACATTTGGTCGATTATGCTGACCAAAAATATCATGAAGTGCACAAAATGCATTTTGATTTGAACGCCTAATTTTTTAAAAGGCTTCAATAACTTTAACACGTTGCTCAATTTCGTATCTCCCCATAGTTAAATTTGTCAAACATGACAACAAAGAAATGTCAAATTAAGTTGGGCAAAAACCTTCACGTTAAGGTGTGACTCACAATTAACATCATGCATTATGGTTGGGCCACCCTTTGTATTCTACTATCCAATCTTGGAGCGTGATTTATCTACAATGAGCTATGGCTTCATTATAGAAACCAACTTTTTGTTGCCGAACAAAAAGATCAATATAACGTTTGGCAGCAAATGGAGTTACTTTCCAATGAGTTGATCAGCATTAGCCATCATGAAGCGGCAAATGCACTTAGTATTAGGGTTGTTGGAATTACTGCGGTAGGCGAAAGCATTAAAGTTAGTGACATAGATGGCATTGAAGAGGATACAGTGGGAACAAATTCTTGAAGTAAATGGAAATAATATTTTGGTGTATTTATCCAAACCCTTGAGTACAATTTGAATTTTTTTTTCAAAATAGGGGGAATTTTTGCAAAATTTTGTGTTAACAACTCCTTGAACTTTTAATAAACCATAATAACATTAGTTGCTGATATATTTTGAGGCAAAACTACAGCAGAAAGCTTTCGGGATAGATATCACCTTTAAAAAGTTAAGGTTGACTGGTCAAAATTTACAATTGCATCTGATAAAAGAATACACGTAACCGACGAAAAAGTTAATGGGGGTGAACGATCTTTATAAGGAGCATTTTATTTTAATGCCCCTTATATAAAAGAGCCAGCAAATGAAATGGAGCTCCCTTATTATTCCTTCCTGTCGAGACGAGATCAGGACTGCGGATCGAGGAGCATATAAAAAATATTATCCTTTTAGTTTGAAACGTAATTAATACAAATTTCAAAGGCTATCTGAAGGAAGCTGAATCTGGCAAAAAATTTACGTCTGGGGCTAATGGTACTTATTATTAGCAGTGAACATCAGGAATATCCATGTCAGCTTAAAAATATAGGTTCAGTTTATACAAGACTTTAGTTCTATTCGGATCTTAGAATTTCTTTAATTATCAATAATAATTGTAGAATCAAAGTATTACTTATACTTTTGAAAAGCCGTAGGGCCTGCCCTTTTTGAGTGATGGGTTTCTGTTCATGATACTAAAGATGGCTCAAAGGAATCAAAATGCGTTTGTTAACTCAAATAAGCAAAGCTCGGCACCTTGACAAGAAAAAAGAGAATTGGCATGTGCTTATTAAATAAACAAAATTATTTACTTTTATCTTTATCCTTTACTTTATTAAAATTTTTGTAGAGCAGTCGGTTGGGGGTAAGTATTTATTTATGGTTGACCAACTGTAGAAGTTCTCTAACAATGTTAAAGAGACACCCTTTGAAGAAACTGAAGTAGAGTGGATGTTGGTAGTTGTCAGTATATAAAAACATGAAATTATATTCTCGGGAAAACCTTCAAAATAATCCACTGATGGTGCCTAGTTTTTGAAATTGTTCGGTTAGGGTTTTTCTCCTTTCAAAATATCAAGTCAAGCAAACTAGTGCATCCCATAAAAGAGTGGTGCTTGTATAAGTGTCGAAGTCATTTTGCAGCTTAGAGAAATGAGAGCGGTTCAAATATGATGGAGAAAAACATTGTAGATGAAGGTAGGGGTTTAAGTATGTGATAGCTGGATCCCTTACAAACTGTGTGGCATCGTTTTGTCGGGTGTTTCAAGCGCGTGCTACGACCATAAACGAGCTTCAAGTGCCAACTTAACGCCTTCCCACACTAAAAAACGAATGACAATACGTTGACGTTCACTCATGGTCGTAGAACTCGCTTGAAACATGTAGTCCCGACAAAAACTATGCCACACTCTTCATAAGTGACCCAGCTATCACATACTCAAGCCACGAGCTACAAAACATATAGGCGCACCATCTACAGCATTTGTCCACAACATATTTAGAGGACGGATAAATGGCGGTGCCCACGCCCATCATCAACAAAGCAAATCCAGGATACGAAGGCTGTCTTTTTGGAGGTGGTGCTGGATTTTTGTGGGCAGCATGGTGAAAATATGTTTGCGAAAAAACCAGCACATACTTTGTTTTTATTAAGAATTATCTCATTTAGATCACAGGAAGATCATTTTCCGCCAATTTTATTAAGTTTCGTAATTGAGCTGATCAGGACTGACAAACAGATGCTGGCCAGTCAATGTATAGCACTAATTTGTATCAAATAACCTGAGTTAGCCCAATCGCCTTGGATCCTTACGTAAATTAGATGTTGTATTATTACCCAACGAAATAATAGAAGGGAGTAAAGATCCGTGGTAGCGCTTTTTCGGCAGTTATTTAGCTCATTTGAAGAAGTATGCATCGGCCTGCTTTGATGCTTTTCAAGATACGTTGTAAGTTTTTTAGCGAAGGGCTTATTTTTTATCAAAATCGTTCAGCAGAAAGTATGAAAAGATAAACTTCTTTAGATCCCCTTCACTTTATTGTAAGCAGCCGTACTTTATTCTTGCTAGTAGCTTTCTAGATCAGTTGTGAAGCTTCAAACATCTTCTGCTCAATCTTGAGAAAGCTAACTTTCTTACCATTCCTTGAAAGAGATTTTTTAGATAAGCGTGTAAAGGGTTGAATTTATATGAGTCATTACCTAATTGATGACAGGTATAGATAAATGTTGGCAAAAGCACTCGTGTTTATTAAAAATTATCAAACATAATATTTTTTTACAACATATGAAACATTATTTTGAGACACATTGTACCCATATTATACTTATGCATGTTTTTTATGAAACCTTTTCTTCTTTTCCTTTATACTTCGCCGAGTCCTATTCCGATCTTTAGTTTCCCGCTTAATCATCCAACAGTAGTCTGAAAGCATAGTGACATCCCATCTTCCTTGGCACCATCTCTCGATATCACGGACATCCTCGTGAAATCGCTCCGCCTATTTTTCACTGTAAGCTCCCAGGTTTCCAGGAAAATAGTCTATGTGGGAGTTTAAAAAATGAACATTCAAGCTCAAGTTGCAGCCTTGAGCTTCATATGGTGCTAGCATCCGTTGAACAATGGTTTTGTAGTCAGGATCCTTAGTATTTCCCAAAAACTTTCCCACTACATCCTTGAACGATACCCAAGCTTCTCTTTCCTTCTCCTTCATCAACCCCAATTTGATATGGAGAGGGGACAACAAAACCTTTTCTGGTGGTACCAAAGTAGTATTGATAGCATTTTTCT
Organism: Odontomyia ornata; assembly: GCA_963969285.1. Classification (NCBI taxonomy): domain Eukaryota; kingdom Metazoa; phylum Arthropoda; class Insecta; order Diptera; family Stratiomyidae; genus Odontomyia; species Odontomyia ornata. Next base: position 4,451,077 of record OZ017739.1, on the reverse strand, counting down.
CTCCAGGTTTTAAAGTTTCTCGAGGTGGTCAATCACTTTTAGTCCAGTGCTGTTCTCTGGTTCTACTAGCATAAGAAGGAGAGAGGAGAGTTAGTTTCTCTCCCCTCTAAGCATGGTGGGCCCCATCACCGGTGTGTATTTAATAAGGTTGATGGCCTGACGAGAATTAGAACACACGTCGAAATCACCTTCTTCTAACATTTTTCTTCTTAAAATAAGCAACTCAATCATGTAGCTACAAAGAATTTCATAAGTAATTTAAAAAGCTACGGGAGCCATCCGAAAACGAGATCGATATCCACACGAAGCAATGAAAGCTCACTGTAGAGTAAAAAACTATCGTCTAAATTTACATTAAATTGATGCTAAAAGGGTGAAATGATCAATTTAAAGTTTAGCAAAGATAAGTCACCTTCTTTTGAGAAAAACTGGAAAAATTCTTTTTCTCGGTATCTGTACTATGATAATGAGGGGACAGATGATAAAAGGTTTTTAATTTTTAATCTGGAACCTAACAGTTCAGCTGCATCTTTTGAAAGATCTTAATCTCTTACTAGGTCATTGACCTCACTTTGAGAAAGTAATTGAGGCCTTTCATCTTCGTGTTGAAAAAATCTGAGCTGGGTTCACCCTGCGGAGGTTATGTAACTTCGTCCTTTAACTCACTCGGGTATTCAATCAAACTAGAAGGTGGGTATGGGACAGGTATTTCAGAGCTATGGGGCACTGGATGTATAGCTGAGTCAAAGTTAGGATGACTTTTGCATCTTTTGTTTCTTGAATTGAATCCCTTTACGTCAACTGAACAGAAGTAGCAGTCAGTGGTATAGTTTTTCTACTCTTTCTTTATAGAGAGCCCACTTAGATACCTTATACCTGGCAAGCTTATAGCCCAGGTCTCACGGCCCATTGTTCACATTGTCCACAAGGTCTTTCCATCAGCGAGCCTTGCTGTTATCAACAAATGTGCGAAATTATTTCTTGGCTGATTTATGTGCTGCCACCAGGTTAGATGCCTCATCACGGTTCCGTGCCTATTGAGCCTCACACTGAAGCGATTAAGGTCGACTACCGATACACTGGGGGCTTGTTGTGCCTGATTTTTTGGCAGGGCATAGAAGCGTTGCAAGCAGTTGTGATGATGCTCATAGTCGAAATTTTAACCTCTTGCACTGTCAGTTCTTCTATCCCCTGCGAATCTCTCTGCAGCGGAAAACCTGCTGTTAGCACCTCGACGAACATCTTAAGGTCAATCCTTCCGATGGTCCACCATATTCTAGAGGTCGAGTGCATGGACGATGGGAGACAGCATCATTACTTTTAAGCAGAATGCACTGATGACCGCTGACTGAGTAGTCCTATAATACTCTCCAATTGTGCATTCTTTGTACAAAGGGCCCCGAGGCGAATGTCACGTCCGGCATGGTTCCTTTACAGCCAATACGGGGGAAATCGGCGCATTTTGGTATTTAGTATGATGAGCGCTGTCCTGACCACCATTTCCAGGACTCGTTTTCTCCGCGAATCTATTTGAGGCATACCCCATTCGACTGCTTTAGCGTCTGCGTTCATGACAGTGCCCTCCAAATCATTAAGATTGGCTTGGAAAGATGATATCGGCTCATATAGCGTAAGGTATACACAGAAATCACACGAAACCCTCCCCGGTCCACAGCTTTCCGCCTGGAAATCACTGTTCCGAGCCCAGATTGTGACAGAACAAGTTTCAGCAGGATACCATAATGCAGAACTTTTTTCATGGTATTGCTCACTCAGCAGCAAGCAGTCGACTTGCATGTCCATCGCCAACTGCTCAAGCAGGCTTGACTTTGTACATATTAACAGGTAAATATGGTACATTGATGTCGCGAAATTTAATCTCAATCATCTTTCATACGAAATATGCCAATAATTTTGCGACTCTTCAAAGATTTGATAGAGCTTCCGTATCTTTTGCTCATGGATGATAAAAATGATTAGTATTCTTAATTTTCTCAATAAACGGTCAATTTTCGTCAACCATTTCTACTAGAAATAACTGATAAATTAATTCTAAATGCAGTATAGATATAATTCAGCATGATTTAAAGCAATGGGGAAAATTTCATAATTGCTTTTTTCTTCCACATATATTCTTCGGCTACGGATGAACTAATTAGAATATCCTTCTTACATTCTTAGACTTAGACGTTACACGTTGAATTCGCGTTGAGTGATCGCAAAATTTTAGATTGGATTCGTTATTAATATTAAACATAATGTGTCCAGAAATATAAAATTAGAGATTTCCGTACTACAGCTCCTTGAAAATCGATATTTTTGCTTCTATAACTGATCATAACCTTAAAGGTGAACATGAAAATGCATAGTTAGTTTTTTATTTAACAATACACCGTTTTCATGAACCATTTCATGTAAATAATGTGCCATAGTTTACTGAAAATGAAAGCAATGGGTATCAAATGAACGGCACCGCTTCCATAAAACTTATTTCATCCCTTTCAGGGCATTTTGATTTTTTTTGTAACGTTTCTTTTTCGTTTTTTGTATTTTCTGTTATTATAATTTCATCAATTCAATAAATATTTTTTGAGCTAGACATCAAGGAGTTTGTAAAATATTTTCAGCATACTAGAATTCATGAATAAATTCACAATTTAGCGAAAAAATACAAACTATATAAGCTAGTGTTATAGGTTTGTTCAACATTTTATGCTCAAGTGCCGTGAGGATCTGATGCAATAGAATGCCAACTATGGGCTTGCCAGCCTGATGCTCTATCAAAATAGGAGCGGGGTTTGTGAAATGCTTGAAAGTGGTGGTCTACAGCAAGTTTAACAGTGAAAAAATTTGAAAGCAGTTTGAGGACGTGATTTTATAAAATCTTTTTTTTTTAACCAAGGATAGTCCCCCATTTGATATGAAAAATCGTTTCATATCAAGCCTTAAAGCTGGATTATTGACAACCATCTGCTCAGAGGGAAAACATGAGAAAATTGTCCACCCTTCTCCCTTGGGAATCTGTAAGCCCAAACACCTGCAAAAATCACAGAAGTAAGTCCTTTTGTATACTAGGGCAATAAATACCTGAGATATCAATTTTTTCCAGGTATTCATTTGTAAGTCCTTTATATCCTCAAATCTTGAGAATTTTTGAATCAAATTTAATGAAAATACTGTCATTCAATTTTTTTATTAGCAATATGGGCATTAGTTGTTATTTGATAAAAGTTGAAAGGAAAGTTTGTTTTATTATGAACAAAATATCTGCAATCTTTGATAAAATATAAAAGGAAATTTTGGCGTATTTTTTCTCCAATTCAAGAATATACATGATATTATCGTATTTATATGTGATTATTACAATTAGCTAGAGGAAAATTTAGGCAAAAACCTCTACTGAACTTATACTAGCTTAACATAACTTAACTTTCTACTTATAACTAGCTAAAATCTATGAGGCTAGGTTACGGCCAAAAGATAGGTGGTAGCAACTGCTGATTTTCAATTCGCCAGGGCATGTATACGATACTACACATAGTTTTAAGTAATGTTCAAACGACGGTGAAATGAATTTGTCAGAACACCTACTATATTATAAGGCCTCTGTACCGCATACATTCTAATAAAGAAATTATATATAATACATGATATTAAATAGTTCTTTTTTCTTAGTTTATGAATAACTAAAGAAGAAGAAGAACTGTCATTGCGTGTCATAACAAATAATTGTCAGAGTGAAAATTTGCTAAATATTTGTTTAAAATAAATTAAATTGTCTGTTTTTAGTGAAATTTGATCAAAATCAGCAATTATTATTACATCATGTTGAAGTGAACTGAATTTAGTGATTATATAGTATTGAAACGATTGCTTGATTTTCAACCTAACCTTAGCAGTATTCACTTATATATTTGGTGCTCTGTTTTTTTTTCAATATAATGTCGAATAAGTGCGGAATTTGCAAAAAAGTGGTCAACAAAGGCGATTTCGCAATGAAATGCGACAGTCTGTGTGGAAAATGGTTCCACACAAGCTGCATATCAATGCCAGACACTGTCTATAATGCCTTGAAGGAGGCGGTAGATTGGTGTTTTTGGGTGTGCCCCAGTGAAAAAGCCACTGCCTCTAAGCTGCTAGAAGCAAAGCAATTAACAGCGAGTCAAAACCAAGCTGAAATAATGGATAAAATTTCAGGTCTGAATGACACTATCAGAGAAATTGCAAAAAAACTAGAAGATCTGCAATCGCAAATCTCCAACAAATCAGTGCGGCCTGTTTCATATGCAGCAGCATTGTCCCAGAATCCAATAGGAGTAGCGCCGAAATATAGTGGAGGGGTTATAATAAAACCGAAAGAAAGGCAAGCTTCAGACAAAACAATGGCAAGAGTAAAGGAAGCATTTAAGCCAGCGGCGGCTAAAATTCCGATTACATACAGCAGGAAAATTACTGATGGTGGCATTTTACTCAAAACTGAAAGTTTATCTAATACAGGGGCTCTTGTAAATTCATTGCAGGAATGCCTAGGTGATGCTTATAAAGTGGTTCCCACTAAGCAGATGATGCCTAGGTTAATAGTGCATGGATTGGAAAGAACATTTGAGAGTGATGAGCTTTTGGATGAGATAAAGGCTCTCAATCCAGGTATTCCTGATTGCTCAATCAATGTAGTCAAGCACTGGCAAAGCAGAAAAACATCTAAATATTCATTAATCTTTGAAGTACCGGGAATTTTATACAAGCGATTGGTTAATACATTTGTTAATATAGAGTTTAACTCATATTTTTGTAGGGAAGAATTCAGCATTAGAAGATGCTTTAAGTGTCAAAAATTTGGCCACTCTTCAATAAACTGCAGAAGTAGCATAGAGGTTTGTGCCAAATGTGCTGAGCATCACGACACAAGAAGCTGCAATTCCCAATCTAGTAAATGCTCTAATTGCCTGTCAGCAAAAATAATCAAGTTTCTCATCCAGCATCTCATAAAGAGTGCCCTGAATATCTCAAGGCTATTAAGTCGTTCCAAAGAAGAATCAATTATACATCTGAAAATGAATAAAGCATTAAATATAAATATATTTTATGCTAACATTCGAAGCATTAGGAACAAGTTTGATGACTTTGAGGTGTTTTGTAACTCACATGAGAGTCTGGATGTCATCATATTGAATGAAACTTGGATTTGTAGTGAGGAAGGTGGAGGAGCTGCTATTTACACAAGAAACAATATTAAGTATAGAGTTCTCCTAGTAGATAATAGATATAATACGATAGATATTTCCCTTCAGGATGAGAGGCAAAAAATAAAGATTGGAACGTATTATAGGGCGCCTAGTGAGAATGTTAATGAATTTATTGAATACTTAGATGATATCTATCAAAGTCACGAAAATTTGACGGTCATAGCTGATGTGAATATCGATACACTTCATAGCAACAGCATTAGTATGAACTATTTAAATATGTTAAATATGAATGGAGCACGGATGATTAACTATCAACCTACAAGAATAACGGATAACTGCTCTACACTTCTCGATCATATCGTTACTAACTTGAATACATATACAGTAAACTTCTTGGTCAAATATGAGGTTTGGCCGGACTTAGACCATAGCGTCTTATTTGTTACTGTTGAGGGAGTTAGAAAAGTGTTGATACCCATGGCAAAAAAATGTTTACAGATTAGATGGAGAAAAATTTTTTGAACTAGTAGATAGTAAATTTAAAAACTGCAACCATTGGTTACACATTTCGGAAATTATTGAGCCCATCCAAAGCGCGAAAGAGTCAGCTACTACCGTCAAAATGATACGTACTAGAAGTAACACTTGGATTACTAGGGAAATAATTAGAGAAATTAGAAAGAAGCATACTCTATTTAAACGTATGAAGAATAATCCAAATATAGATAACCATATTTTGAACTACAAGAAACAGAAAAATAGGGTTAACTCATTGATAAGAGCTGCCAAAAGAGAGTCTCTTGCTAAGCGAATTGCTTCTGCTGATGTAAATGCTAGAAAAGTATGGCAGACGCCTAATAATGAAATTTTGTCATCAGGTGGGGAAAGCAAACAAAATACTGATATTAGTGCTGAAACCCTTGGGGTACATTTAAGCTCTATAGGGAAAAGATTAGCCGATGAACTTGACCAAAAATTTAAGTTAATGAATTTTAATCGATATCAGATTCCGCTTAACGTCAAATCAATTTTCCTCGAACCTACATTCGATAATGAAGTTATATCAATTATAGCTTCGCTAAAGAATTCATCTTCAGGCAGTGATGGTATTTCTGCTAGGAAATTTAAATTGATAAGAGAAATAATCGCCCCACACTTAGTCCTCGAGTTCAATGAATTTATGGCATGTGGTGAGTTCCCACCGGAATTTAGGGATGCAATAGTGATTCCTGCTTTCAAATCAGGATGTGTAAAGGAACCTTCAAATTATAGGCCTATTAGCCTCACGAACACTTTGAGCAAAGTATTTGAAAAAATAATTAATATTCGGATCATTCGATTTATTAATGACTCATTAGGGTTTGATTTAAACCAGTATGGGTTTATTGAAAAAGTAGCACAATATCTGCTGCTACGGATGCCTTACAATTCATCAATAACGAACTGGATGACGGAAAATATGTTGGGGCAATATTTGTAGATCTAGCTAAAGCCTTCGATACGGTCGACCATGACATTTTGCTTTTGTGCCTAAGTGAATTGGGCATCAGAGGCCCTCTGTTGAATTTGATCGGCAACTTCCTGAGTAATAGAACTATTTCAGTTTGTGTTAACAAAGAAATTAGTTCTAAGTATAAGATTAACATAGGTGTCTCTCAAGGTTCGATACTTGGGCCAACTCTTTTCCTTTTATACATACACAACATCTATTTTTCTGGTTTGAAAGGGAAATACATTGTATACGCTGATGATACACTGCTTCTTTATTCAGATTCATCTGCGGATGCGCTTGAACAAAGAATTAATGCTGATCTTATATCTTACGGTACTTGGTTATTAGGGAATAAATTTACTATTAATACGAGTAAAACTAAACTTATGATATTTAAACAAAAAAATAAGGTGGATATGAATTTAAATGTTAAAATCTATGAAGACAAAATTGAACGAGTTTCCTCGATCAAGTATTTAGGTGTTGAGGTAGATGAAAAGTTAACTTGGTCAAAGCATATTAGTAATTTAAAATCAAAATTAGTCTTCTGGATAAGAGTGTTCAGGAGTAGAAGCTATTAAGATATTGTTCTCAAAAGATTAATTTATAATGCACATGTTTTGCCTCAGATAACTTATGGCATATTGAATTGGTGCCATGCGTCGGAATCGAACATTGACTCAATTCATAGAATGCTGAATAAGATTGTCAAGGCAATGCATGGTCTGGATAGGTTGACACCCAGTAATAGTCTTTATTTATTGACTAGAAAATTTAGTATTAGACAGTTGATTTTTATGGAAAAGGCCAAATTTGTATTTAAAATCAGTACTAATAGTTTGAAACCAGGTATAAAACTCATCAAGCATAGAGATGTCCACTCTTACAATACGAGAAATAATGATTACCTTAAAGTATCACTTGCGCGGACAAATAGAAGACTCCATGATCCAGTAAGGCTGGCCATGGAATCTTATAACTCATTACCAACTGAGTTGAAGAATGTCAAATCATTTCCCATGTATAAAAAACTTTTGAAAGAATACACTGCTAAGGTTTGGATGGGTTGAGCTTGCGTTTCTTTATTATATTTAGTTGAATTTCTTTACTTCTGTTTTAACTATTCAGTTCTTTAATTAGTAATCGTAGTTTTTACTAACAATTTAATATCTTCCCTTATACCAGCAGCGTTCTGTTGCTGACTGGGAAGTGGGATATATGTGTAAATGATTTTCAAAAATAGAATTTGAACTGGTTTAACTGGATAATTCAAATATGAGCTTCTTCTCTTATGTTTAACAACTAATAATCTTTATAACAAGCTTTATGTCAAGTCCTTCTATCCCATATAAGTAGTTGTACAAGTCTTTTATTAGTAAATGTAAAAACAAAAAAAGCTAACAAATAAAAAAAAATATATTTATATATACGAGTATACTAATAATTTGTGATATTGTTAGTGTGGATTTGGTAAACCTTTCCTTAATCCTTTGTCCTGTCGGGAAGTGATGAACAAAGGAGGTGCTAATTGGTAGATTGTACCGGTGTTTCGCTGGTACTACATGAAGAAGCTCACTATCCATATATCTGATCCCATTGTCCATTGAATAAATACAATATATTGGCCGATATTTTATATGTTAGATAAAAACCCCTTCTGGCTGGAGCATACTCCTGCCTAGCCAACTATTCACTCGTACAACGCATGTACGTCACAAGTCGGTGTGTAGATATTCCGATTTCGTTTTGCATGATATTTTTTACTTCAGCCTATCTTTTTAAACGAACTTCAAAAAATTCCCTCATCTTTCATGGAAATAATTATTCATAAGATCAGCAACTTTATCAAAAGTTGTCATGTTATTTATTGGATCAAATATTTATGTCATTTTTGCCATGCACAAACTGTAGCTGCTTATTTCACTACTTATTAGCATTGAAAGGCTATAGCTGGATATGAGTTGCAAATATTGCTTAAGATCCATCGCGGACACATTGAGCGAACAACATCTTGGAGAATTGTTGATCAAGAAATTAGTGACTAGATTCAGATTGGCTAAAGCTAATCACAAGGTGTTGTACTAGGTCTGAGCCGTTTGCTAAAGAAGAATAACCGGTTCACATCAAGTAACAACAAAGATGATAAGAAAATGCAGAGAAGAGATTGATGATGAAATTGTTTGCGCAGCATCCACAAAAGTCTCGACTAGCACTTTATAAACAGCTGAATGACGCCGTGCCTATTTATCGCAGAATACGAGTTACTCGTATGGTAGAACAAATCTAGAGATAATCTTAACAGGAAATGTTCACTATTGGTATCTTTAATTTACCCGATGATAGGATGGATAACCATGATTCACCGAATCAGCACGCAACAGTTATGGGGGCCATTTTTTCAGTAGAATTAAGTAATTAGACAGTAATCAAAGATTTTAACTACGCAGAATGAAATATTAAAAGTTTTTTTGTAAGTAAAAAAGTCGTTCGGACAAATTTAGTTTTCAGTAGGGCTAGATGATCAGGAAGCATATTGCGTCGTATTACTGCATCCCAATCAAAGGTAAAGTCCGTTGTATTTCCTTGATTTATTTTGAAATCAAAGACAAGTCTAAATGTTTATTATTCTTCAGGATTCAATTTAAGAAGCATTATTTTTGCTAAAGAAAATTTGAGCGATTCGACTCATGCACGACTAAGTCATGATAAAAATTTTCTTTTATCCTGAATTCCCCAAAGATGTTTGGAAAACAAGATTGCCTTCTTTAAACCGCTCAATGCTTACAAAGCCCAGAAATGAAAATATCAGAAGCAAAACAAACGCTGTTTCTTCGTACAAAACCCATATATTAAATTCCATTAAGTGCATACATATACATTTTGTAGGTTTCGTCCTGGAAACAAAAGTTGATACATCCGTACACATGTTTCTATTTCTAAAGGCCGGAACCATACGCACGGTTTGATTTCTTTCTGCTCTTCAGAACACTTGTCGACAAAATAATTGTTATTTCGGGTACGTCTTCCACCCTGTACCTGAGCTCTGGAACGTCCTACAGTCCCTCGCAGTGGGTTTCATTTTCCCATTTTGGTTCTTCCACTTGAATGTTACACATCGAAACAATGGAGTCCAGGAATTCTCAGAAAAGTTGGAGGTGGTTCGTTGTCCACAATAGCCCAACCAAGAGCAAGGAAAAATTATGCTTAAGGCAATTACAGTAGTGCAATGCAATCGCTCGATTTCTTTTCAAAGTCGCCGCACTCACAAGCTTACGCTACTTTATTGCGAGAAAGAACAAAGAGGGAAAATTTCATTTAGAATTATGATTAGGGTTGCAGCGTGGAACTGTTATATAAAAAGTCAATTTCGGTTGAAAAAAATTTATATTGGAGAGGTGCTTTTAAAAGTTCTTGTTGAATAGTTGCTTTTTAATTGAAAGCCAACGAATCTCCTGCCTCAATGTTTTTTTGTGTTCATTCAGGAATTGTGTAGCTTTAACTTTTTCTACTGCCAGTTCAAATATTCATGACTTCTTAGGAAAGTCTATGATTCAAAAAACATACACTCGAAAGATGGGGTAAAGATGCTTTCGCAATAAGATTGAAATGGCACCAACTTGCAGCACTACTTCTTTGAATCAATACTACACGTATGACTCCGAGCTAACTGTTTGAGACAGCTGTCCCTTCCTGTACAAAAAGGACTTCACAGGCCTGTTCCCGAAGAAAAGCCGCTGGCCTCGCGAGTTTGGAAAAAGCTTACTGTTTCAACAGAAAAAGTCTCTATTTGCAAGGAAAAACGTAACCGGTTAGTCACACGCGATACGTAACGCAATTTCGTCCTTGTGGAGAATAGACCCTGCGAGAGTACCTATAAAAGCAGAAAAAGAGGAAGAGTTCACCCGATGGCTAGCTCATGAGCAGAGCGGTCAGCCAACGTGACAGGTCCCATACCTGGTCGGGGCTCCAAATGAAAAGACTGAACATTTTCGTTTATCTAATAATTTTTAGCCTATTGTGAAATCATTTCGTCCATGTGTCACACCACTTTTCTACATAAGCTAGAAACATAAGATTTTGTAAGTAGGTGTTAAATGATGCCCTCTTCAAAGTTTCATCACAAAACAAATTTATAAGGTGTTGAAGGGGGGTCTTCCCATAAACTACTTTTTTTTTCTTCATTAGCACTAGAAGCACCGAAAGATACTACTCTCCTTGAACCCCGACGTGGCAATTTTGTCCCATTATAATCATTGGACCATTCATTTGCATAATGTATGAGTATTATGATTAGAACACCTTGTAATTTAATGTGAACCATGAGTACTTATTTATTTAAATCAAATTATTAATTCCTTGAAGACAAAAATGTAATAAATGATAAACATTAACTATCTGTTTCAAATGAAGAAATATCTATAAACTAGTTATGATTATTTGTACAGAAAATATTGCATAAATAATATTCTTTAATAGTGCATTTATTGCAGACGATTTTTTTTACACACAAATAATAACACATATGACTTATTATTTGTGCATTTTGACTTGACCTAACACCTTGAACGTTTTTCTTGTCTTTCTGGTATGTTTGCCGGAATTTTTACAGGCATGGCGGTTTTTCTTGTATTCATACACTGTGCTCCCAATTCTTCTCCTTGTTGCAGTTAAAAGTCTCTGCGTTTAATTTTACGGTTGTTAATTATTTTATACAATATCGATGCGTTTATACCTGCCAAATCCAACAGGTTATAAAATGTATAAACTGGCCAACGTCTAGAAGCACCCTTTACTTATATTTGCGAATCTACAACATCTACGCCGTGTTTCGTGCTATTGTAGAAAAACACTGTTTCAGGTTTTTTTCCTTGAGCCACAGCTTATTGGTACATCGGGATGCATGGTGCTGAGCATAAGAACATTTTTATTCGATTTATGCAGTCAATGTTGCATCGCTGTTTTTGTACTATCTAATTCGTCTTTTGCGGTTTTGACAGAAACAGGTATTTTTCTGCTAATTCTATTTATTGTACCCACAATGCTAGTATTTTTTGACTTCAAATATTCCGCTAGTAAAAGTGAAGTAAAAAAGTTGTCACAAGTGACATTTCGGCCTTTATTGATGTAAGGTTCCATCAATTTCAATCATTTGCTCTTTTTTCATCTTTTTCAAGATAAGGGAACGCATTTAGTACATAATTGACATCTTTTTCAACAGCCCTCCAAAATTGTTGGCCATATTTGTCTGGTTTAGAACTCATAAACTAGGTACTTAGATGGTAAAATTTGTTTGTGAATTGTTATGTATGGTCTATTCGTACCAAATTTCCAAAATCAAAGCAAACTTATCTTCAGTCACTCTTTGACGTCTACTGGATATGTGATTGAGTCGCAGGTACCTTATATCTCGTGAAAACGATTACGAGACATTGTTGTCTTTATTATAGTATTACCCCGTTTCATCGATCATAATGAATCTAGATCTTAATTATGTGCACCAATTGAACCGCGTATGTAAAGTAGAGCAACAACGGCCTCCAGTTCCTCCATCGCCGTACACCAATTTTCGTCTCGTAGTTAGCGTTGTGCCTCTTCTAGAGTGTGTTCTAAAATATACTGCATCATTTCTTTTTTGTAAATATTATTTGCCAAACACTTTTGCAAGTTTCATCACCATTGCGTTTTGCATACGGCATTGGCCCAACGCGGTCTATAAAAACATTTTGACATCCATATCTACCAGCTGTTCTACCAGCTTCCATTACTGTCCAGGTAGTACCGCCAGCTGAATCAAGTGTTGAGCCTGATGTCGTTTCAAAAGGAGGATTCGTCAATGATGTAAGTAATCCTCTACATGCAGGCAACCTTCCACGATTTCACCGTGCTCGTCCTCGCCTTTGATTCTACCCACAATCTTGTGCCTCATTTATGACACCCACCAAACTTCTTGTTTCTAGAATATAAAAATAAAGTAGCTTTTATTATAACTACAACCAAAATAATAAATAACACTGTGTGTGTGTGTGATTTATTTCTCACACCTAAAAACTTGTGATTAGCTAAAAGTAACCTACAATATAAAGGTAACACAGCAATTGCTGTAAGTTTTCCAACGAATTAAAATAACAATGCAATTACCTACCGACATTTCTCTTTGAATGGTGTCTCCAGGCTCGTCAGAAGAAGAACCGGAATTGTATTCTAATTAGTAATCATCGTAAAAGTATTCTAAAGGCTCGAAATCTGACTCGTCCTCTAATATTTTATTCAAACAAGACCAAATTTCGTGCCGTTTCATCACTTCGCGACGTTGACTAGACAGAACTATAAAACATGGGGTTTACCCTTATAATAACAAAAAAGTACACTCTCTACGCTAAGCCACGTGCAACTGACTGATAGAAACGATGCTCAACTGTTTATGCGCGTACACATCACCCTTTCATCCTGTAACTTTTTTCTTTTGTAGCACTACAGCCCCTTTCGGGCCTTCGCTTAGAGATAGTAAGAGTATCTCATCGTCATGATCTAATGTATCGGCACTCCACAAGGTGATATGATCATTATCACGCTTTTGCCGTGTGTCCGTCCACCCAACTGCGATACAATCTGATTTTATACCAGCACGTATCATGACTGAACGGGCTTTTAGTTCGTCCGAAGAGCCAATCGAACTAAATCTCGTTGACGCCAACGAAACTTGAACCAGAGACTTTCGGCTTACGGGATTAGTGCTCTAACCACTAAGCCACGCAGACATCCCGTAACTGCCCAGAACAATAATCTTACATTGAATTTTCCATAGAATATGGATGGGACAAAAATGACCCGGTGGCTGTTCTGGGTAAATCACTTATTTTTCCATTTGCTATTTTTTTTTTATTATTGAAAACATCTGAAATTTAATAAGCAGAATAAATGATTAAAATTCATTAAGTTCCATAGACCTAAACAAATAAATTTAAAAGTTACCTACGATCAAATTTGCAGGTGGGGCAAAAATGTAACGGTGGTGCTTCAAGTGTTAAATTGTGCGACGATCGCAATAGTTAACAGGGCTTCCCTTACATAATTTAAAAGCATGCTGAAATCAGTCGGAACTTATCTTTAATTTCATAATTCAATTAAGTTTAATGAACAAAATGAAAAGTAATCACACATTTGCAAAAATATAACATTCACGTTTTTACATACAAAAGACATCAGTTAGTACTAATCTACTTTACATTCAACGCCATCTTTAAATTTTCTCCCATAGAACAGAATTGTGAGCATGGGATGTATTATTGGTAATCATATAGAAAAGATATCTATTTGCTTAAATTATCATCGGCAAATTTTTGATTGAACTCCATCAACGAGTAAATGTCGAAACTCTGTATAGTATGAGGCACTTTGGGCTTTCGATCTAGATCATTATGGGTAGGGTACTTCTTCTCACAAGCTTCACAGCGGTATTTGAAATTATATTGATCCGAGAAACTTTTCATTCAAGCAGCTCTTGTTTGCGCTCTTTCCAAAATGGTCGCAATGGTTTCTCTAACGCACGGTACAAAGACACTTCAGGATAGGAGAAAAACTAGAGGAATTCACACCCACAAAAAGTCTAGCTTTTGTTACGTACAGATGTGTTTTTAATTCACTTCTGTCAAGTTTACAAAAAATTAAATTAAAAAAAAAAATTTTTAAAAATCAATCTAAAGTTAATTTTGGTTTTTATTGGAAAAGCTTATATCGTTAAAGGCAGCGACCCACGGAATCATATCGAATATTATTTTACTTCACAAATTATCCGAAGACTAATTCGAGACTGCTGCTATGGAGGAGCCCGACGGCTTCCCACTGTTGGGAAACCTCGGGGAAACATTCATGGATGGCGTTTGAAAAACTCAAATAGTTGAAACCAACAAGAAGTAATTTGACTTTGGCATGAAAATCAAGAATTAAGACTACGACTACAATCCCTCGGATATATGTTTAAGAGAGGGATGAAAACTCAAAATGCAGAACCAGTAAAGCAAATTCATAAGGAAACTAAGCCAAAGAAAGCTGTCAAACAAGCTATCCCAGAAAAAATACTGTGCTGGCGGGGCTAATTACAGCCAAAATGCTGGAAGAACTACAACAAGAAACGGACGTGGAAGAATGGACTGAAGGTAATTCGAATCAAGAAAAAGATGTTAATTTTTTTCAGTACTTAAAAAATAAAAAAAAGAAGAAAAAACCAATTCGCTGTTCTGTTGGCTCTTCTTCAAAAGCTTTCAAAAATACAGAGAAAGTTCTGCCAGTTAATATGTTCGGTCAAAGCGGAATGAAAATTAGAATGAAATCACTGATCTATTTCAAATCAGGTTAAAAATGCACTGAATTCTGGGGAGGTTCTACACTTCACCTATACCCCAAAAATAGAAATAATCAGATTTTATTGTTGAAAGGTTTGGACTGCGGAGAGAATACCGTCAATCTTTTCCAGGTGCTCAAGAAAGCTGCACCTGAAATTGAATTTATTTCCATTAAAATCTTCGCGACAAGATAATTGACGGTACAAAAAAGAATTTACCGCTTTACTTGACACAGGTTTCAAATAAGAGCAGTCGAAGTGCTCTTGAAAAAATTAGGTACTTGAACTTCCGAGTGGTGAGGTGGGAACGCCTCTAGAAAAGCGAAGTTGACCAGTGTTAGCGGTGTCAAAGATTGTGCCATGCATTATCGGTGGGTCAAATGCAAGAACGTTCATGCTCACGGTAAGTGAAAATTGGCTCAGACGGAGATGTAAGAGAAATTATACTATGTTAACTGTGGTGTTTTTAAGTCATCCGGCATCATATTGAGGATGCCCACGATATCAACATGCAAAAATCTAGTTTGTCCCAAAGCAAACACAAGTACACCGCAGTGTCTCAGCACCAAACTTCGTCAAGCCCGGAGTTTCATTTGTACTTGCCGCTAGAGGACCAGCAAAAAATGCTGTAAATAATGTAAGTGACAATAATGAATTGCTTCTTAAAATTTACCAGCAACTTCATTTTTTATTGGAGGCAATCGGTAAACAAGATACAAAAATTAATTTTGTTTTTCAGCGTTTAGGCCTTTCAAATGCCTCAAAATAAGTTCTCATCTAGTCACATTCCCATGGATACAATTCGTCTCATCGCGAATAACGTCAACTCCATTATCACTATACATCGACGTGACTATCTCCTTGAATTGGTTATTAAAAAAAAACCTGACATCATGCTTCTTACTGAGACCCACCTCAATTCATGGCTCATCATAACATTCAAGGACTTTGAATTCGAAAGAAATCATTGGGTAAACGGTGATGGGAGAGGTCGTATCGGAATATTGGTCAGAAGACCCTATTATTTCCCAAATATAGATAAAGTAGAATTCAAAAATTTTGAATCTCTTGAAGTGTCCGTTATCGAAATTTCACTGCCAGGTGGGGAACGTTATCTCGTTATCGCCTGTGCAACTGGTCGAAATGTTCGTAAGTTTAAGGAGGAGCCAAATTCCTTGTTTGAAATACTCGAATTAAACAGGCTGTATAATAATTATATTCTTCCTCGTGACCTGAACGCCAAGCATACATCATAGTTGAACGCCACTAATAATCCAAGAGGTGTATTCCTGAAATTGTCCATAACAGAGAACCAAATTGAATACAGGTGCAATATATATGGGTCGGAGTTCCCACTATATACTAGGAAAAATTCATATTTTGACCTCAGCATTGCTGGTGCAAGACTTGCATTTAGCTTTAATAGTCCTCAACGGAAACTGCAGGTGATTTCTTATGATAGCGACCATAGCGCAATCGTGATGGAAGTCAATCATCAAAGGAATGATTTCTTCCTCATTCCAGTTCAACATGAAAATCATCAGTTGAATTAGAAAAAAACAGATTGGGGATAGCCTAAACAGGAAGTTTAATCGAGATTACCAGAAACAATGTCCTCTCATTGATGGTGGCAAATCTTGGCCAATGATTCTTAATGACAGAAATCCAACCAACGATGAAATAGATCTACATTTGTTGAAGTTAGAGAAGCTGACGTTTGAAACGACTGGGAAAGTAGTTCCCAAGATTAAACATTGAAACAATATGGAAGGATATGAAACACCAACCATTGTAAGGATGTAAGGATTGAAAAGCCTTCTTCTCACATGCATCAACAATATTGATCGGTGATTTCTGGACTACAACCGTCTCTCGTTGGCTTTGTTAAAATTACACCTGAAGAATGTCCAGATTTTTAATCCGTTGATACTTCAGGACTTAAGTCAGCAATCAATTTGCGGAAAAACTGACCGGCATTAGCCCATAGGACTCAGATCGCGTTTTCATAAAAGTGAATAGTTCATTCCGCTTGAAGTCTCGAGTGCACGTATCGAACCTTGAAGTTGCTAGTGATGGGATAAATCTTCTCGATAGAGCTGGTATCGAAACTTATAGTATGACTCCAGATAGAAATGGAAACAGAAATATATGTGATGGATTGCAGAAATTTGCCCTGATTGGAACACATTTTGAATTGGTTCATCTACCAAACCCTGAAGTAGGGGATGAAATATTTTCACAGGTCGTTGAAGCAAAAGTTTTCGACTCCAAATCAAGCCTGAATGGCGAATCGATTCTCCATTTCGATAATACCTTGACATCTGGGCTCATACTGAGCTTGAATCTTATTGATTATTTTGTCAGCTATGAAGAGGAAGTAGGATAAATAAAAATAAAAGAAGTAAGAAAAATAAAAAGAAACTATGTAGTATTGACAGCGTTTGAAAGAAGTTCTGCGACATTTGCCTGAGGTTGCTATTAGGAATTATTGCATAATATTTAACAACATGTTGGGCAATTCATATTTGCTAATAGAAACTATTGCATATTATTCAACAACATGTTGAGCAATTTATATTTCCCAAATGAATGGAAAAAGGCCAAACGATATCCAATCTTACAGAACGCAAAGGAATCTTTGAGCCCTAGAAGCTGTCGCTCAATCAGCTTGCTCCCGAACATCAGCAAGGTGTTTGAAGTGATACTAAACAAAGCATTAAATGCCCACATTGAGAAATATGATATGATGTCTAATTGCCAATTTAATTTACGTGCCAGGCGTTTGACCATACATGCAATAACAAAAGTGACCTCCGATATGTGTTGGAAACGTAACAACAGAGAATGTGTAGGAGTGTGTCTCATTGATATGAAGAAAGCCTTCAGTATGGTGTGGTTAGATGGACTAATATTTAAACTTCTTCAGGACAGGCTCCCTAAACGCTTTGTCGCCATGATGTGCAATATGTTCTACGGGAAATCATTTGTTGTTACTGATGGAAATCTGACGACAATGCGTGACTCCATGGTCCTGAATGGTCCATAGCAGGAAACAGGTACTGCGCCTCTGCTTTTCTCAATATTCAGTTGCAGGCTATTCAACGGCTTTGATTTTAACGTCTCGCCAACGCGGTTATTGGTAGCGTTTGCTGATCTGATCATCTATATGGCAGACCGAAAAGCTACAATACTTCAAAGCAATCTTCAAAACATATTTGATAATGTGCAGACAATTTTCGAATGAAAGCAAATGCACAGAAGTGAGAAACAATTTTGTTTCAGACACCACTGCAGGGGGTCTCAGCCAAGACCTGAAACGTAATTGGAAGGATTTCCACATTATGGCACGCGAGGGTAGTTCAGAACGGCTTCCACATAAATCCCATGCTCCATACCTTGGTTTCATCTTGATCAGTATCTGTACTATACTAAACGTGTCAAAATCCTGTTCAGTAAGGCACAAAAAGTAGTTATGGCCCTATGACGGCTCCTTCATTCCAGATACATTGATCAAAGGATCAAAGTTATCTGTTGGAAGACCCTGCATGGACCAGTTTTGACATATGAATGTCAGATCTCGTACAACTAGTGTGCTAGTACTATGGAAAGATCAAAAGTTTTCGAAAGAAAATGGCTTCGTGCAGATACCAATTTGTACAGAAGTCCTGAGACAGATTGGAAACAATTTATATCAAATAGAAGAATCTATCAAACTGCTAAAGTGATAAGAGTCGATATCTTCATATTCAAACTTCTTCGGAATCATATCGCAAGATTTGTAACCGTGAGTGAAAACCCTTGGATTTCACAGCTGTTCCACCCTACAGACGGGCGTATTGCAACTCACTTTGGTACTGGCTTCGTTTCTCCAGAAGCATGACGATTCTGACGTTATACCAATTATATATCACATATATAGACGGGCCACCGATAAGAAGATAAAATATCCTCCGAATTTGAGTTCAAGAAACCAACAGTTCCAACGGAGATACTCATTTGCTAGATTCTTCGAAACTGGTCGAGCTGAGACAGAGTGATTTTGGTATTGGCGACTGAATGAAAATGTCTAAATTATTCGGGGCTATTTTCTGTTTTTGTGTTTTTCGTTACTTCGTTTTTGAGTTTCAGGTTATTATTGCTACATTTAGTGTTGTTGTTTATTTGTGTTTAAAATCAGGGATAGGTTTCAATATTAAGGATGGGTATATGTTATGTTTATATTAGGCTTGGAGATAAGGTGTAGCTTTAGGTTAACAATACTGTGATAGCATTTTTTAGTATAAGATAAAGTTTTTGATTGAATTTTAATAGAATTAAGTCATAACACATTAGATGTAGGATAAAAATTCGCTATTGTGTTGCAATTATAAATCATTTTTGAATAGTGTGAGTCGATTTTTTCTCCTTTTTCCCACCGAATCATAAAATATGGAATGATCTGAAGCAATTTGAATTTGCTATCGTTTTTTTTGATTAAATTTGTTTCACTGACAATATTTATTTTTAGAGAACCATTTGGGCTATTATGTTTCCGTATTTTATTGTTTGCTTCATATTCCTTGAAAATTTATAAGAATTAGTATTGAATAAAGCGTTTTTGACGTTTACTTTGCCTTTGTTAAATAATCTAGTAAGTGACATATCATTTTAGAATTTAGACTAAGTGCACCATCTTTAAGTAACACTTGCCAATATGGCTTACTACATTTTTTGGAAGTTTAGCACCCTGTATCGAGATTTTTCGAGAGGAGTGAGCCCAGAAATAGCATACTGAGTGGAAATAGCGTTCCGAACGAGAAATGCTGACGGAAGTGCTATCACCTAGTTGGCATCTACGCTCAGCTTACGGTAGGCTTCAATACTCCAGCTCTCTAACCTGGTTGGTGTCTACACTCAATGACCCAGATTTCACTGTTTGGTGTTGTTGAAAAGCTTATGCATGCATTTAACTTCATAATTAAATACTAACTAGGTGTCCAAATGGACCCATAATAATCAGAGAATTTGAAAAAAAACAATTTTACAAAGACTTAGTAATTTCGCGGCCAGCAGTAGTCAAGATGAAAAATTGATGGTAATAATTGCAATGGTAAACGATTCAAAAGTGATTGAAACTACTGCAATTCTTTATGAAACAAAATCCAGGAAAATTTTAATAACTACTATTTTCTGAGTAAATTTGCACAACTTTTGGAAGTTCAGCTCAATAAAAGCAATAAAAACATTTCATGTTTTTTCATATTATATGCATTCTCGATTATTGAATTTGTCACATTATGAGGGCGGTCTCAAAAGTACCCAAACCGGCAAAGAAAACATTAAAAAACAAGTTGAGTAAGCAGGAGAGTGCTCCTACCGGAAGGTCTTTGTAAACATCCTTAGGTTAGAAACAAGTTTTCTAATGGCGTGAATCGATAACTTGAATTATTCATCCAATACTTGGATATGAAATCGTTCAAATTTATACAAAAGATGCACAGTTTCTTTCATAAGCACAGTGCAGCCGCCATTTCGATCTAGCTTAAATGATTTTTCTGAATGCTCGGCCGAGTAAACATGTTCAAGTTAAACACTATTCCTTAAATTTTCATGAAAATTGAAAGAAAATAAAAGTGCCTAAGTCAATTTTAAATATATATAGGGTTTTCCAATAAGAGGTGTTATTTTGAATAGATCTTGTGATTTAACACCTTGTGACTACTTCCTTTGGAGCCACGTGATAGAGAAGGCCTACGCCAATAGCCCAGCGTCGATTCAAGATCGCAAAGATGAAATTCGTGAGGCTATCGAGGGCATAGGGCAGCCACTTTGCGATTTGGTTATGGAAAATTTCATGAAGAGGATATGGTCCTGTAAGCGTGTTGTAGTGGTTGTTTTCCTGATGTTGGTTTTTGCTATTAACGGCATATCTTTTTCTTTATAATAAAATAAACATCCGATCATTTATATTCAAAAATGGCAATTTTCTTTTAATATCAAAATAACACCTCTTATTGGAAAACCCTATATCAACCATAAACACGTGTTATTGTTGTTGTGTTTCCATATAATTGAAATGGCTATAACTCACTTGATTATGATTCCATCTCAATTAAATTTTGTGAACATATATATCTTATGTCAGTTCATATAATTGCAAAATTTCAAGACGTTTAAAGGTACCGTTTTGATTTTATGGGCAAAAATGTAAAATCTACAAATCATACTATTATTAACAAAGTTGAGCGAATTTCGATTTCTAAGGTATTTGTTGCCCCTGTACTCATAAAGGCCCACGTTCGTGATAATTTTCAGATTTTTCGGCTGAAAGGTGTCCAATCGCGAGGGGGGGGGGGGGACACAATTTTTGGGTACATTTTGCCTTCCCCTCGACCCCCTAATTCATAAAATGATTTTTTTATTTCAGATTCTAAAAGATCTAATGAAGACCTTTCATTTGATACCCCACTCGACTACCTTTGATAAAAAAAAATTTTAAGGTCCAATTCGTTATTAGGGGGGACCCTCCTTAAAAAATTTTTTAATTTTTTTAAGGCATCAGCTTTTGAGAAACCATCACTTCTGACCTTTTCACAAAGTTTGAGCATTCTAGCTTCTATAGTTTCTGAGGAAATTAGCTGTGACGCACGGACAGACGGACGGACGGACAGACGGACGGACGGACAGACGGACAGACAGGTCGCGAAACTAGTAGGTCTTTGTAAAAAAATTTTTTACAAAGACTTAAAAATTTGCGAAAATGTTTTTTATTTTTCAACATATTCGCCTTTCTGCTCGATACACTTTTCCCAATAATGTTCAATTGCTTCGATACCCGCTTTATGGTAGGAGCAGACGATACCTCTTCATTGTTGGCAAATCTTTTGCCACCGAGCCATTTTTTCAAATTTGGCAAAAGGAATAATCTGAAGGAGCCAGATTTGGCGAATAAGGTGCGTGAGGAAGCAATTCGAACTTCAACTCATTGATTTTAGTCATCGCAATGACGCACGTGTGGACTGGTGCGTTGTCGTGATGAAAAAACACTTTCTTTTTCGTCAGATGGAGCAGTTTTTTCTTGATTTCACCACTCAACCGCTGCAATAAGGCTGCATAATATGCGCCGTTGATTGTTTTTCCTTTTTCGAGATAATAAATATTATTCTACGCGCATCGCAGAAAACGGATGCCATGAATTTTCCAGCTGACTGAAATGTCTTTGCTTTTTTGGAGCCAGTTCTCCTTTTTCAGTCCACTGCTTTGACTGCTCCTTGGTGTCAGATGTAAAATTATGTACCCATATTTCGTTCATGGTCATGAATCGTCGAACACTCGATGGAAACATCCTCACGTTGCTGTTTGTGCTCCATTGTGAGCAAACGCAGTACTCATCTTGCGCACAGCCTTCTCATATCCAAAATTTCGGTCAAAATGCGATGCACAGCACTTTTTGAAATGCCTGCCATGTCTACTATCTCGCGCACTTTTAGTCGACGGTCATCCGATACCATTTTGTGGATTTTCTTCACTTTTTATGACGTAGTGACCTCACTTGGTCGACCACTGCGGTGTTCATTTTGGCAGCTCGTACGACCTCGCTTAAACTCAGCTACCCAATATTTGACGATTGTTAACAAAGGAGCAGACTTCCCCAGAGTTGAATTCAACTGAGCTTTGATATCGGTTAGACTTAGACCTTTCAAATGAAAGTATTGTATCACATAACGATGCCCGATTTTTTAAATATGTACAAATTCACTGAGAGCGTTCACTTTGGATGTCAGCGAAAAATAATAATAAACGTACCGTTAGGAATTTGTCACATTAGGTTGTTGAAAGGTTTTATTGTCAATCGCAGTAATTGTTTTTTAAAACTAACCGTATTCATAAGTCAGGTCGGGTACTTTTGAGACTACCCTCGTAATTCTTGAATTTTTCCTGCATTTGTCTGTATACAACTTTTCAATCTTAAGATAACCGTTTGCAAAACGAAGCTAAACTTCCCACCGGACACTCCAAGAGTGACTGCTTTTTTTCATAATATATTGGAGGTTGGGTGATGCAATTGTTTTAAATTCAATATTGGGCAGAAATCTCACATTTTATTTGAAACTGAAGCAGTTATGTCATAATTTTAAAGTGTTATTTACAAAGGGTTTATTCATGGTAACATTAGATACAAAAAAATCGAAGAAAAGTTAATACTTGCAGTCATAGGACTTGAAAGATCATCCCAAAGTCTCGGTTTTTCCGATTTATTTTTTATATTTACACTATAATTTGGAAAGTACATGACAAGATTTTTTTTACATTTTTCTAATAACTGTCATGACTTGGCCTATCATCCGTTGCCGGCTTGACGTTGATTTCTGGGACGCCCTGTGTAGTACTTTCTGCAAAAGTTAAATTTTTCTTGAGAAATCTACCCAAAAGAATGGTAATGCAACCATCCCTGAGGTTACAGCAGAGTTGATGAAATGTAGCAGTAATAATATAGCTCATCTGGTATCATAAGCAAGTACTGCACAAGTGGACTTAACTATCTTTTCTATTATCAAAAAAAGCAAAGAAATCATCGAATTAAATAAAATTTATTATCTGTCTACCTGACATCAACCCCAAACATGTAAGGAAACTATATTGATATGATCACACGTTTTCACAATTAATTAGCATAGATTAAATGTATTTATTCACCATAAATATCTACAATCTCATTGTTTCCCATGATCCAGATTTGATAATGAATTGATTTCAATAGGTTTTCCCGAATGATAAGTAAAATTGAACGAATTCTAATAATTGATGCTGTGTACAAGCATGATCACGTACTGATCGGAAATTTGCGTGCCTCCTGCCACCAAGTTTATTGTTCATCCATCTTTAATTGGAAGTTGATGATAATATTCATATGAAATTTGCCTCGCTTCACTACGAATAATTAGGAAATCAAGGAAAAATATTTCATAACTAAATACACTCTTACAGGCAACATTCATATCAAACTTTGATAAGGAAGGGGTTTTGATTGAATTTCACCGGCTGAATTCTTAATTCTTTAGAGCAAGGAGAAAAAATTAATTAGCTATTGGAATTTCGCAATATGGGGGATTACCGCCATTTTAGTCTAAATATGCACCGATGCATTTCAAATTAAAATAGAATTGATGCATGATTGAATGAATCGCACGTATTCAATTCCACATACATTTGTGATAATTAACGAACATTTCAGGACACAAATCCAAGGGATTGTATCTAATCATTTGAGGATATTGTCCTCGCTTGATTCATTCTGATCAAATGATTTATGTATATAGAGGCATAAAAAAAGATAGCTTCAAATTATGGATTAGATGCTAGATAATTAAACTTCTGGTGTCCATAGGTAAATTAAAATAATCTCTCATCAACTTAACACATTACTGGAAAGTATGAATCATTTCGAAAATGATAAGCAACTTCGAATTGGCTTAAAATATACAATTCGTATTGCTACAAATTATAATCCTCCAAGTGATGCAAATAGATAAGTTATTTATACAGATAAATGATAAATTTTGTCTGCAGGAAATATTCTCACCCATTTATGTTTACGTTCGGCAAATACGGAAATTTTCCAACCGATTATTGTGAATAAGATTTGACGTCACAAATTTTCACTCATCTGGATCAGTAAAAGAACGTTAATTTCACCTTAATTTCTATGAAACAGCGTTTGTTTTCTGTTATGTAAACATCTGTAACCAACTTGGGATAAAGCATGCATGATGATACTAACATGATGAAGAGTATTCTGAAGAATCTGCATTTCAAGACAATATCACTTATAGCTGAAATGTTAAAATTCAAATTACTTTTAGATAAAGCAAAATATTCGCAATTTTTCAGTGATTAGGATCCATACTTTTTTGCTCCGCTCATTTTGCCAAAAAATTATGTTAATCTCAATACAGTTGCATTGACTTGGTAAAAATTTACCATATGATAGTAAATGGTCTAAAGGTCGCATATTTGGTTTACTGGCTTCCCATTGGTAGGACATTGAATGCTGGGAAATTCTGCTTATACCTGTACCTTTTTGGTGGTGGTCACTGGTAGCTTTTACTTTTTGCAAAAGACTGACGTACTCGTACGAGTATGAAGTTGAGCTTTCCGCGACTGATAAAGAGATTGATAGCAAAATTATGCCACTGGAATGGAGGTTAAGCAACGAGCTAACTTTTCATTACTGGACAACCCAAAATTATTTCAAAAACTGCAACCGAGATTTGGACTAGATTGGGATTAAGGAAAACACTTCACAGCCGAAAAAGCACTATAGCCTTGGACTCTACAACGCCATATTACTGAACAACTCTTGTGCTGTTAACGGACTTTTACAACAGGCCAGTCTATAGTAACAGGCTTTTGCCTAGAAGAGGTTGCGGAAAGCATAGCCATAGGCTTTTACCTAACATAACTTGTGGCAATGGCAGTCAATCTTAAAGCTGTCAACTCGAAGGCCAGAAAGAAGTTGACAGTTTGACGGCGTTTTTAGCAGGAGCTTCTTCTCGGTTTTTTATGTTGATGCTCGCACATGCCCGTTCATTCGATGTCTTCGCGGAATAAATTTTGATCAAATCATGTCTGCGTTACATTACACCTTGTCATACGATGGAAAAGAAACTAAATGACCCCAAAGATTTGGCTTGTGGAAAACACCGCACGCGTGTAAAAAAATCAAAATTAAATTCACGTCTCGCTCAACCCTACAGCCTGTGGTTCCCACCCTTCAATTTTGGAAGCCTTAAGATAAAATTGCTATTTCTGCAAACAAAGTTGATTCCCGATCATTGCAAATCACAAGTATTTTGAGATGGACGAAGTATCACGAAAGTATCGGAATGTGCAATGTTGTAATGTCCTGAATTCGGTATGATGTGTGTTGAATTAAAATATGAAATGTAACGGTATCAACTTTATGGGAATATTTGCCACGATTGGAAATGATTTGATTCCGATTGAGCTTGCAGGAAATAAGAAAGTTCACAAGGTTGTCATTCTGTACTATATCTTTGTTAAAAATAAATGATACTCATGCGTAAATTTTACGGCATGTTCATTGAGAAAATTCGAAACAGTTCTAATACAATTTGTCATGGTGGTGTAATGTTGGTGTTTACGAAATCGGTAGTACGTAGTGGATTATTTTCTGTTGCTTCATCGGGAGGCATTCGTGTGAAAGTTGGAATTCACTCAATCTGGAGAAAAACTGAACCAGTATGTCCAAGTTTCCTGTGCCATGTATGAGTATCATACGACGTTTCGCTTGTGCCGACTTTTAGCTTGTATATTTTACTGCACAAAACGGTTTGCGCTATAATGTCATCTTTTTCATTGACTATTTGGCAGCCAGTACTAGTGAATTTTATGGACTTTTCTGTTTTTACTAATTGAAAAACTGATAAAAGGTTCCTACAGAGTTTTAGAATATATAAAACGTCATTCACAGTAGCCTCCACTGTTTTAATTAGCTGTCTTGCATCCAGAAGAAGCTTTACATAGCCTGCGTTTTTGACATATAATGTATTGTTATTAACATCTGTTACATATTTCTTTGATGACATTTTTAAATGATGCATCCATAATGATTGGCGCTTCTTCATAAATGATGCATTTGATGCAGTTTGATCGCTGGGCGGTTGTGCCAAACTATTATCGATATCCTGCAAAAGTTTAGTTTTAACAAAGTTGAACAGAATTTTCTGACCACTGTTTCAATCGCCATTATTATCGGCTTATATTTCTTGCCTTGACCTGCCAGAAGTAGAGTCCTAGTCAATTGGGCCAGGCTAGACGTATTCATAAACAAGATTGTGACCTATTTTAATATTCAAGTTAGCTGAACTCTGTCTAAGGTCTATACGGTGCAATATTGCACCCATGCTCATTTTCTATACGGTACAATTTTTTTCAATGTCTATGTATCTCTAGAGTCCTTTTGATAGTTAGCCGTCGAAAAGTGAACACGAGTGTAGCGTATTCTACATTACTTATAAATTAAACTACACATTTTCATAAAATCCATACAAAAAGAAATAGTTGGTGTAGATGAAGTGTCAAGTAAGAAAAAATAAAATATTATTTAGTTCATAAGACTAAGCCAAATAGAGCATTCATAATTACTTATAAAATTTTTCTAATTTCAATAATTATACTTTATTTACTTAAACTGAGAAGTAAAATCATTTTCATCGTATACTCGAATTAATAAAACAGTGTAAAACAGTAAAGTCGTATATTGAGTTTCATTTTCCGATATAGAAATTTTATCTGTGTAGTGGAATACGAATTCCCATCTACATTCTGGTGACCCCGAATCGAAGTGAATTTTCATAATCTCGTGGAAAGTGTAGATTTGAAAACATTCCAATGAAAGTGCAGATAAGTTCGCGAAATTGCTTAAAATAAAACCATTGCTAACCGCGAACGATAGTTAAAGAAAGTGGGAAAAACGTGAAACTGTTACGAACTTTATTTCCCTGACACAGTGCTCGAAATATTCGTTAAAATAGTAAAAGCAAGTGTGTTGCTACTCACTGTGAACTCTGTAGTGAGAAAAGCCCAATGAGAAAAAATCAAATAAATAAAACCAAAGCAAGCATTAATTCAAGAGCCGAGCCCCAAACAAGTTGCAAGAGGCCTTCGAAAACCAGCGCGCATAGGATTAAACCTTAGCTAAGGTACTTGGCGTGCTTCAGTCCATGGACAAGAGTTGGCAAACGGTGAAACAGACGAAAATATGTATAATTTTAAATTATTATGGATTCATAATTTATTGTAGCAAAGAGTAAAATATCGAGTTTTATGCTATCTGCGATTAGAAAAATTTAGCAAATGCATCGAAGATTGTAATTCAGCTATATAAATAGATTCAAAATGTGTCAAAGCCTTTTATCGATGAATGCAGGCATACGAATCTTTGGGCGAAGTGGATAAATCCTTGGCTGATTGCAATAAAGTTTTAATATAAGATCCGGGAAATTCGGATGCTAAACGTAGTCTGGATCGCATTAAGAAACGCAAACAAACGCTTCAATTACAATTTGTCTCGATCATTTCAGAATATTCGTGACGGATCTAAAATTTTCGAGCCGACTTGGACACAAATCGATGGGTACATGAAAGAAATACCAGTTACAACTAAACCGCAACATTTAAGATCAAAGAAACCCATTAAAAGGATCCCTGTTGAAGAAGTCCTTACAGATGATACACACTTAAATGATATCCCAAATGAATTAATTGATAAACTATTCAATAGTAACGACTGTGCAAAAAGCCGAAACCAAGCCTACCCCTGAAAAGAAAGTTAGCAATGAAAAGGAACTACTAATAGAAAAAGACACCACCAGCGCAACAACAAAAAAAAAGAAGAAAAAAGTAAGCAATAACACCACAATCAACAATTATATAGTAAGTTATTATTAAAAATATTAAATTGTAATTCTTTTTGTGTGGTTTTCCATAAAAAAAATATCATTTATTTTTATTTCAAATTTATACAGTGCTGTGAATAGTTATAAACTCAAGCATGTTTTTAGGTCTATCATTCAAATAGGAGGTTATTTTAAATAACTGTGCATTTTCCTGAATAATATGGTTTTAGGGAAACTTAATAGGGATGAAAGGACGATCGTATTCCTTGCTAAAATAAAAGAAAAAAAATTGTAAAAATAGAAATAACATCTGTGAAAAATTATAAACTCTGTATCATTTATAGTACTGGTGATAACTTGATTCCGTGATCATGAAACCATTTTTTGGTAGAGGAAGCTGTATTGATATTTGCATTGTCCTACTGAAAAACAATGTTTTCATCATCAACTAGTGTCACAAAAGGCAGTAAATGTTCCTCTAGTAGCTCCTGATAATCAACACCTGTAATTCTGCCATTGACAAAAGCTATTTCGCTCCTAGCTTGCTTTTAACAGATCCACTTCCTTGAGCTCTTCTTGCCATGATTCTTCTTTCCTTTCGCAAATCGTGCGAGTATTAATGAAATCCATCTGGTCCATCGATATTGAACTTCTTCTTATCGCTGAAGATGACATGATCCCAAATGTTTCCTTTTTGAATGAAATTTCCGGCAAATGTAAGTCTAGCTTCAATATGACTTTTCATAAATTTGGGTTTTAGCAAAATTTTGCGATATTTAAACTTTTTAGATGATGCAGCCTATTTTTTAACTAGGCTAGGGTCGCATTGCAAGTCCAACTGCCTAACAATTTGCGATGATGAAGCACCTGTATCCGATAGTTCCCGTAAAACTCTGCGTTTTGTAGTATCTGAATATTTCGGAGGGCATCCAGACGACTGCTTTTCCATAATTCTCAATTCCAAGCTTTAAAAAATTTTCAATACACTTTGAGACCTTTGAATTTCACTCGCGATTTCTCTCTGAGATTTTCCACTGTTTTTTAAGTCAAAAATTCTGTTGTTCAACATCACTTAGTTTTTTTTTAAATTCTCGATAAAAATACACTTACACGCCTTTCCAGTATTAAAACTCTACGTAAAAACTAAAATCCACTTAGAAAACGCTCTTGAAAAACTACAAACAGCAACTGAGTTTATAATTATTCACAGTTGTAAAATCCTTTTTTCGGGATTTCCCCCTGAAACCCAGCATGGTTGAAATAAAACGGTAAGTATATAATTGACAAAGTTTTATGAGATTACCCAAAACTCAGGTAAAGCCATGAAAATTCGTTTCCTGCAGATGGTTTGAAAAAAATTTGAATAATCAGTTTGAGCCTATATTTATTCACAGCACTGTATAATTTCGCAGTTTCGTACGAGGTGACCGATATACTCCTCAGGAGCTGCCACATCAGTCACCTCGGGGCAGCTCGACTGCGGGGTTCCAGATGACTACGAACCCATATATATAGATGTTGCAGCATGGCAGTGCTGCAAGCTCTATCGAGCAGTAATTTCCACATTTACGCAGGTGAAAGAAGCCATTATTACTCCGTTTGGTTTATTTGAATTCACCCGCATGCCTTTCGGCTTGAGAAATGCGGCTCAAACTTTTCAACGAATGATGCATGAAGTTTTAAGTGGTCTAGATTTTACGTATGTTTATTTCGATGACATCATTGTTTTTAGTAAAACAAATGAAGAGCATAAGCACCATATTCGAAAAGTATTTGAACGTTCAACAAAATTTGACTTAAAAATTAAAATTAAAATTTCGGTGTTCCCAAATTAACATTTTTGGGTCATGAAGGTATTAAATCTTCACACAGCTGGAACTGGAGGAGGCAGTCCTCTCCCTGAAAGCGAGGAAGGCTGCAGGTCCAGATGGTATTCCAGCTGAGGTTTTGCAGCTCGTCTATCACCATTGTCCTGACTTGCTGCTCAGCACATTCAACGCTTGCCTACGGGACGGGGTTTTCCCGGTACGATGGAAGGTGGCGAGGCTCGTGCTGGTCAGCAAGGGGAAGGGAAATCCCGAATCGCCGTCTGCATACCGCCCGTTATGCATGCTAGACACGGCTGGGAAAGTGCTAGAGAAACTCATCAAGGGAAGACTCACTGACGCGATTTGTGCTGCTGGGGACCTATCTCCTCGGCAGTACGGCTTTAGAGCAGGACGTTCTACCATTGATGCGATTGCAGAGGTGGTGAACGCGGTCCAAAAGGCAGAGGCATATAGTCGCACCAAGCGACGGATCGTCCTGTTGGTGACACTCGACGTCAGGAATGCCTTCAACTCCGCTAGATGGGTGGATATTCTGGACACGCTGGAAAACTCTTTTCAAGTTCCAGAATATCTAATGCGGCTTTTTAGGAACTACCTAAAGGACCGAAGCCTGCTCTACGACACGACACAGGACCAACGAAGGATGGAAATTACATCGGGTGTTGCCCAGGGATCTATCCTTGGTCCGGACCTGTGGAACGTGTCTTACGACGGGCTACTGAGACTTGAGATGCCAGATGAGTCGCGCTTGGTCGGCTATGCGGATGATGTTGCGGCTCTGGTCGCTGGACGCACCGTTGAACAAGCGCAACTTAGGCTAGGTATGCTAATGCGCCGAGTGAGGGACTGGATGTCTGCTCGCGGGCTCAGTTTAGCACTGGAGAAAACCGAAGTGGTCATCTTGACAAAAAAGAGAATCCCTAGAGTAAGGATGATTAGTATTGGAGGTATACAGATCGAATCGAAGCCAGCGGTGAAGTACCTGGGGCTACTGATCGACTCGAAGATGAATTTCTCTGAGCAAATCAGGGCAACGGCTGAGAAGGCTGCTTCGGGAATATCGGCCCTGAGTCGACTTATGGCCAACGTAGGGGGACCCAGCCCATCAAGAAGACGCCTCTTGATGAGTGCTGTAGGGTCAGTGCTACAGTACGGGGCAGAGGTATGGGGCGACGCTCTCAGTAAGGGAAGGTGGACTGCGCGCCTCATCCCGGATGTGTGACCGTGGCTAAATCGAAGGCATGGTGAGACTGACTTCTATCTGACCCAGCTCTTGAGCGGGCACGGGTGTTTTCAGTCTTACCTGCACAAGATCGGCAAGTCACGGTCTCCCGATTGTCGGTTTTGCCCAGGAGAGGAGGACAATGCCTGTCACACATTTTTTGCGTGTACCAAATGGGCCAGGCTGCGAAGGGAACTCTACAGGGAGACGGGAGAGCTCACCCCGGATAATATAGTTGCGGTGATGCTCGAATCGGTTGACAAATGGAACCAGGTGGCACATTATACTCGGGCACCCCTAAAATATAAAAGGGACTCACAGCAGCCGGAGGCGCTGGGGCTGGGGGATCGCTCTTCTGGCAATTCCTCTTCCCCCCTCCCCTCCCGCTAGGAAAGGGACTCCCCAGCTTGAAGGCGCCCCACGGCGTAACAAAACGAGACCTGGCCCGAAGTAATGTGTCAAACGGTTCCAGGCTAGGTTCTCAGATTGACAGGGGAGGTGTTTAGTGGGTAGTCCAAAGGTATCCTCCATGGGAGTCCCACACTGCCAGACTCGGCGGGCATAAATGCCTTCACCTCCCTACCACAAAAAAAAAAAGGTATTAAATCTTAAAATACAACAGTAGAAACAAATATTAAGTTTCCAAAACCATGTTCAATTAAATCAACTCAAAGATTTTTGGGAATGGTAAATTATTATCACCGTTTCATTCCGAATGTAGCTAATATTGTTACTCCAATTTACAATCATTTAACTTTGCTACAGAAACAAGGTAAATAAAATAAAAATTTTCATTGGTCTACTATTTGCCAAGTAGCATTTGAGAAAGCGAAAATTGTCTAGCAAATGCAACCTTATTAACTTATCCGAATAATAATTTATCCATTTCAATCGAAACTGATGCTTCAAATAATAGCAGTTCTACAACAGTTCTTAAATGGGAATTGGCAACCTTTAGCCTTCTTTAGCAAAAAATTAAATCCAGCACAAAAGAAATACTCTACTTTTGATCGTCAATTATTAGCTATATACGAGTATTTAGCTTTAAAGCATTTTAGGTATTGTACTTTGTAGAAGGTCGAAATTTTACAATTTTAACCGACCATAAACCTTTGATTAGTATTTTTACATCAAAATCTGAAAGAATCCCCGTCAGGAGAGATACATTGATTATATTTCGCAATTTATGACAGATATTCGATACATCAAAGGATCAGCCAATACAGTACCAGATACTTTATCTCGTTTAGACACAGACGTTATTAATTTAAAAGAAATTGACCAAAATTCATAGCAGAGGAGCAATAAAAGGATCCAGAACTTAAAATCTTCCTGGAAGATCCTTCTAAATTTAATTCTAAAACTAAATTAGTTCAAATTAAAATTTCTGATAAGACCAAGTCTATGGTGTAATAAAAATTTGGACCTTTTATTCCTATTAATTTACGACGTACTATATTCAACTCATATCTGAACCTTTCACACCGTGGTATTAATACCACCAGGAAACTATCAAAAAAGATTATTTTGGCCTAAAATGAATAAAGGCATTAACAATCGGACACAGGCATGTGACGCCTTTCAAAAGAACAAAATACATAAATACAATAAAACACATCTAGACCAAATACCGATACCTCCAAAACAATTTCAACATATTCATTTAGATATTGTAGGACCATTATCCCCTTCTCAAGGATATTCCTATCTTCTTACAGTTATTGATCGTTTCTCTCGATGGCCAGAATGCTATCCATTGAAAGATATATAAACAAAAACAATTGTGATACTTTATGGCGTGAATATTTTTCGAGATTTGGTTCACCCTTGGAAATAACGACCGATCAAGGTGCTCAATTCGAGTCAAATTTATTCAAAGAATTGTTACAACTTCTGGGTTCACATAGAATTCGCACATCAGCGTATCATTCATAAGCAAATGGAATGATTGAAAGATTTCATTGAACATTAAAAACGGCAATTCAAACTCGTGATAATATTGATTGGTTCAATGAACTCCCTATCATTCTTTTAGGGATTAGATCCTCATGGAAGGAATCAATCAACGTTACATCTGCTGAGATGCTATATGGTGAAAATATTAAAATTCCAGCCAGTTACTTTAATCAAGATACGAAATCAAATAATATAGATTCATAAAATTTTTTATCGCTTCTCAAAGATCATTTTAAAACATTAACTAGTAAAGAAACCAAAGCAAAAAAAGTCAAAATGCATATATGGTGATTGCGAAAGAGTTTTTATTAAAGTAGTTAATTAAAAAATCATCTTTGTCTTCACATTATCAAGAACCTTATAAAGTTATTAAAAGGAACCCTAAGAATTTTCTTGTTCAAATTAACGGAGAATTAAAAACCATTCCTATTGAAAGAATCAAACCAGAGTTCAGAGTTAATAATAATTTAATAAATGATAACGATTAACTATATGATTATTTTTCTTTTACAACGCTAACGCTGGGAAAGGAGTATTGAAGCGTATTCTACATTTTTTATAAATTAAATTCCACATTTTCATAAAACTCACACAAAAAGAAATAGTAGGCGTAGATGAATTGTCAAGTAAGAAAAAATTAAAATATTATTTAGTTCATGAGACTTTGTCAAATGGAGCGTTCATAATTACTGATAAAATTTTTCTAATTTCATTAATTATACTTTACTTACTTAAACTGTGAAGTTAAATGATTTTCATCGTATATTCGAATTAATAAAACAGTAAAGTCGAATATTGAGTTTCATTTTCCGATATAGAAATTTTATCTGTGTAGTGGAATACGAATTTCCATCTACAACGAGTAACATACATGAGATTTCCGTCCTGACCGGTCTCATTCTGAGACCAAGAATTTCGGTCCCATACGAAATCTTTTCCCTCGGGCTATCGATAGATGAATGATTGTCTTGACACTTAAGAAAATTTCCAAAGCGTATCAAATAGGTACGCATTTGTTGCAGTGCGTGCGGCCAGGTTGTTAAAAATTTTCAGGACATATGCGTCTTGTTTTCTTTCTCTCGACGATGCGTCCTTCTTATGATTTTCCAGTTTGATTACGGCAGCAAGCTGAAGCGTATGACTTCGCTTGCTCATCGTCAACAGCCATTCTCGTTCTGCGTATTTTATGCGCAGACACTAATATTGCGTTGATGAATTCTTCCATGGATGAGCAATTTTCCAACTAAGTGTTGATAATTGTACGCAGCAAACCAACCCATCGCATCAATTCACTGCCATCGAATGCTGTTTTAAGGTTCTGCCAAATTTCTTTAGCCGTACTAGCAGAGTGAATGTGGCTCCAAATAACCGGCTCCGTCATTTAAGTTAGTTTGGCCTTCGCAGGCATTTTTCCTTCCATAGCCTTTGCCAGATCCTTTTCTGAGTTTGTACCGTTGACGTGGCTCCACAAACTATGAAGCTAGAGAATCATATGTGCTGAAATTTTCAAGCTACTCATATCAAAGTTTTTTCGACGATTTCACCATTTTATACACCAGATTTCTGATAGAATATTCTTACACTCCACACGTGTTACACGTTTGTAGCTAAATGCAATATTACAAAACCTTCAATGGTTCCGAAAAAATATTATTGCTCCGAATTGGAGACCTGAGAATGATCTGTATGAAAAATTTCAATTTAAGCCAACTAGTAGGGGCCGATAACCTCATGCAAGTAGATTTTTGGTAAGAAGTTATTCAAAACAGGTTTATCAAAATAACTTATTTATTGTATGGACGGAAGAAGACTGAGAGAGATAGTACATTACATGACAATTCGTTTATGCAGTTCAGTCTTCGCTGGTCAGACTTGGTCGATGAACATAGTATATCGCTGCTCGGATTTCGAAATTGGAGGACGCGGTCAATACACCAAAGCAGTTGGAGGCGGTATTTGCAGGAAGCGAAGGTCCTAGAGGGGCTGTAGTGCTACAAAGAAGAAAGAGAAGCCTAATCTTCTTAAAATATATTACCAGTGTTCAAGTTTTAGCTCTAAAGTTAATTCATTTAGTGCAATTATGGCAAATTGATTATTTCAGTGAGTGCCTCAAATAAGGGGAAAAAATTGAAATGTCTTGGGTATGGAAAATCGAGCTACATAGTTTCCAAAAAGTTTTCGTGATTTGAAAATGGGTAGAGCAGACATTCGTTACTGGTATAGGCATATAGTTCCCGGGTTTCTGGTTGTAAGTTTCCTTCCTTCTTTCAGTGAAAAACGTATGTTGGAGTAACCGTCTGTTCGCTTGGCGATTGAAGCGGGGGCTGAGAGTCTAAGCGAGTACCACCCACGCCTCTCTCTGGCAAATGAATCAGAGCTAGCAAAACGCTTGACTGGAGCATCCTTTGTGAGAGGGTAACTAGTTATGAAGGAATTTTGATGAAAATTTCAAAAATGTCCGAGCTCATTTTATAGAGTATATGTGTTCTGATTTTCAACAGACATTGTTTAAGTTATTAAT
Organism: Odontomyia ornata; assembly: GCA_963969285.1. NCBI lineage: Eukaryota > Metazoa > Arthropoda > Insecta > Diptera > Stratiomyidae > Odontomyia > Odontomyia ornata. The sequence continues at coordinate 4,415,127 of OZ017739.1, read as the reverse complement.
TCCTTAACAATATCCTTCTGGCAAGAACATTCTCCTGCTACTACGACTTGGTGAACAAATTTTTAATTAAAAACCTTAAAACAATACAAATTTAATTTCTGATGTGATAAACTTAAGCTGATTGGTTGGAATACGTGCTTTTGCATAAATTACTAGCACTTGATATTACTATGACCACCATCCGAATGAATATTCTTATCAAGCATAAGCTTATGACTCAAATCAATCGAAATAAACTAAATCCCTTATCGATCAGTGAAAATTTTGTTTGCAAATTAATTACGTATTGTCTCGCTATGACTTAAAGTTTTAAAAATATCTCTTTTAAAATTAGACTTGGAATCGCCATTGGTTTCACGCTATTTTTGTTGAATATAATTTGAACATATCACTGAGTTATGTAGCTTCGATAGACACACTCGTGATAAGGTTTAAGGCTCTCATAAGTAGACAACTAGAAACAATTAGATTCAAATTAGATAATCACATGATTTTCACGTGAATTGAATGTCTTTGATATTTCGAGCTTTGGAACCGATAAGTAAGATTTTAGTCAATTCAGTTGTATTCCATATTTCATGGAAGTGATTGATTTGAATTAAATACTTTATTGTCTAAGCTTATTAAAATATTAAGTGCTTTAAGTTTCTACATGGAACAAATTTGCGTGAACAATGAATGAGCAAAATAATTAATAAAATCACGTTTTGATTAGGATCACACGAGTGAGCCAATGGAACTACATTTGAATGGAAAATTCGAGAATCATTTGGTCTATAATTGAATTGGATTAGTAACGAAATTGGATTCATGCTTGTATGCAACTGAGTTATAATATTCAATTGTTGTTTTTCTTGAATTTTTCCTTAAACTGGGTTTTTAGGAATCACTTGAATAGTTTTATTATATAAAATCCTAACTTCATAATTCATTCAGCTGAACTGAGCCATTGTTCGGAAGGCTTTAAGCATTCGGACATAAAAGGAAATCTATCCGCGACTTTTTTGAGGTTTTGTTAAAAAAAATTTTAACAACATGCTATAATATCAGTACCTGTCCGTCCGTCCGTCTGAGGGCCAAAGCAAGTTTTCTCAGGAACTGTAGAAGCTACAGTGATCAAATTTTGTGGGCAGCTTAAAAATTTCTAATTAATGAAAGCTAATCTAAACAAGTTGGGTAAACAGACCTACGCTCATGTCAGAAGGGTTTTGTATTCAATTTACAAAATGCAGTCACCAGATCCAATCAAATCAAGAAACATGTCAAAGCCGATTTTATTGGAGAAATTATGACATACGAAGATCATACTATTATTAGCAAAGTTGAACGAATTTCGACTTCTGAGGTTTTTGTTATTGTTATACTCATAAATATCTCCCTTGATAATTATTTCAGATGTCCATTCGCGAGGGAGGAAACACAATTTGTTCGAATCCTAGAATGGTTACAAAACCCTTCTGCTAGGAGCTCTCTCCCGCCTCCTTGACTTGTTTCACTTATAAGCATTAATTGTAGGTATTCATTTTCAGTCATTCATTAAATTGAATCAAGTGTTCAAAGCATGCACCTTAAACGTTGAAGTTGGGAAAAAACAACTCAAAATTATTCAATCTTCGCATTTCAAACAGCCACTATTTTGTTTTACGATTACTGATACCACCAGCTCAACCGATTCTCAAAGATATTCATGACACCTATCATTCCTGAAATTTTCATGCAAATAATAGCAAAACTGTAGTGTCTGAGTCGGTAAAAAGCGCATGTTGTTCCATAGCCATATGTTGCCATAGTAATAAATGCAGCGCATATTGTTCCATAGTAATAAAGGAAAATTCAAACCGCTATAACTTCGCCAAATATGATTCAATCTTTATGAAACTTTCAGGATAGATCAATCTTATGAATAGACATCTGTTCACTGAATTTCATTGACCATTAAGATTTTATTCAAGAAAACATAAAATCGATAGAACATACTATTACTAACAAAGTTGAGTGAATTGCGACATTTCACGTATTTGTTGTTGTTGTACTCACCAAGGCCTACATTCCTGATTTTTTTCAGATTTTTCGGATCACAGGTGTCCAAACGCGAGGGAGGGACACAAATTTTTCGTGTATTTCCCCTCCCTGTGCGCTCCTCGACGCAAACTTTGCCAAATTAAGACCTGTTTTGAAAAGTTCTCATCAAGACCTTTCATTTGATACCCATATCGGCTACTTTTAATTTTTTTTTTCGGGGGGTCACTCCCCTATATGGGGAAACCTCCTTTAATACCTTATAAAATTTTTTTGTAGTTGAACTTTGAGGAGAACACCACTTTACACCTACATACAAAATTTGATGTTTATAGCTTAAGTAGTTTCCGAGAAAAACTGCTGTGACACACGGACGGACGGACAGACAGACGGACAGACAGGACGCGATTTTAGTAAGGTTTTGTAAAATTATTTTACAAAACTCAAAAATGTCAAAGGCTTTTAAAAGGTTTCCCCATGTAAGGATCTGAACCCTTAAGCAAGTTTTTCACCAAAGATAGTCGAGTAAAGTATCAAATAAAAGGTCTTGATGGGGTCTTTTAATACATGCAATCAAAATTGCTATATCGATGACAGGGTAGGCAGGGAAAGCGTAAGAACACGAAAAAAGTGTGCCTGCCACGCGATTGAACAAATGTGGACAGAAAAATCTGAAAAAAATCAAGGAGAAAATTCTTTTTAAGTGCAACAACAATAAGTGCCTGAAAAGTTGCAATTCGTTTAACTTTGTTAGTAATAGTATGATTTATAAATTTTATATTTTCTTGAATAAAGCCGTGATGAGACCAGTAAATGCTACTAATTCGTTTAATAAACAGAATAAACTCAGAAGAATTGGACAGTATTTTGCGTAGTTATGGCGGCTTAAAATTCTAGTGTTAGACCAACAATAATACGTGGCTATTGAGCAATATGTGCTTCATATCGACTCAGACACTATGGGTTTGCATGAAAATTTCAGGAGGTATGTATAAAGTGGCCCAATGCCATGGGCCTCCGACCCAAGAGGCCGCGACCTCAGAAATAATTTTTAACATTGTACCTGAGTATTTTATTTTACTTGAAAAGTATATTTTTTATTTATTTTTTTTTTTAACGTTCTGCTTAAAATCCTTTAAAGTGAGACAACTAAAGACCAGAATACAATTTCAAGTTAATCGTTAAGCATTTCAACACATCCTAAACAAAATGATGTTGATCAATTTTAGAACGCATCTATGGTCCCTCATTTTGTTAACCAAGAAAGAATTTTTTCGTACTACTGCCGCTGGGGCGAGCTAGCAACACAATGTTTGGGGAATCCAGGATTTGTTTTTTTTTATGAGGGCTCGTTTGATTGCGTATTTTTGGTGTGATTCATTTGACGATTGGTCATTTGCATCTTTGATTTTTCGTTTTGTTGTTTTATTGAATCTGCAAATGGTGGCAAAGTCAAGTTGATTGTGAATGTTAGATATTGAAATGTCTAGTTTCAGAAAATATTTAAGTGGGAGTGTAAAACGAAAGAGATTGAGGGAGACTCAAGAAAAAAATAAAAAGCTACGTAAAACTAGTCAGTACTTGAGGAATTATGACTTTAATAACTAAAACTTGAGTGAACAGTGCGCCAAAAGTGAAGAATTGGACCTTACTTAAAGTATACCAGAATTACCAGATGCAGCACCCAACACCAGTGTTTATCCAGATCCAGAACAACCACAACAAGGTACGAGCAAAAATCAAAGAGAAATAAATTTTAGCGTGAACAATATTGTATTTTTACCATATGTTACTGATAAGGGCAATTTTGAAGAGCTAACTGATCAAGTGAAAAGGATCGTGATTGAAAATGGACATTGAAAACATTAGCGCCCTTTCTTGAAAGATAGTGAAAATAGAACTTTTCTAGAAAAACATTACTATATTGTTTTCAAGTCTGGCGTGAATCTTGAACGTACATGGCTATCCTATTCGTTAATACTTCAGAAGGTGTACTATGAACCGTGTTGGTTCTTCACAAATCGGGCATCTAAAAAAATATAAAATGTTTGAATTGAGGGCTATGACGACTGGAAACATATTGTAGATGTCATAAAAAGACACCAGGCATCGAAAATTCTTCTGGGTTCTTGCCTTACGTATCAACAGTGGTGGCTACATGAAACACTCGATGAAGAGCAAGAGTCCATGATCAAAAAAGAAAAATCGTTTTAGCGCCAAGTACTTTTTAAACTCTTTGATGTTACTTTGACACTTTCAACGTGTAATTTAGCTTTCGTGACCACAGACAAATTGCAGATAGCAGTGATCCAAGCTCCGAAGGAAACTTTGAGTATTGTTGAGTTATTAGGAAAATACGACTCGATTTTACAAAATTGTTAAGTGAACCAAAGTGCCAGATAAAATACTTAAGTCCAAAAATACAAAATGAGCTGGTTCTAAAAATAAACAAGTTGGGTAAACAGACCTACGCTCATGTCAGAAGGGTTTTGTATTCAATTTTCAAAATGCAGTCACCAGATTGAATAAAGTCAAGAAGCATGTCAATGACGATTTTATTGGAGAAACTATGAAATTCGAAGATCATACTATTATTAACAAAGTTGAAAGAATTTAGACTTCTGAGGTTTTTGTTATTGTTATACTCATAAATATCTCCCTTGATAATTATTTCAGATGTCCATTCGCGAGGGAGGAAACACATTTTTCATGTATTTCCCCCCTGTGCCCCCACTGAAGCAAAAAATGTCAGTTTAAGAACTGTTTTGAAAAGCTCCCATGAAAACTTTCATTTCATACTCATATCGGCTACGTTTGATGAATTTTTTTTCAGGGGCCACTCTCCTGTACTGTTATCATCGATTAATGGCCAATTTCCCCGAATCCTAGAGTTGTTACAAAGCCCTTTTACTAGGAGCTCTCTCCCGCCTCCTTGACTTGTTTCACTTATGAGTATTAATTGTAGGTACTCAGCTTCAGTCATTCATTAAATTGAATCAAGTGTTCAAAGCATGCACCTTAAACGTTGAAGTTGGGAAAAAATAACTCAAAATTATTCAATCTTCGCATTTAAAACAGCCACTATTTTGTTTTACGATTACTGATACCACTAGCTGAACCGATTCTCAAAGAAATACATGACACCTATCATTCCTGAAATTTTCATGCAAATCCTAGCAAAACTGTAGTGTCTGAGTCGGTAAAAAGCGCATGTTGTTCCATAGCCATATGTTGCCATAGTAATACATGCAGCGCATATTGTTCCATAGTAATACAGGAAAATTCAAACCGCTATAACTTCGCTAAATATGATTCAATCTTTATGAAACTTGCAGGATAGATCAATCTTATAAATAGTCATCTGTGTACTGAATTTCATTGAATTTAAGGGTACCGTTAAGATTTTATTCAAGAAAATATAAAATCGATAAATCATACTATTACTAACAAAGTCGAGTGAATTGCGACTTCTCACGTATTTGTTGTTGTTGTACTCATCAAGGCCTACATTCTTGATTTTTTTCAGATTTTTCGGATGGAAGGTGTCCAATCGCGAGGGGGGGGGACACAAATTTTTCGTGTATTTCCCCTCCCTGTGCGCCCCTCGAAGCAAACTTTGCCAAACTAAGATCTGTTTTGAAAAGTTTTCATCAAGGCCTTTCATTTGATACCCATATCGGCTACGTTCAATGAAATTTTTTTTTCGGGGGGTCACTCCCCTACATGGGGAGACCCCCCTTAAATACCTTATAAAATTTTTTAGTAGTTGAACTTTGAAGAGATCACCACTTTACACCTACATACAAAATTTGATGCTTCTAGCTTAAGTAGTTTCCGAGAAAAACTGCTGTGACACACGGACGGACGGACGGACGGACGGACGGACGGACGGACGGACGGACGGACGGACAGACAGACAGACGGACAGACGGACAGACAGGACGCGATTTTAGAAGGGTTTTGTAAAATTATTTTACAAAACCCTAAAAATGCACTCATAAATGAAATAAATGCCGCACCATTCTACTCTATCATATTCTATACAACTCAAAATATTTCAAAAATTGATCAAATGTGTGAACTTTACCGTTATTGTATGATCGAAAAAGATGGTAATGGGATCCCAAAGGAACTTGTGATTAAAGTGATATTTTTAGGATTTCATGAAGTTAAGGATCAAACTGCCTTAGCAATGTCTAAGCAAATTATTAAATCCATAAATGACAAAAATATTCCTCTAAATAAGTGCCGAAGACAAGGATATGATGGTGTTCACACAATGAAAAACAAAATGTCGAGCCAAACGCCGTATATGTTAACTGTGCTGCCCATAATTTAAATCTAGTATTCAATCATGCAGTAAGAGGGGTTATTGATCAGCAAAAATTTTTTTTTATATTGTACATATCAACAAATTTATGATTTTTTTGGGCATAGTATCAAAAGATGGAGTATTTTATCAGCTTTAATAATTACAAGTAATAAAGGAAGTGAGTCTTTAACTTCAGTAACATTAAAAACATTGAACGCTACTAGATGAGCAGGAAGTTATGATGCTGTTTTTGCTTTAAAAGTTCGGTTTGTTGAAGTCCAAAAAGCGCCAACGAAAACAATTCTGTTAAATTCCAAATCAGACGAAAGCGATGAAACTACAATTTTATTATATTATTGGTTTTCCATTGCAAAAAACTACCGATGCAGCCTCTAAAGCACTTCAGTCGAAAGCCAACGATCTTTCGAATGTCTTAAAACGTTTAAAAAGTTGTCTAGAAAAATTGGAAAGGTATCGACATGAATTTGTAAATTTAAAAATGGATGCAAATAGTGTAGCACGAAAATGGTCCATCATCCCTGAATTTTCTAAAACTCGTCAGAGGAAGGTAAAACGCCATTTTTACGAGCTTTGCGAAATTGAGCGTCTCCAAGATCCGGAAAATTTGTTCAGAGTGAATATAGTATTGGACATCATTATTAATCAACTGAAATCACGTTTCCTACCGATGAATGAAATTGTTTCAAATTTCAGTATTTTGCAGCCTTCAACTTTACAAGTTTTAAATGTCACTGATGTGTTAAAAAAAAGCTCTAGAATTTGTTAACATATATAAAAAGACATATCTGAATCATTTGCCAGGGAAATTCTCAGTTTTCGGTCCACTTTCAGAGACGTGCTAGGAAAGTCTTCATGTATTAAAGACCTTGCTGATTTATTAATAAAAGAGAATCATTTTATGTCCTGCAGCTTTCCTGAAGTATGCACTGCATTAATGTGATTTGTTACAATTCTCGTGACTGCAGCTACATAGTGCTGAACGATCATTTTCAAAACTAAAATTAATAAAAATCTATTTAAGATACTCTATGGGACAAGACAGGTTATGTATGTTGGCTATTTTGTCCATTGAAAATTCTATGACCTGATCTTTAAACTTTGATGATGTTGTACATACTTTTGCGGAACAGAAAGTTTGAAGAAAAGATTTTTCTTAATAAATATCTTATTGAAATTAAATTGTTATTTTTATTTCATTGTAAATGTATGCAGGTTTCTCACGATGTTGTTCCTTCACCGAAAAGCTACCGAATGGAAATATGAATGTGGGCTCCAATTCGCATTGGGCTAGCGTGGGGACTATAGCCCATCCACCCTCGCTTAAGAGAGGAGGCCTATGCCCAGCAGTTGGACGTATATAGGCTGGTGAATGTGAATGAATGTAAATATATAAGCCCATGCTCTTGAAAATAAAATAGCTATTGGTGTTGGATGATTAAGTAGTTTATCACAACTAAGCTAAGTACAACGTGACATATTTTACTGATATGGCACCATCAAAAGAATTTGACACGGGCCCCAGATGGTATAGTTACGCCACTCGATGTATATCATGCAAATCTCTGAGAATCTGTTACATGAGTAATATTAGCAATCGTAAAATAGATTGGTCCCTGTTTAAAATGAGAATATTGAGTTAATTTAATTATTTTTCCACAATTTCAGCATTGAAAGTACAGGCTATTAACTTTTGATGAAAACATACATTTTAAAGGTGGCAAAATCATGGGGGAGTACAAAAATAACAAAAACATTTGAAGTTGAAATTCACCGCTTTTTCAAGTAATCCAAGGAAAGGACCTTGTGGTCTGGAAGTTGCAATAAAGCTAAATCGCATTCACGGAAGTAATAGCCATTTGAAAGTTCTCCGAGTACAACAAAACAATGCGCGGTTTTCCTACCATTCGGGCTTTCCATCGTACTAGAAAATACACTTTTAATTGGACTTTCTTATTTCCGGATAAAATTAATATTAAAAATATATTAAAGATTTCATTGGCAGCAGGTTAAATGGTGTAGTAATTGTTTTTCTTTTAAAGCGGCAATGTTGTTGTTGTAGATGTTGTTGAAGCTTTTATTGAGTTTATTCACTATTGATGTCTGCATATCATAAGTTGAGTACAAAACCCTTCTGACATGAGCGTGGTTCTGTCTACGCAACCTGTTTCGTTATTTATCTTATTTATCACTAGATTTTACCTTCAGAACTATATACAATTTGCTTCAAATATACAGAACTATATACAATTTGCTTCAAATATACAATTTCACTTAATGCTACAGTGGAATCCCTTTCAATATCCTTTTCGAAAATGCAGGTTAAACTCGAAGAGACAAAAGCGTTTTTAGCGTCCCTCATTTCAATTGCTCAGACTGAATTATTTTCTACATGTCGGATGAACCAGCAACTGGAACATGATGTCAATGTTCTTTCTCTCAAAAATGAGCAATTGCTTCTGGATCTGCCACAGAGTGAGGATCAGCTAAAGTAGTTTCCGGAACAACCCTTGAGACCTCAAAATCTTCTGTTGTCCCTGCAGTTACTTTCACCTAGTATGTATGATGAACTGGTGTCGTCACGCCGTCATTGAATTATGCCTCTTACACGAAGCGTGCAGCAGTCTATCTAGCCTATGCAGCAGCAACAAAAAATTTAGCCGCAATTCAAGCTGTGTGACACACAATCAACGATTAACAATCTTCAGCAAAATATTGTTACGCCTTCAGCTCCACAAAACTATATAGATCGTGTGTTAGCTAATAACGGAGTATTGCGAGTTGTCTCCCCACTTCTATAATTGTCCATATCAAGGATACACTTGCCAGCTATATAACATCAAAACTTGGTTGCATGTCTAGTATTTTCAGGTGTGTAAAATTAACAAAAGACAATTCCTGGCCAAGTTATAAGTTTATTCAAACTGATAGTTCCGGCTAAACTTGTTATCCTACTTCGTCCCGATTTTTGGTCAAAGGAAACACTCGTTAAACTATTGGATCTAAGGCAACCTAAACGGCGATTTCGCCTTGATACAGGTTCCCAACAACCTCATCTAACACTCAAAAAAATTCTTCCATTCCTAATCATTCATCTATTTCTATTTATTATCAGAATTTTCGTGGCTTAAGAACCAAACTTGAAGACTTATTACTCGTATCTCGATTAACTAACGATTCTGTTATCTGTTTAACTGAAACGTGGTTGAACGAAAATATTTCAAATGCAGAAATATTACCAGATTATTTAGTCTACCGATGCGACCGTGACCTTAAGGTAACTTATAAATCTGATGGCGGGGGAGTCTTGGCTGCAGTCTGCAAAACCCTTAATAGTTTACTTTGCGCTGACTTCAAATTTGCTTGTGATGTAGAATGTGTAATTGTTAAAACCACTCTTCCTCATAACTCCCCTTTATTAATTTCCTCTGTGTATATTTCTGTAATTCTCTCTTACTGTGTATGAAGCCGTCTTCATTGACCTCCCTGCCTACCTTTTCGCATGTCATCCACATTCTAAAATTATAATTTGTGGAGACTTCAACCTACCGGCAGTAGAATGGGATCCCATAACAATACCTAGCATTTTGTCAACAAATAATCCTTCCTTGTTACTTTCTTCCTTTCTTTCCGTTTGTTCTTTCCCACAGTTTAGCGATATCCGTAACCCTAATGATCGCCGTCTGGACAATGTCTTGTCAAATGTTCAAACTGATCCTAATAACTCCTGTTTTACATCCTTATATTCAACCTGATCTCCATCATCTGCCTTTGTATCTAGCACTAACCGTAAAACCTCAGAGAATTGCCTCAGTTTATCATTACAACTTCTTTAGAGCAAATTATGAGGCAATTAAAACCAATCCGGACTCGGTCAACTAATGCACTTTCATCAATCATCTTGACTGTAATAGTGCTTTGAACCAATTTTACGGCTACCTTGACAATCTGATTGCTCATTATACTATACTGCAAGCTCCTCATAAAGCTAAAATGAAGCCTTGGTATACTCTAAGAGTTTTTTGTGCCTTAAAAGCTAAAGACAAGGGGCATAGGCAATATAAATTAACCGGAAACGATGATGCGAAACAGAATTTTTGTAGACTGCGTTCTTTAGCTAGAAAAGAGGTCAAAACAGCCATGAAAAATTACTCCAGCAGTTTAGGGAGTTTCCTCCTAACAAATGACGCTAAACCTTTTTAGTCCTACACACGATATTTTAAATCTTCCTCTACCATTACTCATACTGTTAAATGGAATAACACTGAAACCTTCTCCCCACAAATTATGTCTAACCTATTTGCCGAATATTTTTCCTCTTATAATACACTACACTCCCCTAGAAACTCAATTCCAACTTATCCAGCATGAATTACATCTTACTCCGCTGATCCTTCCGAAGTTGAATCCCTTGTTAACTTGCTCGATCCGAATGTTAGTCCTGGTCCCGCTGGATTGCCGAATATATTTGTAAAATCACTTTGTTACTCTTTGTGTTTTCCTCTGTCTCTTATATTCAACCTTAGCCTTGGTACTGGCACCTTTTCAAATTAACCTATGAGTCTTATGAGCGTCGTTTATCCATACTTCGTCTCCCTTCTCTGTCATCCCGTAGACCCTTCTTATTTCAATGTTGCCTTGATAAGTTGTAAGACCAACAAATTGCTTCCACTCTAAGTGAAGACTTGTCCTACAGACTGTATGCGCCTCTTAGTTGGTAACATTCTCGAGGTTCCGTACGCCCGGACACGTTTATATTTTCAGTCAATTATGCCGCGAATCACCAGAAAGCATAATAATCTCGAGCTTGGTTCTCTATTCACGTCCTACTTGGTCGTTAAAAATAAACTAAAGACGTTACTTTTTGTGAATTGCGGTTAATATTTCCTTGTCACTCAATTTTTCAAACTTTCATCTAGCCTCTAATTTCTTTTCTTGCATGTTTTAATTAGTATTCTTAACTTGAATTTGTTGTATAAATGTGTCTTACTTTAAACGACATTTAATTAATTGTCTGTCTATTTTGTAATTGAATTTTTGTCTGCAAAATGGATTTAAATAAATAAAATAAATAAATAATTATATGCTAAAAAGTTGTGAGTAATTATTTAAACCCTTACCGCATACGCAGCCATATATGGATAGAGAATTATGCATTATTCTTCTTTTGATTTTTCTGACGAAGATAATGTGCCTTTGATAAATTCACAGTCAGCATCTACAGCATCTAAAGCAAAGAAGGAAAATGTTAGAAAGGACCCGATTATTTGGCGAAAGGGGAAAATGCCAGCTTTGGACAAAACCCACTTTGAGTTCAAAGGTAACTCAGAATTACCGGATTTAATTAAGCAGGTAACTTCCTCAGCAGAAGTCTTTAGTTACTTATTCACATCCGATATTATGGAATTTATTACTGAGCAGTCTGACATGAAGTCTATTCAAGAAAATATGAGCAAACTAGCAGGAATAACTAAAGCCGAAATAAAATGATTCATTGGCATCGTGATCTTCATGTCTTCTGTGTAAAACTAACGGCTGCGAGAACATATTGGTCAAAACATTTAGGACAGTCTCAGGTTTATGAAGTAATGACGTGCGACAAGCTCTAAGCAATCAAAAGATATTGACATTACAATGCCAATCAAAACTTAATTCCTCGTGACAAAGACGGACTTGATAAATTATTCAAAATTCAGTCTTTGCTAGGCAAAATTTATGAACGCTTGTTATTAGTACCAAAAGAAGAGTTTCAGTAGTGCACAAGCAAATTATTCCCACTAAATGTCGTCACGAATTGAAACAGTATAATCCCGCAAAACCAAATATGTGGGGCTATAAAAATCTAGTTCTAAGCAGGGTTTCAGGTTTCAGCTCTGATTTTGACACCTTTGTGGGAGATCAAAGCAACATATATCCATTAGATGCATCTGATCTTGGTGTTAGTTTAATGAGCTTACCAGATTAGCTTCCACAATTTCTCCACATCAAAATTTTAAGATTTGTTTTGATTACTGGTTTAATAGCCCGCAACTCCAAGCTTATCTGTATAAAAGTAGAATGCTACCTTTAGGAACTGTAAGACTAAGCCAAGTGCCAACCTCAAATAAATCCTCTGAAAAAGAATTGAAAAAGCGAGGACGAGACAGCATAGAAGAAAAAGTAGCAGTCGTAGACGATTTGAAGCTGAGTTTGGTTTTCTGGTTTGACAACAAGAATGAGACGAGACAGCGTGGAAGAAAAAGTTGCAGTCGTAGAGGATATGAAGCTGAGTTTGGAATTTTGGTTTGACAATAAGAATGTCAATTAACTTTCAGCATATGTTTGTGAGAATAAAACGTCGTTATGTTCGATAAGAAAAAAATATAAAGATATAACGTCTCCCCAAGCCGTCGACATGTATAATGAGCATATGGATGGAGTCAACATGCTTGGCTATTGTAAAATTAATTTGCTCTCTCGCCAGCACTACAAGAAATTTTTTTTTCGCATGGTGGATTTATGCATTGTCAATGCTTGGTTGCTTTGGCGCCGAATCGATTCAGGCCAATACATGCCTTTATTTGATTTCCATCTCGCAGTTGTCAGACACTTGTGCGAAGCCGGCAAAGCTCCGATACTTAAAAAACGAGGTTGTCCATCGAGCATTCCTGGCGGTTTGACGAGCATTCCTTGGCGGCGCTCCCATCAGCTTCTCTAATTCTCCAGCTTCTGCAAAAAAAAGCTTCGAAAGACTTCACAGCTTCTTTTGGATTCAGTACGCTTTGACAGGGTCAGTCTTTTCCTATGAGGCGGGTTTTTGTCGAGCCACAAAGCTACACTACAAAATACTTATCACGTGTACTTTACTGCACAAGACGTACCGATCATTTTTTTATCTTTAGAAATGTTCTATTAGGTGTCAATTAAGTTACTCTACAGTAATTCAATATTCATTTGCCTCGTTAAAGTTAGCGGACACGGAGCTTGAGACAAACGCAAACATTACACAAAAAGAAACCGTTACTTTCTCCGAAGAAGGTCATTGCATTACAAGGGGAATGTCAAACGTAAAGAAATTAAAGTGGCTGAAGTGAACCACTCATCTCTGCCTAAAGAATGGAAACTTGACGGATGTAGTTTACACTAGTAAAACAACAAACTAAGCTGTTTCGATGGGGTGACCACTTTATATCTTCAGGAGCAGCCACTCCTGATCACCACGGGGCTGTTCGACTGCTTATGTTTATTACACACATAAGAAGTCATATATGGATGAACACGGGTTGGCTAGCTTAAAAACGAAGCCATCGTCGTGTGAAAATAATTTTTATTTCAATTGGATCAAAAATTATTTCATCTCTTTAATACATGTAGTAAGGGCTAAGACCGAACGAAAGGATGGACAAACATATTGTTATTCCAATAGTATTTCGTTTTTCATCACAATACCCTGAAGTACCTAATGAACAAACGACTATCCTAATCCTCTCGTTTTGAGAATGTACACTAACAGAAGGAAAAACCAAAGCATATTTGAGAGTTATTCGGAGGACTGTTAAGCCATATATTTCAGCAAAAATGATAAAAACAAATTTTTTACCAAAGGAAACCGCCATAATGTTTTACATTCAGAAAATGTTGTCCAAAATGGCGCCGTGGAAAAAATTTATCCTGTGGAACTCCTTTGAATAAAGGTAATACGAGTATAGTACAATGCAGGCATTTTGCTGCTAGGCGAGTAACATGTTCTTATTATTAAATATTCCTCTCCAAGTAAAGAAAAGGCGAAAACATTGCTGCTTACAATTCGAATGTTAAAAATAAACTACTCGTAATACCCATCCTTGAAAGTGCAAATAATGAAATCAGAAATAACTCCAAACAATATGCACGATTTAAAAACTTTGTGTCGTTTAATAAGTCGCCAAAGTCTTTATTAATAATTTTCTGTATTTTAAAACGGAAAGTGCAGAAATTACTCACGAGAAACAAACACAATGATGAATAAATAATTCCATTTGATCAAACTTGAACCAATGTTAAATTGGGTATCTGTATAGAGTAATACGCACATGATTGATATAATTTCAAGAAAATGAAGTCGATCTAACCTACACTTTATTATTTTCGGTGGCAATTGATCAAATAAAGAAACAGTTGATTATGGAAAATTAATATTCTTTTTGCATATATACTCAGGTAAACTTGTAATTGATAACAAATTAATGTATCTTGGTGTAGCTGCTTTTATCTTATGGCGAAACAGGGGGAATACAAAGAAAGATTTTGTGGCGAGGTTAAGATTGTTTGGTCAATCTCTCCTTGGTCTAGATTGCAAAATATTAAAGAGTATTAGATTATGACTTTTTTATAATAAATTACTTATCAATGCTCATACCTCATTAGGTAAATCAATCTTCAAGATTCCGTTCAATTTGTTGTCAAAATTTTCATTTATCATCTGACTGCAATCACGAACCCGAAGTAATCTTCAATTCAAACTCACTTAGCTTTTGATGATAATCCATAAATATTAAAAATTGATTGCTGTTCGTTTGTCTGCCAGAAATTCAAGAGCGGCTTGGCCAATTAGGATCAATCTCTTTTTGTTTGGTTGCTGTAATACGGGGTGGTTTAAAAAGAAGAATAATAGGAAAAACCTAAAACAAGGCTGAAAAAATATATAGCAATAGGGCCAGTTTTACTATAGTACATGATGAAGTACCTCAGTATTAGATGCGTAACCATGTAAGCAGCAACGAGACAATTTGAGTCATATTTTCATTCGTGATACACGAAAGACTTCCTACAATAATCTTTTTGGCAGTTCGTCAAGAAAAATGGACAAAAAGTGTATTTTAATTGAGAGAACACGACAGAATGATCGCAACTACCTTCAACAGCATTAATAAACTTCTCAGTTTGTCGCACAGATGCTTTCGCTCGCATATTGCAGTATGCTGAAATGCCACGCTACTACACATGAAACGCATCATCGAAATTATTTCAGTGTTGGAAATAAAGAGTACCAGTTGAAAGATATCCGAGTAGTTTTGGTTCAGGCGCTCTGAGTACGTCTACATTGTGCATCCAAATAACGACGAATGTTAATATCTTCGATTGTTCTTGGTGAATATTAAGTGGACATGTATGTGCATATTACCGTAAGGCATTTTACTGCCCCACATTCACTGGGATTACTCCGACTGGGGGGTTCTGGTCCTGGGGTCGTTCGTCGAAGGACTAGCGTGCGCGCCACTTGCTCCCAAAATACCCCCGTAGGGCCGCTGAGTGAGACTGTGGCACGCCGGAGTATAATTTCTACGCTTAAAACTTCACGGCACTTCTAAATTCACCAACTGAAAAAGGAACTTCCTTTCTTGCACCAACTATTGGCATACTAGCTGCTGAAAAAACTCTTTTACCACGCGCACACTTCTTGGAGCCATGAAAGGTATTTCCCTAGTTCATTTTACAAAAGAAACAACATAAAACTGTTACATCTGTTACCACTCAAGCCACGCACACAATTCTTGCAGTCAAATAAAAGGAAAATACAACTTTCTATTTCATTTCACTAGCAAAAATTATTTTCTTATACTTCACGAAAACACTTATCGCTAAAATGAAATATTAGAACTAAGCAGAATCAAGAAAATACTTAACTTAAATTTCTTCTCGAAGTTGGGGGGCCTCCTTTCCTTTGCGCGTTGCTTCCGCCACAAGTATCAGCTCGAATCTTCAGGCATTTTAAAGCTACTTTGCGAAATCACTTGTTGCATCGGATCCCTGTATTCCACTTAATTATTCCAGATGGTAATGATAAAAGTGCTGCGGGTAAGTATACGCTAAATAGTCGTTGTATATTCGCATTGAAAAATTATCCAATTCTGGGGTTAATGAAAAGCTTTAAACTCGAACGATTCTTCCTTGTGTGTAGCGTACGAAACTTCGTCACTAAAATGATTTTACTGGTTGCTGCTCTGGTCGCCTCCTGCTTCCTCCTACGATTGACATTGATGTTACGCGTCCTCAGACAAGGCCAATCTGGTCGGATCCCAGCATCCTCTTTCGCCGAGGCAGCATGTGAGTATTTATGCAATAAGATCAAAGTGCAATTATATTATCGAAGCAGTAATTAGACATTGATAATGGAAAAACACAGTTTACACCTCGCCCAGATTCACCATATTACCCACAGTTCTCTGTAATTTCACAAATTTAAATGAAAAGACATAGCGCAACAATTCAAACACTATAGGGATTTAAATTAAGGACATAACAATAAATAAATAAATTTCAATGAATCTGTTGTGACATAATACGATAGTACTCTCCATTCGCGTAACCATGACAGTCGTTTTCATTCACGGCCCAATCACACCTCTGGTATGAAAACCGCACAGAACAGTAATTTTTGCAGATGCAAATACACAAATGTTTCAGGAGGAATGAAGCCAGTAGTGAGGCAATTCTCAATACAACCGTCTGGAGGGTAGAATGGCTGTGAAATCCAGGGGCTTTCAATCATAGTTACAGATCTTGCGATAAAAAAAGTTTCAATATGAAGATATCGACTCTCGCCACTTTTGCACTTTTGATAAATTTTTATATACGATGTATAATGCTTCCAATCCGTGTCAAACTTTCTGTACAAACGTCTTATTTTTTCCGTAGTACTAGCACTCTTATCGTACCAGATTTGACATCCATATGTCAAAACTGGTCTCACCAGAGTCCTGTAACAGAAAACATTGACATTCCGATCAATGTATCTGGAATGAATGAGTCGTCGAATGTTCAGTATAGTAAAGATACTGGTCGATATGAACACCAGTATATCGAACACAGGATTTATGTGGAACAGGTTTGGGCTACTCTCGCCAGCCAAAATGTGAAAATCTTGCAAATGACGTTTCAGGTCTTGAATGGCCCCCTGCAGCGTTGTCTGAAACAAGATGGTTTCGCTCTTCTGCACATTGATTTTCATTCACCAATTGTCTGTGTACAGCTCCTCATGATTAAACATTTTTTGAAGATTACTCTGAACTACCGTAACTTTTCGGTCTGCCATATAAATTATCAGATCATCAGTAAACGCTACCAATGATCGCGTTGGTGAGACATTAAAATTAAATGTGTTCAATAGTTTGCGAATAAATATTGAGAAGAGCAGAGGCGCAGTAACTGTTTCCTGCTGTAGACTCTTCACGACCTTGAATTCGGGCTTTGTTGTCAGATTTCCATCAGTTACAACAAATGATTTCCCATATAAAGTATTACCTATTTTGGCGAAAAGGTGTCCGAGGAACCTGTTCTAGAGCAATGTAAAAATTAGTCCATCTGACCACACCATATCAAAGACTTTCCAACCCATTCTCTATCATTTAGTTTCCAACAATGTCTGAAGATACTTTCGTTATCGCATGCATGGGTAAATGCCTGGTACGTAAATCAAATTTTCAATTCGGCATCAACTCATATTTCTCAATGTGGGCATTTAACGCTTTGTTTAGTATGACTTCAAACACCTTACTGATGTTAGGGAGCAAGCTGATTGGGCGATAGCTTTTAGGGTATACAGATTCTTTTCATTCCTTCAAGGTCGCAAATAACTTAGCCTTTTCTACTCATTTGTGAAATATGAACTGCTCAAAATGTTGTTGAAGAATATGTGACAATTCCTAATAGCAACCTGAGGCAAATGTCGGAGAACTTCATTCGAAAAACCGTTGATACCACCTGATTTCTTGTTGTTTATCCTGCCAAATATGAAACACAAGTCTTCATAGCTGACAAAGTAATCGACAAGATTCAAGCTTGGTATGACTTCAGATGCTAGTGTTTTATTGAAATGAAGAATTGACTGGCCTATTTAAAATCGGAAACTTTTGCTTCAATGATCTCTGAAAAGGTTTGGTTCATTCTCTTAGGGTTTGGCAGATGAACCAATTAAATCCATTCCATATAGTTCTTTTTCCATTTCTATCCGTAGTCGTACTATCAATTTTGATACCAACCCTATCGAGAAGATTGATCTCATCACTAACGACTTCAAGATTCGAGACCTTCAGTTGAGACTTCTACTACTCCCCTATTTGCTAGGGTCACTCTGACTGGGGGTTCCGGTCCCGGGTTCGCTCGTCGAAGGACGGACGTGGTCGTCACTCACTGCTAAAATACCCTCTTATGGCCACCAAAGCGAGACTACGGCACGCCGGAGTATGATTTCCACGCCTGAACCTGTTTGGCACTTCTGGAAATTAAACTCACCACCTGAAAAAATTTCTCTTTCCCACCAACTTTCAACGCACTAACTACTGAGCAACCCTACGAAAGACCTGTACTGGCTGCATTCAGCGCACCCGAGTGTATCGTTCCAACTAGCAAAAAGGATCACTTGTAACCACTCGAGCCACGTGCACACCTTTTGAAGTTAAAAAAAGCAAATACAATTTTCTAATTCTTTTCACTAAACAACATAAGATTCATATATTTCACGAAAATTTCACTTCCCTTTACTTAACACATCACTAAAATGGAATAGTACAATTAGACAGAATCAAGAAAAATACTTAGCTTAAGTCTCTCCCGAGTTGGGGGGCCCCAGAATTATAAGCTCCCTTCCACCTCCACTCCGCTGAAATGTTCATCCTACTCCAGTCTCCAGGCACTCTAAACGTTGCGAAACCATTAATTTGTAGCGCAATCCTACGTTTCGCTTAACAATTGCCGCTTCGATATCGCTGTTCTGCTCGCTGCTCTGATCGCCTTGTGCTTCCTCCCAGTATTCTCATTCATTTAACATGTTGGGTTAACAGACCTTCGCTCATGTCAGAAGGGTTTTGCATTCAATTCACAAAATGCAGTCACCAGATCGAATCAAATCAAGATACATGTCAAAGACGATTTTATTGGAGAAAATATGAAATACGAAGACCATACTATTATTAACAAAGTTGAATGAATTTCGACTTCTGAGGTTTTTGTTATTGTTATACTCATAAATATCTCCCTTGATAATCATTTCAGACATCCATTCGCGAGGGAGGAAACACATTTTTCATGTATTTCCCCCCTGTGCTCCAACTGAAGCAAAAACTGAAAGTTTACGAACTGTTTTGAAATGCTCCCATGAAAACGTTCATTTCATACTGATATCGGCTACGTTTGATGATTTTTTTTTTCAGTGGCTATTCTCCTGTACTGTTATCATCGATTAATGGCCAATTTTTTCGAATCCTAGAATAGTTACAAAGCCCTTTTGCTAGGAGCTCTCTCCCGCCTCCTTGACTTGTTTCACTTATGAGCATTAATTGTAGGTACTTATCTTCAGTCATTCATTAAATTGAATCCAGTGTTCAAAGCATGCACCTTAAACGTTGAAGTTGGGAAAAAATAACTCAAAATTATTCAATCTTCGCACTATTTTGTTTTACGATTACTGATACCACTAGCTGAACCGATTCTCAAAGGTATATATGACACCTATCATTCCTGAAATTTTCATGCAAATCCTAGCAAAACTGTAGTGTCTGAGTCGGTAAAAAGCGCATGTTGTTCCATAGCCATATGTTGCCATAGTAATAAATGCAGCGCATATTGTTCCATAGTAATACGGGAAAATTCAAACCGCTATCATTTCGCTAAATATGATTCAATCTTTATGAAACTTTCAGGATAGATCAATCTTATAAATGTACTGTACTGCTGTACTGAATTTCATAGAATTTGAGGGTACGATTAAGATTTTATTCAAGGAAACATAAAATCGATAAATCATACTATTTCTAACAAAGTTGAGTGAATTTCGACTTCTCATGTATTTGTTGTTGTTGTACTCACCAAGGCCTACATTTCTGATTTTCACAGGTGTCCAATCGCAAAGCGAACTTTGCCAAACTAAGACCTGTTTTGAAAAGCTCTCATCAAGACCTTTCATTTGATACCCATCTCGGCTACTTTCAATGAAATTTTTTTTTCGGGGGGTCACTCCCCTATACGGGGAGACCCCCCTTAAATACCTTATAAAATTTTTTTTGTAGTTGGACTTTGAAGAGAACACCACTTTACACTTATATACAAAATTTGATGTTTCTAGCTTAAGTAGTTTCCGAGAAAAACTGCTGTGACACACGGACGGACGGACGGACGGACAGACAGACGGACAGACAGGACGCGATTTTAGTAGGGTTTTGTAAAATTATTTTACAAAACGCTAAAAAGAGGCCACTCAACTGACCGACCGTTCTTAAATAAATTCGCTTTAACGGAGCACCGGGTCAATACCGAGGTCAATTGGAGTTTTCGGCGGCAAAAAGTATTTTTTGGGAATCACGGGCTCAAACCTTTCCAATGGGAACATCCACATTATCAGCACGGAGAGTCTCCATGATCCGCCATTTTATGGGCATTGTCGTATCATTGGAAAGTACGACGTTGCAATGACAGTTGGTTGTTTGTTTACTCCGCCGAATGTTTTTACTTCGTGGTCTAGGTTAAAATTTTTGAAAAACAAAGCGCAGTGAGTGCATTTTAGTATCATTAATTGGTGGTTCGGATGTGTTGAGTTGCGGCTGTGTGGGAAGCAGTTGTGGCCGGAAAAGTTACATCGTAGGATCTTAACATCCCCTAAGGTAATGCTTTGCTGTTGTCCTTTCGGCGAAATTGGTTCAATGTCATTTTTGGTATTTTTATATCGACCAAATCATCTCTGATTCAATATTCCGGTTACTTTTTGCTCTTACTCAGACAGTGGCTTTTTCCCAGTGTTTACACGGCCATGTTTATTTCTGTCCCTAGTAAACAAACTCGTTCCTCCTAATTGTGCGTTCGATGACTCCAAAGTTCAGCTGTGGAACGTCATCATCATCTACAGACTATGTTGGATGCCACTGAGAGTACCATAGGTCAGCGATCATATCCGGAATGTTTCGCCATGCTAGTTAAAGCTTACGTTAATGATCAGCAGATTTATTCATTCCTCGTTACTTCTGACGGTTCCACACTTATTTATGAAACTCTCTGTTTGAATTCTTAACCTAATTTTTCAATTTAATCACAAAGTTTTTTGGATCTAAAGAAACCGTCAATTACTGATTTTTGTCGTAGCTCGGTTGGTTGAGGGTGTTTTTCAATTAAATTCCTTTCTTCTTAAAACAGGCTCATTTTTTTTTGTTTCTTCCTCGTGCTTGTGCTAGGAGGAGTTACCCTGAGGGGAATAGGAAAAACAATACCGTAAAAATTCCTACAGAATAAGCAATTCGTTTTAGCGAAAACACCATCTGTGTCATGTGAGCTAATACTTCTTAGTTTCTTCGCCCATTGATTGCTGATCTCACTCCTGAAAAGATGAACGGATTAAGTTCCAGACATTCTTCAGGCATAATTCCAACAAACCCAGCGAGGGATGATTGTAGTCCAAAAATCACCGAAAAATATTGTTGACGCATGTGCGAAGAAAGTTTTTCAATATTTCCAACCTTGCAATGGTTGGTGTTTCATATCCTTCCATATTGTTTTGATATTTGATTTTGGGACCTTTTTTCTCAATCGTTTCCAACGTCAGCTTCTCTAACTCCGACGAATAGAGATCTATTTCATCATTAGTTAGATTTCTGTCAGAAGAAACCAGTGAGCAAGAGTTGCCATCATCAGAAGGGGGACATTTCTTCTGGTACTCCCGATTAAACTACTTTTGAAACTTTCCCCACTCTGTTTTTTTGAAATTCAACCGATGATTTTCATGTTGAAGTGGAATGAGGAAGAAATCATCCCTTTGATGATTGATTTCCATTAGGATTGCGTTATGGTCACTATCATAAGGGTGCTTCCTTCCCACAGTTTCTATTGAGGACTATTAAAGCTGAATTCATATCTTGCATCAAAAATGCAGAGGTTCAAATATGAATTTGTGTTGGGAACTCCGACCCATAAAGATTGCACCCATATTCAATTTGGTTCTCTGTTATCCGCGACACCTTTTGGATTACTGGTGGCACCTTTTGTATTACTGGTGGCGTTCAGCCATAATGTTTGCTTGGCATTCAGGTCACTGGCAAGAATATATTAACTATGCAGCCTATTCAAGGCGAGTATTTTAAACAAGGAACTGAGCTGCTCCTTGAACTTGAGAACATTTCGACGTATAGGCAGAGATAATGAAGCAGTTATCACCACCTGGCAGTGAAATTTTGATAACGGAAACTTCAAGCGATTCAAAGCTTTTGAATTCGACTTTTTCAATATTCTAACCAATATCCCGGTGCCACCTCCCCCATCACCGTTCACCCTATAGTTTCTTCTGAACTCGAAATTCTTGAATGTCATGGAGTGCCGTGAATTAAAATGGGATTCAGTGAGAAACATGATGTCAGGCATTTGTTTAACAACGAATTCGAAGAGATAGTCCCGTCAATGTGGAGTAACTAAAGCCTATCCTTGGGAATGTGACTGGATGACGAGTTATTTTGAGGTATTTGAAGGACCTTAATGCTGAAAAACAAAGTTAATTTTTGAATCTTGATTGTCGACTGTCTCCGGTGTAGAATTAAGTTGCTGGTAAATTTTAAGATGGAGCTCATTATCGCCTCTTACATTATTTGCAGCATCTTCTGCTGGTCCTCTAGGGGTGAGATGCAAATGATACTCCGGGCGTCACAAAGTTAGAATGTATGACACCACGGTGTGCTTTTGTTTGGTTTGGAAAAGAATTTACTTTTGCATCCTGATATCAGGAGCATCCTCGATATGATGCCGGATGACCAAAAACGCCGCAGTCAAAGCAGTATAATTTTCCTTTAGGCTCCGTCTGAGCCAATTTGCACTCACCCGGAACATGAACGTCTTTGCATTTGACGCACCGATAGTGCATGGCGCAGCTGGGAGCCAAATGACCAAATCTTTGACAACGGCAGCACTGATGAACTTCTCTTTTCTGGAAGCATTCTCACCTCACCCCTCTGAAATTCAAGTACCTTATTTGCCGCAGGACACTTGGACTGCTTTCATTTATAACTTGTACTTGAAAAAGTGATAAATTCTTCTTTTCTACGGTTGACCTTCTTGTCGCACAGGATGTGACGGAAATAAATGCAATTTCAGGTGTAGCTTCCTTCAGCACCCGAAGAAGATCGACCGTATCCTCTTCGTAGTCCAAACCCTTCAACAAAAAGCTCTGATTTTTCCACTTTTTAGTGTATGGGTGAGGCGTGAAACCTCCTCAGACTTGAATTCAACCACTGATTTTGTTCTAATAGTTAATTTATTAGTGTTAATAGGGTCAATAGGGGTACCGGTTAATTCATGTTTTTTTTCAAAAATTGAAGCTTTATTGTAAAAAATTGCTTTAAGACGATCGGAAATGGTTTGTTGAGCGACGCCAAGTGATTATGTTTGGGATGGATCTTGATCGAGCAATGTCTCCAATTCGTGATCATCAAACTTTTTTGGCTGTCCGAGTCGTTCATCGTCCTCCGAGTCGAAATTGCCACTTTTAAACTGTGCAAACCACTTTCGGCACGTACGCTCAGCTAGAGCATTCAAAACACTTTATTCGGCACAAAATTCGACATTTTCGGAGTATAAAAAGGATTGTTGTTTACACTTCAGCTAAATGACACATACTGATTCTGAAACTATACGACAGTAGCTTTCCAACAAATGTTTGGAAAGGTAAATCACTGGAACAAAAATCAAGTTATGCCATCTGTTAGAAAACCGCATGAATTAACCGGTACCCCGATTAGTTTATTTTTGGCTGCCAATAGCCGAACCATATCTTTTTCGCTTTGCCTAAACACATTGATTGGCGGATTGCCTTTCGAAGGCTTCTTCAGAGAAACCAGCAGAACTGGTTTCTTCTCCTTGTTTTTATTTTTTAAATACTTGATAAAATTTATCTTGATTAGAACTCCCTTCGATACTTTCTTCAACTTCCATTTCTTTGATTAATCCCACCAGAGCTGCAAAATAGTTTTGACTCACGTTGGTACCATCAGCACTTGAGACTTCTTCTGGAATTGCTCGCCTTTGTTTCCTGTTACACTTGATTTTGCGGCTGCCACTTTTGGGGCTTCATCCCTTTCTTGAATAGATCTTTGAGGGACTGTATCCCTAGCATTTTCTCTTTGCAGCTCAATTATTTGTTGAGTGCCCGCTATTATTTGTAGCTAGCATCCGCCATCTGCAGAGTTTTCTTCATTATGTTTTTTTTTTTGTTGATTATCGCCAATTTTATATTCGTCATTTCCCTGGGCTGCATCAACGGTGGGAAGCCGTCGGGCTCCTCCATAACAGTGGTATTGAAGTTTTCTTGGGTTCTTTACTTTTCTTTACTAATTGAAGTAAAATCATATTCAATAGATATTCCCTGCGTCAATTGCTTCGACAATATAAGCTTTTCTCATAAAAATTCATCTTTTGACTGCCATTTTAAAAAATTCATTTCATTTTTGAAATATTTTGACAGGAGCAATTTAAAAGCAATGCTAGACGTAGAACGGTTTTTGAATCAATTTTCTTCGTCACAGTATTTCAAATTTATGTAGGCAATACCATTCTTCGGGTTTTCATGAAAATGTCAGGCATAGTGTTTAGTTGGATATGAATTATGTGAGCTGGAATAAAATGACGACTGTTACGTGCTTTTGAAAGAAATTCTCAATCTTTCGGATGTACTTGAATAATGTCTTACAGAAGTAATGAATAAAAAGTTTAACTCTTCCATTCACCTAATTAAAAAAGTTATTTCAAGCCTCAAGATAATTACAAAACAGCATTTTCCCGCCCAATTGACTAGTTCAATCTCGTTTTGTCTCATTAAATTGTAATCGCTTGTAAAAAAAAAAAAACACTACATCGCTTGTAAAAAAAAAAAAACACTATGCATAGAAACTTTCGAGTATGCCAACACGATACCCCATCACCTACAGTAAGTTATTGTGATTCGTCACATTTGTCTTCAAGTATTGTATAGAATTTTAACAGCACGACATTGATTTTCTAAAACTTGCCATCACTAAGCCACGAAAATATTGAACCATGCTCATTTATTTGATTTTTTTTAAATTCCCAAAAATATTTGTATTACAAAAATATTTGTATTGTCTCAAATATTCGAGTTCCAGCATCTTTTGCTAACAATCAACTGATGACCGTAAGTAATCACAGCTCCGGTGTTAACAATTATATATGGAAGAGAAATGCTCAAAAGTTAAATGTATTATTTTTAAAGCACAAAACTTCCAATCATGCTATACTGAAGTAAAGTACTAGTGCCGATACAATTTAGGAGTCGCCAGAAAAAAATCTGTGAAAAAGCGTAACTGCTATAAAAACATATAAAACCAATCAACAAACTTCACCGAAATCAAGGCCCAACTCATAATTATCCCAACGTGAAGTAGACCACTCTCGCGTCTAATGAGATTAAATGAGTTCGTTATAATTAAGTCAAATAATTCCAGCATAACCTTTCTTCCACGTACAAAAAATAAAATCTCTGCTTTTTTCCCTTTCTCTTCTCATCCCTTCACATGCATGCGAAGGTGAAAAAGCCGCACCCCTGTCGCACAAAAACATCGTCCATTACCGAAGTAGATGTTTTTCACTTGGACTAGAACTTCCCACTGCCAACAGGATAACAAGCATCTCCTCTTACATTCCCCGCTCAACTAGAAAAGCGATGACAGAGAAAATTTGACTATCAAATGCGACAAATGGGACTTTCGGTAATTTACATTAAATTACGGCCATGAGACACGTGGTCTTACTCCTGGCTGGATTTTGAGTTAGTAGTAACCTTTTTGGTTGGCATTAAGGGATACCAAATGCCAAACCATCCTCAGCCACTACGTACGTTTGTCTTTTTACGGTTCCATGATACCGTTCGGAAAAGTTTTTTCCCATTTGCCGCAATAATTTTCCCTTTTTCCGTTTTCCCTCAGTGCCTGTTCACCATATAGTGGCTTCCTGTTTGGCTGGCTATCTGCCGTGCATGGCTTTTGTTGACGGAATGCTTTCGCTGGCTTTGGGTTTTATTGGTCACAGATTTATCTAAGACGTCTGCTGGGACTCATTTGCCTCGATTCGTTATGGCCATAAAACAATATCGATTTAACGTTAATCTCTCACACTCTTTCCGGTCTGGAATCGATAAGTTGATGCCTGGAAATTACGTTTAATGGAAGGCTGTCCTCTCTGAAATTCGCTGCCAAGGACTTGGAATTTGCTGGT
The DNA here is from genome assembly GCA_963969285.1 of Odontomyia ornata. Lineage (NCBI taxonomy): Eukaryota > Metazoa > Arthropoda > Insecta > Diptera > Stratiomyidae > Odontomyia > Odontomyia ornata. The sequence continues at coordinate 4,388,564 of OZ017739.1, read as the reverse complement.
GATGGATTCGTTTTATTGGAAAAAGTTTTAAGAGTGTTCTTGATGACTTGAAATGACTGAGTTTCAAGTCTATGAAAGTCGCTGACAAGGAGCAAAGGACGAGAGGATGTCCTGAGTGGATAATCATGCGAGTAATGAAAATCGTGTTAATTGACTTTTATAGCATTTGATCTATAAGTACTTATTTTCACTTGAGTGACTTTAGATCATAGAACAGATCCAGCCAGCCAAATCTACCCATTTCGTTGAAATCAACCATGTGGCGTCTGGTATTATAAATTTTTTTGATTTACTTGTTCGAATATCGCTCAACAAAAGTTTTTATTTAAGAGTCTGAAATCAATTTTTTTAAGCTTTCAATGAATTTGAATATATTTTGTGCTTTCGTTGCTTTAGAGAATATAATTATTAGGAAAGCCTCCCGCTTAGCTGGGTTTATTTCACGATCACGTCATGTGTGTGTCAGGGGTGGACCTTGGAAACAGAATAATTGTAGACGGAAAACAATAAACTAACGCGCACCGTTTGTTAATAATCAATTTATTGTGTTCAAAATACAATGACTTGGTTGATGGTTCGGATGCGACTGACTCTTCTCAATTTCTTCCGTGGCCGGTGCTCTTCAATTGGTGTTGCCATGACAATCGACCATCCTGACATTGAATCATCTCGATTCATCACTCCATGTTCGAATCCGCAACATCATCGTAAAAACTGAGTGGAGGGCTCACGGCGTTCCACGGTTTCAACTTTTCCGTTGGTTGGGACGTGTGATTCCCACGTCCCCGACGGGATATCTGTCGATTTGTAAAACTCTCGAAATGATATAGGGCCCACAATATTTGGACTCTAACCTTTGAGATTCTCCCGTAGCAGCAATTGCGTTCTCTAGAACGATGAGATCTCCTTCCTTGTGTTTCACGTTGAACCTCAATCTCCATTTCTCTTGTTCAGTGCTAATTCGCACTGCAGCTAATTGTCTTCGGTTAACCATATTGCATTCCGTAGGATCAGCAGACGCTTCATCTGATGTTAGAGCCATAACTAGCCGATTTATGATGACGATAATCGAATATCAACTCGATCGGACTAAACTGAGTCACAGAGTGACAATCCGAATTCAGAGACCACTGAAGATTGCGCAATTGTAAATCCCAATCCTTATCATCAGTTAGTGCAATTCTTTGAAATGATAAGATGGACTGATTTGCACGTTTGATTTGGCCATTCGCTTTAGGTGTTTTGACGGCAACCTTAATATGCTGAATCTCATTAGATAGGCAGAATTCAGCAAATTCTCGTGATGTAAAAGCAGTGCCTCAATCACTAATTATACGCTTAGGTAGACCAAAGCGCAATGTCAGATCCCTGAACGCGGCGATGATGGGCTTCGATTTCGTAGTGTTAACAGCTCTTAAAATTAAGTACTTACAGAACGAATCGGATATTCCAATTCCAAAAACTAAGTACTTACGGAACAAATCAGATATTCCAATCATGTGCAAATTATCTCGACGACTGCGTAGAAAAGGTCCCAGGTGATCAACGTGTAACGTCCAGAACAGAATAGGTGCCATCTCATCCGAATAGAGTGGACCCTCCGGTTTGCCTGCGATTCCTTTATTATAGCAGCGCTCTAAGCATGCTGCGATGTACGACTTGATGTATTTTCGGAGATTGTTGAACCAAAAATCTTGTCGAACTCGATTTATGGTCTTCTCAAGACCTAAGTGGCCCATGTCACCATGGTATGTGTGGATGATTTTCCACCTGACTGTAGACGGAACGACAAATTAGAGACCTTGGTCGATCTTACGATATATCCTATCATTTTTGAGCTGATAGTCTGACTTGATCTGTTTGGATTGAGTGGACTCAATATCGCCTCTCAGAACTTTGATTAGCTCCTTCAACTTATCGTCTTGTCATTGCAGGAACACAAGCCAGTCTTCGTTTTCTTCCAGTCGCACTATGTTTCCCGGTGCAATCTCTGGCTCGTTCGGTGGTTCATTTGGAGTTCTGCTTAGAGCGTCTGCGTGACTCATGCGTTCAGCCGATCGATGAATGATGCGGAAATCGTACTCCTCTAGCTTCAGAATCATTGATCGATGTGCCGTGTCAATGGCTTAGAAGTTCTTGTGGTGCTAATTGCGGCGCAATCGGAAATTTCCTCGAAATGCTTTCCGAGCGAATAAACGTGGAATCTTTCTAATGACTCGATAATCGCCAAAACTTCAAGCTATGACTATGGTATCTGCTTTCGGATTCGCTACACTGGCAGTTGTAGGAGACAACCTGTCTGAAATTGCCACCGTCGTCTCGTTGCATGAGGATTCCGGCAAGATCCAGTGTGCTTGCGTTAGTGTAAACTTGATGTTCCTTCGTGGGATCGTATGCACTAAGCACTGGGTCACAGCAAAGTGCCGATTTCAATTTTTCGAATGCGTCTGGTTGTTTGGTTGACCAACAAAGTTGTGAATTTTCCTTCTGCTTCAAAAAAAGTGTAAGTGGCCTCGATATAAGAGAATAATCACGAATGAATTTGCGGAAAAACCTGCCTAACCCCAGAAATCTTCAAACTTCTGTAACGTTGCTTGGTTCCGGAAACTCTCGAATTGCATTAGTCTTTTCAGCTCCTGGTCTTATTCCATCCTCATCGACTCGAGGACCCAAAAACGTGATTTGCTTACACAAAAATGTACGTCTAGAGGGCCGAAACATCATACCAGCATCTCGAAGTTTAACCATTCACGGAGTTTGATTAAACCCTCCACGATCATTTTGCTAGGCAGGATTACTTCATCTACGTAGCTAACTGCTCGATTTCCCATTTGTCGTACCAACTTGGTAATGGCGTCATGCAAATAACTCGGTGCATTGCACAGGCCGAAAGGCATCCGGTTGAATTCGTATTGGCCTGCATGCGTGACAAATGCAGTGTATTTTCTGCACTCTGCTGGGATTGGTATTTGATAATAGCGGGACATTAAATCGAGAGTCTTGTAAAATAAATTACTAGCAATCGATGATAGCTGCTCCTCAATAGTGGGCATGAGAAACGGAAGCTTTTCTGAAAAAGCATTGAGCTCACGAAAATCAACACAAAGACGGTCCTCACTATTTTGTTTGCGAACAAGGACAATTGGTGACGAATATTCTGATGATGATGGACGTATAATATCGTTTTCAAGCATTTCGTTTACTTTTTCTTGAACGCGCTCATGCTTTTCGAACGGTTCCTAGTGTGGCTGGCGCCGGACAGATTTTAAGGTCGTTAACATTATCGTCATCGTTACCAAGTTGCATTGACCTAGCTGAGCAAGCGATTCAGAGAACTATTCTCTATGCTCACTGATGAGCTGATATGGTTGGTCTTTTCTTTGACGGATAGCGTTGGCTCAAAAGTTGGAGCGTTTTGGAAAGCGTTTCTCAATCGACAAGCTCCCCTTTCAATGATCAGTCGTTTGCCCGGTGTGCAGAGTAGATTTGACCCAAATTAAAGTGGCTTCGAGATCAAGTCGTCATCCACCGGAAAAATCTTCGCATTTAGATTCTTACCATCCAACTGAATTTCGGCCTCGAGTATCTGGTTGCACATTACTGAAGCTCCTCCAAATCTTCCTAGGATGATCGGTGAACACTGTTTCACGCCTCCCATCGATATTGCGACCATTCGTTGAATGAGTGTTCTTTCGTTGCCAGGGTTAATGAAGGGCTTAGTTTTGTTTCCGTTGAGAAGAACCTCCTTAACAAGCGGATTAAAACTTTCTGTTGATTTTATGCGACGAACATTACTGACAACGGTCGCAGTTTCATTCTCTGGACATCGGTTGATCGTATGTGATGTTCGTTGACACTTCTCGCATTTTTGTCTACCTTGTCTACGTCGCATCTTTGTCTACGTTGCGGCTTTGGACAGTTCAGCGAAATATGCCCCACCTCAAGACAATTATAACATCGGATGTGATGGGATTCCAAATTGCTCGAGGTCAGTCGGCTGCCCTTGCGCATTTGATGACATAATACCTCGCTGTATCGGTGGTGGTGGTCCAAAATTTCGTCTCGACTCCGTTCGTGGCTCCGAAATTTGAACAGAATTTGTTTCGAAATTCGGAAATTGAGCTGGCGATCGCATTTTGCAAAGATGGATACCGTAGTCCGTTCCTTATATACCAAATTATAGCGTGATTGCTCAAGTCATCTCGTCTTTCCATCGCTAGCATAGTATAGAAGTAACTTTGTGTTGTCTCGCTCGGCTCCCTGGTGCAATTCATCATTTTTATGTGAACATCGGCCTTGCTTTCATGGCTAGGGAAATCTCGCCTCAACGATTCGGCTAGCGCAGAACCATTGCTCCAAATTTTAGCAGGCCCCTTTAGGGAGGCTTGTGCGGCTAGGTTCGTAACGTGATCAACGAGCTGCGTTGCCGACATGTCGGATTCGGGCGATGGGTCGAAGTCTGATAAAATATCCGTTGGTTGTTATGAAAATATGGTCCACTATATGCCCGCACTAAATCAAACGATCGTTTGCATGTTTCAACTTTGAACGTTACTGCCGGCAGCATTTCACTCGATTTCATGGCGTTAGTGAGTGTTGGTGTCGGCTCCTGTACTACGATCGGTTAAGTGTTAATCTGTTCAGTTGTCGACGATGTCGCCAACTTTCCCTTGATCGGTAATGCAGCAGCGACAGCTGATATTAACCCGCTCAGTCGCTTCACTACATCACGTAACTCGCGCACATCATCTTCAGCCAAACATTCTGACATTTTCCCGTCCGTTTCGATTTTGTCATTAGCCAGAATTTCACAGAGTCTTCGTGCCAGTTAGGCTTTGTTCCCCAGTGTAGAGGCGTTCCGTAGCCTAAGTTCAAATTTTAGTCGTCCCTTGTTTAGCGTATTGACCTTTTCGACCGGCATCGTGTTGCGTTCCGTTTCCCTCGTATACGGACCGAAGGGGAAATCGAACCGCCGTTACAATTATGTGTAGCCACTTACGTAAGCATATCGAACGTTCCTATTTTCGTCTCTCTAGCGTATGTATATCGCACGTTTCTCCTTCCGTCTCTTCTCGCAGACGAACTGTAAGAGGATTAAACACGAAATTGCAAGGAGGGGGAAAAATGGCTTTCAATGGTGTCGGTTCATTCTACGTGCACATTTCGAATTTTTAATTGTAATCCATACCAAACCATCCTTGAATCCAACCTCTGACTTTGTCAGGGGTGGACCCTGGGAGCAGGATAATTGTAGTGGGAAAACAATAAACTAACGCGCACCGTTTGTTGATAATCAATTTATTTTGTTCAAAATACAATGACTCGGTTGATGGTTTGGATGCGACTGACCCTTCTCGATTTTTTCCGTGGCCGGTACACTTCAGTTGGTGTTGCCATGACATATATATCTTTACTTTTTACTTGTACGTAGTAATTTGGAGTACTGCTCGTAAATTTGGAGTCCATACCACAGGAAGCACATTGATGCTCTTGAGTTAGTTCAACGCAGATTCAAACGGTCTCTTTTCTTCAAATTCAACCTTCCTTACTCCCCTTATGATAACCGATTACATATTATGAAGCTTCCTACCCTCGAGTCCACACGACTTTTCCTTGAGGAATGTCTTTTGTCCAAGCTTCATCATAGTCTTTTACCTCAAAATGTATGCATGCAAATTAAACCATTCAACACTGCTCGCCCTAATAGATCCTCGCTTCAATTTCATGTTCCGTATGCATGCACTAACACTTTCTTCCACTCTCCCTTAAAACGCTTACCTCGTATGCACAATCAGCGAAGTTTTGGTCCTCTTCCACAGTGTCTTGGCGTATTTAAAACTTTTAAGAAAAATAAAATTTATAAATACTCCTGTAAGTCTTAATTTTTGATATCATTGAATTGTGATGTTTATTCGCTAATTTTTTCCATATTTTGAATTCGTATATTTGTATGTATCTATTTATTGACTTGTAATTGGACTACTATGAAGTAAGTCAATTTTTTTTAATAAATAAATAAATGAAATAAATAAATTAGTAGTCTGAGTAATACGCCTGATGCAAAAAGAATAGCATGAGACCATTCACAAATCATGATTTACTTTCGTAATAAATTACTTATAAATAACATTTTGTCATACATATTTTCGCATGCGACACTATATTCACTTCAAACAGCTTACGACCTTTCACTTTTTTCCGTTTTTCGAAACGAGGTAAACAATACAATCATTTCCCGACTGAAATTGCAATTTCACTATGAACGGGACGGCATGAATTTTTCACACCCAAACGAATATTTGGAAAGCTCCCGGCTATCACAGTTGCAATAAAAATAAAGAGCGAATTTTACTCCATTTCCAGCTTTTTTCCATTTTTCACTTCTGCTTGAATTAGCACTTTTCACACGCGTTTCGCAGCTGCAGTCCCGTTACTCGCTTGATTGCATTAATGCTTCAGCCAACCGATTTGTGGTGAGCTTCGCATTAAATAACCGATAAGGGGAGTGTGTCGTTCATGTGGGAGAAAAAGAATTAGGCACATGTTGCTTAGTGGTTTTTCAGCGCGAACAATGGCATGGAAAGTCCTGCTAAAGTGGTCCATGGAAATTGCCATTCTGTTTGAGGAGGCGAGTAGTTATTGTTCTGGCTTAAAACGATCGTACCAATTTGTATTTAAATTGTATCTTTTCCAACAAAATGGAGAGGCAGCTTTGCTTTTTTATGCGTAAAAGTTTGAGCGGCCATATTGCACCGTTTTTTTAAGTTCGAAGTTTCAATTGAATCAAATAATTGCGCAGAATTGAGAAGTTTTATAAAATTACTTTTAATTTTATCAGGAATAATTAAGAACTCCTTCACCGCTAAGCGCTTCCTTCGTTCAAATCCAGAAAAAATATCGGAGTTAATATTAAATCGTATAGGTGATAGCCTCTTGATATTCATAGTTCTAGGCAATCGGCGTCACAATCCTTAACAAAATTATAAAGACATATACACGTACATATGTTAACAAATGTCCGAAAATGTGAGGTCTATGAGAAATTTGACGTTTTCTCTCTCCCATTTCGGTTCGCATCTGAGACTCTAAAATAAATTTAAGATACTTTCAGGGCAGATACGGAGCAGACTAGTATTCCACGTACCGAAGCTTACAGCTAATCCCTAAGGAAATATCAGGGAAAATGAGGGTGGGATTCAGGATTTAATCAGGCGAGAATAATCACATTTTCGCTGAAGTGAATAGGAACGTTTTAAGCTTATTGAATATTTTTGTGCTATCGATTTCAGAAGGCTCTAGCATTTCTTATCCCAGCTCAACCACTCAAGCACTCCTTCCTGCTTTGCTAGAGGGTATACATACAATAAATGTCGTGATGTTCAATGGAATGACGACGATTTCATGTAAACATCATTTGCATTTGTTGTTTTCAAATAAAAGTGATTGGAATAATATTTCATGCTTGGGAAAATACAAAGCCGATAAAGGACAACGAGATGGGCAATAAACGTATTCAATTGTCAGCACGTTGGAGAAATTTATGTGTTGTACTGTCTATGCATAGGTTTGAGCTTTCTCCTATAAACAGGAAGTCCTCAATATTGAGGATACTTGAATTGTTTGCTTTAAATTTCACAAGCAAATAACAGAAAGGAGGGAGCATTATTCTATGTGCGACAATTATTCTTTTTAACCATCTTCTTTATGTATATACGCTTATATCTTTTGAATTGCGTTAGGAGAACGCACCTATATTATGTTACCTTATTTTTACAATTTTTTACCCTCTCCACCTTCTGGTTACCACTCACAGTATTTGCCAAGACCCCCTCTCCTCCTCTAGTTTTCACTTAGTAATTTATGAATATGGTTTTAAAGCGTTTTTTGCAAACAGAAAGTTAAAATAAATTAACTTAGCCCATATTTATTATTAATAATATGGCCCTTGACATATGACGCCAAGAGTGCCTGCATACCCACAATTAGAAGTGAAAAAAATACTATCAAGAAGAAAAAAATGTATGTAAAAACAAATTGTAATAGGAACTTTATTCACAAAAAAAGTCTCTTTAAGGTTTTGTAAAGTAGTTTGACAAAACCCTATCGCGGCCTGTCGGTCTGTCAATCAGTCCGCCCGCCCGTGTATCACAGCTATTTTTTCTCGCAAACCTATTTTTTCTCGCAAAGCTGGAAACAAAAAATTGTGTATATAAATGTAAAGTGGTGCCTTCTTGAAAGTTGAACTGCCAAAAAATTTTATAGGATATATAAGGGAGGTATCCTTGCACAGGAAAGTGGCACCTGAAAAAAATTCATCAAAAGTACCCGATAGACTAAATACAATAGTAGAAGGGATGCAGCAATATCAGCAAGAAAGTACGATTCGTGGAATGTCGCATAAAAAACGCAGTGAACCGATTCAAGGAAAATTACCAGGAAAAACAACTAGTGAGCCAGAAAAATTTCTCCATTCATCTGAATACGCTCGAAAATCCAATTTTATTTATAAATTAGGAACGTTTTGTCCAAAGAAGATTAGAAACAAAGAATTCAGTGGCTAAAACGAGTGAACTCAAAAAATGTCCTATGTTTTTCAAATAAGCAGTCAGATTACCGAGCCTTTTTCATGCTGAAAGCTCCGAATAACTGGAATGTAGCTACAATCCAGAAGACTATTGAAAATGATATTTTAATCAAAGACTGCAGGGTTGAAGCGATACCACTGCAGAGCAACCAAAAGCGTTGCTTCAAGGTTTTCATTGCATCACAATGTTCCTGGTTGTTCTCCAATATGATGAAAAAAAAGCGGTAGCTACTCATGGAATGGTATTCGAGACGAAGAAAACCATCAATAGCTCAACATCACCTAGCTTTACCTGTAATATAAAAAGGATGTAATTCCACTAATGTTTCTTATTGTATTAACCAAACTTTACCCACAATTTTATCCGAACCATCCTCAACACCTTACTCATTAGAAGGTGCTGATGCTATTGCACCAACAACAGAAAACAACATTAACAATAGCAGCCTCTCCCAAAATTCGACAAACTTAGAGTCCTTGCAAAATGTCTCTAATTAGAATGTGACTCCTGCCACGACCGGTATATCTTCTAAACTACAATCGAAATACGAAAATTGGGGAGATTCAAACTCCTCAGAGATAACCACAAACCCTTTCTAGATCCGCTATGCTCACGATCCATAAAAGTTTAAGAAAATAGATATCTTTTATCACAATTCAGAGACCACAAAATCAATTAATGTGTTCGACTCTTTTTGGCATACATGCATAAGGCACCAGATACGACATGTATCCAGACCAGCCTTAAAGTCATAATACAAAGAGAAGGTCTCCTTATGGATTATAATTCTGTTCGAGTTATGTTTCTCCGCTTTCATGAAGAATTGGGAATCACTTCCGATCAAGCAAAAAAAGGTATTGAATTTTATGCGTCATATGCAAGCTCAAACTACATTTCCTTACTTGAAAGGACTAGAGAACAACACAACAAATTTTTTTCATCTCCAATAAGATGTCCATTCAACAGAGCCTAAAATTGTTTTACCACAATTGCAGTGGTATGACGAAAAATCTTGCCATTTTCAAATTTTATCCCTGACAGAAACCTGGCTGAAAAATACACATAAAAATGAAGAAATCTTCGACAGTGATTGGACTCTTCAGAGACTATCACACCACTCGAAAATCAAGAGAAGGTAGCTTGTTAGTTCCGGTTCACAACTCCCTTTCAAGTGAGCTCGTACGCCACCTCATATAAATTATTCCAGCATAAGGTAGTTAATATTTCAACAAAAAAGTTTAGCTTATACCTTGGCGTGTACTATGTCCCTTAAATCGTCTATCATGAAGTCATCGAGATCATTTCTTCTCTAAAGAAGATGACATAATAATTATTACCAGAGACTTTAATCAACCGAATTTGAAATTCGTAATCGACGAAGTCGATAATCGTTTTCCCTCAATCAATCTTCTTGACGGTCACGATTTTATGTTGATGAGTACTTTTTATGGCAACGATCTGAAGCGCAGATCTCCGACGCCTAACCTCTGAGAAATCAAAAAATTCAGTTTCTAAAATGCCGTGTTCAACGAGTTTGATTACACAAGTTTCAATTTCTGAGGAAGAAATTGATCTTGCAATTGCGGGCTTGGATTCAAATAAGGGACTTGTTTTTTTTAAGTACTTCCATTCCCTGTCACTCTCTCCATCACTCTTTCTTTGTCGCACAACGCTCGTGCGATCTGCATTCAGATTACGTCACTTCGTCCTTTGTGCCACCCAGTCAATAAACGTTCACATCTCTTTGACATGTTTCTTGACTTTTTTCGTTGCTGGTAACTGCATTTTGTAAGTTGAGTACAAAACCCTAAGTCTGTCTAACCAACTTGTTTTTCATCTTAATCGTCTCCAATTGAACTGACGAGGCCGATACTTGGTGAAAATCCATTTCTTTAATCAACGTAAGAGAAAAAACAAGAACAACAGATTTCAGATACTCACTTTAAATAATTTATTATAAATATAGTGTTTTCTATTAGGGACATAACAATTTCCTATCTTTATATGAATGTACCCTTAATCTTTTTAATGAACGATCAATGTCAAACCATTAGTTAAAGTCAACAGTTTCATCTTGGTAAAGTTCAGAATCCAGAAACGTTTGAAAATTATTAAAAATTATTCGGAAACTCGGAGTCGGTAGTTGGAATTTTAAGAGGGCTTGTTATCGAAAAATTATCTTCAGCAATGAAGCTAATTTCTGGATCAATGGCTTTTCTAATAAGGAAAATATGGGTTATTGGTCAGCAAAAAACCCACATGTGCTTGTTGAGATACCATTGCACCTAAAAAAAATCCCCGTATGGTGCGGTTTTCAAGCCCCAGGTGAGAATGGGCCATATCCTTTCATGAATGAAAACGACTGTCATGTTACCGTCAATGGAGAGCGCTTTCGTGTTATGTTGGAAGATTTTTCGTGGCTAGAATTGGATGAACTTGACATCAACGATATGTGGTTTTAACAAGACGGTGCCACTAACCACACAGCACGCTTCACAATCGATTTATTGAAAGGCGAATTTGGTGAACGTGCTTTCTCGAGAAGTGGCCACGTTCATGCGATCTAACGCCATTAGATTTCTTTTCATGGGGCTACATCAAGTCGCTGATCTATGCCAACAGGCCATCAACTTTAGACAAGCTTAAAGACAATATCCAACGTGAAATTGCCAAGGTTCCATTTGAAATAAGTACCAGAGTGGTGGAAAATTGGGTACGAAGAATTGACCACTGTAAACAGGCTCTTGGAGTTCAGATGAGCAAAATCAAATTAAATTCATGAAATCTAATGCTTGGACTACAATGATAAAAACAGGCTCTTGGAGGTCAGATGAGCAAAATCAAATTAAATTCATGAAATCTAATGCTTGCACTACAACGATTAAAATTTGAGCTTAATATCTCAAATATTTCTGTATTTTATTAATAGGTAAAATTGTTTTGTCCTTAATGGGAATCCCTTTATAACAGCAGTTTCGATCACTACTGTGTCTTCATCAGATATTGTCCTCTAATTAATTCTTGATACAAAATTAACAAAAAATTATCGAGAAAGATCATTTTCAACGAACACGTTTCCAGCATCAATCTACTCGGAATCATCATAGATTACGGGCTTGGTAGCATTAGAAAATATTACCATATCAAGTGTCAGAAGCTTATGCAGTTTCCTGAAGGACTTACCTCGGAGGAATATATCCTGCTATCACATTGTGGCAATCAACAACTATCTGTACCCAAGTGTCAGCCAATATTTTACCTGAAAATAACACGAAATGAAGTATATAATTTAAAATTTAAGTTTTTATATTTCAGCGCAGCGCAGACAATACGAGTATATCACTTTATTGAAATATACCTGTTACTAAAAGTTTTCAATTCTAGTTTGTTATTGATGGTTTTCTCTTGAGAATCGAAATGGGATCAATAGTGTTCATAAAGAAGGACTACTGTGACTAGCTCACGGCTCCATGGTACCATTCTTTGCTCAACTTGGTGCCCTCATAAACACGAACAGCCTATCCAAATCGTACTTTTTAAAGTGCGATACACAGTGGGATATCATCTTTTTGTAGCGTGGATTCTCATCCCGCATCCATAAACACGAATAGCCTATCCAAATCGTACTCTTCAAAGTGCGATACGCAGTGAGATATCACCTTTTTGTAGCGAGGATTCTCATCTGGCCCTCCATCTACTGACGAAATCATTACACGCTTGACTTTTCCATCCTTCCCCTAATGCTGGATTTTTAAAATCATCTAATGTTTGTAGTTTGATAAGGTTATTGGGATAAATCGATTCCCTTAGTATTGAAGCTTCCCCTGATCGAAAAGCTTCGGAGGAAGAATAAAAGGTCCAGGAGCTTTAAACACATATTTCTCGATCTTTTTATGGAATCGATTTCATTTTTCTATTTCAGCAGACAATTCGATGGTAGGAGGACGCAGGAATTATTTGGCTTGGCTTGTATCCACTATATACTGATATTTACTAAATTGGCGTCCAATCATCCGCTGTTCTGTTTATTGCTTGTGTGCCAACATTGGAATTTCCTGGGTGAACTAGTTAGTGATGATAGACCTGTAGTGTAACAGAAGCAGCATTTTTTTTAATTAAAAATAATTGTAGCACCTTCATTTAGAGATAGTTAGAGTATCTCATTACCGTCATCAAATGCATCGGCACTCGGAAAATTGATATGGTCATGACCACGCTTTTGGCCGTGTGTCTGTCCATCCAGCTGCGATACGTTCTGATTTTTAAACCAGCACGTATCATAACTAAACAGATTGATAGTTCGCCCGGAGAATCACTTGAATTAAAGCTCGTTGCTGCCAATGAGAGTCGAACCAGGGACCTTCGGCTTAAGGGATGAGTGCTCTAATCACTACACTACGAGGACTACCTTGCAACAATTTTACTGTTACGGAATCTAAGGTCTATAATACTGATTAATGATTGATGGTCACAGCTGTAAGTAAACAAGATTGTAATGATTTTTTTTTCTTCAAAAATCCGTGTAGGACATGGGTGCCGATTTTCTTGCACAAGTGTCAGCGAGCTATAAACAACACCGAGCTAAGCTAACTAGCTTCGCTTAACGACCGCGTACGCGTGATTGATGACTAGCCTTTGCGGGATCATATGAGGCGGGTTCTTTCGAGCCATAAAGCTACACTGCAAAATATTTATCAAACTTATTAAGAATTTTCTAGATCATGCAATTTTACGCAAGAAAGAAGTTATTTGACCATTACAAATGAAAGCCTCTACTCTGACAAGTCTATTTTGCACTATATTCATAAAAATGAATGCGTATGGAATGTGCAGTTGAAACCAGTAATCGATTCGCTTTTATGCCCACATCTGACTATTGCGAAATCCTTGACAAGAATGGCAGCATTAATTAGAGCCTTTCCTAGATTTTTAAATTCCAGAACTATACCCTATGTAGCTAACACCCTCAGTTCACTTTGTAAGTGCTCTAGCTATGCATTTATTCGCAATGAATCCAACATCATTTTCCCATTATAAGGATTGAACCTGAATCCTTGCCAAAATCGGGCTAATCAAAGATAGGAGGTTACTTGACGTCCGACACTGACCGAAGTGAGTTTGTTTTCTAGGCTGCAGACACACGATCGCCAGAAAAAGTTCTGCAAATGATGGGCACCACTGATACAGATCAAATGATCATCGAATGCAGTTGTATTTTTTTTATGGTATTTCAATAATTCGGCGTTGATTCATTACTGTGTCAATTATTTTGTTTACTTGATATCTGCAGGCTAGTTCTCTTTTTCCTTGGCCCTGCTTTGTTATGTGAGTAGACGCGTTTCGAATCCTATGAGTCATTTTCTTCTTACTACTTAATTACCTATTGGCCGACATTCCACTAATGAACCATGACGATATAACACAATCGGAAGGGGTGTGTCTTAGACATGACGAATGACAACCACAAAAAATGAAATAGCTAGTCTCGCAGCGGTTCCCGCACAGATTTCTGTCATTCTGGAACTTACTGAACTAGTTGGGGTTGCTAAAGTGCTGACTGCCAGATCTCTCTTTGGAACTTAGCCACAAATTATTACAAAATTCTGGCTTTTTCAAAAACATTATGGATTTTTCTCGAACTTTTATATAAATCAACATTTCAAAATACGTTGTACTATAAGATATGTCAAATGTATAGATTGCATGTATTTGTATTTTAATAAAATATATGTGAGGATCATTTATGAAACGATATTTATAATTTTACTTTAAATATTTGCTGATTTATATGGTTAAAACTAAGGATATACTCTCTTTGAGAGAATTTACCTGATCTCGCGAACAAAGTTCATTTCAATAATTAGCATATGTGAACTGCATTGGATTGATTTTCTGGGAAAATTTAAAGAATTTGAAATATTTGAACTTTTCAGATGAATTTTATTTAATTAAGGAATTCATTTCCCCACACTAAATCGATGCAGCTCAGAATGTATCTTGTGCTAATGGTTTTGGAAAACTGATAAAGTTGCTATAGGAGCAGAATGTAGTAAAATGGCAGGTATATATAAATGTCCATCTGCTGCCTCACCAAAAGAGGATGGTAAGATCAGCTGAGATTGGCCTTGTCTGAGGACGCGTGAATGCGCTGGAAGGCTAACGTTACGGTGTCGTGGGGCGGGTTCTTTTTCCCAGGACAAGACCCACTGCAAACATATTTTTCACATCCATGAATTTCGAAAGAGGGTTCAATAAGTATTGAACAGAGTCGAGAAGGAGGTAACCTACTATGAGCTATTAAATTGCTGACATAGAGGACAAACCAGACCTGGAGAAAACGGACGGACTTAAAGGGACTTCGTTATTACCAACAATACTTATGGCCCACAAATAAGAGTGGGGCACCCAGGTGGAAGCGGTGCTCCCTCGCACCCTCCCAACCGGATCAAGATCCAAATGTAGATGTGGCCATATATGTCCCATTTAAGTGAAAAACTCATACAAACATAATTTGTATGAATTTTTTCGTTAAATGAGAAACATAAACGTGGCCCATTTATGTTATAGTATTATGTGATGGAATTACATAATACTATACCATATAAGGGCACGCAAGCGGAAGGCCACCCTACCCGCACTTGAAACGCATCACAATGGGAGGTCAGGTTCCCAGCCAAAGGAAAGACCGAATGTATTATTTAACAATTCAACATTTCTTTATTTTTCTTTTGCAGTTGTTAGTAACTACTTTATAAAATTCGTCAAAGTGAGTGCAAAAATATCTGAAACACGTGAACAAGGACGACCAACCGTTCCAAGTTCTAAGTAAATCTTAATTTTTTTCAATCACGCATATTCACGGCAATTTTTATAATGTGAATTTTATAAAATCTAATATTTAGGCAATATATAAATAAATATAAATATAAGACAACTAAATTAAAAAAAAAAAACAGGTGTACTCACCAACATTCTCGCTGGGCGCCCGCTGACGATGTGGGTGATGCCTGCAAACTTTGGTGGAACGTTACGCGTGCATGAACAAAAATCTTAATTTTTATACACTTAATTAGATTATCAGTAGGCATTACTACTCTGAATGAAAATGAATTGAACGCAATAAATCTAATGATACTGAAGTATCATGAAGAGTTATCTAACGAAAAAATGTCTATAAAATTCCAACATCGTAATCAAGATGTTTATGCAACGACCTCAATCGCTGGTGTTTGGTTCACGCGTTCGTCTATTCATGCAAACTTTCATGTAACGAGTCTCAAACAAAATAAGTAGATATGCGTCAGCGTCAAATAAGTAAAATTTGTTCGCTGATTGGTCGTGAAATTTATTTTCATGTAGCGCGATTTCCAGAAATCAACATTTCGTACTTCACACACATACAACTACACTTCGTTTCATTTCCACTGCTTTGAAATCAATTTCAATTCAATCAATGACTTTTTCAATTAAACCTGGATGGTAGTTGCTTGCATTTGCCGATGTTTTTATCAAATTACAAATATAATGAGCTAGGCTTTATTTATTCATTATTGAAAAGCTAAAAAAACACGTTCATCATCATTTTCAAAAGTTGGCAGTTGCCACTTTAATTTTATTACTTAAAAGCTGATTTTATTACTATTCTACATGTATTTAAAAATCACAAACAATGGCAGTTGCTGAGAAGTGCTAATGACGCTACTAAAAAGAAGATTTCACTTTTATCTCTGGTTATTGTTGTTTTTGATGGTTTTGCTTCTTTAACCATAACACTGTGTCATCAAAGTGCTACCAAAACTGTGCTACTGATCTGGCATTTAGCGCTCTCCAAAATCGTTGATATCTCTACGGTAAGGAGGATATCGGTTTGTTTCGATTCCTGCAAACGCATTGGTCCACGTTCCGATTAAAACATTTACGGCAAACACACAAGAGGCAAATTCTATGTGGGCATTTTCCTTCTCTGATTCACTTCAAAACAAGCATGCACTCGGCGAATTAGATCAAGGAGAACATGCACTTGCACTTCAACCCAATCAGAACACTTTTACTCGCATTTCTGGCATCATGGGTTTATTTACGGAACTGTTTATCTATCACTTCCCAGTAGGGAATCAGAATAAACTTTATCATTAGGGCGAGCGCCGACTATCGCATCGTTTAGTTTTAGGCGAAAAACTCAAATGAGAAAATTTCTTTGGGATTTGCAACGACCGAAGAATTTTCGCTCGGGTGGTGTGTCACTTTGATATGGGTAAATTCACGTCCACCTTCCACATTTACCGATTTGAGATCAATTCACTTATCCCGATATTCGGCGAAATATGCGATTGCACGTTTTTTCCGGTTTTTATTTTGGTTTGATAAATGCAAAAATTTTCTTTTTTTTCTTCACTTCGCTCCGTTTGTATCATTCACCCACGTCAATGGAATCTCCGTTTTCCCGTAACACGTCGCTTGTATTTTTACGGTGCGAATCCACAGCACAACTCATAAAGTTGTCTACAAATAGAGACAGGGAAGAATATCGTGAATTCGAACCGGACAGCTACAACGTGTTCGTGGTGACCGTTCATACCAGACTCCCCGATCCGTCCAAATCTCCCATAATTTCTCTGTTGCACCAGTAAATCGAAAACAGCTGCTAGCTCAGCCGAATTAGATTGCATTCGGCAATGCAATACATGAATGGGGTGCACTAAATCAGTGATCTCATATTCGAAATTTCAACTTGCAGACTTGCGTAATAAAGTTAAAAGAATGAAAATTAAAATCAGAATAAAAGATAAATATTATAAGGAATATCAATGTAAAAAAAATTTACGTTGAGCGTATAAAAAAAATAATATAAATTTATATTTATAATAAAAAATTTAAAGTTTTTGTTTCTAAATTTTATAATTTACAAAAATTTAAATATGATCAACTAAATTTTTCAAATCTGCAATTGAAATTTCAGAACTGTGGCTTTCGGGCAGTTGGCTTAGGTGACTGCTCGATTACTACAAGAATAAATTGATCGCAGTGAGCTTTATTAGCCATAATTTACTCCGAACATAAGACTCGTTACAATTTTAAACATATTGACTCAAGACTAAAATTTGTTGTTCATTTGGTGATAATTATAAAACGTATACTTTATATTATTGTTTCCAGCGTTTGGAAAATCACGTCCATAATTTATGAACAAAAATATCATTATAAGTCAGCAAGAATCCAGGTCGACATTCTTTTGTAGGTTGATATCACTAAATATCATAAACTACGAAAACTTTTAAGAAAAAAAAAGAAATGCGACTTCAAACGCCCTGAAAAGGATAAAATAACATTTCTCAAATCGGTTCCAAATCAGCTTCAGTGTTTTGAAAAGTAGTTGGCAGCCGTTTATAGATTAATCACAACTAAAACGGGCAAAAAATGATTTGACACCGATTTCAAAAATTTTATTTTGTCATTTAACGGTTTACTTCCTTTTGTTTTTTTTTCATATCTTCGTTTGTCTCCGAAAATATTTTAAGAAATTTTTTTTTCAGGAGTCTATTTTTTTACCATTCCAGTAAGTTTTGAAGCTTTGGTCTTTCAGCTGATAAAATCTATTGGAATGGTGTTTACTATTTGAAAACTAAACTTTCATACAAGACTTTAGTTATGCTTTTAAAATTAATGAACACTGAAGGTGGCGTTATTGATTTCAATAAACAAAGGGACTCAAAAATTCCTAGTATGAGTATTCGAGGAGCGATAAGAAACAGAAACATCGTTTTCAATTATGTACTATACATTTTATGGATAGCGATAATCATGGCAGCACTCTTCTATCTTGAAGAGCTTTCTGAAGTTTCAAATTGGTTACAGCTTTTTAAAATAAACTTATCGAGCAGATCATGCAGTTAGTTAGAGAGCCACTAATCTCGCGAATTTTTTGATTTGCAGCCGAGTAGAAAAGTGTGAAGCTTCAAAAGTTTAATATATGCTTTTGAGAAATGCCTGTACATGTTATGCTCAATATTATGAATTATTTTCTCGTATAAATATATATAGCTGACAAGCAGTGTGGCATGAAGTATTTATGATCAATAATTATTACTTAAAACTTATAAAGCTTATAATTGTTCGCATAACCCTTTAGCAATTCCTTCTCAACGATGCCAACGACTTCGACTATGCATGCATGCATTCCGTAATATATTCAAAATTATTCTGTATTTAATTGACGTCTACACGAAAACAGTGTGAATAAGAGCAGCATTATGGAATTAAATGCGATTATTAGCACCATACGACACTCCAGGGTTTGAAATCATACAAAAAGGACTTGGTAGGCAAACAAGCACTCTTAACCCATGCAACCTAAAGGCTGAGTAGGATTGTTGGTTGGTCGGTTCACTGGTTCCCACCAGCCCTACATTTGCTTGTTGGTTCTCGTAGTATTTAATCAGTTAAAATTGAAAACGAATACTCGTATTCTCGGTTTGCTGGTGCCGGGTATGGTCGAATGTAAGTGGAAAATGAATTTAATGCTGAATTACACCAAAAAGTGCTTATGATTCCTAACGACACGAAACGATGCGACGACAAGCAGCATGGAGACAAAGCAAAAATTTAATTTTAATGCGTGGTCATGCGGACCGGAATTGGAATCCTTAATGCTGTAAAAATATTTGCTCCAGTTGAAATGAATTATGGGCGGATGAATGGTATACATTTCGAGACATGTAATAGGCTAAGGGTTTTTGTCCTACAATCCATAATTCAACTCGATTTTGTCGGTGAAAGAGTGTATTGTGAAGAGACGGCAACTTGTTTCGAACTCATATGCTACCATTTGGCTAAGTTTTCTTACCATAAATACAATTAAGAATATTTTTTTGAGTTTATAAAATTTCGCGATAATATTAAGCGGTTATCAGTAGTACTTATACTATATGAAATTGTGCAAGCAAATTTGATGCAAACATAAATAGAATTTATCAGAATGGGCACATATTGACATGAGAGCCTGCATACTCAATTTAATTGTAGTTTTCAAATAATTTGAACGTGCTTTTTCTACATGAACATGATTTTAATTTCCTGTCATACTTACCGTTTTGTAAAAAAATTCTAAACAATACCCTATTAATATCGGTACCTATCTGTCCGTCCGTGCGTCACAGCAAGTTTTCTCAGGAGCTGCAGAAGCTACAATCATCGAATCTTGTGAGGAGCTCAGAAGTTTTTGGTCTATGAATGTTTCATAGTCAAATAAAATTTTAAAGGTCCAAGAGAGGTCTCCTCACATAAAGATGTGACCTCCTCATAATCAGACCCCCGTAGACCGTAAAATCTGAAAAAATAATGGTTATAGTTCCTTATGAGAGAGAAATCCGTTAAACTTTGTTAGCAATAGTTGGATTTATCAATTTTACATTTTGTTTAATAAAATCGTGAGAGTACACTAAGGATGGCTACTTGTGAGACTGATCAACTTTTTAAATTTTCTTTAAAAACTCCTTAAAAGCAGAGCTTGAGTAAGGAGCTTATTTGTCTTAGGTTTTCTATTTAGCAACTAATTACAAATTTACTGTTACCTCAGAGATCAAACTAACATTAAATATTTAAACTAAACATTATTAATTAATCAAACTAAAAATTCTGCCAAATTCTTCACTAGACATATTTAAGAGCCATTTTTTTATAAATAGTTTAAATGTTTCAGGTGAGATAGCATATCTTATGAAATCTGGTAATAGGTTCTAGGGCCAACATATAGAACGCATCTCTGGGTTCGGGTTTTGTTACACTTTGGTACACTTATTCTACAGGAGTTGTATCTTGTGTTATAGACATTGTTGAGTGCTTGAATTGTTTGAACCTTAACTGTATAGCTTGCTGCTGATTTTATGTAGAGTTTTTTTATATCAAGTACTCCGGATGAATTAAATAAATCTGAAGATGGGAATGTTCAGGGTAGTCTAAATATTGTTTTAAGTATGGCTTTTTGGGTTATCCTTAAATTTTCGATGTGCGTAGTGAATGCTCCTCCCCAAACTGCTATACAGTATTGGATAATTGATTGGACTAATGCAAAATATATAACCTTTAATTGAGGTATAGTCAGAAACTCTCGTAATGAGTTGAAGAGGAAAACACATCTCCTTAATTTTGTATTTACGTGCTCTGCATGAAAATTCCATTTCATGTTTTTGTCGATTATTACTCCCAGGTATCTAACTTTCTCAGCAGTATCTAAATCTTGACAATTGCACGTTGCATTTGCGTCATCAATACACTGGCAATTTGAATGATGAAGTTTAATCGATTTATACAGCGGCTGTCCCACAGATGTCAGCGAAAAGGTCATGACTTGAGTTTTCCGGGTGTTGAGGCGGAGTTGGTGTATGAGCAACCAATTATGAATTTTTCTGATCGCCTCTTCAGCTTTTTGTTTAGTTTCAACCCAAGATGGAGATGAAACTAACAGGGCAGTATCATCCGCAAAGGCCACTACCCTACATTTGGTACCTAAGTTTATATTGCAAAGGTCATTGACGTATATGTCGTACAGAATGGGTGACAATACAGTACCTTGTGGAAGTCCTATTGTGTCTTTCATAATCCACTCACTTAAAGAGTATTTCACCCTAACTCGTTGCTGTCTTGGGCCCAAGTATGATTGAAACAATTTCAATGCTTTTCCACTTATGCTAATTTTTTTAAATTTTAGTACAAGCATCTCATGTCGTATCGTATCAAAGGCCTTCGAAATATCCATGAATATACCCAACGGTTTATTGCTTACATCTATTTCTGAATATACAAAGTTTGTGACTGATAAGACAGCATCTTCTGTATTTAAGCCCTCTCGAAAACCATATTGTTGCGGTGAAATAATGTTGTTTTCAGATAAGTACTTCATCAGTCTACTTTTGATACAACGCTCGAAGATTTTTGCTAACATTGGCAATAGAGATATTGGTCGATAATTGCTAGTTTCAAGCTTACTTCCATTTTTGTAAATGGGGATGATTATTGCCTTTTTGAAATCAGTTGGAAAAATAGCTTCTTCAATGCACTTGTTGTAGAGTTTTGTGAGAGGTTTAATGATTTCATCTTGTATGTTTATTATTGTTGAAATGCTCATGTCATCCCATCCTGGTGACGTGTTTGTCCTTAAAGCATTAATTATGTACTTGATTTCCTTTCCCGGAATTTTGCTTAAATGGAAGTTAGACAATAGGTCAACGCCGTAGGATTCCTCATGTGTTTCACTGTTCTCCACAATATCAATTCTATCACCGACACAACAAAAAACGTTGTTGAATAGGTTTGCTAGCGTTTCTTCGCATTGAATTTCCGCATCGGGGTCTATACTTTGTGATTTCAATTTATTGAGCATATCATCTAATTCATGTTTACATTTATTACTAATTTCGGCATTATTTCTAACTATTTCCCAGACTTTTTTGTCACTATTACCAGCTAGCTCGATTTGTTTCTGGTAGTGATTTCTTTTCGCATTCTTCTTTATCTGGTTTAATTTATTCCTATATTACCTATAAAAAGAGGCTAATCCAGAATTAAAGGGTTCTTTGTTTAATTTTTGTTTGATTCTGTCCCTATTTCTAATTGATTTAATGATGCCTTGAGTTACCCATGGTTTAATAGGTTTAAATTTGCTTGGCACGTGAATTTTTACTGAAGCATCACTTATGGACTCTTTTAATGATGTTATGTATTTGTTTGCTGATATATTCGCATTATCATGGGTACTAATAATTACATCCCAATCTCTTTTTGATAGATTTTCTTTCAGCTTAATAAAATCAATCTTCGTAATTATCTTGTATTTAGATTTTAACTTCAGGTTTTCCAAATTATCGGTGTTGATATTAACTACTATGGTGTAATGATTGATTTACATGAAAACTTCAAAAAAGCAGACGTTTGAAATGAGAAGATTTAGCAAATTTGTGTAATTTTTCCCCCTATTTATCATTTGAAGTGCACAAAAGTTAATTCATCGTGAAAAAAGGATATATTTTGTGGATAAAAAATTATAGTAGTGGTTCCTAAGCGTTTACAATAAATAATTCACTCATCTTAGTTAACTCTGCGGGAATTTTGGCCCATTTACCTTTGATCAAAAGAAATGTTTAGGGCTACTTCGTTATAAGGGCGGACCCCCCTTAAAAAATTTTAAATTTTTGGTAAGACCTAAACTTTTGAGAGACCATCATTTCTCACCTTTTTGTAGTTTCCAAGGAAACTTGCGTCGACGTACGGACAGAGGGAGGGACGGACATACAGGTCATGAAACTTTTAGGTCTTTGCAAAATTTTTTTTACAAAGACCTAAAAATGAGATCAATACCAAATGAACATAATATACCCTTACTTATAATATCAATTGCAACATATTTTAATTTGGCACTTTTTTGAACAAAAATCACTCAAAATTTAACTTAAAAAAAATCACTCTATGGCTCGATATGAACTCCGCCATAAACGGTCCCAAGCCCGTTTGAGAAGGGAGGAAAGAGCCCCTTGTTTTCCCAACCCATAGCTTCAAATTAAACAATTCATCGCTGCTCATATTTCGGAAGTGGAAGACGCGGTCAATGGACCGAGACAGTTGCAGGTGCTGTTTGCAGGAAGCAAAGGCCCGAGAGGGGCTGTAGTGCTAAGAAGAAAATGTCTCGATATGTTTTAGTAATGAAAAAACTCTTTGAGCACATTTTTCACAAATAAAGGGTTTTCAATTAGGGATATACCAATTACGTATTTTTATATGAACGCATCTTTAAACTTTTTAATAAGTCAATGCTAAAACGTTAGCAAAAGTTAACCTTTTCATCTTAACAGGGCTCACGAATTAGCAACGTTTAGAAATCATTAAAACTTACCACCGAAATTCTGAGTCACTGGTTGCAACTTTAAGAGCGAGCGACCGTAATGATCGTCCCACCCGACAAGCTCTGCATGCTATAGTGGATAAGTACGAGTCCAAATTTTCACTATTCGATGTTCCCATGCCAAAAAGGCGTCGTATCGCTCGATGCGAAGGAAACATTCCAGCCGTAAATGCATCAATTCAAAATGATCCAAATCAATCGGTTCCATGTTGTTCTCAAGAATTGGGCATCGCTTAAACAACGCTGTGGCGTATTTCGTGAAAAGATCTTGGCTAACATGGTTACAAGACCAAACTATATAAAATACTAAAGCCACGTGATCATTATAAATACCAAAACTTCTCCAATTGGGCTCTGGCAAAGTTCGGAGGAAATGAAGAATTTCATCGAAAAATCTTCTTCAGCGATGAAGCTTATTTCTGGCTCAACGACTCTGTTAATGAGCAAAATATGCATTATGGTTCAGCAGCAAACCTACATGTGCTTCTTAAGACACCATTGCATCTGCAAACGAGTTGTGTAAGAAGGAGAGTACTCCTACCAGTAAGTCTATGTAACCACCCTAGGGTTCAAAACAAGTTTTCTAATAGCGTAAATTGGTGACTTGAATTATTCATCCAACACTTGGATAAGAAATCGTTCAAATTTATGTAAGAGAGGCGGAGTTTCCTTTATAAGCACGTTGCAACCACCATTTTATTCCAGATTAAATGATTTTTCTGAGTGGTCGGCCGATTGCAGATATTCAAATCAAACACTGTTCCTTAAATTTTCATGAAAATCGGAAGACAATAAAACTGCCTAGGTCAATTTGAAATATGTATCACCCATCAACACCTGTTATTGTTGTTTCAATACCATACAATTCGAATGGCTATAACTCTCTTGATTATGATTTGATTTAAATTTCCTTTTGTAAGCATTAAGGTCTTTTATTAATCTATAGAATTGCTTAAACGCACCGTTTGGATTTTATGGGTGAAAATGTAAAATCTACAAATCATACTATTCTAAACAAAGTTGATTGAATTTCGATTTCTGAGGTATTGGTGGCTCTTGTACCCACGAAGACCTACCACCATTATTTTTTCAGATTTTTCGGTTCAAAGATGTTCAATCACGAGGGGGGACACACAATTTTGGTAAATTTTGCCTCCCCCTGGACTCCTTGATACACAAAATATCTTTTTGTGCTCAGATTCTAAAAGTTTTGATCAAGACCTTTCATTTGATACCCTACTCGAACACCTTTAAAAAAAAAATTTTTTTAAGTGTCACTTCATAATAAGGGGCCCCCTATTAAAAAGTTTTGAAATGTTTGGTAGGACCTTAAATTTTGAGGGAGCACCACTTCAGACCTTTTAACAAAGTTTGAGCTGTCTAGCGTCCATAGTTTCTAAGGAAACTTCTTGTGACGTACGTACAGACGGACATACGGACGGAAAGATGGACAGACGGACAGACAGTTCACGAAACTAGTATGTCTTTGAAAAAATTTACAGTTGGTGCGGGATTTTTTACAAACTGTCAATGTCAAAACAATAGTTAAAGTCAACATTTTCATCATGGTAAAGCTCACAAGCCAGCAACGTTTGGACATAATTGATTGCAATTATCAAAAATCATCTTCAGCGATGAAGTTCATTACTGGTTCAATGGCTTTATTAATAAGCAAAAAATGTGTTATTGGTCATCAACAAACCGACATGTGCTTGCTAAGATATCGTTGCATCTGCAAAAATTACTGTTTGGTGCGATTTTTATGCCGGAGGTGTGATTGTCATCGTCAATAGAGAGCGCTACCGTATTATGTTGGATAGTTATTTATGGCCAGAATTGGATGAACTTGACATCAACAATACGTGTTTTCAACAAGATGCTGCCACTAGCCACACAGCATGCCTTTTAATCGATCTATTGAAATTTCTTTATTTATTGTTATGTCCTCAATGGAAAACCCCATATTTGCGAGCGTGACTGCAGGGCTCTGTCAGATTGTCATTTTGTTCATTGTCACTACCGAGTAATAACAATATTTTACCTTTTATACCTTCAGACAGGTTTGAGATTGTAGACCTAAAACTTATGTGTGGCATAACAAGTGAAACAGTCAGCTCCTTCAAATAATCTCTTCTAGGTGACACAAGTTCACTGTACTTTTGTTTGTTTGATTTTACGATGACATATGTATTTATGCCACCGATGTTCAGAAGGCCAAAGATTAGAACCAAAGATCACCTTTTAGTGATACGTGACATTGTATACATCAGCGACATCAACTGCGCATTTGTTTTTGTTGTAATCAGTTTTCATCGTGGGTTTTTTGGCATCACCAGTGGATTCATCAATTTTCGCATTATGATGCATTGTGGAAGCCAAAAGTACAATTTTCTCTTTTTTCGGAACTTACGAAACTAAACTCATCTTTGACAACAATTTGATATTGTTGTCAAAGATATGTTATGCATTCCCACACTCACCACCAACTTATTGTCTGTCAGTCAGCTGATAAAGCATGGTAACAAAGTCAGTTTTCATCAGGAATGTTGTTACATCAGAAATCGGCAGAATGATCTGATTGGCATAGTACAGTTAGTAAATGTGGTCTACAAGTTAAACACCAGGTCAGCATGTTTGTTTGCGGCTTCAGCAACAACGACCTCAAATGTAATTTGGCACAGAAGACTTGGACATATAAATAGCAAAGACATGAATGACATGAGAGAGGGTGCTGTTGATGGCTTAGAATTTGACAAGAAAGCTGAGATCAGCAAGTTCAATTGCACAGTGTGCTGTGAAGCCAAACAAACCAGATTGCCATTTCCACATAGCAGTAATAGAAGTACGCATGTCCTCGATTTGATTCATGCAGATGTGTGTGGGCCGATGGAAACCAAATCAATCGGCTCATCCAGATATTTCTTGCAATTTGTGGACGACTATAGTAGAATGTCATTTGTCTATTTTTTGCAGAATAAAAGTGAAGTCTACTCCTGTTTTAAAGAATTCAAGATTATGATTGAAAAACAGATGAATTGCAGTATAAAAGTTCTAAGGACAGACAATGGCGCAGAATTTTGCTCAAATGAAATGGAGAACTATTTAAAACAACATGGCATAATACATCAGCGCACCAACCCATATACCCCAGAACAAAATGGGATGTGTGAAAGATTTAACCGCACTATTGTGGAGAGAGCCAGATGCTTACTTTATGATGCAAAGTTTGAGAAGAAGTTTTGGGCAGAAGCAGTTCACACAGCTGTGTACTTAAAAAATAGAACAGTTGCTTCTGGGTTGAACCAAAAAACTCCCTATGAACTTTGGACTGGCTGCAAGCCAAATATCAGTCATCTAAGGTTGTTTGGAAGCACAGTTATGGCTCACATCCCTAAACCAAAAAGGCTGAAATGGGATAAAAAGGCAGAAAAGCATTACTTAGTTGGGTATGCTGATAATATAAAGGGGTACAGGCTGTACAATCCCAGTACCAATAAAGTGATAACATGCAAGGATGTCACTGTCATGGAGCAGGATAATTCAGAAATAGTGCAAGCAACAATAAATGAAAACAATGTGTCCTCATCTGACAGTCTTGGTCAGAATAAAGATTCTTATGGCTCGGACTCTGAAGTGTCAGCTGGTACAGTGAAAAGTAACAATAATGACAGTACTTACATCGAAGAATCAAACTCACACAGTAGTTCAGATGAATTTTTTGACAGTATACCAGCAAAGGATTTGAAAGATTTAATTGAGTGTGAAAAACCAGATAAAGCTGTTAGAGAAAGGAAAAAACCTGACAGATATGGTTATAGTATTATGTGTGTTGAAACAGACTTAAATTTATGTGCAGACCAGCTGATAACATATGAAGAGGCTGTAAATGGACCAGAATCAGAGGAATGGTGTAAACCTATGCAGGAGGAACTAAAATCATTCGAAGAAAATGAAGCTTGGGATGTGGTGAACAGGCCAGAGCAAGCTACAGTGGTTGGGGGTAAGTAGGTGTTTAGGAAAAAAGTGGACTGTGAAAATAATGTGAGATATCGTGCTCGTCTAGTCGCCAAAGGATTCTCCCAAAAGGCAGGAATAGACTATACAGAAACATTCTCCCCAGTTGTCCGTCATTCAACATTAAGATTGTTGTTTGCATTAAGTGTCAAATATAACTTAGATATTACTCACTTAGACGTAACCACAGCATTTTTAAATGGATATTTAAATGAAAATGTGTATATGAGCTTACCTCAGAACTTTGAATGTAGTAATAAAGAAAACAAAGTGTTAAAGTTGAAACGTGCTATCTACGGGCTAAAACAGTCTGCTAGGGCATGGTATAAACGCGTAGAAGATTGTCTACATGATTTAGGTTATAAAAAATCAGAATATGAACCCTGTTTATTCATGAAACTTAGTAATAATGCCAGGGTATATGTGGCTTTGTTTGTAGATGATTTTTTTGTTTTTTCTGACAGTCAAAAGGAAACTGAATTTCTTAAAAATCATTTGAAAAGTAAATTTAAGTTGAAAGACTTGGGACAGATTAGACAATGTTTAGGTATGAGGGTTAGAAGGGAAAATAATGAGATTTTTGTAGACCAGGAACAATTTGTTGATCATTTGTTGAATAAGTTTAATATGAAAAATTGTAATCCAGTCAGTACACCCATGGAAGTAAACTTGAAGCTTGAAAAGGGTGATAATAATTGTTCTAAGCAATACCCCTACCAGCAGTTAATAGGAAGTTTGCTCTATTTGTCAATGTTAACCCGACCTGATATATTTTTTTCTGCTTGCTACCTTAGCCAGTTTAATAACAATCATAATGAAACTCATTGGAAGCATGTAAAGCGTATTTTAAAGTATTTGCAAAAAACTAAACATTTTGGTTTGAAATATGTAAAAGATGATTTAGATCTGATAGGTTATGCCGATGCAGATTGGGCATCAGATTGTGTTGACCGCAAATCTTATACAGGTTTCATGTTTAAAATGTCTGGTAGTCTAATTTCATTTGAATGCAAAAAGCAGTCAACAATAGCTCTGTCAAGCACAGAAGCTGAGTATATGGCCATATGTGAAGCAAGTAAGGAAGCCATATACTTAAAGAACTTGTTATTTGAGTTGAAATGTAGAAATGATTTGCCTGTATTGTTATATAATGACAACCAGAGTGCACAATTGTTAACTAAACATTCTGTATTCCATAAACGAAGCAAGTATATAGATATTAGATTTCATTTTGTCAGAACAGCAGTTGAAAATAATTGTATTAAAATAGAGTACTTAAATACTAATTCTATGCCTGCAGATATATTTACAAAAAGTTTGAGTTGTCAAAAGCATAATAATTTTGTTTAACAGTTAGGTGTAACTCCCATGTAAATTTGTTTCATTTATGTACATTTTTTATATTTTTTCAATATCCGTGTGCCAATTATTTTGACATGAGAGCGTGTTAAATTTGTATCAAAATAATATTACTTGTATACTATAGTGACACCTATTGTTTATTTAAGTGCAACTACATTAGTACTGAGATGAAATGTTAAAGTAGTAATGCCACTGTAAATTGAAGTGAAAAAATATATAAGTTAGTCTGTGTCGAGCACTCGGTAGTTTTATTAGAGTTCAATAGTTCAAGTCAGGTGAAATGCTGAGCTCTCATTTTCTTCAATCTAATTTTGTTTGCTGAGCAGAGTTCAATATTTCAAGTCAGGCAAAATGATGAACTTGCATTTTCTTCAGTCCAAATTTCTTTATTGAACAGAGTTCAACAATTCAAGTATTGGTGAAATGCTGAGCTTGTATTTTCTTCAATTCAATTTTCTTCCTCAATAGAATTACTAACAATAGTCCACTAAACGCTTGCGTAGATCAAGTTTCAACAGCCTAGCTGCCTTTCCAAATGCATAGTTCTGGAACGTAAAAAATCATCCGCTAACAGGTTTTTGATTATCGAATTCCCAACTGCATTTCATCGTGGCTGTGTGTCTAAATGCATGGTCTGTAAGTGTTGTATTTGCTGTCCTTGGCTCTGTTTGTCCTTTCCGACCTTGAATTGCTTCGCTATAACGTGAATGTGGTGTCGTTCTACTTTTGATACGATGGTCTTGGGGTTACGCTTCAGCATATTTGTTTGTTGCTATGTTTGAATGCTTGAATTTTGGTAGATGTCACTTTTGAAGCTGTCATTTTTTGACATTTGAGAAGTAAAAACTACGCCATTAATATAAATGGAACGATACATGCCTCAACAATGCATTGAAATTATTAAAGTTCACTATAAAAATGGTGAAAATTTGGCAGAGACGATTCGTTAAACTCGAATATTTTTGGGCGTCGTAAAGCAACTTGTCGCACCGCAATATAGGAAATGGTGGAAAAATACGAGCTATTCAGACAACTTAGTGATGCAAAGAATAAAACCCATGCACGCCACTCAAGAACAGCCGAGAATATTGCTGCTGTACCCGAAAGTGTTCAAGAAAACCCGGATTTGTCCATTCCTCGTGCGTTTTTTTGGAATAAAGCATTCCAGAAACGTCATTACACCGTATTTTCCATAAAGATTTAGGTCTTAAGGCTTATAAAGTTCAGTTGACACAAGAACTCAAGCCGGTCGATCATCAACAACGTCGTGTCTTTGCTGATTGGGCCCTTGAAATGCATGAAAATGATCCGGAATTCCATCGAAAAATCATCTTGAGTGATGAGGCCCATTTCCACCCCGGTGGTTTCATCAACAAGCAAAATTGTCGCATTTGGGGCTTGGGAAACCCAAGAGTTATTGTTGAAAATCCTCTCTAACCTCAACGTGTGACTGTTTAATACGGTTTATGGTCCGGCGGAGTCATTGGATCTTACTTTTTCGAAAATGAGGTTGGAGCAACAGTCACGGTGAATGGATTGCCCTATCGAAAGATGATTAATGGTTTTTTATGGCCAAAATTGAATGGTATTGATTTAAATAACGTTTAATTTCAACAAAACCGCGCTACAGGCCACAAAAGCAACGGAACCATTGATCTTTTACAGGAAAAGTTTCCGGACCGTGTTATCTCTTGAAGAGGTGATCACAATTGGCCACCGAGATCTTGTGATTTAACAGCTTGCAACTTCTTCCTTTGCGGCCACGTAAAAGAGAAAGTCTACGCCAACAACCCAGCGTCAATTCAAGACCTCAAAGATGGAATTCGTGAGGCTATCGAGGACATAGGGCAGCCACTTTGCGATTTGGTTATGGAAAATTTCATGAAAAGGATATGGTCCTGTAAGCGTGGTCATGGTGTTATTTGCCTGGTGTTATTTGACACTTTTAACAACATACCTTCTTCTTTATAATGAAATAAACATCCGATCATTTATATTAAAAAATGGTATTTTTTCTATTTATATCAAAATAATACTTCTGATTGGAAAACCCTGTGTAAATAGTTTATAAATTGTATTTGTTGATTATTATTTGTATATAGTTTTCTTTGAGGTTTTTGAAAGTGTCAATGCCTATTAGTAGTATGGATTTTCAAAATATGTAAGTACAGTATGTATGGTGGGAATAATGTTATTGATAATATTAATGTGCAACCTTTAGTGCTACTCTTCTCTGCACCTGTGCCAAGCGTTTTCGGTATTCCTTTTTACTGAGAGCGTTATCCCATATTTCTGTTTATTACAGTATCACTGACCTTACAGTAATCATCAAGAAGCGTCTCTTTGATGGGTTGGGTCCACCTATGTTGACCAAAAGTCGACTCAGAGCCAATACTTCCAAAGCAGCCTTCTCAGCGATTGAGCTGATTTGCTCAGAAAAACTTATCTTCGAGTCGATCAGTAGCTCAAAATACTCACCACTGACTTCGATTCAATTAGTATGTCTCTAATACTGACCATCCTTACTCTAGGAATTTTCTTTTTCGTCAAAATGACTATTTTCTCTAGTGCTAAGCTGAACCCAGCGGCTGGATGACTGCCTCTCATTCGGCTCATTAGCATAGCTAGCCTAAGTTGCGGATGTTTAACGGTGCATCCAGTGCCCAGACCCGCAACATCATCTACATAGCCGATCAAGCGCGACTCATCTGGCATATCCAGTCTCAGTAGCGCGTCATAACGTTATATTATAGTTTCAATAAAATCGAAAAGTATTTACGAAAGTTAAAACCACAAGCCTTCTGACATTAGCGTCATTCTGTCAACCTATATTGACTGTTGAGGGAAAGGTTAGTCTGCTGCTCATAGACTTCTTCGACATTTTACATTCAACTGTAAAATGAATATTCTGATTTCCTATATTGTCAATATACATAAGTTACCTTGTTTAACAATTACTTATGTTACTATCATTAAACTTTTTTTTGCAAACCAAACCTGTTGCATAAGCTCAGGCGAAAAACTTTGCTCATAATTATGTAACCAGAAGAAACTTGACTGAAGATTTTGCTCTAAGAACATCGAGAAATATCCAAACATAATGGAAAAGAGACGACTAGGACACTTATTTTAAGTGTTTTTGTCTTCAACTAAAAAACAAAAAAAATCTTTGAAAAAGAAATCTTTCCTAAAGTTTTCCACTGTCCATAGCTGTTTACTGACGAGGTTGAAAGAAAATCAGGTCAACAGAATTGATGTAGAAGTTGAACCGTATATACATTCTATATTCAACGCCGGAGGACTACAATAGTTACACCGCACAAGGATGATGATTGTCTTTTAAGTTGCCGACAGACAATACACAAGTTATACCATGGAATCCTTAAACTATTAAACAAGCTATGGAATTATTGAAAGCAGTCTAAAGTCTTTTGAGTTCAGGAGCTTGTTTTCCAGAATTGAGAGATCTAAGAGGAAAAGTTTCCCTAAAGAGCACCATCAATGGAACACCCCTTGTGATGACGTACGTAGCATCTTACCTTAGTTGAAAATTGTACAGGACTGACGCCCATCTATCTATTTTCACTCCACACTTTTGAAAGTAAAGCTGTTTGGCTTCCGTTTTCAGGCAAATCTTTGGTAACGGTGGAGGAAGTTTTCATCTTTTCAAGATTACTGGTTTATAAGTCTTAAGTACAATTAACGTAGAAGAGGAATTAAATTGTTATTGGCTTAACCAACTTCTATTTCGTTATGCTTCCTCGAATCATTATGCAAAAGAAAATACTTGAACGAATTTGTTATTGAAAATGTTGTTATAAATTAAATCATGATGAGCAATTTACTTTATTATCATTATTATTTTATGCTTTAAAAAAGGCACTTCGTTTGGTATGAATACTAATACTTCTGTTATTTAGAAGGGTACCCTTCTTTTCTTGACAAGGTTTATAATTCTTTTTGGGAAAAATGTCTAGTGGAAAATTGGTAATTTAGAAAAATATGTCCATAGCGGGAAAAACAAATTGGAAATCAAAGATTGGGAAAGTGTTTCCCTGTGTAATTCAATATCTTGAATTAAAAAACTTTTGATTTCAATTTATTTGATGCCCCTTCTATCACATTTTCCAAATAATTCGAGCATTTATATTGCATTGTAATTTAAGGAGTTTTGTGAAAACGAATTTTAAAGAGGCCTACTGCACACAAAATTTTCTTGGAAACTACAGAAACAATGTACAAAGCTTGAATGTCGGGGAAATGCCAAAAGTTGTGGTTTCCCGAATGTTTAGGTTACATAAAAACTTTGAAAGGTTTTTGAGAGGGATCCCTCTTTTACCGAAGTGACCCGTAAACGTTTTTTGTTCCTGCGAAGATAGTCAAATGGAAAATCAAATCAGACGACTTTGTTGGAAATCTTAGAATCTGATCCAAAATATTGATTTATGCATAAAAGGATCTACGGGGAAAACGTAGGAAGAAAACGGTGGTACTCCCCCAGAGATGTGGCTACTAAAGTGCTATGTGGTGTCGTGCAGCGGGCCTTAAGGTTCAGGAGGCCCCCGAACGTCGATTAGCAAATCTTAAACTGAATGTTCCAAAATTTCTCCTTACCATCAGAGCGTACATAAAAGCGATATTACCTTAGCCGCTGACATCAATATTTTAAATTTTGCCTGACTTGTTGTTAACACAGATTAGGACTCTTCTTCAGCCCTCTTTGGACAGTATCGTAGTAATATTCATCTTTTTTAGGGTTTTGTAAAAATATTTTACAAAACCCTTCTAAAATCGCGTCCTGTCTGTCCGTCTGTCTGTCTGTCCGTCCGTCCGTCCGTCCGTCTGTGTGTCACAGCAGTTTTTCTCGGAAACCACTTAAGCTAGAAGCATCAAATTTTGTATATAGCCGTGAAGCGCTGATCTCTTCAAAGTTCAATTACTAAAAAATTTTATAAGGTATTTAAGGGGGGTCTCCCCATATAGGGGAGTGGCCCCCAAAAAAAAAAAATTTCATTGAAGGTAGCCGATATGGGTATCAAATGAAAGGTCTTGATGAGAACTTTTCAAAACAGGTCTTAGTTTGACAAAGTTTGCTTCGAGGGGCGCACAGAGAGGGGAAATACACGAAAAATTTGTGTCCCCCCCTCGCGATTGGACACCTTCCATCCGAAAAATCTGAAAAAAATCAGGAATGTAGGCCTTGATGAGTACAACAACAAGAAATACGTGAGAAGTCGCAATTCACTCAAGTTTGTTAGTAATAGTATGATTTATCGATTTTATGTTTTCTTGAATAAAATCTTAACGGTACCTTTAACTTCAATGAAATTCAGTTCACAGATTTCTATTTATAAGACTAATCAACCCTGCAAGTTTCATAAAGATTGCATCATATTTAGCGAAGTTATAGCGGTTTGAATTTTCCTGTATTACTATGGAACAATATGCGCTGCATGTATTACTATGGCAACATATGGCTATGGAACAACATGCGCTTTTTACGGACTCAGACACTACAGTTTTGCTAGGATTTGCATGAAAATTTCAGGAATGATAGGTGTCATGAATAACTTTGAGAATCAGTTCAGCTAGTGGTATCAGTAATCGTAAAACAAAATAGTGGCTGTTTTAAATGCGAAGATTGAATAACTTTGAGTTATTTTTTCCCAACTTCAACGTTTAAGGTGCATGCTTTGAACACTTGATTCAATTTAATGAATGACTGAAGCTGAGTACCTACAATTAATACTCATAAGTGAAACAAGTCAAGGAGGTGGGAGGGAGCTTCTAACAAAAGGGCTTTGTAACAACTCTAGGATTCGAAAAAATTGGCCATGAATCGATGATAACAGTACAGGAGAGTGGCCTCTGAAAAAAAATTCATCAAACGTAGCCGATATGAGTATGAAATGATAGCTTTCATGGGAGCTTTTCAAAACAGTTCTTAAACAGTCAGTTTTTGCTTCAGTGGGGGCACAGGGGGGAAATACATGAAAAATATGTTTCCTCCCTCGCGAATGGACATCTGAAATAATTATCAAGGGAGATATTTATGAGTTGAACAATAACAAAAACCTCAGAAGTCGAAATTCTTTCAACTTTGTTAATAATAGTATGGTCTTCGAATTTCATAGTTTCTCCAATAAAATCGTCATTGACATGCTTCTTGACTTTATTCAATCTGTGACTGCATTTTGAAAATTGAATACAAAACCCTTCTGACATGAGCGTAGGTCTGTTTACCCAACTTGTTTTTCTCAATATTTCCAGTCTAATATATATTGGACTGGTACCTCATTAGGCTATTCAACAGTAATTTAAAGAGCAAGTGCATGAGATTATTCATCACGAACGCTCCAATATAAAAAGGGCAATGAAACTAGCGGTATTGGTCAACAGTGATTGGGCTGCAATCGGTTATTCGCAGTCGCTTGCTATCTCAAGCGTGCATAAAAAGTATCAAGCAAAAGTGCAAAAAAAAAAAAAATCCAATCACTACAACCATTCAACGATTGCTTAGAAAAAGCTGTTAAAAGTTCAAGACCGACTTAATCAACAGCGCCTTAAAGTTTTTCAAGATTGCGTAATGCGATGAAATAATATATTTTACATATTTGAACGATTTATAATGGTGAAAGATACATTAAGCCTTTACTTTAACCCTCGAGTAGGTAAGACAGTCTCAAGGTGGGTTTCATTTTAAAACAATAAAAATGATATGCAAACCGTTAATATTTCTTCGCCGGCAATGCAGCAGGTAGTTTCATATCGCCTTCAACTAACCTCGCAAATTCTGTGTCATTCTGCGTTGCAGTTCTACGTTTATCGATATTCGAATGTTGTGAGCCATCAACTTTAGACGTGATAAATTATTTGTTTACATGAAAATAAAGTGGCATTTCGTGGCACTAACCTCTCAGAGGATATAAGGCATTTGAAAACTCCATATGAATGCTTCAATTTTTTTTTCATCGATGCATTTTTTGAGTTCAGGAACCTAAATGCCAGAGTAGCAAACATCAACATGCAGTTTACCGCTACAGCTGTTGACCTGAAAAGATTCGTTGGTATTATGCTGTATATGTTGTTGTATCGTTATCCAACGGCACACCACTACTGGCGCAAGCTAGCACTGGCTTCCATCGCATCCGCAATGACATCAAAGAGATTTTATTTCTGTTTCAATGACTTTTCTAAAATGAAGAAAAAGGAGGAACTCGGATATGACACTCTTTTCAAAGTACGCTCAGTCATTGACCACCTCAATATTCACTTCGACTCAGTTCCGAAGCAATATAGACTATGTGTGGATGAGCAAATGTATGCCACCAAAATGCTGTCAAAATTACTACAGTATATGTCAAACAAACCACATAAATGGGGCATTAAATTTTTCGTATTATGCGATTCTGGGGCTGCCGACAATGTTATCATTGGTAACTATCCTAACATAGATGCGAGTGTCGTGTCGTTGTTCGTTCGACTTCCACGGTGCAACACATGGTGAACCGCATTGTCTATTTTGACAATTTTTATACAACATTACGACTGATGGTGCTTCTGAGGTCGCTTGGAATATATTCCCTCAGTAATGTCCGTCGTAAGCGCATCCCAAATTGCAAACTTCCAAATGACAAAGACACCAAAATGAATTATGGTGAATCTTTGGAGTTTGTGAGCAGAGCATATGGTATCGTCATAACTAGTGTGCAATGGAAAGGCACGAAGAACGTGCGTTTGCTATCGACGTATCTCGGAGTTTTAACTGTTTCCCACCATTTCATCGAAAAGTTTTTCACCACCGAAGGCTATTTGATATGACCGGAAAAAAGCAATACTTGGAATTGGATTTACCGAATATATATAAAAATCTACCAGAAATGGTTAAGGAAGCAAACTCACTTTTGGTATTCAAGAAAAGACTAAGTGAGCATTTAATGAGCACTGATTGAAGCGTGGACCTGTAATTTTGCTTTTATGAGCCCAGTATCTTAGGGTCCTGCCGTTGAGATACTGAAGTGACAATCACTCAGAGTTGTTTTTGAATGCTTCGTATTATATTGAAATTTTTTTTATCTCTGAGAGCTGATCATGATTTTTGGACTAGATTTTCATGAAAAAATTAGTTCATATTATATTGTGTGCCCCCTTATACCGATGTGGCACAAAGAACGAAGCGACATAATGTGAATGCAGATCGCACAAACGTTGTGCGACAAAGAAAGAATTATGGAGAGAGTGGTAGGGAATGGAGATATTTAAAAAATAAAAAAAATAATCAAAGGTCGCTACAACTAGACATTTTTTATATGTAAGCCTCATTTCATTCCTTTTGTTTTTAACAGAATGTAATTATCATATGGGTTAAGTCAACCTCATTGGGGGGAACCATATTCAAATCCGGACGAAAAAATACTCGCATCACAATTTTTTATCATTTATTTGATATGACCATGGTAAATGCTTCCCTTTTGCATCGTCGTATCCAAGATCAGACAATGAAGTTACGTGATTTCCGAGAAGATGTTGCTGCCGATTTATGTAATTTTCAAACCACCGAAAGGAGGTCTCTGGGACGGTCTTCAAAAATCATTGAAACTGCATCCAAAGGTGGCCGTAAAACATATCTTCCTCCAGATGACATTTGCTTCGATCAAATAAGCCATTGGCCTACAACTCTCGATTGAAGTGCTAAAAAAACTTGTAAGTTGCCTGGAGTGCAATGTGATTTTGTGTCAATCTACTACAAATAACTGTTTTTATAAATTCCACAATGTTAATAAATAAAGTATTCTTTTGTGAAATTCATTGGTCTTTTCTAAATGCTCTTATCTCTTATTCCTTTTCTTATTTTATATTTCTTCCATACGATCTTTTTTTTTGCTGTTTATCGGCAAGACCGCCTCCAGGCGGGTTTCAATCATACTACTCCTGACAGTTAAAAATTTACCTTAGACGAAAAATTAAACTTTTTTCGGTTTTCTTGGCCCAAAACTAATCAGACATAAAATTTCAGGCAAAAATAAATTGGCCAACACGAGGGTTCATGAGCCCAGCATTAACATTAATCCAATTACGCCAGGAGATTGGAAAATCTGAGAGCGCTGCATTGAAATATTTTGAGGAAGCTGCACGCAAACTAAGCAGCTCTCAAACCCTTATATCATCGGTCATTCCAACGATCTAAACGCTCATAAAGAAGTTCGATGATTTTTTTCTAGATCCTAATATTTTTACGCAATTTCATTAGCAGTTATAACATTGAAAGCGGAAACTTGTACCAAGTTTTCTAGTTTGAAAGGGAACCATTTATTTGCTCTATCCTCTTATCTAGATCCTCGCTACAAGCATAAACTTTTCAAACCAATTATTGAAGAAAAGATAAAAGCTAAAATTTTACAGATCAAACTCTTCCAGAACATTCGTACAGGTTGTTCTAATTCTGCACAAAGTAAGAGGATCAGAACCAAAGAGTTTCCGAAACAAGCTACACAGTAGCCAGGGTTTTCCTTTTCCGATAAGTCTCACCTGAAAAGTGACATGCCCATAATGGTAAATTTCTCAAGTGACGAGGAGGATCAGAAGAAACATTTGATATCAATGACCAACTTGGGTCTGTATCGTAATAAAAAAAAAAGCTTTATTAGAAAATCCTCTGGACTAGTGGAGCACAAATTGAAGCAAATTTTAAATGCTTTCACCTGTAGCATGGAGATATTTGTTGCCTCCACCAGCAAGTTTTTTCAAGTGAACAGTTATTTGGTGGCATGGGGCTAAACTATGAACCTCTTGTACTGAAATAGGTATGATGATGTCCGTCCAGGACAGCAGCGATGGTCTGCTGCCTCGGCGAAAGAGGTAGGTTAGATCCGCCGAGATTGGCCTTGTCTGGGGACGCGTGCAAGCGCTAGCAGCACAAGGACCCAATACGAAAAAAATTCGCATTCACGAATTAAAAGGGATCGAGTGCCGATCGACTGGTGTCGGGGGCGGGGTAACCCACTAAGGGTTGAAATCGCTTGTTCAGAAAACAAGTTGGGACGAGCAAAAACAGACGGACTGGTGGAGACTTCTTACACCCGGCCCGATAGAAAGAAAAGAAAAGACCGAAGTTCATCACGTTGTGCCCCATTTTGTAGTGCAAAACTGCAGCGACGGTCTGCTTTGGATTGTGACAGCGAGCACGTCGGGGAGTTTGGATTGACTCGCCGCGAAATAATATAAAATAGTTGATAGGAAACTATATAGTTAGCTAGAACCGTTTAATTTTATTAATTACTTGTCTGATATTTTATTTGGTTATTGTTCTTTAAGTGTATTGTGAAAAAGAAAGTTTCCCCTTCCGTTTATTGTAAATCGAATAATGTGCAACGGTGCAATAGTAGATATCCCTGTGATAACCGTTTTCACTTAATTAAGTGGCGAAAAGTCGACAACTTGCCGTATTGGCGATGTGATCCTGGAGTACAAGAGGGGAATTCTTTTCCGAAATCCGAACCGGGAGTCCGTAGTGGAAGTGAAGGTGAACGTTAGGAGAAGGGCTTAAAATTGCGAATGGAAAGTGAAAGTGGTGAAAATTAAAAGAAATATCGTTATTGACCTTCGTTTGCAATGAAATTTATTCAGGCGTTGTAAGACTTGAGAGCAAGCGTGGTTTGTTTGCAGTGGCTGCCTCCCATAATCCACGAATATACAAAAAATAAGTGTGTTCAACTTGGGTAAGACGCGAAACCATTGCGATTGCGGGCGGAATCAGAATTTTGGAGCGGTGAAAACAGTCAAAAGTAGAATAAAATTCAAGTGTTCCATGAAAATATATGGTCAAAGTGTTTTCGCTTGAGTGTGCAAAGATAGAAAATTTGTAAACAAGGTTCAACATTGATAGGTTTCATTGTAAAATTTATGTAGATCCACATTAATTCCGCCATGACTATGTGTTGTAAGGATTGACCGCGATAGCAACGGCGTGGCGTGTCCGAGTACACACGACTGCGGGCTCTTCAAATTCGGATATCATTGGGATATATCAACAATTTTATTGAAGGCAATGCTAAGCGTAGCATTCATTTAAAGCCAGATTGAGTGGAGTGAATTGGATGCTTTCACGACACAACCAATGACCAACGTTTCTTGACCACCTTCTGTACGACTCTTCAAATTCGGTGAGTCTTGACGTAAATGAACACATCGTAGTTACGATCGCACGTCAACGAGAATGGTGAGTGATCATTTTTAATTCGATTTTGTGCATGATATCATTGAAAGAGGGCCTTGGCCAAAGACATTAATACCCAAAATCGTCAACCCGGACAGCGAACTGCACTTTATAGATGTTAGCGTGATTGGATTGGCGCGCTTGAATAAGTAGATTAATCGTTATCAATGTCTCGTGGATTTTCACGTCCGGAGAATGAAATTCGCCGCAAGGAAATTCTTTTGGAACATCGCAATTTTGAGTTTGGAAGTAACGTTTGGATGTCCACTTGACCGAGTGATGTGCCTCATGGTCGAAGAAGACGTGGAGATAACGGATATTTGCTACCGATAGGCGGCAACCAGTCTGGTTACTGGCCGGGAAAAATTTATGACCGCAAGACGATTACTAGAAAGTAGAGTATTAATCTCGAGAATTTCGCGAATTTTGTCCACCCCTAAAGTAGTTTTAGCTTAATTACGGGAGCAAGAAAGAATCAACGTATTAAGCAATTGACTAAAATATTTCAAAGAAAGGCTGCTTAATCATTGCACTTCCGAAGATTGCATGAATTAGAAAAATAAAACAAGCACAAATAAAATATACATTGGCTTACGTCCACAAGCTTACGTAAATTAACATTCCTTGTTTTGTTTGGTCAGGTTATAAACTATTTTTGGCTGTCCCTTACCGATTGAACTAAAAGTGTTCTTAATGAAATATTTTGATGGGGTTTACGTTACTAGTTATTGAAAAATTATCGAGAATCAACTTACGAACGTTTCGTTTTGGCCAAAAAGCAAACGTGTCATTTTCTAAGTTTGCATTTTTAGGGTTTTGCAAAATAATTTTACAAAACCCTACTAGTTTCGCGACCAGTCTGTCCGTCTGTCCATCCGTCCGTCCGTCCGTCCGTGTGACACAGCAGTTTTTCTCGGAAACTACTTTAGCTAGAAGCATCAAATTTTGTGTGTAGGTGTAAAGTGGTGATCTCTTCAAAGTTCAACTACAAAAAAATTTCATAAGGTATTTAAGGGGGGTCTCCCCATATAGGAGAGTGACGCCCCGAAAAAAAAATTCATTGAAGGTAGCCGATATGGGTATCAAATGAAAGGTCTTGATATGGACTTTCCAAAACAGGTCTTAGTTTGGCAAATTTTGCTTCGAGGGGCACACAGAGAGGGGAAATACACGAAAAATTTGTGTCCCCCCCTCGCGATTGGACACCTGTGATCCGAAAAATCTAAAAAAAATCAGGAATGTAGGCCTTGATGAGTACAACAACAACAAATACATGAGAAGTCGCAATTCACTCAACTTTGTTAGTAATAGTATGATTTATCGATTTTATGTTTTCTTGAATAAAATCTTAACGGTACCCTTAAATACAATGAAATTCAGCACGTGAATGTTTATTTATAAGATTGATCTATCCTGAAAGTTTCATAAAGATTGAATCATATTTAGCGAAGTTATAGCGGTTTGAATTTTCCAGTATTACTATGGAACAATATGCGCTGCATTTATTACTATGGCAACGTATGGCTATGGAACAACATGCGCTTTTTACCGACTCAGACACTACAGTTTTGTTAGGATTTGCATGAAAATTTCAGGAATGATAGGTGTCATGAATATCTTTGAGAATCGGTTCAGCTAGTGGTATCAGTAATCGTAAAACAAAATGGTGGCCGTTTTAAATGCGAAGATTGAATAATTTTGAGTTATTTTTTCCCAACTTCAACGTTTAAGGTGCATGCTTTGAACACTTGATTCAATTTAATGAATGACTCAAGATGAGTATCTACAACGAATGCTCATAAGTGAAACAAGTCAAAGAGGTGGGAGAGAGCTCCTAGCAAAAGGGTTTTGTAACCATTCTAGGATTCGAAAAAATTGGCCATAAATCGATGATAACAGTACAGGAGAGTGACCCCTGAAAAAAAAAATTCATCAAACGTAGCCGATAGGAGTATGAAACAAAAGTTTTCATGGGAGCTTTTCAAAACAGTTCTTAAACAGTCAGTTTTTGCTTCAGTGGGGGCACAGTGGGGAAATACCTGAAAAATGTGTTTCTTCCGTCGCGGATGGACATCTGAAATAATTATCAAGGGAGATATTTATGAGTTTAACAATACCGAAAACCTCAAAAGTCGAAATTCGTTCAACTTTGTTAATAATAGTATGATCTTCGTATTTCATATTTTCTCCAATAAAATTGTCTTTGACATGTTTCTTGATTTTATTCGATCTGGTGACTGTATTTTGAAAATTGAATACAAAACCCTTCTGACATGAGCGTAGGTCTGTTTACCCAACTTGTTTCTTTTTCTTAAAGGGTTTTTGGAAGTTCCTTCTTGTAAGTTTCGTTAAACGAGAATATAATTTTTTGTAAATTTCTTTTTTTCG
The DNA here is from genome assembly GCA_963969285.1 of Odontomyia ornata. Lineage (NCBI taxonomy): Eukaryota > Metazoa > Arthropoda > Insecta > Diptera > Stratiomyidae > Odontomyia > Odontomyia ornata. The sequence goes on along the minus strand of OZ017739.1, from coordinate 4,346,107 downwards.
TTTTTTTGCAATGAAATAATAAACGGCTAAACGTGATGAACTTCGGTCTTTCCTTTTCTTTCCACTGGACCGGGTATAGGACCCGCATCGATAGCAGGCTTTTTCGCTGATATGGGCTAGCCATCGGGTGCGCTCCACTATTTTGTCGCTCTTGCCGGGTAGAATAGCCTTCTACTCACGTGCCCTTTTATAAAATGGGGCTATGTGATTTCATCGCATAGCTCTATAGCATAAATTGGTTACGTTTGTGCTTCTCAGTTGAGGGAAAGTGTCATGCAAATTGCTTTTGTATGAGTTTTCCTCTCAAACAGGAAACGAATGGCCACGTCTACGTTTGGATGTGCGAGCGGGCACCACCTCCATCTGGATGCCCCACTCTTATTTGCGGGCCATAAGGATCGTCGTTAATGACGAAGTCTCCACCAGTCCGTCTGTTTTTGCTCGTCCCAACTTGTCCTCTGAACAAGCAATTTCAACCCTTAGTAGGTTACCTCGGCCTCGACACCAGTCGATCGACATTCGATCCCTTTAATTCGTGAATGCGAAATTTTTTCGTAATGGGTCCTTGTGCTGGGAGGAAAAGAACCCACCCCACGACATCGCAAGGCTAAGCCTTCCAGCGCATTCACGCGTCCCCAAACAAGGCCATTCTCGGCGAACGTAACCATCCTCTTTCACCAAGGCAGCAGACCATCGCTGTAGTCCTGCACGGACATCATCATACCTATTTCACTACACTCTGCACAACAGGTTAGTCTCAACAGTTTGTAACTTAGCTTTTCACCAAACATAATGTGGCAATTTTTGAATTTCATTATTAAATATTTTATAACAAAATAAACAATAGCCGTTTTATCATTTGATAATGAAGAAATAGCTCCTAAATTAAGTTTTTCTTAAAATCCACCAAAATCCGCGTCCAGTGATGTGCATCCAAAAACATCCGCATGCGTGAATGTAAAAAATTCAGCGTCCACAATATTCCTACGACCGATCCCGCCCAAGAGTCTGGCACTCAGACACTTGTAACCTCTAAAGCCTGGCATAGTGCCGAATGCCAGATCCCTCTTCGAGATGAAGCCAGCAAGTTATTTAAGTTTGCTTGGCTTTTTCTTACATTTATTTGTAGCTTTCAATTCATTTATTTTGTTGAATCTATTTATTAGAATAAATTTGCCATCTGCTGTTAGAAATAATATTTTTTTTTATCCTCTTTTTGACTCTTCCCCTCCCTTTATGTGTTATAGTTTTAATGTAAGGTGGCCCAGCGAGGGCAGAAAATTTCCCAGAAATATGACTGAGCGCTAGGGGGCCTCAGTATACCACCCTGGGCCAAGTTCTCCTCTATCAACTATCACTATCTGCAACTGCGGTGGCTACCGTGATTGTAGAAGAACTCTGTACTATTCGACAAAATTTATTCAAGTGGTAATTGAGAGATGCTATATCAGAACAATACCTTGTAGTTATCACGATAGGAGAGATATATCAAAACATAAATTTGCTTAATTCAACACAAATTTCGTAAACTTCCACCTTTCTTTCACCATTGAATTCAATGAATTGAGCTCTTGTATGTAACAAATTAATAATTATTAGACAAGCTCCCTCTCATCAAAAGAATCACTGATGAAAAAGCAAATAACGTTTGCCATGCTTTTTGTCAGAGTGTTTGGTTGTGTAAAAGTTTTCAATAACAAGCAATTAGCTGCTCGGCTATCTATTGTACCCTCAAATGTAATTGAATGAATGATGCCACGAGCCGTCGGCTATTTGTTCTCCCTTTTTGCGTACTCAATCCCATGGATCGTTTTATGTTCGTCCTGGAATTGCATACACTGGAATTTGCCCGCGTGTGGCATGAAAAAACGAAAGGTAGCCATCCAACAAGGAAAATTACTTTCAGGCTTGTAAGTACGGTGAGTGCAATTACAGAACGACGTTTAATAGCATTTTACGGTCGTTATCGTGGCATTAAAAAAGGAACACAATAATAGCAATTTATTTACAAACTAACATCACATTCGTGCATATTATTACACAATATGCTTCCTTGGAGCTGCTTTACATTAAGGAGTTTTAAATGGTTGCATTAAATGGGGAATGGAATTAAGGCCAGTACTTTTGAAAACTTGGGTAAGCTTCAAAGAGGGCAAGCTACTGAGTGAGCACAATGAGAATTTACTTAGTCAACGTAATTGCTAGGGGTGAAGTCCTTTTGTTTGTTTGAGACGAAATACTTCATTTTGATGTAGAAATAAAAACTGTTTTAAAGCAAGTTAGTATCAAATTAAGGGCACTTTCTTTGAAAACATGTCAACGAATCACTGTGGGTTTTTTTTTAATTTTTAAAGTGAAGGGTCGGATTAAAATATAATAAATACTATTAAAATAATAAATGGTTTTTTTTTTAAAAAAAGGAAATTAATCCAACTAATAAGTTTTAGGTAGTGAAAGAATAAATCGAATTTTTACCAGAAATTGAATAAAAACAAGAAAAGTAATTAATAACTTCTGCAGTTATGGGAAAATATAATATTTCTGGTTTTCTCAATTGTCAGCTGGATTTCGTTGAGTATACTTTTAAAGATATTCATGGTATATAGCTTCCCTGAATTTTTCGTGAAATCCACAACAAAATTGAATCCACTCAGTTTGAAAGAAGCACATATTATTCTTAATTATAAATGATTTAAGATTGCATGAACTGGGTGCTTTGCACTTCAAACTTATCAGATTTATTGTGCCCCATTCGCAGTGACATACCTAGAGGTCCTTGATTAGGCACTCCTTTTGTAGAAAGTGCATGATCTTCACTGGCTCCAGGTATCCCAGATGCTTCTTAGCCAGGCAGTACGTTTCCAGACTATCTCTCTTCCTCCGTACAGTATGTCAAAAGTATTACTGTTTCATCTGATCATCTATGGCATGACAGCCCAAGCGGAGCTTTGGCCTCCAGGATTGATCTCCTTTAAACATCACGGTTCCACCACCTTTTCCACCAGTTTTCACACTCCCACCAAAGATCTGCTGCCTGTTTTTATCGGGTCTTCGCATCGACTCCTCGGTCTTCAAGCTGGACGTCTACCTTGTACTCTGCCCTGAAATGTTATTTTGAGTCGCTGCTTTTCTACCATTCTTTCTACAATGCCTGCCCATTTGCAATTTACGTCACATTCCGCAAGAGGAATCAGGTGGATCGTTAAATATTTCATATAACTTATCATTGTAACGAAGCCTCTGCTCTGTTCCCTGTTTCACTGGTCTGTAAATTTTTCGGAGAAAATTGCATTCAAATACTTCCACTGGCTTTTTCAGATTCAGGGTCCTAGTGATTTGTAGATGTGAAGCATATTTTGCCTGTGTACAACTCTCAACCTAAGAATGGAAACTATGGAGCAATAGGCTTTATTTGCGGTGTTTATGTAGCATCCTATCTCATCCTTTTTGGCTCCAAGAAAAGTAAAACTCTCCACACTTTAAGCTTATAGTTGCTTACAGTCAGGTTTTGTCGAACTTGAGTGTTCTTCTTGGTTTGAGTCATGAATTTAGTTTCAGCTTCATTAACTCGTACGCCAATTTGGTTTGCTTTAGACTTTAGACTCAGAAATGTTCTTTTGGCATCTCAGATTGAACGTACCAAAATATTGACGCCACTGGCACATGCTACCAACTGTGTGAATTTGAACATTAGTGTACCCGAGGTTTCAGCTGATGTCTTCCTGATGATGTGTTCCAGCGCAATAGTAAAGAGGATTGGGGCAAGTCTATTCCCTTGTTTTAAGATCGGGGACTCTATCTTAGGACGCTATGGTCAAGCATGATTTTGTAAAGCGCATTTGTATTGACATTGTCGTAAGCTTGGTTGAAGTCTATAAAGAGTTGGTGTACAAGGATGTTATATTCCTAGCACTTTTTGAGCGCCTAATTTACTGAGAATATTTGGTCTTTTGTAGATCATCCAATTCTCCTTGATACTCTCTTATAATATTTTCACAGCACAGCTTTAAGTTTTTGTCAATGATTTTGGTGAGAACTTTATAAGATGTACACAGGAGCGCGATGCCTCTATAATTTTTACAAATTAACTTATCCCCCATTTAGTTTTTCACTAGCCCTCTGGTAACTGCTTCTCTGACCATATTCTGCATATTAGTCGCTGTAGAAGACTATTTAGATGGGGTTTAGTTTTACTTGTATTACATATATTTCAGGAACCTTAATTTTCAGAGACCCTATATTGCTGCTTATACTTGGTAGTTGAACGATGACCTCTCACTCTGTTTCTGGACTGTTTACAGCTTCAGTCATTGTTCAGGACGCTGTGAAAAGCTTCTAGAAATATTGCAGGCATCTGCTTTTGATTTTGACGGGGTAACCTATGATTGCTTCTTGTGCACTTTTGAAAAAGATTTGTTTGTGGAGTGAAACCGTCTCTTTGTTATTTAATAGAGGCACACACTGATCCGACTTCATGTAGGGTCAGGTTTTTATTTATTCGTTGGATCTTGGTGTTAATAGACAGTCGTTTCTTTCTTGGACCAAGTTTTTAGCTTGAAGTCGATGGATTTCATATTGTTCTTTTTTAGCCTGACTTGTTCACTGAATGTAATTTTTTGTGCACCTGTTTCCCTTTTAATCACTTCCTTACACTCTTTGTCATAGCAGTCACTCCTACTTTTCTTTGGCTGGTACCCCAAGGCCTCTTTGGCTGCTTTTGTCATCGCATCTCTTATTGTCTTCCACATGGTTTTGACGTCATTATTTCTTTCTCCCGCCTGCGGAGATGGTGTTTGATATGCAATTGTGCGAAATTTGCACTCACCAATCCTTTCGAGTTTATTTTCTTAAGATGTCCTCTGAGTTTACAATGCAATGTGAGGGATTTTTCAGAAGTTTAAGCTGATTATTAACAAGTTTGATGCACGATTTAAGTCTTTTCTCTTCGCAGGACTTAAGGAACGCCTTCAAATTTTAGAGCCCTTGATAGTTATTTCTTAGTTTATTGCAATCCTTAGCTAATAACTTCTTCAGATGTCTCCTAAAAAAGGACTTTTCAACACCACATAAGCGTTCAGTTTTTTCTTCGTTAAGGGGTCTGCTGGTTCATTACCCCACCAATCCTGCATGCTTTGGCACCTGGTACAGAGGAACCTTTCTCACTCGGTTGATTAAGTTTTATACAACATCTTTGAACAGCATAAGATGTTATTGTTGATGATTCTAGGGCTATCATAGCTGTTTGCTTATCAGGCAAGATGGTAATCGTCTTCCCTTTGTATTATTTGTCTATGTGCCGTTACGCCCTTATATTTTATATACTACTATTTTAAATAAAATTTAGAAAACTTAGACTTCTTCAAACTATGATGATTCTTTTTAGGGTTCCAAGATAATTCACTAATTTAGCACATCCTCTTGTTTTGCTTTCTCCTTTCATATACGAGGTGTGACAAGTAATGAGACTAATTTTATTCCCTTCCCCTCTCCATTGATACATTTATCATCGCTCTAGCTTATTCAGTTCGCCTGCTGTGTCGTGTTGCGTAGACGTGTGTTGGTGGTGCTCGTCACGAAAATGGAGAAACGAAATCAGGAGCAACGCATCGCGATAAAATTTTGCGCCAGATTGGGTGAAACATCTTCGGAAACGTACGCTAAAAGTGTATGGTGATAGTGCTCTTAGTCGTGCCTAGGTATTTCAACGGCATAGAGTCGTAAAAGCGTGGAAGACGAAGTGCAGAGCAGGAGACCAGTCGAAGTGTGGACTGACGCGAATGCGCAGCGTGTCCGTGCCCTAATTCGTGAAGATCGGCGTTTAACAGTTCGAATGTTGGCCTTGGAACTGGATATGAACCGTTACATAGTCAGACGAATTTTAACCGACGATTTTGGGATGAAAAAGTTGTGCGTGAAAATAGTTCCAAAGAACCTTTCTGATGAGCAAAAGCAGCATCGAATTGCCATCGCAGAAGACTGTTTGGAACAAGCAGAAAACGATTCCACGCTGCTTGATCGAGTTATTACAGGCGATGGAACTTTCTATGTTCCCAAGAACAAAATCGGTGGTCAAAAAAGCCCATTTTGAGTAGATTACGGACATTTACGCGGCCGTGACGAGGGTACTTGCGGACATCATCAGTCAAAGCGCTCTTGAAATGTTGCAAAGTAACGATGTTACAAATCGTTGTATAGCTGTCCAAGGGGACGGCAGAACAGTAGAATAATTTTTAAATATACGGTTACCATGGAATCAGTCTCATTACTTAATTGTCATACTTCGTGTGTATAAAAAAGTTTATTGAATTTAAATATAATCTTGCAAAAAATTGTTCCCACGAAGTAATAACCCGGATTTAAGATGAATTTTTTAATGTATCAAATACTCTTCATTCTGATAAGGCCACAAAAGTTGGCCATAAATTGTTATGAATCCAAAATGGTTTTGAATTACATCTATCTAATTAAAACTTTTTGAACAATTCGTTTATACATCCAGAAGTAGATCAAATCAAATTCAGTGAATTCTATCATAACTTCAAAAATAACGTTGGTCGAATTCGCAGTAAAACGAATTTATGATTAATTGCTTCGGTGAAATGCAAAACCCGTGTAGGCACATATGCTTTCAAAAACACGTTTCCAAATAAAATGAAACAGAAGGTTAAAATTTGCTAAACAAATATCGGGGAGCCATTTCTGGAAATTTCTTAAAAATTTGGACACATCTGCAGTTTTTAAGCCGCTTAGTATTGTCTACCTCCCCAGTATCACACGTGTAATAGTAAAATTTTAATCGACTATAACTTCATTGTTGGAACCCTTATTGCTATGTTATGCATGCAACTATCAGTAAGACAGCTGCACTTTTGGGAAATTTAAGGGCCTGCTTTAGATTTTATGCAATTCATGTGGTGTAATTGTTAGGGCACTTACCGCTTGCGCAGCAGTTCCCAAGCTTAAAGTTTATTGGTAGCAACGAGTTTGCTTGTGGTTCTTCTATGGCACTATCAGACCACCCAGTTATGATGGATGTTGATTTAAAAATCAGATAACAATCACATGGTTGAGTCTGATACCGACCATATTACTTCGAGTACCTTTACGGTCATGAGATGGGATTCCTTAAGAAATCTCAACGCCAAGGTTCGAGTTAGACTAGTTCACGAACATTTTTTATTCCATGGGGTATTAAATTAAAAATTTTGAGTTCCATTTCTCAAGATTAACCCCTCCTATCACTTACTTCCCTTCGTGGAAAGCTTTGATGTGTAGAAAGGCACAGCATGGGCAGAAGGCGTCCCGTAAGACCTGCGACATAACTGAGCGATACCCGGCCTAAGGATGCCAGCCAGGGTTAATCACCTATCTGCCAGAAATTAATGTCTGCAACTGCGGTAACTTCTGTGGTTGTAACAAAACTCATAAAAGTGAGAATAAAATCACTGACTTTTAGTTACCTGTAGAAAAGAATAATAAAAACATGAATCCTGCAATCCGTTTGCACAAAAATGAAAGAACGTAACATATACGAGGTGTGCTCAAAAAATATCGCGAATTTGTTTTTTTTTTCAATAATTATTTATTTATTCATGAATATCTATTTTGTCCCCTTCAAAGTAATCCCTATGAAATATTATACACTTATGCCAACGGCTTTTCCAATCTTCGAAGCACTTCAAAAAATCATTTTTTTAAATCTTGTTCAGCTCTTCCTTCGATGCCGTCTTTATCTCGTCAAGCGTAGCGTAACGTCGTCCTTTCATGGGCCTCTTCAGTTTAAGAAACAAGAAAAAGTCACAGGGGGCCAGATCTGGGGAATACGGTGGCTGTGGCATCATTAGTGTGTTGTTTTTGGCCAAAAAGTCGCGCACAAGCAACGATGTGTGAGCAGGGGCGTTATCGTGGTGCAAAAGCCAATTTTTGTTCTCCCACAAATCCGGGCATTTTTGGCGGATTGCTTCACGCAAATTGCGCATAACTTGCAGGTAATATTCCTTATTGACCGTTCTTCCCTGTGGCAAGAACTCATGATGCACCACGCCCCTGCAATCGAAGAAAACTGTCAGCAAAACTTTCACATTCGACCGAACTTGGCGCGCTTTTTTCGGTCTTGGTTCATGCGGCAGCTTCCATTGAGATGATTGAGCTTTGGTTTCCACGTCATAACCATAAACCCACGATTCGTCACCAGTTATGACCCTCTGGAGCAAATTTGGTTCGTCGCGGACAGAGTTTAACATCTCATTAGCAATGTTCATGCGTTGCTGTTTTTGGTCGCAATTGAGCAATTTTGGTACGAATTTCGCGGCGACCCGTCTCATGCCCAAATCGTTGATAAAAATTGAATGGCACGAGCCAATCGATATGTTTAGGTCCTCAGCAACTTCTCTAACGGTGATTCGACGATTGGCCAATACCATTTTCTCCACTTCATTAATTTTTTCGTCTGTTGTTGAAGTGCTCGGGCGTCCGGCACGCTCTTCGTCGTTCACATCTTCTCGGCCTTCTAAAAACATTTTGTACCACCGATAAACGTTGCTTCGGTCCAACGTAGCTTCTCCGTATGCCACAGTCAACATTCGGAATGCATCCGCGCACTTAATTTCGTTTTTCACACAAAATTTGATACACGCTCTTTGATCCATTTTTTTGAATAAGTAAAAATCGAAGACGATTGAAAACATTCAAAATGGCCAAGCTTGTCCGCATAAGTGACAGACATGAGTACCAACATAACGCCACAAAAAAACCGAAATTCGAATATACGTAACCCGCGAAAATTCAAAATTCGCGATACTTTTTGAACACACCTCGTACCTGGTGATTAGGTGCGGCACAACCTGGATATTAATCAGAACAAAAAAAGCTACTGAAGATGGCACACTGCTGAAACCGACGAAATAATTGTGATAAAAGTCAACGGAAAAACGTTTCCAAATTTATTTTTCTACAATGTTAACGATTGTAGTTTCTACAATATGGTTTCAGTGAAACACTGCTGCTGAAATATACTGATAAATGGAGAAACAAAAAAAGGTTGTGATATAAGGCTTTTTTTATTACATGCTCGAAATGATAGCCTTCCAAATGAAAAACACATCAATTGTGACCACAACAGTATGATTGCCAAAAGAAATTCTTATCCTTGTGCCATTCCGACAAATTTCATGATGCTCCTTAACAAACTAATTAATTCAAGAAAGTAGCTTTTATACCATGATTTCACAATGACTTCAATAGTCTAACCTTCTGAGAGAATTCCAAGTAGTGCTTAATTTACTTGAATCCAAATTTTTATTACCTCATTTGCTGTGCAATTTGTATTCAAAGAACATTACTACCCAGAAAAGTGTAAATGGATTGATAAAAAATATTTCTTAACGTAATAAACTTCTCGAGAATGAACAAAATTTCTTTCGGGCACTCTTCTAAAGTACTCATTTCATAATGGAAACATTGTCCATTGAAAGGAGGAAAAAAAACACAAAATGAAGCTGAATAAAAGTATTTCGTTCGTCCAACTTTTAAATTAAATTGACGATCGTAGTAACTAGCTTTCACAACTTCTTAACATAATTATACCATTTGCATTGCACTTGACTCGAACTACAGAGAAAAGTTGAGTAAAGTGAAAGAATGACTAAGGGGAAACTGTTGCGTTTCGTCCAATTTTCTCTCAACATTCTTGACTAACTTGCGGAATTTTATCTTAACCTCGCAACGCTTCTACTGTTCCTTCCTTCCTACATTTCCTTGCATCAAAATGAATAATGAAACAACTTTGTCCATCCCCGTTGCATTTTCGAAACAATTTCAGAATAACGAATGAAGTAATGCGATTTTGCAATTGTTCTCATGTCCTGCACGGTCACAGCGATACCGTGAATGTTTTTGATACTGTTCCAGGACAACATTTACTTATAGTTATTATACTATCTGTGTTTCTGTTTATAACTAACAAATGAAAATAAACGGTTTTGTTTGGACGCATTAGGATAGCAGGGCAATGGGAAAAAATGTGATGGGTAGTTAATTTTCATATTGGATGCAGCTCGTATCGTAAAAAATAATTCCAACGAAATGTAGCTGCTCAAATTCGGGTTGGGCTTGTGAAATTTTTCCACATAAATTTTTTTAACTAACTGAGAAAATCTAAACATTATGTAACTAACAATACTCCTAACTTTCAGCAATTTACATGGCAATAATTCACTTATAAATAAATATGAGGCAAAGTACCCCCATTTCAACACATTAACCCCCTACAAGCAGCAAAATCAAAATTTTCCAGGTAATTTCCTGTCTGCCAGGCATTAAATATTTATCTTCGCTCGCAATGGAAATCACCAAATGAAAGTTTCCCATCTAAACGACGCAAAAAGTAATAATTTTGTCTTCACTAATTTACAAAGGCAATTACAATGTAACTTATTATTTTCACATGCCTGGACGCCTCTTAGACTGCAGCTTATCACATCATCAACAAGTCAGGCGGAAGCTCACCCCATCTTGAAAATCGATATTGCTTGGCGATCAGCTTAGCCGAATCTTCGAGTGTCTGCCCACTAAACTCCTAAAGACGAAAAGGAAAATCCTTCATGGGAAATTATCTGCAACTACGACGATGTTTATTCGATAACCATAATTATCATCAGAAATGTTTTTCGAGTTATATAACTAGGGTAAGCTCTTTTTCGACGAAATACGATATTTCGTAGTTTTTAATTGGACCCTTGGACCCATAGAAAGTTAGAAGGGACATTATAGGCTGGCATTAAATCAGATGAGCTGAGCCTGATATGGGAGATATTGCAAAGTTCGATTTCTTTATTCGGAAAAATAGAAACGAAAATTTAGTTCCAATGGAAATAATGAGTGGAAGTTGAAAGAAGTCTTTAATGTTTCCTTGAAAACGACAATCTATATAAAACTTCACTTACCTCAATGCCATAGATTTGAAATATGTACATGATTGATTACTTCACTCCAGTTTTCACAAAATAACTGAATCAGCAAATAATTCAATTTGGTGAAAAACCATGGATATACTTGTATGAAAGCACTATTGATCGGCTTTGATGGAAAAATTTTAATAATCTAAACCCATCGTAGAGCTTTTCCGATTTTTACATGATATGATACACGATAACATATTCTTTTTGAAATACAGAAAAGGATTTTCCTCCTCCTTTTTTTCCATAAATAAACAAATAGGTATTTAAGGGTTGTAAAATATTTGTGACTCTTCTACAGTTGCGACAAATTTGTTCGTCCGTGCCTGCGTCACAGCAAGTTTTCTCAAAAACTGTTGCAGCCACAAATACGAAATTTGGTGGACACGTAAAGAGCGATAACCTCTAAAGTTTTGATACAAAATTGTTTTTGTTTTAAGGAACGCTCCATACATGTAAATGACTTTTAAATTCTTTTTCTGAAGATAGCCAAACAAAACAAATAAAAAATAGACATACTAGTATGTGGCAAGAATATTGAACTATACAAGTATATAAATTCAGTAATTTGGCCCATGTAGCAATTTCAAACTATACAAGTCGTCCAAACAGGAGTATGCTCCTGTCAGAAAGGATTTGTACCTGATCTATAAAATGCAGAAAACTTTCAAATGCAATTAATAAATATACAAGGAGCTTTCCAAAATAAACGAGACTGAGCTAAAATAAAAACTACAGGAGCTTCGTTCTGAAAAATTCGAGTTTATTTGTTCAAAACAGTCCCCTCCGGCCTCGATACACTGTTTTGCGCGATCCAAAAGCTTTCCGAAAGAGTGTTTCAGGTCATTGACCGGAATGTCCTTCAGGATGTCGATACAAGCCTTTGGATGCTCTCTAGGGACCATGGCCAAATGCAATTTTCCGAATAGGTAGAAGTCGCAAGGAGCCATATCAGGCAAAACCGGTGAGTGATTGATGGTTAAAATGCGATTTCTAGTCAAACAAATTGGGTAAACAGACCTACGCTCATGTCAGAAGGGTTTTGTATTCAATTTCCAAAATGCAGTCACCAGATCAAATCAAATCAAGAAAAATATCAAAGACGATTTTATTGGAGAAAATATGAAACACGATGATCATACTATTATTAACAAAGTTGAACGAGTTTCAACTTCTCAGGTTTTTGGTATTGTTATACTCATAAATATCTTCCTTGATAATTATTTCAGATGTCCATCCACGACGGAGGAAGCACATTTTTCATGTTTTTCCCCCCTGTGCCCCCACTGAAGCAAAAACTGACAGTTTAACAATTGTTCTGATAAACTCCCATGAAAATTTTCATTTCATACTCATATCGGCTACGTTTGATGATTTTTTTTCAGGGGCCACTCTCCTGTACTGTAATCATCGATTAATGGCCAATTTTTTCGAATCCTTGAATGGTTACAATTTTGTTTTACAATTACTGATACCACTAGCTGAACCGACTCTCAAAGATATACATGACACCTATCATTCCTGAAATTTTCATGCAAATCCTAGCAAAACTGTCTGAGTTGGTAAAAAGCGCATGATGTTCCATAGTCGTACGTTACCATAGTAATAAATGCAGCGCATATTGTTCCATAGTAATACAGGAAAATTCAAACCGCTATAGCTTCGCTAAATATGGTTCAATCTTTATGAAACTTTTAGGATAGATCAATCTCATAAATAGACATCTACGTTTCATTGAATTTAAGGGTACCGTTAAGATTTTATTCAAGAAAACATAAAATCGATAAATCATACTATTACTAACAAAGTTGAGTGAATTGCGACTTCTAACTTTTTTGTTGTATTTGTACCGACCAAGACCTACATTTCTGATTTTTTTCAGATTTTTCGGATCACAGGTGTCCAATCGCGAGGGGGGGGGGGGACACACAAATTTTTCGTGTATTTCCCCTCCCTGTGCGCCCCTTGAAGCAAATTTTGCCAAACTAAGATCTGTTTTGAAAAGTTCTCATCCAAACCTTTCATTTGATACCCATATCGGCTACCTTCAATGAAATTTTTTTTTTCGGGGGGTCACTCTCCTATATGGGGAGACCCCCTTAAATACCTTATAAAATTTTTTTTGTAGTTGAAATTTGAAGAGATCACCACTTTACACCTACACACAAAATATGATGTTTCTAGCTTAAGTGGTTTCCGAGAAAAACTGCTGTGACACACGAACGGACGGACAGACGGACAGACTGGTCGCGAAACTAGTAGGGTTTTGTAAATTATTTTACAAAACCCTAAAAACCAATCACAAGAGTGGATTTTTATTACAAATGTCTCGCTCATTTGGAAATAAAACGTGCACAGACTTTTCGTAAGTCCAAATGATCGGTTAAAATGCAATAAATCGATGATTCGGGGATATTTAACTCCAATTACATGAATTCCAATGATGGATTCAGCTCATTTTTGATAAATTCACGAACAATTTGGATGGAAATTTTGATAATCACTGATTTTGGCTGGTCCGTATGTTCATCGTCATTTATGTCTTCGCGATCATCTTTGAAACATGTAAACCACTCATTAACTCTGGCACGAGATGGACAATCATCGCCATAAACTTTTTTCATCAATTCAAGTGTTTCGGTTAAACGTTTTACTGATTTTGAAACAACTTTGATATTAGCTCTTCATTTTTGTACAGATGACACAAACATACTATCACTTTAGATGCAATAACTTCGCTTTCACTGAATTGAATGCCACCAAACTTTCACTGGAAATCAGGAAGGGATTTAACTAACCAACGCACTATCTTATTCACAGATGGCACAGTTAAAAAGTTTTTAATGACAAAAGTCTGGTTTATTTTGGAAGCCTTCTTGTAGTCGGAAATACTGTGATATGGTGCAAGCTACGTGAAAACTTCAAGGAAAAACTGCTTCAAAGGCTGTTGGCGTAGACCTTCTCTTTCACGAGACCCCAAAGGAAGAAGTCGCAAGGTGTTAAATCACAATATCTATTGAAAATAACACCTCTTATTGGAAAACCCTGTATTATGAACAAATTTATAACTTATGTTTTGATTTTGCCAAAAAAATTATTTGTGTTTAGGGACTGTTGGTTAAACCCCATCACTGCCAAAATTAGCAAGTGTCGAGGTAAGCCACATGACTACTTAAGTTAGCATATATCTAGGCAAGCTCCATCACAGCCAAAATTAGGAACTACTAATGTAAGCCCCATCACAGCTTACACTAGGAATTGTTACATTTCCCCTGATATCCCGGAGGTGCTGCGGGATGTCAGGGGAAATGTAAGGCCTAAACACACTAACACTGCCATTAAAGCAGTGCAACCAGCGCGGTTGGGACACATACTGATCGAATTCGGAGTAAAAGCATTCTGCGGAGCAATAAAGAAAGTCCTTGGCAAAAGTGCAATTATAGCCTTGCCAGAGCCGATGGCAATGATCGAAATAAGAGACATTGACTGCCGAGGTAGAAGAGGCCATCAAAAGGGAGCGTGGGCAGGATCAAAGCAAAGCTGACCCTAGAAAACTCTGGTGACCTGCATCCTACAGCTGAACCTACACTGCAGTTCAACCGCCCAAAACCTGCTTGAACAGTTTGTGAGGGCATGAAAGCCAACATTTTACTGCTGAGTGAGCAACATCATGATGAAAGTTCTGCATCATGGTACCCTGATGAAACTCTTACCTTCGACATCTGGGCTGGGAACAGCGATTTCCAGGTGAATAGCTGTAGACGGGGGATGGTTTTGTGTGGGTCCGGGGCTCAGAGCCCACCTTCTTTAGAGTGTACCTAACGCCAAACGTATCGATATCATCTTACCAACCAAAGCTTAATGCTTTGGAGTGCACTAACTCGAACGCAGACGAGAACATGCTTGTTGGGGGAGACTTCAACGCTAAAGCAATCGAACGAGGCATACCTCGAACGGATCCTCGGGAAAAACAAATCCCAGAAATGGCGGCCAGGACGCCACTCGTCATATTAAGCACCGGAAATACGCTGACTTTTCACCGCATTGGCTGTGAAAGAACCATACTGGGCTAGGCATTTGCCACGGAGTCCTTAGTACGGAGGATACAGAAGTAGTAAGTATTAGAGGACTAATCAGCCAGTGATAATCAGTGCATTCTGCTAGAGATCAGTGATGTCTCCTGACGTCTGCGCTCTCGGCTTTCTACAATTGGGTGGAACAACAGAAGGATGGATTTCGAGAGGTTCGCCGAGGTACTCACAGTCGGTGCCTCGCTACAGGGAGATTCACTGAGACGGATGAACTCTACTATGGGCATCATAATGACTGCTTGCACTGCTTCTATACCCCGTCCATAGTCCCGACATTGTAAGCCCCCAGCGTACTGGTGGTCAACTGAAATCGCTGAAAAGCGAAGGGAGTGCCACAAGCTTCGGCGTGAGGCTCAACGGGCATGAAGGCCTGACGAGGTATACAACCGGGTGGCAGCATATAAGCCAGCAAGGAAATGCCTACGCAAATTGATTAACAACAGCAAGGCTCGCTGCTGGCAACATTTAGTGGACAATGTGAACAAGGTCCCATGGAGCCTAGGCTACAAGCTAGTTATGCGGAGGCTTAGTGCCCTACGGAAGCCTTGCATGCAGGATTCGGAAAAGATAGGCGAGATAGTGTAGGCACTCATCTCGTCCGTGTTGACGCTGTCCATAGGGAAACAGCAGTCAACTTTTCACTCTTCACACTGCCGGAACTGGAAGAGGCAGTCCTTTCACTGAAAGCGAGGAAAGCTCCTGGTCCAGATGGTGTTCCAGCTGACGTGTTGCAACTTGTATATCACCATCATCTTGACTTGCTGCTCAGCACATTCAGCACTTGCCTATGGGCCGGGGTTTTTCTGGTGGAATTAAAAGTGCCGAGGCAAGTGCTGATCAGCAAGGGAAAAGAATCGCCTTCTGCATCTTACCCGTTATGCATGCTAGACACTGCTGGGGAAGTGCTAGAGAAACTCATCAAGGGAAGACTCACTGACGCAATTCATGCTGCTTGTGATCTCTCTCCTCGGCAGTGCGATTGCAGAGTTGGTGAGTGCGGTCAAAAAGGCAGAGGCACATAGCCGCAATAAGCGGCGGATGGTCCTGTTTCTGATACTTGATCTTAAGAATGCCTTCAACTCTGCTAGACGGTTGTATATTCTGGAAAACCCTTTTCAAATTCCAGAATATCTAATGCGGCTTTTGAGGGACTACCTGAAGGACCAAAGTCTGCTTTACAACACGACACAGGGCCACTGAAGTATGAAAGTTACATCGGGTGTTGCCTAGGAATCTCCGCATGGTCCAGATCTGTGGAACGTATCATACGACGGGCTAATGAGACTGGAGATGCCAGATAAGTCACGCTTGATTGGCTTCGCAGATGATGTTATGGCTCTGGTCACTGAATGCAACGTTAAAACCGCGCAACTTAGGCTGTGTAGGCTAATGTGCCAAATGAGAGACTGGATGACTCCTTGTGGGTTCAGTTTAGTACTGGAAAAACTGAAGTGGCCATTTCGAAAAAAATAAAATCCCTAGAGTAAGGATGATTAGTATTGGAGACATACTAGTCAAATCGAAGCCAGCGGTGAAATACCTTTGGCTACTGGTCCACTCAAAGATGAGTTTCTCCGAGCAAATCAGGGTAAGGGCTGAGAAGGCTGCTCGGGAGTATCAGCTCTGAGTCGACTTATGACCAACATAGGGGGAATCAACCCATCAAGAAGATGCCTCTTGGTGATTACTGTAGGGTCCATGCAACTGTATGGAGCAGAAATATGGGGTGACGCTGTCAGTAAGGAGGTATACCGAAAACGCTTGACACACGTACAGAGAAGAGGAGCGCTGAGGGTTGCATCTTCATATCTGACAGTCTCTGATTTGACGGTGAGAGTTATCACAGGCGTGGTACCTGTCACCCTCCTTGCTAGAGAGTGCCATGTTATGTATCTGCATCAAAACTAGGATGCGAGGGAGATGGTGGTCCGCCCACTCAACGATTGGCAGCAGTCTTGGGTGAATTGTACGAAGGGAAGGTGGACTGCACGCCTCAAGCCGGATGGCTAAATCCAAAGCATGGTGAGACTGACTTCTACCTGATCCTGCTTTTGAGCGGGTATGGGTGTTCTCAGTCTTAACTGCACAAGATTGGTAAGTCAAGGACTCCCGATTTTTATTTTGCGCATGTGAGGAAGATGTAATGGTTTTTTTTAATCTATCTTGGACGTGGGTGCTGATTGTCTGGCACAAGTGTCGGCGAGCTATAATCAACACCGAGCTCAACCAACTAGCTTCGTTTAACGACCGCGTACGCGTACTTGTCAACTACCATTTGCGGGATCATATGAGGTGGGTTCTTGTTGTGCCAAGAAGCTAGACTACAAAATATTTATCGCGAGTGCTCTACTCTACGAGATGTATCTATCAATTTTTATTATCTATAGAATTGTTCTATAATGTGTCAATTAAGCGACTCTATAGTAATTCAACATTTTTAGTCTCCTTAAAGTTAGCGGGCATGGAGGCTTGAGATAAACGCAAACATTGTACAAAAAGCAATCGTTGCTTTCTCCAAAGAAGGTCATTTCAATGCAAGGGAAATGTCGTAGCTAAAGGTGTTAAAGTGGCTTTATTACTTTATTCTAGTGAAACAACAAACTAAGCAGTTCTCACGGGGTGACCACCTTTTCTCTTCAGGAGCAGCCACTCCTGATCACCACGGGGCTGCTTGACTTCTTATGTTTATTACAAAGAAAATGCCTGCTACCCTTTATTTGCGTGCACGAAATAGAGCAGGCTACGAACAGGCCTCCATAGGGAGATGGGAGAGGACACCCCGGATAGTTTGCAGAACCTGTCCTGAAGGAGTTTAAAAATTAGTCCACCTGACCACATCGTATCGAAGGCTTTCTACATATCAATGAGACACGTTCCAACACATTCTCCGTTGTTTAGTTTCCAATAAATGTCTGAGGTTATTTTCATTATCCCATGTATAGTCGAATGAATGGCATGAAAGCCAAATTGGCAATTCAGCATCAACTCATATTTCTCAATGTGGGCGTTTAATGCTTTGTTGAGGATCACTTCAAACACCTTGCTGATTTTAGGCAGCAAGCTGACTGGGGGAAAGTCTTCAGGGCTCGAAGAACACTTTGCTTTCGTCAATATCGGGAATACCTTAGCATTTTTCCACTCATTTGGGAAATTTGAATTGCTCAACATGTTTTTAAACAATATGCGTACAATAATTCCAAATTACAGGCAAATTTCGGAGAACTTTATTTGGAACATCGTCAATCCCACATGATTTCTTGTTGTTTATCCTGCGAGATATGAAACACAAGTCTTCATAGCTCATAAAATTATCAATAAATATCAAGTTCGATATGATGCCAGATGTCAATGTTTCACTGAAATTAAGAACTGATTCGCTATTTTGGCTTGATTTGAAATTGGAAATTTTTGCTTCAAAGACTTTTGAAAAAATTTGGTTCCCTCTCCCAGGGTAAACCAATTTAAGATAACTTACAATCAGGGCAAGTTTCTCTAGTTCATCACATATAATCTTGTTTCCATATCTATTTGTAGTTTAAAATTAATTTCAATACCAGCCGCATCGGGAAGATTTGTCTCATCACTAGTGACTTCAAGGTTCGATATCAATATCGATCATGAAAACGCCATCTGTATCCTGTTGGTTAATAGTTCTCAGCCTTTTCGTCAATTGATTGCTGACCTCACTCCTGAAGTATGAATGAATTAAGTTCCGGACATTCTTCAGGCTAAATTTCAACAAGGTCAGCAGGGGTTGATTGTAGCCCAAAAATCGCAAATAAATATTGTTGACGCATGCAAAAAGAAGGCTTTTCAATCTTTTAACCTAGCGATATGTGGTGTTTCTTATGTCTCTATATTGTTTCGAGGTTTCATCTTGGGAACTATTTTCTCCATCTTTTTCGACGTTAGCTTCTCTAACTCCTATAATTAGAGATCTATTTTATAGTTAGTTCGATTTCTGTCATGAGAAACCATTGAGCAAGCGTTGCCATCAACAAAAGAAGGAAGTGGCTTCTTTTGAAACTTTCCCCAATCCATTCTTTTGGAATGCAACCGAGGATTATAGTTTTGAACTGGAATGAGGAAGACATAGTCTCTTTGATCATTTATTTCTATTACGATTGCATTATGGTCGCTATCATAAGGAAGCACCTGCAGTTTCCTTTGAGGATACTGAATTCAAGTCTTGCGTTAGCAATGCAATGTCCTGGGGTATTTTGGGTGCTCCAACCCATATAGATTGCACCTATATTTAATTTGGTTCTCTGTATCCACGATTCAGGAAAACGTGTCTTGGATAATTGTTGGCGTTCAGCCATGATGCATGCCGGACATTCAGGTTACCGGCAACAATATAATAATCATGCAGCCTTTTCGATTTGAGTATTTCAAAAAAAGAATTGAGCTCCCGCTTGAACTTGAGAACGTTTTAACCAGTTGTATAGACAGAGATAATGAAGAGATTACGCCCACCTGGCAGTGAGATTTTGATTATGGACACCAAGAAGTTCAAAATTTTTTAATTTGACTTTTTCAACATTTTGGAAACAATAGAATCTTCTAACTAGTATCCCAGTGTTACCCTCCCATCACTGTTGACCCTATTGTTCCTTATGAGTTCGAAACCCTTAAATGGCATGGAGTGCCATGAATTCGGATGAGTTACAGTGAGAAGCATGATGTCAGGCTTTTGTTTAACAATGAATTCCAGAAGTTAGTAAAATCGATCTAGAGTTACAATAGAGATGAAGTTTATTGAGATGAGACAAAGCCTATCTATCCATGACTGGATCACAAACTATTTTGAGGCATTTGAAAGATTAAGCATTGAAAAATAAATTTTGAATCTCGTTTATCGATCAAGTAGCCAGTGAATTTTAAGAAACAGCTCATCATTGCTACTTACATTATTTATACAGGGTTATCTATTTCGTATTTGGGAAAGTATAACGCTGCCATTTGCCATATGTCAAAATTAAATGTCATCTAAAGCGTGTTTCTTTTAGGTGAAGGTTTGCCATTTAGAAATATGGCTTTGTTAACAGTCAAAGAATGCGTTAAAATTATTATTTTTTATTTTAAAAATGGTGATTCTGCTGTAATAACATCTAAGGCTTTACGAGCCGATTACGGTCAACATAATCGACCTACACAGCAAACAATTTCGAACACAGTGAGAAAATTTGAAGCGACTGAATCGGTTATTAATATTGCAAGGCTTGTGCATCATCACAACATTCGTTCTGCTGATAATATCGCTGTTGTTGCTCAAACTGTGATTCGATTCCTCCACGTGCTCAACGTTTGGGCTTGTCTTATGGCTCATTGTGGTGGATTTTGCATTTGGATTTGCATCTTCATCCGTACAAAATCCAACTCTCTCAAGAACTGAAGCCTCAAGACCATTGACAACGCAGAATGTATGCGAATTGGGTGATTGAACATCAAGCCATTGATAACGATTTTTCGAACAAAATTTTCTTTAGTGATGAGGCTCATTTTTCGCTTAGTGGTTACGCATATGGGGCTCTCAAAATCCTCAAGTGATCGCAAAAAGGCCTTTGCATCCGGAAAAAAAGACCGTTTGGAGTGCATTATGGTCTGGTGTTGTTATTGGCCCGTATTTTTTTAAAATGATCAAGGAAGAGCCATTACAGTCAATTCAGACCCTTATGAACGGATGTTAACCGATTACTTTTAGAGGGAAATTGAAGATTATGATCTGGAGAATATGTGGTTCTAACAGAATGGAGCTAATCGAGCACTTTTGCAAGAGAAATTTCCAGGACGCGTAATTTCAAGATTGAGTGATGTCAATTGACCCGCAAGATCCTGCGATCTAACACCTTTGGATTTCTTTTTATGGGGCTATGCGAAAGATCGTGCTTACGCAAACAATCCTGAAAATTTTGAGCAATTTAGAACCAATATTCGTGAAGTAATGGCCGCGATATTGCCGGAAAGATGTCGAAAAGTCATTGAAAATTACCTCAAAAGGATTGAAGCCTGTAAGAGGTACCGTGGAGAACATTTGAATAATGTTGTGTTTCACGTATAATAGCAAGGTTTAATCTATATGTTGAATAAAAAATTTAAAAGCATACATCATCATATAAAACGCTTGACGATTTAAGTCTTCCTCTTCAACTGCAACGGCCTTTTTGCAATGGTGGGGTGATAATTAAAACAACGACCAATGCCAATGCGTCTGAGCTATACCAAGTAACCATGGATAACATGCAGGATGAATACGAAATTATCGAGACAAAAATGCGTCGACCCAGACTGGTTATAAATGGGCTGGATAATCAATTTACAAATGAGGAACTACAAAACGAAATAGAAGCGCTAAACCCTGATGTAAGGAATAGAGAAAAAATGGAACTTGTTCATTCCAGACAAACAAAAAACGGAAAATGGTTACACATTATTGAGGTAAATGGAAGCATGTATAAAAGATTAGCTAATAATTACGTCAACATTGATTATGGATCATATTTCGTGAAGGTAGACTTTAACATTGCGAGATGCTTTAAGTGCCAAAAATATAACCATAAGTCGTCGAAATGCGAAGGAGAACGAATCTGTTTGAAATGTGGAGGAACGCATAAGCACAAGGAATGCAAAAGCACACGTGAGAAGTGTTACAATTTTATGGGTCATAATAAGGATACTGATCACACACATAGAGCAGACTCGTGGGTAGGATTTTAATTGCTAGGAGGAGTACTGGCTACAATTTTGATGATGATTGTTAATCCCAAAATTCAATCAAGCGACAAATTAACTATCTTTTATGCCAATATAAGAAGCTTACGACACAAGCTGAGTGATATTCAAATTTATTTGCAGCAAAATCCTGAAACGGATCTGATTATACTAAACGAAGTATGGATCTATCCTGAAGAAGCAAAGTATTACAATATTATGTGATATAGCTCCGTTTTCTCCTGCAGGGCTAGAAGAGGAGGAGGTACAGCAATTTATATAAAAAATACAATCAATTTCATGACAAAGAGAGTAACATCTGACACATATAATATAATAATTGAAATAATCTGCGCAGGTAAAAAACTAAAAATCACAAACATAGACCTGATTGCAGAATCTCCAAATTGAGAATGTACAAGGAAACCCTGGAAACAAACGGAGCGGTCATTGTCAATAAGAACAAAATTATACGCCCAACTTCAAGTACCTGCCTAGATCACATAGCAATAAATGACAAAAAAATTGCTGACAACATTCAATTCAAACTTGTAGACTGGCCGGTGTAAGATCATCGTGTTCTAAAAATTGTCGCCCATGGTCAAAGCCTCAATAAGCAAAAACCTACTCACAAAAGATTCGGATATTTAGACAAAGATCTTTTCAAATCGAGATTTCAACAGTTAATAGCAAACCGAAAACCTGAAAATCTTCTGGAGCTCAAAAATATGATAACAGACTCCATGCATGATTCTACCATTGAGTAAAAGATCAGATGTCGACAACATACATGCATGGATAACAAAGAAAGTTATTGAGGGTAGTATTAACAAAAGGAAGGCTTACAAAATATACAAAAGGAACGCTGAGTATCAAGCACTCAAACATTTGTAAAATCAAGCCCTAAAAGAAACAAAACGTCTCATAGCAGAAGCTAGATTTCCATATTATTCCAGACGATTAGAAACAGCGGCGGTCAACTCACACGAAATATGGAAAAAAATAAATGAAGTAAAAGATAATTCGTCACTCTGGAACATGACATCAAATGCTGAATTTTTTGGCATGGACTCTAACAATGCAGCACGCCCATGTGGAACAGCAAACTAGATCACTTTTTTTCAACAATTGGTGAAAAAATTACCAGGGAGATTGGTGCAAAGTCAACTAGCTATTTCAATATCATAAATAGCCCACCTAAGTCTTTCTTTCACATTCATCAAACGACTAAAAGAGAAGTATTAAATACAATCGAAAATTTGAAAAAAATGCAGCACCAGGTATTGTCAACATCGCCACTCATGTAATTATTCTAACCAAAGAAGAGATAGCTGAACCACTGGGAAATTTTATAAACGAGCATATTAGAAAGGGAACATTTCCGGACGAAGAGAAACTGGCAACAATAATTCCAATTTTCAAAGGAGGAGATCATCTGGACCCAAATAATTACCATTTCTTAATGGACAGTTCCATCATAAATCCGAAGCAGTTTGGCTTTCAAAAGAACAAGAGTACTTTTGATGCGTTACTTTCTGTCTCACGTTACATCAATGAAAGTCTTGATAAAGGAGATTATGTTATTGCAATTTTTGTGGACCTGAAGAAAGCTTTTGATACGGTTGATCATGACCTGTTACTTCAAAAACCTTAATCGTGTGGTATACAAGGAAAACCAAAACAGAAGGAAGATTCCAAAGAACATCAGTTCATAATGTCTTGAGCAATCTACCACCAATGAAGTTGGGGGTTCCTATAGGATCCACAATTGGACCAATTTTGTTTTTGCTATACACCAATAAATTGAATATATGTAAACTGAAAGCTCACCACACATTATATGCTGATGATACAGTTGCCATAGAGAATATCGTCAACAATGATCTATGTAAATATCGCTCATGGCTTATCGAAAATAAGCTAGCATTGAATACTACAAAAACCAAATACATTATTTTTAAACAGAAGAATAAGGAAGACATAGAAGTTGACCTAAAAATTAATGGCGAAAACTTGCAAAGAGTCTTTGAACTTAAATATCTCATCTTATCATAGATCATCACATAAATAATTTGAGGAGACAACTAGCACCAATGATAGGAGTGTTGAGAAGATATGGAGGGTTTTCAATGCATATAAAGAAACTTGTATTAAATGCATTTGTACTGACAAAGCTATATACATTATGCGGTGGTCATTTGGAGTCAATCGTCAAAGCAAAGCCTTAATTTTATATCCAGGATACTAACTAAAGCCTATAAAACTATTCTAAACCTTCCGATTATCACTCCAACAAGATTAATGTATGCACTCACCTTCAGTCAAATTACCACTATGGAGAAAGCTAAGTTTATCTTCAAATGTCTAAATTCCAGTGAATCGGAACGAAGGCCCCTATAAAAGTATCACAAATAAATCCATATAATTCAAGAAATGCCAACAATTTTGTAATACCTTTCGCTAGAACTGATCGACTAAAGAACGATGCTCTGCGTATATACAACAATCTTTCAGAAACAGTGTAAAACGTAAACTCATTGTTGGTTTTAAAGGAAAGACTTTAGGAACATCTAATAAATTCAAATTAATGATAAGGCCGGAGGATTGAAAATGCTGTATCTTAGGGCATTTTAGACCCTAACGTAGATGTACATACTTGAAGACCGCTAGTTTTTATAAACTCAGATTTTTTTTTTAATGCGTCGTATTATTATATTTTTTTTTCTCAGAACATTTCACGAATCAGACTAGATTGGCAGGAAAGGAGTACTTCACAGCATTTGGTGTGCCCCGTATACCGAAGTCTTAGCATTGCCTAGAGGCAAAGTCAAAGTCAAAAGCGCTTTATTTAATACTAATCGTTATAAATTTTAAAAGAATATAAAGCAAAATCCAAACAATAACAATAAAAAACTTAATGGCCCAAATGGCTCTCTAAATTTGTACGTTATCATTAAACACATTTAAAAAAAAAAAAAAAAACTATAGCAAATTCAAATCAATGAAGACTGTTACATATTTTTAAAATTCAATTGGAAAAAGGAGAAAAAACTAACCAACACTATTCTAAAATTATTTATCATCTTAACACTACAGTGAACTTTGATTCTACACCTAATATGTTTTAACTTAATTCTAATAAATGCAATCAAAAAACATTATCTTATACTAAAAAAATCTATAACTATGTTCCTAACCTAAGCGTTTTACCTTATCTCTAACCTAATATAATAAACATAATATAAACCTAACCTATACCTAATTTTTAACAAAAATAAACAAAGCAATAATGAGCTGAAACTCAAAAACTCAATAACGAAAAACACCAAAACTGAAAATAAACACGAATAATTTAGACATTGTCATTCAGCCACCAATACCTAGATTGCCCCGTCTCAACTCGATCAGCCTCAACGAATCTAGCAAATGAGTATCTCCATTGGAATTGTTGGTCTCGTGAACTCAAATTCGGAGGATATTTTATCTTCTTATCGGTGGCCCGTCGATATATGTGATATATGACTGGGACGCCGTCAGAATCAAAAACATATCGATTCATGTCCAAATACACGAATGCTTCTGGAGGAATGAAGCCAGTTGCGAGGCAAGTCGCTATATACCCGTCTGTAGGGTGGAACGGCTGTGAAATCCAAGGGTTTTCACTCACAGTCACAGATCTTGCGATATGATTCCGCAGAAGTTTCAATATGAAGATATCGACCCTCGTCACTTCAGCAGTTTGATAAATTCTTCTGTTCGATATATAATGTTTCCAATCCGTCTCAGGCTTTCTGTACAAACCAGTACATGCACGAAGACATTTCCTTTCGAAAACTCTTAATTTTTCCATAGTACTAGCGCTCTGGTTGTACCAGATCTGACATCCATATGTCAAAACTGGTCTAACCAGTGTCTTGTAACAGATAACTTTGACCTTTTGATCAATGTTTCTGGAATGAAAGAGTTTTCGAAGGGCCATGACTACTTTAAGTGCCTTACTGAGCATGATTTTCACATGTTCAGTATACTACAGATACTGATCGAGATAAACACCGAGTTATCGAACACAGGATTTATGTGGAACCCGTTCAAGACTACCCTCACCAGCCATGATGTGGAAATCTTTCCAATTACGTTTCAGGTCTTGACTGACCCCCCGCAGCGTTGTCCGAAACAAGATTGTTTCACACTTCTGCACATTGATTTTCATTCGCCAATTGTCAGTGTAGAGCTGCACATCATTGAACATTTTTTGGAGATTGCTCTGAGCTATTGTAGCTTTTCGGTCTGCCGTATAGATGATCAGATCATCAGCAAACGCTACCAATGATCGCGTTGGCGAGACGTTAAAATCAAAGCCGTTCAATAGCTTGCGAATAAAGATTGAGAAGAGCAGAGGCGCAGTAACTGTTCCCTGCTGTAGACCATTCAAGACCTTGAACTCGCGCATTGTTGTCAGATTTCCATCAGTTACAACAAACGATTTCCCGTATAACATTTTACACATCATGGCGATAAGGTGTCTGGGGAACTTGTCCTGAAGGAGTTTAAAAATTAGTCCATCTAACCACACCGTATCGAAGGCTTTCTCCATATCAATGAGACATGCTCCAACACATTGTCTATCATTTAGTTTCCAACAGATGTCTGAGGTTACTTTCGTTATTGCATGTGTGGTCGAACGCCTGGCCCGAAAACCAAATTGGCAATTCGGCATCAACTCATTTTCCTCAATGTGGGCGTTCAATGCTCTGTTGAGTATCACTTCAAACACTTTGCTGATGTTAGGCAGCAAGCTGATAGCTTTTAGGGCATGAAGATTCTTTTCCTTTCTTCAAGATTGGAAATACCTTAGCCTTTTTCCACTCATTTGGGAAATATGAATTGCTCAACATGATGTTGAACAATATGCAATAATTCCTAATAGCAACCTCCGGCAAATGTCGGAGAACTACATTTGGAATACCATCAGTACCACATGATTTCCTGTTGTTTATCCTGCGAAATATGAAACACAAGTCTTCATAGCTGACAAAATAATCAATAAGATTCAAGTTCGGTATGAGGTCAGATGTTAATGTTTCATTGAAATGAAGAATTGATTGGCCGTTCAGGCTTGACTTGAAGTCGGAAACTTTTGCTTCAACGATCTCTGAAACTATTTCATTCCCTCTCTCAGGGTTTGGTAGATGAACCAATTCAAAATGTGTTCCAATCAGGGCAAGTTTATCCAATCCTTCACAAATGATCCTGTTCCCATTTCTATCCGGAGTCGTACTATCAATTTCGATACCAGCCCTATCGAGAAGATTTATCTCATCACTAGTGACTTCAAGATTCGATACCTTCACTCGAGACTTCTTGCGGAATATGCTATTCACTTTCGTGAACACGCCGTCTGGGTCCTGTGGGCTAATACCCCTCAATTTTTCCACCCATTGATTGCTGACCTCACTCCTGAAGTATGACCGGATTAAGTTCCGGACATTCCTCAGATGTAATTTCAACAAAGCCAACGAGGGATGGTTGTAATCCAAAAATCGTCGATAAATATTGTTGACGCGGGTGAGAAGAAGGCTTTTCAATCTTTTCAACCTTGCGATGGTTGATGTTTCATATCCGTCCATATTGTTTCGAAGTTTAATCTTGGGAACTACTTTCTCAATCGTTTCCAACGTCAGCTTCTCTAACTTCGACAAATAGAGATCTATTTCATCGTAAGTTAGATTCCTGTCATTAGGAACCATTGAGCAAGAGTTGCCACCATCAGAAGGGGGACATTGTTTCTGGTACTTCCGATTAAACTTCTTTTGAAACTTTCCCCAGTCTGTTTTTTTGAAGTTCAACCGATGGTTTTCATGTTGAACTGGAATGAGGAAGAAATCATCCCTGTGATGATTGATTTCCATTACGATTGCGTTATGGTCGCTATCATAAGGAAGCACCTGCAGTTTCCGTTGAGGACTATTAAAGTTGAATTCGAGTCTTGCGTCAGCAATGCAGAGGTCCAAATATGAATTTGTCCTAGGGTATGTTGGGAACTCCGACCCATATAGATTGCACCTGTATTCAATCTGGTTCTCTGTTATCCACGATTTCAGGAATACACCTCTTGGATTATCGGTGGCGTTCAGCCATGATGTATGCTTGGCATTCAGGTCACCAGCAAGAATATAATAATTATGAAGCCTGTTCAATTCGAGTATTTCAAACAAGGAATTGAGTTTTTCCTTGAGCCTGAGAACAGTTCCACCAGTTGCATAGGCAGAGATAACGAAGAGGTTATCCCCACCTGGCAGTGAAATTTTGATAACGGACACTTCAAGAGATTCAAAGCTTTTGAATTCGACTTTTTCAATATTTTGGAAACGATAGGGTCTTTGAACCAATATCCCGGTGCCACCTCCCCCATCACCTATTACCCTATCGTTTCTTACGAATTCAAAATCCTTGAATGTCATGGAGTGCCATGAATTGAGGTGGGTTTCAGTGAGAAGCATGATGTCAGGCATTTGCTTAACAATGAATTCAAGGAGATAATCACGTCGATGTATAGTAACAATGGAGTTGACGTTGATCGAGATGAGACGAATCCTATCCATGGGAATGTGACTGGATGTCAAACTATTTTGGAGCATGTTGACCTAAACTTTGAAAAACGAAATTGATTTTTTGGTCTTGCTTATTAATTCTATCTGAAAGCGATTCAACTTGCTGGTAGATTTTAAGAAGCAGCTCATTATTGCCACTTACATTATTGATTTTATTTATATTGTTGTCTGCTGGTCCTTTGGCAGCAAGTGCAAATGATACCCCGGGTTTGATGAAGTTGGGAGGTAACAGATTGTGATTTACTTTGGGGAAAATTTAGCTCTTGCATCTTGATACCGATGGCATGCTCGGTATGATGCTGGATGACCAAATGTACCGCAATTAACACAATACAATTTTTCTTTTGGCTCCATCTGAGCCAATTTGCATTCACCGGGGGCGTGGATATCTTTGCACTTAACATAGCGATAGTGCATTGCACAATTGGCAGCCGAATGACCGAATTGTTGACACCTGTAACACTGGTTGACCTCAGTTTTTTGGAGGCGTTCCCACCTCACAACTCTAAAGTTTAAGTACCTTACCTGTAGGAGGGCACTCGGACTGCTGTCGTTGGAAATTTGGACCAAATAAAATGGTAATATTTTACCTTCTACAGTTGATCTCCTTGTAGCAAAATTTTTCACACACATGAACTTAACAGCTGGTGCTGCTTCCTGCAACATCTCAAGGAGATCAACTGTATTCTCCCCACAGTCCAGGCCCTTCAACAGGAAGGTCTGATTTTTTTCCGCCTTTGGCGTATATGTAAAGTGGGGAGCTTGGACACTATTAAGAGCATCTTTCGCCTATTTGAAGTCAGCCAGTGTCTTTGTCTTGATCGAGAGCTTATCACCGGTCACTCTCTTAATTTCAAAGTTTTTGATTTTATGTTCGGCTGCCAATAACCGAACCATATCTCCTCCACGCTGCCCAAAAACGTTTATTGGAGGAACTTTTTCATTTACCACATTAATTTTATTAGGAGGACCAGCAGACACACCGGTTGGCTTCTTCTCCTTTTGCTTATTTTTTAATTTTAAATATTTAATGAAATTATTATCGCTATCAATATTACCTATCTTATCGTTGCTCTCTATCTCGACGTCCATTTCCTTGTGCATTGCAGACAGCACCGCATAATAATTGGCGCTGTTGTTCGCTCCTCCTGCGCTCAGGGTATTTTCCGCATCATGGATTGTCTTGCTCATATCTTGCGATTTCGTTTTATATGTTGGTACTCCTTTCCCGTTGGTCTTGCTTGTTGTTTCCTGTTTTTCATTCTTTTTAGTTAGTATCGGCTCTTCTTGGCCGGACGTATTCTGTGGCTTCGCTTTTTGTTTGTTCCCATTTGACAACGTCCGGACCATATCTTCCAAACTCTGTATCCGGAGTTTTAATTCGTCATTTTGTTTCGTAACCCTTGCATTCTCCATGGTTACTTTTTCATAATCTTCGCTTGAAATCGTAATTCGCTTTCCATGCTCACAATTGTCTTGTTCATTTTTCCGCTTGTTTATTTTATCATTTGTAATTTTCAAAATGCCTGGCTCTTGGTCCCCCAGCGGTGGGAAGCCGTCGGACTCCTCCATCCCCCCCCCGTGAAAAAAACTTTTTTTCTTTCTTGAAACTTTCTCGCAGGTAAAGTCAAGATACTCGATAAATTGTTCGAATAGTTCGACGATGTAATAAGTTTCTTTATAAAATTACTTTGTAATTGACGTTTTTAAAAATTATTTTAATTTAAAAATTCTTAACAGGAGCGAATTAAAAACACATCTACACGCAACGAGTGCTAGACGTAGAATCCATTGCCTAGAGGCACACGTAGGCATTGACGACGTGTGAAGTGCAAATCGCACGAGCGTTGTCTGACGATGAAAGAGTGATGGAGAGAGTCGTGGGAATGGAGGTTTTAAAAAAAAATACACATAGAGGACACGGAATTGAACCACATGAGCATTCGGACAGCCAGTACAACAATTTGTAAAATTACATTTTCAAATAAAAATGCGTTTTATTTCATCATCAATACAAAAAATATACATATATAATCACGTTAAAATCAGAAAACTTCCATATATTACGGTTGCTAGTTGGCCCCAAAATGCAACTCAACTTTTTTTTTTAAAACATACTTCTTAAAAATATAATCAGTTTTTTTCATCTCCTCAAAAGTTTAGAAATTCAAACATGTGAGCTTTTCAAAACTGCATATTCAATTGATAGTTAAAATTATGTCATTAAAAAAGTAAAGCATATTTTGATGAGTTTAATCCTTTCATTTCATTAACATGTAAAATACTTTTTAGTAAAATAACCGTTGCATAATCTAGGGATATGCTATGACGCTGTTTTACAAAAATGACATTAAGTCTAACCAAATTGAAAATCTTGATTTTAAGATAGTTTATTCCTTACCTGCATAAGTCCAACTTTCTTGTTTCCACTTAATTCCGAAATATAAAAACTGAATAAAACGCTTCGTCTTAAAATATTTTTATATGATTTATTTATTTTTATTTCAATGGTAAGAGAAAAGTTTGGATTTTCAATGTGTTCATTCACTCATTTCATTAACGTACTCAGACGTTCACTTAATTCAACCATCAGAAACTCTTTTGTTTTATAATTTTCACCTGTTTTCTATCCTTAATCGAGAAATTTCATAATAGAAATTATTAGTTACAATAATGCTATCTTTTCAAGAAGACAATATGTTGTCTTCATCATAAGTATCTATTTATTTGCGAATTTCTTCAACATTTTCATCAATAAGTTGAATTTCTTCATTTAAATTTTAGGTTTGTTTGAATAATAAACAAATAACATAAACGTTTCATGTTGTCAAAACTCTTGATTTGATAAAGGCAAACATAAAAACATTCAAAGATTATATATCTTAGGTTTTATTTGTAGTAACAAAGCTTTGATACGCTTAAAGTGTATAAATTGCGTTAGAATAAAATTTTCTTTAATAACGATAACGGAAATAACATTTGTTTACTTTTTTTTGTTTATGCTAGTCTACAAACATTTGGTGAAACAAAGAATTAGATTTAATGGGTTTTCTTTAGAATTCATGTTAGTTGTTTTATAAAGATTTTTTTTTTTCATCGAATTATTAATATTGTTTTCCAAGTATTCATATTCTAAGTGTCTTAGGAAGTTTGATTTTCATATTTTTATGTTTAAATTTATTTTCCAATTTTCATCGTCAGACAAAACATTTTGCTTTCGCTTCTAATTGTATTTGGATGCTCCGCGAACAATTGAAAATTACTCTGAGAGCTTTACTTCCATAAGTTATAACAGGTTTTATCTACTCCACCGCATCCTCTCTTAGAGATCACGCGAGTATATAAGAAATATATATCTTTGGTACATTTTCTCCACTTGCTTTCAGTCAATTTGAAAAATAAAAATATTAGTAAAAATAGTCAGTTAGGGTTGTTTTTCAGGTGTTTTGATTTCGTCAAATCTCTATCAATTTCATTTTCCTTACAAGGGAAGAAGATGAAAATAATTCCTTTTGAATCTAATTCCATTCAGTACACGTATCTAAATTGTTAAGATTGTTTTGATTTAATGATTTGCATGTTTTGATGTGTATAGCCGTCGTTTTGTTCGAAATATTTTGTAAATCTACACACTTAAATGAATTTAGGAATTTATTCGTATTCCTGTTTAGATGAATTTTTCAAATAATTTTGAATGCTTTTCTGTCTTGTTCGTATGAAAAATATTGAAAGGGATCTAACGTACTTTCAGATATTCATGATCCTTACAGTAAACAGTAACTATTATCCTTAAACATTGAGAGCGTTTCACTTATTTACAGATTTATTCTGCTAGAGACATTTTCATAAAGTTCACTAATTGTATTTACATCGATTAGAATTTCTTTTTGCTTTTCGCATCTTATTGTTAACTAAAACATGTTGTTTCATTTTTTTATTTACACTTACATTGCTAACGTTGTGGAAAGTACTCCAACAGAGCTTAGAATTTCTATTGATGTTGTCGTGATTTCATCGAAATATTTCAATACACATTAAATACCATTCAAATAGGTAATTGGGCTCATAAAACCTAATTGAATAGAATCTTTTCATTGATGAGATTGCTTTTCAACGGAAATTTCGCGTGAAAACGAGAAAATAATGTCACATCTAAAGATTTCGTACCGAATTTATTTCGACTAGAATGGAGCGATTGATGCTTGAAATTGGGAAGTTGTGAAGAATTATTTATGATAAATGATAGAAAATTATTTCCAAATCAATATCTTGATGAATTATGATATGACTTTGCTTTAAAATTATAGGAAAAACCCGAAAACACGTTTTCCTGAAATTGCAGGACATAAAGTTTTCCACTGTTTACGATGTAGCACCATTTTTATTCGTTGTTATATTTATGTTTGTTTTTATTTTGATGGATGGTGTTGTAATGTTGATGATATTGTTCAAGGAAAAAGAGAACGGTTTACAAAATATTCGTAAAATATTTTCGAATCCGCTTCATTCTAGTCAAAAAACTATAATTTCTTCCAAAATTGTTAAAGATGAGCAAAATTTTCTGAATAACGGTAAATATAATCACTATGTACCATATTTTATAGTATTTACAACTTAATTTACTGAATCACCTTAGAACTACTAAACATTTATATTCGACTTTATTTACTTGGATTTATGATCCTATTTGCAAGATGAATTAGTTTAAC
Organism: Odontomyia ornata; assembly: GCA_963969285.1. NCBI lineage: Eukaryota > Metazoa > Arthropoda > Insecta > Diptera > Stratiomyidae > Odontomyia > Odontomyia ornata. The sequence continues at coordinate 4,313,030 of OZ017739.1, read as the reverse complement.
TAAACTTATTTGATGAATGATTTCCATTAATTTTAACACAGTTTTAAATGTGTGCGAAACCTAGTTTGTTTTTTGCTCTTTTTGACCGTTATCTTACACACAAGAGTAGAAATATAAAACTACACACGAATCATTTATAATTATGTCTCTAGATTTTCGTAATAATTTTTATGCTTTTAGTTTATGAAGTTGGTAGTTTTTATTTTTGAAAAATTTCGAAATTCATAGCTTACGAATGATTTTTTAACTTTTTATTCATAACTTATTTGACTAATAACAGTGGAAGACTTCCGCTTATTTGAGAATGAATGCGAAATGAGAAAAATTTATTAAGAGTCAAATAAAATATTCATGATTTTACTGTGTTGAAATGCAATTTTTTTCATTTCAGATAAAAAGTAATATGTAAGAATAATTGGAACGAAGATTGGTCACTACTGAATTCAGTTTATCATATTTATTTGATAAATTATATCAGCAATTATTGAATATGACTTCCATTTTCATATTATTTTTCAATCAGAATAGAAAAACTTTCTTAATTTAAAATTTCGTTTTCAAAAAACTGAAATAAACTGTTTCTATAATGTACCCCTTCAGCAAGATTTTTATTAAGGGTTAAAGGTGACCAGAAAGTATAGTATCTTGACTAATGAGAAATGTCACGATACTCACCATCAAAGTAAAATAAAGTGGATTATTGTACAAAGAATTTCAGGAATGGTATTTAACACTGAGAATCATGCTAAGTTTAGGATTAGTGTCAGTTTTGAAAATGCTCCATGCACCCTGATAGTTCAGTAGGTATGGCTTTGTGGTCATAACATATTTTTGTAGCCCTGATGAGCCAAAAAATATCTTCTGGATCAAATGTGCGGTGGAAATATTAGTGTTTAGATGCTTTCTGAGGAAGCCACAGTGTGGCAACACGGCTGTCATATCGCTCACGAAATGCTATAGTGGCACATCTTCGAAAATCACAAAATGTGAGTTATATCTTTAATTATACTCCCAGTAGCATACCCTATAATATGAACAAAATCGGCAATAAGAAACTTCAATAATAAGCCGCCAGGTGGCACTTGTGCCACTATTGCGTATACATGCTTTTTTCTATTCAAACAAGTCTAAAGTGGCATAACTTATCAGTGCGTTCTAAGCCATCGGCATTTCGACAAATGTTAAGCGAGAAGTGAATGTAATAATGACAGATTTTGAGATATACTAGTAAGTTGAGTTTATGTTGTCTTATTTTCTTTTAGACAAAGTGACTCCATTTACAATATGCCAGTATTGATTAGCAGAAAATCAAATGTTGCATTTTAATGTAAAAATATTTTGGCACATTTCGAATTGTGCCACTATTGCATACCTAAATGAAAGGCATTTTGAAATGCATATTTTATGCAGTTTAGGTACATTTAATGTTAAGCATTTTTGATGTGAAAGAATACATAAGGAAGTTAGAAGATTAGCCGTATTGAAGTGTATATTTTTTGCAGCTTGAAATGAAAATGGTATCAAGGAGTGAAAAAACGTTGCGAATGCTAGGCATTAAACTGAAAAAGAAAATTCCAGAAGCTGTTAATGTTGTAGTTACCGGTTCAGATTTTTCTTCTGACGATTTTATAGCAGACCCCAATTACGTATTGGAAACCATTTCTTCTGCACCTTCGGATGACGTGCATAGTGATAAAGAAAACCGTGAGGCAGATGAAACTGATGAGGTAGAAAACAAAACTAAAAAAAATAACGCCAAGCCATTAAAATGGAGAAGAAATTCCATCAAGCAATTAAGGAACAGCGAAAAAGCGTACAAAACAACAAGCACTGGAAAATTGGTAGCACCTAGACAAATGTAGTAGCGTGTAACGACAGTTGTAAATTTAAATGTTGCGCAAAATTTTCGCAGAATGAACGATTGAAAATACTCTAAAAATACTGGAGTCTGGCTGATATCAATAAGCAGAGAGTGTTTGTTGCCACTCTCATGGATGAAGTGAATTATAAATATCGACGAGAAGTGGCACGATCCAAAAATAGTGCATATTATCTTTTAAAAGATTTACTTATTTATTTATTTCATTGCCGAACAAGGCATCGTTAAAAAAAACCAAAAAATAATAAAATATAATGAATAGTACAATGAAATATCATTCTTAATCTAAGTTTGAGGGATGAAGTTCGGAGGATAAGGTGCTTAATAATAAAGCTTTGAAATTGGATCTGGAGATGGTTTGAGAGTAAAGTGGGCTTAGTGAATTAAAAGCTTTGCAACATCTGTTTACAGGCTCGTTATCCGCGTAAATTGTATGGTGCCGCTCTTCAATCAGCAGACGCGAATGTCTAGTGAATCGCGATATCTCATGGACCTTGATTCTGTCAGCTAGGAATGGTATTTTAATAGTGCCTCTAAAGATATCAAACACGAAGCAGCAGGCAAACATAGATCTTCTAGAGGCCAGCGTGGATATATTTAGGATCCAAGATCTATGCTCATATGATGGAAAATCTGAAAAATTTTTCGGATTAAATAATAATCTTAACGCAACAAGGACGAATTGTTTTTGAACCGACCCAATTCTGTTGGTATGAACATTTCATGTCCCAGAATAGACAAACATATTCAAGGATAGGACGAACTAAAGAAAGGTATAATGTCCCATACATTCTCAAATTCTTTTGATCGACGTTTGATATAACCAAGGAGCTTACTGGCCCTACTGATGACATGATCGTAATGTAAATGGAAACGTATTTTTCTGCCCAAAGTGACACCAAGGTCTACGATGCTATCCACACGGCTAAGTTTATGATGGTAAAGAAGATAATTGTTGATTAAAGTTGAGCGTTTCCGTGAAAAACTTATAACTTGACATTTTTCAAAGTTCAAGGAGGGTTGGTTAATTTGGGACCATTCTAACATGGAGTTGATTTTGTTTTGAAGGAATAATGTATCTTGTTGGGACTTTATTACATGGTAAAGGTTAAGATAATCGGCATAGAAAAGATGAGGAATATCCGACAAGACCTCAGAAATATCAGAAATGAAGATATTAAAAAGGAGAGGGCGCAGATGGCTGCCTTGTGGTACCTCGGAGCAAACATTTATTTCTTTGGATATGAAACCTTGAAATTTAACATTTTGAGTCCGATTTCAGTAAGAAACCGCCAATTCCGAATCTTTAAGCTTGTGTGTTAGGATTTCCTGGTTGACCCGATCGAACGCTTTACTTAAATCAGTGTAATTTGCGTCAATTTGGTGCTCAAACTCTATTTCACAGAGAATGCTAGACACCATCACGGATAGATTATTTATTTATTTAAATCTATTTAACAGATAGAAATCCAATTACAAAATAGGCAAATTAATACAACAAAATCAAGCAGAAAAAAGTTAATTAAAAAATTTAAGAAATGAAGTTAGAGTTTAGATCAAAGTTTGAAAAAAGTGAAAAAATTGAGTGATAAGGAACATTAATCACTATTCGCAAAAAGTAACGTCTTTAGTTTAATTTTAAAAACAAAGTAGGACGTAGATAGAGAACCAAGCTCGAGGCTGTTATGCATTCTGATGAACCGGGGCATAATTGAGTGAAAATATAAATCTGTCCGGGCGTACGGAACCTCGAGAATGGGATGAGATCGACTAAGATGCGCATACAGTCTGTAGTGCAAGTCTGCGTTCACGGTGGAAGCGATTTTTTGGTGGTACAACTTATAAAGGAAACATTGATCTAAGAAGGTTCTACGGGGCGACAGAGAAGGGAGACGAAGTATGGATAGGCGACGCTCAAAAGACTCATAAGCTAAGTTGAATTTGAAGAACACAATACGGATAAGCTTACGCTGAACAGCTTCTAGTGAGTTCACAAGATATAAATGATTAGGTGTGGTCGAGCAATTTTTTAAGAAAACATTGCTGTTAATCGCTAAGCCATGGCTCAATAATGGGAGATAATTTGTAGTAGACTATTTTTTCAAATAGTTTTGGTGTAGCTGATGAAATAGCAATACCTCCGTAATTCTCAACCGACCCCTTATCTTTATTTTTATTTATTGGTGTCAAATGTGATGACTTCCAAGATGAGGGGAAAATTCTAATAGCAAGGGATTTGTTAATAAGGATATACAAGGGTAAGATCAATGGCTCTTTGCAGTTGAATAAAAAGTAAGGAGGGTGTAAATCAGGGCCTGGTCCTTTACTGAGCTCAAGATCTTCTATTGCTTTAAATATTTCATCTTTTGAGATAAAAATTTCCTAAATTAAAACGGTTGAATTTAGATCCAAGGAAGGAGCATAGTACGATGAGCTGGTTGCAGAATAAATGGATCGAAAGTGGCTGGCAAAAAATTTACAAATATCCATTGGGTTGGAAGAGCTAGATTCCTGATTTATCATGAATTCAGGAAAACCATGGGACTTGGGTTTCTGAAAGCAAAGAATTTTTTTAGATCACGAATAATATTTTCACCAATTGTGACAGCATATGATTTACATGCTTCCCGGGACTTAATTTGAAATTCCTTTGCCAGCTCATCATATTTGGATTTCATCTCATGGCTTATAAAGCTTATTTCTTTTATTTTGCAAGTAACGGAACTCACTATCTAGCCAAGGCTCAGAGAGTTTGTTCTTCTTTTTTATCTTAGGTACGTATGTTTCAACGCCGTCCAAGGAAATCTTGTAAAAACGAGCTACTGCATCGTCTACACCTAACGTTGTAAGAGTACCAGTCCAGTCAATTTGACGAAGATAGTTCTTTATGCCATCATAGTCAGCATTATAGAAGTCGTTTACAATATTGTTATTCTAAGATAGCTGGTTTGCTTCATCGGTAGTGGACAGCTCAACAGAAAGTGCAGAATGGTGGAGGCTATTAGAAAAAAGGTGCTCTATTCCACCAGTCGGATTGACCACTTTGTCGTCGTATACGTTTGTAAATATAAGATCTAGCCAATTACTGTAATGGTTGGGAGTCGAAACAATTTGCTGCAAATCATTACCATATAAAGTGTTACTAAGTTCGAAGTCAATTTCGTCCGAAAGATTTATTGGCAGAAGACGACCATCAGCTTCGTCGACCATGAATGACAAATAAGGGCGATTGAAGTCGCCAGAGATGATAATTTTGTCTTCTTCCTTGATGCAAGCAGCCAGTGAAGAAATTACATTAAACACATCATTGTAGATTATCTCACCTGATTTAGGTGGAATATAAAAAACACAAACGTATAAATCCGATTTCTCCACTTTGATGCGGACGATAATATGATGATAAAATTGATTTGGAACTGTGCTGACCAGCTTGTTGGAAAAAGAACTATGCACAGAAATAAGAACGCCACCGCTCCGGGTCTGTCCAGTGCTATGATAATCTCTATCGTCACTATAAAAGTCCAGTTTCCATCAAGAATCTCTTCGTTTACAAATGAATTGTTCAACCATGTTTCGGTCAGGGAAAGAATATTAAAATGGCATGACTTGGCGACAAAAAAGAGTTTATTGATTTTTCCTCTCATACCATCACAGTTGTGGTAAAAGAGTCTGAGGCGATTGGAGCTGAGTGGGGTTTTACTGGGAACGAACAATTTTCTGGTGTTGCTCTCTAGATCGTTGAAGAGAAGATGTATAATTGCTGCTTATGTGTGAGGAATAAGTGTCCAGATATTTTTTGGCTTGGGTGGTATATCTCCATACCGTATTTTTCATGGTTTTTAAAATAAAGTCCACGGAGATCCTCTATTTCCATGGGAAGACCTTCTCGTTGGATTGAAAGTTTAATGTTTATTTTTGTTTCACCATCGATACACGTTGTATCAGGAGCTTTATGCAGATAGGCCAGGAATAATCTCACGTTATCGTAAATTCTGTTATCTCTTAGCCTAGAAAGGAGATATTTGGACTCGAGATCTTTGCTAGAGTTGATTGTTGCCCTCACAACTGGTGGTAGTAAGGGGTCTAAAAATAAACCCTCCTCATTCGTCGAGTTTACTGTTGAGGCTGGTAGTTGAATTATATGAGCTGAGGATGGAATTTGTACACCTCCATGTACAAAATTTGAGTATTCAGTGGACTTTACCTAATTTTTCGCTATTGAGGTGGGGACCATACGCTCTTCTACCAGATCATTGGTACTTATAGATGGCAAACTGCTAGAAGCACTTTTATTTTTAATGAGGGTAGTGGATAGATTTTCTATGGTAACGTCAATGGAACTAAGAGTAGTGTCTTTTGAAACTAAATGGGAAATTGGGTTTACAACTGTGTTAGTAGAAGGCTTGGAGTTAAGGTTTTGGTCAGTTTTGTTTAAAGTACACTTATTTTTAATTTGAGGTTCATGCAATGGTTTTGTTGTTGAAACTTTTCGGTATTTATTTCCGGTTGTTGACTTGGCTGATTTACACTTGCTGAATACCATATCCTTCCAGACATAATCACCGTTTTTGTCTCGGAGGTTAGTTAAAAGCCAGGCATATTTCCTTGGAATATGCACTTTGAATGATGGCCTTCGTTTCTTACGATTTGGGATGTCTTCCACTTTGCAGCCTTTGATCATCAGACACGTTTCAAATTTCTGCTGCAACCCAATGGCATTTAGATTTTCAGCTGCTTTCTTGAGGAAAAGAAATTGTGCCACTATTGCATAAGGCATTTTGAAATGCATATTTTATGCAGCTTAGGCATATTTCATGTTAAGCCATTTTGATGCAAAAGAATACATAGGAAGTTAGAAGATTAGCCGTATTGAAGTGTATATTTTTTGCAACTAGAAACGAAAATGGTGTCGAGAAAATGTTGGGAATGCCACGAATTAAACTGAGAAAGAAAACTCCAGAAACCAATTCAACGTGGGAGGTTGTTGAAAATGTAACTTCAGGACCATCGATGCTGAAAACGTATTCTCAGCTGTTAATGATGAAGATGCCGATTCAGATTTTTCTTCTGATGGTTCTATAGCAGGCCCCATTTACGTATCTGAATCCATTTCTTCTGTACCTTCGGATGACGCTTTTAGTGACAAAGAAAACCGTAAGGCGGATGAAACTGATGAGGTAGAAAATAAAACTAGAAAAAATAACGCCAAGCCACTGAAATGGAAAAGAAATATCATCAAACAATTAAAAAAAAAAGCAGAAAAGCGTACAAAACAACAAGCACTGCGAAATTGGTAGCACCTAGACAAATGGAGGATGCGTGTAGTGACAGTTGTAAATTTGAATGTTACGCGAAGTTTTCGCAGAACGAACGATTGGGAATACTCGAAAAATACTGGAGTCTGGCTGATATCAATAAGCAGAGAGTGTTTGTTGTCACTCTCATGGATGAAGTGGATTATAAATATCGATGAGAAGTGGCACGATCCAAAAATAGTGCATATTGTTTTTTTAAAGATGCCAGTAAATTCAGGGTCTGCAAGTTATTTTTTATTTCAACCTTGGGAGTGACTAATCGGTTCATAAAGACGGTTATAGCAAAAAGAAAAGAAGGAAGACATGCGGGGAAAATACATGAAGAAAGCCTTACTAGAGTGCGTGAAAAATAATGTGAGAGCACATATTTCTTATATACCCAGAAAAAAGTTGACTGAAGGTGGTAAATCCATCGCACAGCTACACCGTGACTACAAAGCTGGTTATAATGCTCAAAGCAAAAAAATTTCTGGTTTTGGGACGTATAGAAACATATTTAATACTGAATTTAATTTGTCCTTTTTCTCTCCTAAAAAGGATCAATGTCAGAAATGTGTTTAGTACGAAAACGCTGATGCTGAAGAAAAGAAAAATTGAAAAAAGCTATTTGCGGCATCTGACAGAAAAAGTATTGAGCAGAGAAGAAAGATTGAAAGATAAAGAGAAGCTTCCCGAGAATCATTCATACCTTGTTGCTTGTTTCGACTTACAGGCCGCACTGTCAACCCCAAGAGGAGATGTATCTACATTTTACTACCGATCAAAACTGCCGACCTACAACTTTACTGTGTGTGAACTGGCAGAAAAAGAACAGGCATGAAGTACAAGGAAAAAGAGGGCCTAATGAGATTGGTACCTGTTTGATTCACTATCTGAAGTTAAAGAGTGAATCTTGCAATCGTCATGATTTGAAAGCTGTCTTGTATTCGGATAATTGTGCAGGACAACAACAAAATAAATTTATATTGGCAGCATATTTCTATGGTATCGCTAAGTACGCAGGTATTGAATCTATTACCCATAAGTATTTGGTAAGGCGAAGAAGGTGACAATGTCCATTCTCTGATTGAAAAGAACATTAAACGATCCCTAAAGGCAGGCCCAATTTATACACCCAACGATTATGTCTGTATAATCAAAACCGCCAAAAAAACAAGGGCGGCCGTACAATGTTGTCAAAATGAGCTATGATGACGAACATTTGATGTACCTCGTAAAATCGAATGTGATTAAAAAATGTCATGAATGTTTTTATGGAAATTTAAGAGTTGAGGATCACTGATGAGAGAATAGGAAATAATTCTAAATTTAATTTCATTAGTTTCACGTAAGACTGTAAGTAATTTTGCATTGAAGAAAAAAAGTTGAGTGAATAACATACTGAAAATGTTAATATGAAACTATCTTTATGTATACGTTCATTTTATATAAGACTGAAGTTTGTTACGTTTTTATGCATATTTGAAAAAAAGTTAAAACCATAAGAGTATTTGTGTTTTTAATAATTTTTATTTTTACATACGGAAATTTGTTTTTTTTTTGTGTCTAAGAGAACAAAGCGATTTATAAAAACAATAAAATATAAAAACAATGTAATCGATTGAGTGGTCGGTTTAAAATGGCACATCTTTGATTTTCGCATCGTTTCCTAGTTTGTGCAATAGTGGCACATCTTGCAAAATTTTCGAAAAACATCCAACATTTTCAATCCTATAAATATACTTGGAAACTACACCAAAATCTCGATTATGGTTGCAAAAGTAGCGGTGATTCTAGTTTGAATACCAGTTGAAACATCAACATACATTTTTCACTATTTTTTCAAATGCAATTTTTTGATATTACGCAAATATACGATACACCACTATAGCATTTCGTGAGCGATATGTTAATTAAAATACAAAAGTGAAAGTAAAATTGTTACTGTTGTCTATATAAATGATGAACATTATACTCGTGTCTACATCAATATAAGGCAGGGTAAAACCACGAAACTTTGTTTTGCTTTTCAAATCTTATGCACCGAGATAAATTTAACGTAACAAAAAAATATTTTCCAAAATCTTTAGAAATATACAGTAATATTTAACAATGATAGACCCTTAAAATAAAAGTGAAATCAATTCACCGAATCAATACGATCTCGTGTCAGCACAAACAGTAGTCATAACCATTAATTCGAATTATTTCCTCACCACCAACTACCTAACCTTTATTGGTATAACAATATTCACACTTAAATCCAACATATTCTCTGAAAATCCTTTTGTTCATTCAACCAATTCTATTTGTAATGTCCAAATATTATCCTCTACAGGCCAATTAAATTTTATGTTTTAGCTATGAACAAATTTTTACTATTCTCAAACAATAATATCCTCGGTCATTTCAATATATCCCCACGTTTCAATATTAGTATAATCGTCCTATCTATGAGCCGGAAGAACACATACACATTCAAATGTATGCATGAATTGATTCTCGCTTCGAAAAGGAAGAGAAAAGATAATGGTACAGATGTTTAAATATTTCAAACAATGTTGGGTAATACAGGCAACAGGAGTCAGAATGTACTAGTAGAATTGAAAACAGAGGTTTGTTGAATTTGTTGCTCCATCTAGGAATGATAGCCAGTAGGTACATGTGTTTTGCGGTTACTCAAAGAAAGTTTCATGGAAAAAAATTCAATCTGTTTTTGAATTTGAATAAGTTGATTAACTATTTTTAAATATCTGTATGATAAGAAACTGCACATTTTATCGGATCCATGCTTGACTTGTTAGCTTTTGAAGGAAAGATTTGACACCTGCAAGATGATTCCAAGAAATATTCGAAGTCACTAATAGGTCGTATAAACAAGACTTATTGTTCATTGTTCTCATCGAACCCATCGTAAAGTTTATTAAATGAAACGCTACTGAAACTATGGCTGAGGGTAGCAAATTAGGTGAGAACAAAATTTTTTCTGTAACAACCAATAAGCTGGGAATGAATCAAAGAAAATATTGGTCCAACATTGGAATGTGCTTAATGCGCATGATTCAACTTAGGCAAGATAAGGCACATTTTGATCCAAGAGTAGGATTTTCACCTTAGGGTTTATGGTATCTGGGTTCAATTCTAGCTGATTCTCGATATGAGGATGAATGAATGAGCGGTTTAATGAGTTTAAGTGAATAAATATATGAGTGCATCATAATTTAAATATATGTTTGTGTAGTTCGGGGGGTTGATAAATAAATTATTAAATTTTGCAAAATGCCTTCCCTAACTTAAGGATACAACTTTATAGACTAGTTTTTTTTCCCTTTTGATAGCAACCACGTTTGGAGCTTTCTTTGCTACAGCGCTCATAGCTGTCTCGTCTTCATACACTCTTTTCTTTTATGTCCTATTTCACCGCATTTGTAACATAGGGAACTCCTATCGAGTTCTTTGCATACTTGTGTGGTGTGATCATAGCCAAAGCATTTGAAATTTTGAAGAGGCGTTGCTCTTCACCGTGTCCTACAGATAGCACAACCTATTCGTGCTTTGCCCTTATTCAGAAATTATTCGGCGTCCTTTTCGGTCAAGTCAATTATGGCCATGTGTTTTCCCCTATGGTTTTCGGGTGTCAGCCTCGCTTTAATCCTCCGAACGCTTTTAATGGCCTGTTCTATCTTGGCCAGATCCGTGACGCAGTCAATGTCTCTTAATGCGATCGTTGTCATCGGCTTGAGTGAGGCTATAGATACGCTTTGTCTAGGACTTTCTTTACTGTGTCGCAGAATGCTTCCTTATTGTTGGCCTCTGCTCTGAGTTCGGCCAGTATGTGGCCCAATCGCGTTGGTTTTACTGCTTTTATGGCATTTGTGATGCCTTCGGTCCTTACGTTTCCCCTGATTTCTTGCTGCAGACTTGTTTCCGCTTATATGTGTTTTTTCTTCTCTGTTGAAGCATGTATCTCCTTGTTAGCAGGAGCAGTTAATGACAAAGCTGGAATCTTCCTTTTGCTTGTTTTCTTTTCTTCTTCTTGGCACTTCTTTTCTTTTGGGTATTGTTTATATGGACTGTCGGTAATAAATTGTGATTTCACGGAAACTTTGCCTCCACGTCGTTATTTTTTCATCCGGGGAAGAGGTCAAAGGTGATACTGGCACTTGTTGGCTAATTGTTGCCGGATATGCCATCTTTGGGTTTTACGAGCAGTGCCTGCTACTGGGGCCTTTGTCGGGGCTTCTGCCGCTCCTGTTATGGCCAGGTCTTTTTTCTTGCTGGGCGTCCATGCGAACTTTACTTTCTAGCCCTTTTTGAAGGATTTTCTTTGCAGCTTTTTTCACTCTTTTTGTCAGAACTATCTAGAACCCCTGACCCCCGCCCGTTAAGTGCCTTTGCTTTCCTTCTTTTTTACAAACTCCTTCAATTAGCTTAGATGCCATTCTTTTATTGATTTTTGACGGTGGAGCATCTGCACGTGCCCTTTAGATTTCGCCTTCAGCGCTTCTTTAGCCTTCTGCTCTTCTTTGGCCTCCTGGTTCTCTTTGGCCTTTAACCAGCTCCTCCGATAGTGCTTTATGCTGTGTAGGAGCTCCTCGAGTTCAAAGAACACAATCTTTACTGCTTTGTTGATTTTTGGGGAGTCGCATGCAGATTGTATTCTTTTCAGAACATCTCTTGTTTTTCGGAATAGCCTTTCTTCTTCATGTCGCTGGGCGACAATTGTACTTTGTGACCATCCTTGGGAGAGGTTATCGCTTTCCATTTCTGAATACAGTACTTTCGCTACATTTTCGATGTTGGCGATGCAATCACAAAACGTCGCTTTATTTGTCTGGTCACTCGTTTCTATCCCTACCGTGATCTACTCGTTGAGTTCAGGATGGTTCTTTATTATGTCGGGATCTACGAGCCTTGCATTGGTCGCTTAAGTAACGATCGCAGCAGTGACTATCGGATTCTCGATGTTCGTTATACTTTCCTCTACCGCCCGAATGCCTGAAGCGTCCTCCAGAGTTTCCCACCTTCCTTTTAAGGGCACTTTGGGGTTCGCATCATTTTTTTGTCGCACCCGAATGCCGCAGGAGTCTCAATCTGGACCAGATTGTCTGTTAATCTCCACTGTTTGTCCGTCTTCACGGTCATTGTATTAATCGTCGTTTTTGTCATCGTTAGTACCGCTCTCGATGTACTCTTAACATTGTGGCTGCAGCCGCTGGTTGCGTCGTCGTTGATATTATTTTTGATTTCATTTTTTGGGTTTTTAAAATCTTTTCTAGGATGTTTTTGGTTGGTCCAGGGTTGGCACAAGCCCTTGTGGGGATAAGTGCTTAAAGCCAGATCAGCGCTAATTGAGAGTCCGTCTCAACCGAACCTACACCACCAACCCAATGGTGCGAACTTGGAATGTACTCCGGGACGGAGACGGTATGACAATTGAATTGGAGCCATTCACACACGAGTGTCACCTCGGTGCTACTGTGCAAAGCAGCTAGGTCCAAACCATCATATCCGCCAGCCCAAGGCATCAATTCCAGTTCGCTGTCTAAAGCGTAGACCAAATCCAATCAGGGTCGTTACCTGTCATCCCAGGAGGGAATACTCGGGTCCGTGAGGGTTGCGCTTCTCAAGGAATGCTAGCCTCCAAGAGTGCTCTTGTCGACCAGGATTCTCCTGCGGGGATTTCATCGGGTACGTGTTGGCGAAACTCCCCAAAGAATGCATTCTGTTTAGCCTAGTGATTGGAGTGATTGGAGTTTATGAACATTATCCTTAGCGTGTGTTGTGTACATAAAATTCCAGGTTGTTGACATTCCTTTTGATTTTAATGTCAAGAAACGGTAGCTCTTCATTGTTCTCTCTTTTCATACTAATCATGATATTTTGATAGATATCACTTAATTGTTGGATTGAAAAATCCACGTCGAAAGAATGAACGATTACAAAAAATATCATCAACGATATGAAGCCAAACTCTTGATGAGAAACATCGTTTTTTTATTTATTATGTCTTCAATGTGATCACTCAATAGAGAAGATAAAGGGTTACCCATTAGAATCCCTTTAGTTGTCTTGAAAAAACATTATCTGAATGAGAAATACATAGCACTTATTTATACACAGCGTAGTGAACGTAGAATACGAGGGTCATTCAACAAGTACTTAGCCTGCAGAAGAAAAACGAAAATTTTGGAAAGTTGGCAATTTATTTTCCCACATAGTCCCTTTCAAGCTCGATACACTTAGCCCAACGATGCTCTAACTTTTTCAACCAGTCCAAAAATGACATTTTCTCGAGGGCTGCAAAATGGGCCTCCGTGGCGGCGATGACCTCGTCATTCGACCTAAATCTATGCCCGCCGATTGATTTTTTCAGATTTGGAAACGAAAAGTAGTCAAAGGGGGCCAAATTTGGAGAGTACGGTGGATGAGGCAGCAATTCGTAACGCAATTCGACCAATTTGGCCATGGCGACGGCAGAGGTGTAAGGCGGTGCATTGTCGTGGTGGAACAGCGCTTTCTTCTTCGCCAAGTGGGGCCGCTTTTTCTTCAATTCGACGCCAAATCGGCCCATTAAGTCTGCATACTAGCGCTCCGTGATTGTTTTATCCTTCTCGAGGTAATCGATGTGGATCACACCTTGTGAGTCCCAGAAAACGGTGGCCATTACCTTTTCAGCCGATCGAACAGTCCTCGCCTTCTTTGGAGCACGTTCGCTGTGTGAAGCCCACTGTTTTGACTGTTCCTTGGTCTCTGGTGTATACCAGTGAATCCATGTTTCGCCGACGGTCACGAAACGACGCAAGAACTCCGCCAGATTGCGCTGAAACAGCGCCAAACACGTCGCCGATGTGGTCTCACGGTTGCGTTTGTTTTTCAGTGTGAGCAAACGCAGCACCCATCGCGCCAATAGCTTTCTCATGCCCAGTTTTTTGTGTAAAATATGATGCACCATTCCTTCTGCGATGCCCACAGTCTCAGCTATCTCGCGAACCTTCAATCGACGGTCTGCCAACACGAGATCGTAGATTTTTTTTACGTTTTCCTCCGTAGCAGCCGATTTCGGGGCACCTGGGCGTGATTCATCAAAATCGACGTGCGGCCACGAACAAACTCGTTGAACCTATTTCGAAGGAGAAGAGTCACCGTACAGAGCATCCAAGCAATCTTTGATTTCGCTGCGCGTTTTCCCTTCCAAAAACAAGAATCTAATCACTGAACGATATTGTTCTTTTTCCATTTTTGTACAATCGACCGACACGCTCACGTCCAAAGGCTATCAAAATAAAACTAATAAAGGGAATTGATTGAAACTTTGAAAGTAGGCTACTAAAAGAATGTACTGCACGATGGTAAAACTCTTTTGTAGTAGCAGCGCCATCGGGCGGTGAGGCTAAGTACTTGTTGAATGACCCTCGTAGATTCTCACATTCTATTTAAATTATGGAAATAATCTTTTCTCAAAAGCTAATTTTCAAACAAGGCTACGGGCTGCTTCATAGGAACACTCAGAAAAATTTATTTCATATCAAAGTAACCCTTTTCCTTCAAGATATCTATCCCTGGTCGCTTTTCAATCAGATTCTCCCAATTTTTCGGATTTTTCACTCATCCTGAATGGTAGTTTGTCGCATTGTTTTATTATTATTTCGAATTTTGACTTTTCTTTTTCAATTCTTGGTAAGTTAGACTTTATTGCAAATCCATAGTTCTTAGTAGATGTTGTTTTTAAGGCATCGTTTAAAAAATCAACCGTTCGCAGTTATTCCTCTTTGGTTTTTCTCTAGTTTCAGTAATTTGTTGAAATAATAACGTGAGAAAACTAATTAAGCAACAAAGTAGCAAAGTTGAAAAAGCAATGTAGTAATTAAAGCATAGTATATCAACGTTTCAACACAACGTTAACATTCGTTTATCTTTGGTGTTACAAAAAATAAATTGAACGAAAAGATAACTTTTCAAGAGCTTTTAAGAGCCGCCCTGCAAGCTCGTTATTCCTAACATATTATGTGGTGAGTATGTTATTGCTAAGAATTGAATTCTCAAAAAAAACTCATATCTTTCTATCCTCTACAATTTCTAAGGGAAGTTTTATTCAAGCTTAAATCGAATATGTTATTTCAGCAGAAAAGCTTACTCCTTTCAAGTTGGAGTGGTGCACAATTTACAAGCACATTCAGTATTCAAAACACCAATTCTTCTTCTTTCAACTCTTTCTCTAGTGGCCAATTTTCATACATAAATTCAGATATTCAAGCAAAATGTAAAAATCGTTTCATCACCATAAAACATTGTTGGAAGATTCAATTCGTAGGAACTCAAAAACGTTGTGCATACTATAGAAGCTCGGAATGCTTTTGGGCCAGAATAAATATTCCATTGGTAAGGAATAATATGATACTTTATCGTGTGAGTGCAGGAGAAATATAAGACAAAAGTCTTGGCGAATGTTCATGAAAGTAATAAAAAACGCTTTCGACTATTTTGAAATGGAGATTTCAGATGAATGAAATCATAATGGCTACTCTTCGAAAGTGCCGATGAGTATTCAACAAAGTTCAAGGACGGCTCATGACGTCTCACTATGAGGGCTTTAATAAAGACGTGATTGTGAGAACATCAGTGGAAGCATAATTGAGATTAACTTGGAATGTGCATCTTGAAACTTTATAAATTTTAGTAATACTAAATTAGGACCAATTTTGCTCAACATTATGGAAAACGTACTTTTGCATTAGTTCAAGGCAGGATCCGCTTTGAATATTAGCACAAAATAATGCATGCTTTAAGATAACTGAATGGATATCTCAATTTTAATTGAATTTTTCTAGAATTAATTTTTGACATGCTGATTTTAAGTCAAGTTTTGTTTATTGTATTGCAAGGTATTGCAAACTTAGATGCTTCTTACAATTGCAATATTTTCGGTATAAATTATTTTTCACTATGTGGTTACCAGACTTCAGCCAACATTGCTTAAGTAAAGGATTCCTTGAAAATAATGTGATTGATAACTTTTCTTCAATTCTGATCTGTGCATGCTTCTTCCCGCAATATTTTTGGTGATATAAAATTAGCTTCTGTTCAATATAATGTTGAACGTAGACTTGAGCATGCATCTAGTGCCCTTTTTTCAGGTATCTTCAGAAATTCTAAGGTTATATTTGAATATGTGTCTATTATTTTAAGACTCTGTACTTTTATAATTATTGAGAAAAGATTTAGACCATACTCAAACACAATCAAAATAGAACGTTTTCTATTACATCAATTGTTTCAGTTGTTGAAAAAATACTTCCTTTGCTAATCTGTTCTCAAAGCAAACCAAAAATAACTCACACATTAAATTCAAGAATAAAAGGTAAACATAAAACTGTCCGTCATCACTAACGATGGCGTGAAAAAGTTTTAGAACAAATGCTACATCAACTCTGAAAAATTAAAAAATACAACACTAATTTGTTGTAACTTCTCTTGATTTGCAAGTTTTTGACAATAGAGGAACTCTTGTACTTCCTGCTTCTTAAGATTTCTTCTCCTTGAATACATTTTGGTTTAATGTTTTCCGCAAATGCTTCCCCAAAAAATCTCAAAGATACTCAATCGGGTTGAGATCCGACCTTTGATGTGGTGTTTCCGTAATAAATGGACAATTTTAAAGTAACCATCATCATCCTCTATGCCTTTGGCCTCCAGGATCAATGTCCTCCAATTATCATGTTTCTGCGACTTCGGTCGCCAATCGATAACTCCCAGTAAGAATTTGCTGTCAGCTTCTATCGCGTCTTCCCATCGAACCCACGGTCCTCCTGTGATTGTGGTTTACTTTGTAATGTTCTTTCGGGTAGCCGGTTTTCTTCTTTTCCTTTAACTTGGCTCACATATTCAATTTGCGTAGCATTAAGCAAGCAGATACAGGTGGTTCATCAAAAAGTTCATACAACTCATTGTTGTAAACTAATCTCCACTCTGTTCTTTGTTCCAGTAGGCGAAAGATTTTCTGGAGCACTTTGCAATCAAATATGTCTACTTCCTTTCCGGATTTGCTCTTCACTGTCCATGTTTCACTTCCATATAACAACACAGGTTTACTGAAGACTTTGTAAATACGAAGGTCATTTTATCGGTGCACGACTCTGGGCCTTAGAAAGGGAAGTACGGAGCAAAAGGTTTTATTTGTGGCGTTTATGAAACAGTGGGAAACTTTACAGGACGCTTCAGGTGTTCGGGCGGTGGAGGAAAGTATAAAGAACATCAAGAATTCGATGGTCACTGCTGCGATCGTTACATAAGCGACCAGTGCAAGGGTCGTAGATCCCGATATAATAAAGAACCATCCTGAAGTCAACGAGTAGATCACGGTAGGGAAAGAAACGAGTGTGATTGCATCGCCAACATCAAAAATGTAGCGGAAGTACTGTATTCAGAAACGGAAAGCGATAACCTCTCCGTAGGTGGGTCACAAAGTACAATTTCCGCACAGCGACATGAAGAAGAAAGGCTTTTTCGAAAAACAGGAGATGTTCTGTAAAGAATACAATCTGTATGCGACTCCCCAAAAATCAACAAAGCAGTAAAGATTGTGTTCTTTGAACTGAAGGCGCTCCTAGACAGCAAAGCACTATCGGAGGAGCTGGTTAAAGGCCAAAGAGAACCAGGAGGCCAAAGAAGAGCAGAAGGCTAAAGAAGCGCTGGGGCGAAATCTGAAGGCCACGTGCAGATGCTCCACCGTCAAAAATCAATTAAAGAATGGCATCTAAGCCAACTGAAGGAGATTGGGAAAAAAGGAGGAAGGAAGAGGCACTTAACGGGTGTGGATCAGGGTTTCTAGATAGTGCTGACGAAAGGAGTGAAAAAAGCTGCAAAGAAAATCTTTCAAAAAGTGCCAGAAAGTAGAATTCGCATGGACACCCAGCAAGAAAAAAGACCTGACCGTAACAGAAGAGACAGAAGCCCCGACAAAGGCCCCAGTAGCAGGCACTGCTCCTTAAACCCAAAAATGGCATATCCTACGTATAGGTGCAGCAGGACATCACGGGGAACATAAGGCCCGAAGGTATCAACACTGCCAATAAAAGAGTGTACGAAGACGAGACAGCTATGAGCGCTGGAGCAAAAAAACTCCATAGGAGGTTACTACCAAAAGGAAAATAAAACTAGTCTCTAAATTTGCATCCGCAGCAAGAGACATCACCGTGACAGCAATCTGCTGTATGAGTACTAATGGTCAATATATATAACCAGCATTAATCTACCTTTGCAGTTCATCTGCATGGTTTCTGACAGTGGTTTTGTAAACTAAGAGCTTTTCGCAAAATGGTTGCACCACTTTAAATATTTTGTCCATCCCATGCAGGCAAATTCTGAATTACTTTTACTTGACAATCATTCAGTGCATGTCAGCTAAGTGGCAGTATAATTAACTCGTGAAAATAACATTGTAATGCTAACGCTTCTTCTGCATAAAAGTCACAAACTTCAGCCCCTTAGTCGGTGCCTTTATATCCTTTAAAAGTTAAATACTCGACAAAATGTGACAAACTCATGTCGCGATACCCTGGATGGCCCATTGCACAATAGTATGCGGTTCGTTTATTTCACCAAGCATATTAAAAAGTAACTACGGTGGGAAATACTGAGTCTGGCTTTAAAGTTACTGGAATATATCCCTACGATGATGACCTATCCGATGAAGCAGATTTTGCAACAGATGTACAATAGGCATCCAACCAATCTGTGGAAGTGTACATGCCTGCAAGAAACGAAGCTGAGAATAACCAACCAATAGTCATGGAATCTTCCAATGAGAGTCAAGATCAGCTGGAGCAGGTAACCCACACTTCATGGACAGCTTATAGAGATTGCACCAAACGGAGACAACTTCTCTTGTGTAGAAGATGAAATTCTTAACCATGCATTGAGACAAAAATCTACTCAGGAAACCTGCTACTCTGAGTCCTTCAATACTTGATCTTATTAGAGAAAAGTCTACTGCTGAAGCTCCATCAATGAGTAGCGTATCTAATAATCTTACATTGAAAGTAGGCACAATGTAAACGAAATAATAAAATTCACTTTAGTCTTGAATATCCACCATAACAAGAGCCTTTTATGAAGGTTCCAAGAACAAAGAAACCGTTTTTTGAATCCTACACTAAAAAAAAGACGTAGTTGTGCTAGCTATAACTTAAATCAAAAGGCAACGATTAGCCAACGTGTGCCGGTATCTCACCTTCCACCTCTTCCTCGGATGAAAGAAAAATGACATGGAGGCAAAGTTTCTATGAACCCTCAAGTTATTACAGCCATTTGATATAAACAGCAGCCAGAAGAAAAGAAGCGCTTGATCGTAGGAGTAAGTAAAGAAGACCAGCAAAAGGACGATTCCAGCTTTGCCATTTACTGCTCCTGCTAAAAAGAAGATAAACGCTTCATCAGAAAAAAGAACAGAAATAAGAAGAAAGCAAGTCTTGACAAAAACAAACAGAAGTTCCCTGCCTTAAAAGCGAAAGAGAGTTATTACTATTGTTCGTTTTGTCGGTCCGTCCTTTCGTCTGTCCGTGCGTCACAGCAAGTTTCCTCAGAAAATATAAAAGCTGGAATGCTCAAACTTTGTGGAAAGGTCAGAAATGATAGTCTCTCAAAAGTTTAGGTCTCACCAAAAATTTAAAAATTGTTTAAGGGGGCCCCCCTAATAACAAAGTAGCGTCTTAAAAAATTTTTCAATCAAAGGTGGTTGAGATGAGGATCAAATGAAAGGTCTCGATTAGAACTATAAGAATCTGAAAGTAAAAGGCTTTCATTTTATGCATAAAGAGTCCAGGGGGTGACCAAATGTACCAACATTTTTGTCCCCCCCTCGCCATGGGGCATCTTTGAGCTGAAAAACCTGAAAATTATCACGAATTTTGTCAATAACAGTGTGATTTGTAGATTTTACCTTTTTGCCCATAAAAACAGAATGGTACCGTTAAGTTTCTTTGTTGTTATATAAACTCTTATAAGATCTTAATGTTCACAAAATTTCATGGAAATCGAATCATAATTGAGTGAGTTATAGCCATTTCAATTGAATGGAACAACAACAATAACACGTGTTTATGGTTGATACATACTTCAAATTGACCTGAGCACTTTTATTTTCTTCCAATTTTCATGAAAATCTAAAAAATAGTATCTAATTTAAATACGTTCAATCGGCTGAGTATTCAGAAAAATTATTTAAGCTGGAACAAAATGGCGAGTGCAATGTTCATGAGCACATCTTTTGCATGAATTGGAACGATTTCTTATCCAAGTATTGGATGAATAATTCAAATTACCGATTCACACTACTAGACCATTTGTTTTGAACCCTAAGATGTATTACCATTTTAAAAGGGGTGCTTTGGTCAGGCTCTTTTTGATCCTGAATAGCTCGATGCAGGCGCCACTCATCGAGGTTACTACTCCTCGAAGAACAATGAGCGGAATCCTACCTACCTGAGATTCTATTCTACCAAATTGAAATTCCCCACAAAACCTGAAAAAACACTTGACAAACCAGGAAAATCTTAAGCGTGACCTGAGCACAATGGGTGCTTGGCAATCCCGCGACTTGAAACCGACGACAGTAAAGTCCCTTTTTGGGAAAAAATATCTTCCCGCTCACGAGCAGAAACTCCATAGAATCAATCTGAGAACTTCAAAGAGATTCTTCAAGCCAATGCGTCTCTGTCGCTCCATATCGTTTCGCAAGTTCCAATTTTCAATGGTATCAGCCTCGTCTTGATCGTAGGAATTATGTCGTCGACTGGTTAACGGCCGGTGATTTTTGCCTCAACTACGGTGGCTTGATGGGGAGTAGTCACCCTTGGAGCTGGCAGTAAGTGAATGTTGTTTGGGAGCTTGAAAATTGCTTGCAGGACATTTTCTTCTTCTACTATTGCTGCTGCTGCTGCTTTGAATACTGTAGCCCGAGGATATGCTTGAATTGTAAAAGACTTATATAGTATATAGTATATAGTTGAAATTGCGACGATTTTCATGCGATATAGTGATCGGTCTCACGGGTGGTATTGTCTTCAAGCCAGTTGACGTTCTTACCATATGGGCGGTGATTTTATTGTCGAATTCCTAGATAAAATCGCTTGGAATTTCAACACCCAATCCAGATAAATCCACTCCATTTTTCGATCTTGTATAGCTATGATTACTATGCGGTCTATTATAATCGGAATTTTGAGTTCCATACCCTGATGATGGTGAATGGGATTTTGTATGATAGGTATTACTTGAATCGGATGCAAAATCAGATTTATCATTGACTTTGGCCTTCAACATATTCAACACATCCAATATATACGTATGACTAGTTGCTTTTGTATCAGGAATTAAAATTTTACAAGAAGGATCTTCCAGTTGTTCACGTAACGCTTTTATCCTTAAAATTTTATCCATATCATATTGACTGTTGCCATTCAATATTAACGATGAATGCAAACTGATATTATCCGAATCAACTATACACGCTGATAGATCTACTAAATGTTTCATTTCAGGTGGGTCATCTTCGAGACTTAGCGGACCATCAGGACGTATTTGTAATAGTTGTTGATGTTGATGTTGCTTTTCCTGCTGTTGCTGCTATTATTATTATTATGATATTGTGGGCTTATTCTATCCTGGTTTGGGTACGATATGCATTGCAAATCTGTCACACCCGGACGGGTTTCTATTCGAAGTTCTGCATTTCTGGGTGAGGGTCCTTCATAATGTTGCAAATGTCTTTCCATTAAACTCGTACTTGGTGTGTGTCCGAGCTCTACCAACACGACGATCCGTATGACCATGGCTCGGGCCAGCCGCTCTAAAAATTTGTTGAGATCTTTGATTACTATTTCCAACAAAGATATCATCAGTACCAAAGCTAATGGGAGATCTAGGATATTGGGACTCTTTAGGACAACTGCCATTATTACTTTTTTGCACTCCTATGGAAACTTGTCACTTCAAAGATAAGTCACGTCGCGATGGCAGCCATTTGATCGGACACGCCACCTTATTTAACGATATCTGTCGAATTTGCCTTTATCGTATTCATCCTAGTAACTACAATTTCAATCGAATTGATATCGTTGCCCTCGCGCTCCTTCTTCAACTACGTGTAATCTGATATAAATATAGTGGGGTTTTGTGCCGATTCTTTTGTACATTTAAAACACAAGGCACCGATTTCAGATTCATTATTATTGCTCATCAAACATAAATTATTCGAGTCGTAAATTTGGTTCCTTACCAAATTTTCTTTACGTTACTTTACGCTTTTCTTTTGTGTTTATTGAGTTCACATAATACAAATTCATAATACCGAATACATTTTTGTATACGTTACTTTACGCTTTCTGCTTGTGAGGTTTGCGTTTATTTGCTTTTGATTGCGTAAAGTCGTGCCAAGTTCCTTTCGTGGTCGTCGCGAATTTAACCTGCTTGGCGTTACCCCGTAACATATGGTTACAAAGACCTTCTGGTAGGAACACTCTCCTGCTAACTCAAATTGTTGTCTATAGGTAACATGTTTTATTTTTTATACTTGTTGTTAATTGATAAGACTGATAGTTGTGATAACTTTTGAATGAAGATAAATATTAATATGACAGAAGTTTGTCATCTTCTGTTAGATTGAGATAAAAAGGATCAAATTCAAAAACTTTAAGAAGCAAAATTATTTTTGTAACTATAAATAAGACTGAATTAACAGTGTGAACAAGAAACGTTGTAAAAAAATAACAATTTTTTGTAATTGTTCATGCACTCCACTAAGAATGCGTTCATTTACACCATATGGGCTTACTTACCCCATAAGGGTGCGCATTCCGAGTTTCTTTTTAATTGCTTAATGCAAAAAGAAATACTTTTAATTTGTTTAATTTTCTATTATCATTTATAGATGAATAAACGCTCCTTCAAAAGAATATTTTTTGATTTACTTAGCTTTAATATACAAAACAAAGTATGGTTTGAAAGCAAATTGAAAAAGGGAAATGATTGTTTCCAAAACACGTATCTGGCCTCAAATTTAAATAGAAATTAGCGTTACTCAAAGGAAAATTCAACGTGTTTCAATTTGGTTAGTTATCATTTGATTATCATAACTTTTTCAGGATAGTTTAGTTTTTTTTGTTTTTGTAAGCATGCTTAACCACGAAGGAATATAAGTTTTTCATGGGCTTTGTCTCATTTCTGATTCCCTCTCTGTCAAGTATACAACATGAATTTCACACCATTTCATGAAATGTTGTGATTTTAACTTCTATCGTTTTTGAGAAAACTTACTTTGATACTCGCAGGGAGCAACGTTTTTCGATTTTAGATAGGGTTTAGTAATTTTTCTTTTGTGCTCATAAACGATTTACTCAGCATGATATTAATTTTTTATCCCATACTTATCAAGAACAATCTAGAGAAAGTTCAACCCTTCTAAGTCAAAAAAATCTTATCACTCTGTATCATAAATATTTAATTATTAAGTCGTTTCACCCTAACATGAGTCCTTTTAATGTTGAAATAAGAAGAACACCCTACAAATAAGGACAAGTGGTATAACCGACCTTCAAGGCCGTTTCTCATCATTGTCGTCAAACAAAACGTTTAGCAATAAAAGTAAATGCTTCTTCACGCTATTATCCTTCAAATACATTACTCAGATGAATTCGCAAATGTGTCCTTTACGTATGATACCATGTTGCCTAAATTCGTACAGCGAAACAAACAATACTTCTGTTTCAACTGCGCACATAAAAGTCGCAGCAGTTGGGTTATTGCGTGAGTTGGAAACAATGCTCATGGGGATGGGAGTGGTCCTGCCAGCTTATTTTCTATAGCTTGACTGATGATAGTCAAAAAATCAAAAAAATTCAGACTTATTAAATTGAAATAGCTTATCCTGAAAATAATTTGAGCGACTATTTCATTCCCGGCACCATTTAGGTTCTACAATAATGGTTCGAATTTTTTAAAAAGTGGCAACACCAACGTTTTTTCAACAGTTTTAATATGATTTGTTTGTTTTCTCTTTCCATTTCGACAACCGAGAGTATTTCCATACGTTTCACATGTCAGAGTGACTCTGAATTCCATTTCCCACGTATGTCTCTGTACTTGCGTGACGAAACATGAACACAGTCTTTCCATATGAAAAAGTCTGGAAAATTAAGGATGTCGCATACGACAGTGGTGGCGCGATTGGGGGGAGGAGCATGTGTAAAAAGTGTTTTTTCGACAACAAACATCTTCAGTACCAGTAACAGAACCAAAAGCTGCCATTAGCATTACCACTTTTCCCATAACAGAATAATGTTTGCGATGTTGTTTGGATACATTTATGACGCAGCACGTATGAAACAGCTACAAGATTACCGACTTAGTGCTAAAATCTCGTAGTGAATATTTTATTTGATGTTTGCTCGCTTGCAAAAAGCATCTCAGTTGGAGTGATCCTAACTTATTTGACTTTCCATTGACACTCTACTTTGATTCTATCAATTTCATGGGTTTGTTGATTTTCCCGAAAATAGAAATTATTCAGGGGATGTTGGAATTTGGCTCTCAACAATTGTTTAGGGATGGTTTACAAAACTTTTACGGAGTAAAGTGATGGCATTTTAAAAAGGTATCAAAGGTGAAGTTACATGAAGAAAATTGGAACATGTTTTAATATTTGATTGTAGTGTCTTCTAAATTGACTGTACGGACAATTTAAAAAATATCAGTGTCTTCAAGTGTACTTAAGGCACTGAAGAGATCAGTTTGTTCATTTAATAGAGCATACTCGTAAATGCCATCAAGCTGCTATTTGAACTTGAATTTCCAAGTAAGATATTATTTACTCGAAGAATTGTAACTTTGAAAATTTTTTTTGGTACCTAGACGGGCTTACAAATTTCGAAATACAAATTTTGGTATAAATATTTGTATACGTAGTATAACTAAAGCTTATATTCTTTGCAAAACAAGTCTTAAGCAAAGTAAGGTGCAATTTGTGTTTTTGAAGTGAAACTTCTAATGCGACTTCCAACAAGGTTGTGCTAAACGTTTAACGTTACCATGGAGGGGGTATCAAAACACTGTTGCGTTAAACGCTCAACGCTCCTGGGGAGACGGAATAGAAAGAGACAGAGCGAGAGTGAATGCGTGGCACTCGAACGCATGCGCGTAGTATACCTGTTACAGGCCAGTGCCAGCGATAGCAACGAGGAGCGCCCAATATTCCAACGCAAGAGGGAGAGAGAAAGAAAGATACACAAAGGTAGAAAGTAGGAAAAAGAAAGAGAGTGAGTCGGCAGATCACCACATGCGTGTAGTATTCTTGCTATGCAGCGAAGTAAACAGTGGGAGCGTCGTGAAATTAGCTGAAATACGTACTTTTAGTTCTATTTTAATTTATAACATTCATTATTTCATCAACTTGTTTTTTAGTTTGATTTGATACACATATAATTTAATAGGGTATTATTATATTTTCAAATTTAGTGGATAAAAATGGTAAAATATGAGCGAAAACGATCCCACGGACAATGCGACGGATTTAAGGTTATGTCAAGGTACGTCTCTTGTGAATATCAATTGATTGTTAGGTTTTCTCTTTTGAAATTATATTATGACGCATTAACATACATTATTAATACAAATACATTTTCCAGGGCGAGACGATGGGGCAACCACAAGCACTTCCACTATTTCAAGAGCTCCATGAGCGAAAAATGCACAATATTACCGTAATTACAGAGCACGGAAGTGAGCGGAGCAGGAAAAAGAGTCGTTGAATAGAACTAGTCATCCTTCTTCGACCGTTGATTTTTCTAAAATTAACGTCGCAGGATCAGTACTTTGAAGAAAAGAAAATCAGCCGCGAAATACCCGAGAGAGGACCAAGCACGTAAAAAAGCCAACCGTGACAACATACTCATTGATTCGCTTGCTGTAATTCCATCTACTTCAACGGGGAGATTCACTACCGCTCATCAATCAACTAAAGTAGACCAACTAACAGCTGCTGGGCCTTCTATTAATCCACAGACAGCTGCTGGGTCTTCTTTTAATCCACAAACGACTGCTGAGCCTTTTATTATTCCACCAGCAACTGCTGGGCCTTCGACGAGTAGTGGTATTGACTTTGCAAAGCCAACAAGGAGGAAAACACCCGCAGAATATCAGCGAGAATATAGAGCAAGGAAAAAAGCTCAACGGGAATCCACGAGGACTGAAAAAACCAACGACAGTTCAATGGAGATTGCTGATGAAAGTACCAGCAAAATTGGTGACAAAAACGCAAGGATAAATCCACAAGTCACATATACTCAATTTCATCAGCATAAGATAGCTCACAACCACATTAACATAGAACAAAATTCACCGAGAACATTTTTGGTTTTGCATGCTGGATATGTGATCGATTACTCGTATGGCTTAAACAAGATTTGAGAGGACTCTCTTTGGATATTGGTCAAAAAATTCTGGAAGAATCCAACCAAATGTTCCGAGAGAAAATATCGAATCGTGTGCAACGTGTTTTCAGTCAGTGCAACATAACAAAATACCAACTTATGCAGTTTATAATGGTTTCAAATATCCACCAATGCCAAAAAATTTACCACCACTGGATATAATAACGGAACTATTGATCTCACCTCGAATCCCGTTTATGCAGATCAAACGCTTAAGACACGTTCATGGTCAATACGGCATATATGGACAGATTATAAATGTTCCTGTTAACGTGGGTACAATGGTAAAACACCTGCCAGGGGATATTGGAAATGATCATACAATAAATGTCCATATCAAGAAAAGAAAAATTCACAAATCCAGCTACGTTCAAGACTTTGTTAATAAAAGGACAGTTAAAACTTCGTTGAATTTTCTGAAAGACACACCACAGTATCATGACATTAAAATTGATCAGTCTTTTTGGAATGGTCCTGTAACGGATGGAGAAATAAAGAACGATGAACTGAGTGAAGCGATTACAAAGGAAGATAGTCTCGTTGCTCAGCAGCAAACTTTATTATGGGATGAAGATAAATATTAGGGACTTGCACCAGGAGAAAATCAAATTCCAGAAAGTCTGCTGTTTGACGAGTTTGCCGAGGAACTATCATTTCCACGAATTTATCTTGAACACATGAGAACATTTCATGAGGAAATTTCAGTCACACCTTTTTAAATGGCAACGAGTGAAATACGACAAACTGATCGACGTGGGGTTAATCTTCGCCATTTGCTGTATATGGCTGCGAAAAATATGAGACTGCGTGTTGCTTCATCACTTACTGTTGCCTTCAAGTTTATCGGCAATGATTCAAAAGTGACGAAACAATAAATCGAATCCGAAGAATATGTTAACAATTGCCAAGAAACAAACCTCGCATTGTTGAAGTCGATACCGAATTCCGTGTACTATTGGTCTCAGCGCAAAAAAGATCTATTTGCCATGATTCGGCAACTTGGTAGGCCGACAGTTTTCCTCACGATGAGCGCAAACGAAATTGGATGGATCCCATCGCAGCAGTTACTATAGAAATTTAAAGATTTACGAATAATTTCTGAAAATGAAGCAAGTGAGCTCAATTGGTTGCAAAAAAGTACACTTATCAACGAAGACGCTGTCACATGTGCCATCTATTTTGACAAATTAGGTAACACGCTAATGACTCTCCTACAGAACAAAGGCCTTTGCCCATTTGGAAAATATAAAGTTAAAAATTATTTTAAACGAATCGAATTTCAACGTCGTGGGAGTCCACATGCTCATATTTTACTCTGTTTGGAAGATGCACGAAACAGTCCACTAGGCGATGACAAAGAAGCTGCGATAACATTGATCGATACTTTAATCTCAGTATCAACCTCAGAAGCCTCAGGTAATATCAAGCTACAGAGACATAAACACATTTTTACGTATTATAAGAAAGTGTGGGGTAGTTAGCCAAAGAAATGTCGGTTCGAAGCACCTTTCCTGCCTTCTCGGTCGACGCAAATACTTATTCCTATGGATAAAGAAAAACAGAATTTTGCCAGATATGCTGATCATTACAAGACAATCAAATTCCAGTATGAAATTACAGATTACAATAGTATTGATGACTTATATCAAAGCAACACTATAACTTCAGACGAGCATTGGAATAAAATTGTTTACACGGGAATCAATCGGCCACGAGTATTTTTAAAACGTGAACCATCGGAGAAATGGAATAATCCATACAATCCATTCTTGTTCAATGTGTTGAAATCGAACATGGATATGCAGTTCATATTGGACGAATATTTGTATGCAATGTACGTAGTGGACTACGTCAATAAATCAAACCGAAGGATAAGTAATTTGCAAAGACAGATTCTTTAGATAACTGAAAAATATCCTGATTTTGGAGTGGTTCAAATCACGAGAAAAATGAGCGTTAATTTATTGAATTCTGTGAAAATTTCTAGCCAAAAAGCAGCTTGATGGTTGCTACGTAAGCCGATGTCACATGCATCCAGATCAGTAACGTTTATTCCAATATCATCCAACATTGATCGACAAAGAATGAAAAAAGCACGGACGGAATTGGCAGACCTTAGTGATGAATCCACCGATATTTGGAAGGATAACGCCATTGATAAATACGAAAGACGGCCTCAGAATTTAAATGATCTCACTCTTGCTCAATTTTGTGTTCTCATTATAAATGTAATAAAAATGAATACGAAAAAATGAACACCTCACATATTATAAGATATACAAATTATAATATGGCAACTCAGTTTGACGAGTACAAAAGAGAAATGGTGATGCTACATATTCCCTTCCGCAACAAAGATATAGATCTACTTTCTGAGGTTAAGTTTCTGGAAATCTATACGAAAAATGAGAACATCATCATAGAAAGTCCAAAAAAATTCGAATCTAACATCAATATTGAGGAAACTATGAGACTATGTGAACAGTTACACTGCCGGCCAAAAGTTTAGGACCAAGAATAAAAATCGCTGTTAACTGGAAATTATTTCAAAAGGACATCTGCTGAAGATCTAGTTTGAATATCTGAGTATTCTATTGCTACTAAAGAATATCTAACAAGTGCCTTCCTTGCATATTTTTATGTTTGCATCCTAGAAGGGTCAATTGTTCCCAAGCATTAATTAAAGCCCCTTCAATGACTAACAGGGAAAGTCATTGTAATATTTCTCTGACCTGCCCATTACGAATCTTTTTGGTCCTATTTAGTGTTGACCGTAATTAAGGATAATTTTAGCTTCCTGAAACGTATTTATTTCCTGATTTTTTGAAGAGTTCATCTTTCTCTAGTTTGATTAGTCTCAGTTTGCCCTTCTTATAGTCAAGACACTTTAAAATGGGAAAAGCCCGCGAAATCAGCAATGAAATCCGTGCTGTCATAGTTGCCTTGCAAAACAAAGGCAAAACTGAACGTCTAATTGCGTCACAACTCAAGTTATCGAAGATTTGTGTTTAGAACGCAATAACCCGAAACAAAGCAACTGGCAGTAATCAAACCCGTTCGCGATCAGGAAGGCCAAAATGTACCACTCAAAGTGAGGATAATCTAACTGTCGTTACCAGCAAGCAAAATAGACTTCTAACAGCATCACAAATCCACGAACAAATGAACAGCCTTCGATCGAAACCTGTGTCAATGACTACGGTAAAACGATGATTAAAAGATGCTGGGTTATTTGGCCGAGTCGCAGTTCGAAAGCCGCTTCTAAGACCACAAAATAAAAAGAAACGCATACAGTGGGCCCTTACTCATCGAGGCTGGACCGCAGAAGACTTCAAAAAGTTCATTGGACAGACGAATCCAAATTTCAAATTTTTGGATCAAAACGACGAACTTATGTTCGACGTAGCGCCGAGGTCTGTGTGGTGCCAACAGTCAAGCACGGTGGTGGTTCCATTATGGCCTAGGGATGTTTCCCGAGCCGTGGAACTGGGGGTCTGGTACGAATCAATGGAATCATGAAAAAAAAAGGAGCAGTATAAACAAATACTTCAACGAAATGTCGTTCCGTCCAGCCTACGATTAATTGGAAATGGATTTTTTCCCCACCAAGATAACGATCCCAAACATAGTTCTAAATTATGCTGGGACTATTTAGAAGGGAAAGAAGCAAAAGAAATTTTAAAAAATATGGTGTGGCCCCCTCAGAGTCCGGAGGTAAATCCGATTGAGCTTCTGTGGGATGAGCTGGATAGAAATGTGTGGAGCTGTTGCCCCCTCCTCACAGGAAGACATGTGGAAGGCTCTACAAGAAAGCTGGAACCAAATTTCATTAGAATCTATTGACAAATTGATTGACCGTTTGCCAAGATTAGTGAAAAAAGTGATAAAATGCAAAGGAGGCTTTTTTGACGAAAAATCTGTTTAACATATAAGTGGCACTTTTAAAGTTAAGAGTTGACATTTACTTATTCTTTTGTTTGATCTATAATCTATTTTTGTACTAGTTAATAAATATTTTAATCAAAAATTAAACCTTCTACTTTAGATTTTGAGTTTTGGTTCATTTTTCTTCTTTCATGGTGTTGGTCCTAAACTTTTGGCCGGTAGTGTATATCGTCATCCGGAAGCAGTTCCAGGGCTACCTCTATTCAATGACATGCATGCGGATCTCGATTCAAATGTCAACGATTATCTTCGTTCAGCAGCTTTGTGTCGTCTCCAAGCGATTGCAAAGCGGAAAGAGAATTTAATGCCAAATGAAAAATTTTGTCAACTGATGCGAGTAACCAATCTTGAACAACGATTAATTTCACTAGAAACTAAACATTGTTTAACATCGCAACCACTTCAACTATTGTTGTTGTTCCTGACGGGCCCAGCCAGATGCGGAAAAACATTCTTAATTCGTCTGATAATGGAAATGTATAATAAATATGGAACCACAAATCCACATTGCAATGCGTACCTAACCTGGGCTTCAGCTGCAGTGGCAATCAGTGGTACGACCATTCACACTGCTCTATCATTATCCATTAGCTTAGAGAATAGCTCGAGTTCTGAAGCATTACATCAATTCAGATCATTATTTCTACACATTCGTTTGTTGTTAATCGATGAAGTCAGTATAGTCGGAGCGGAACTTTTGTAACGAATTGATAAAAGATTGAAATTGATAACAGGCAAATCAGATGCCCGTTTTTGAGGACTGGATGTCATACTGGTTGGGGATTTAAGACAACTGCCACCAGTGAAAGCCACACCTATCTTCAAACAATCGAAACATTATATTGGTTCATTCAAACTTTACGAACTCACCCAAGTCATGCTTCAATCAAATGTTGTATTTTTGACGATTTTAACGAAGATAGGCAATGGAGATTGATTGGATGATGTCGAACTTGCACTAGTGGAATCGAAATTTGTCACAGAAGAAGAGGCTAACCGGTTATGCCCGCACGGCAAACGTCTGGCTTATCCCAACCAAACTGCTGAGAAATATAACAGAGAAATTCTAGAAAATCAACCAAATCAGACAATATCCGAGGCTATAGACTTCATCTCAGGTTGTGACAATGAGGAACAACTTGAAAGTGCACGTAGAGCACTTGAAAAGAAAAAATTACCAGCAGGCACCAGTGGATAACTGAAACGTTTGACATTCGTCCTTGGTCAGTATTAAATCATAACGACCAGCATTGAAGTTGCTGATGGATTGGCCCACGGCGCCATGGGAAAATTGGACCACATCTAAAGAAAT
The DNA here is from genome assembly GCA_963969285.1 of Odontomyia ornata. Lineage (NCBI taxonomy): Eukaryota > Metazoa > Arthropoda > Insecta > Diptera > Stratiomyidae > Odontomyia > Odontomyia ornata. Next base: position 4,281,116 of record OZ017739.1, on the reverse strand, counting down.
GATAACAAGAAAGCTGCTCGGGTATGGTTGATATTTCCGAATTGTGAAAGATCTGGAGTAAAAGCTCAGGCCGTGGCATGTTCATTTATGATCACTCATAATCTCAACCCTTTAGCTGTACCGTTCGGTCGATGAAATACTACAATCTATCTTAATAGACAAAGAAGTATCTCAGCGAAAAGAAATCATTTTCCACTAGCACCAGCCTGTTTATTGACGACTCATAAGTCGCAAGGGGGAACTTCCAATGAGGTGATTTATTATTATGAAAAAATTCAATCCCAACAGTTGGTTTACGTTGCCATGTCAAGAGCAGTTTCAATTGAAGGCTTGAAGATTATTCCAGTCAACAAACATAAGAAATTTTACTATGGGAGTAATGACCGCTCGTGTGTCGCTTTGCGGAATGAGATGATGAAATTGCGTCAAAATCCACTTTCCACCTTGGATGAAGAACTATGTAAATTTATCTACTCGAAAAGAAACTTATCAATCGTAGCATTCAATTGTCAAAGTGTTCTTGCACACGCCAATGATTTGACGGATAGAGTTTTTGAAAAATTGAACATTTTAATGTTATCAGAAACGTTTATGGACGATCATGAACCTCCTGTTCTCATACCAAATTTTGATTTCATCGTAAGATTTCAACGTAATGAAATTCGGAATGCAGGGGTTGCTATCTATCACAATCAGAAAAATAGATGTCATATCGTTACTCCTCATTTAGATATAAAAGCTCCTTACTCAGGTAATCCTGATGTGACAATTTCAACGTCAGAAAGGATTGGAGGCATATGCGCTGTTGAGTACATAGTCAACCACAGCGAAAATAATTCGAACAAATTGATTCTACAGGGTTATCCATTTCGTAGTTGGGAAAGTTTAACCCTGCCATTTGACATTTGTCAAAATTAAATGTCATTAAAAGCGTTTTTTTAGCTGAAAGTTAGCCACTTAGAAATATGGATCGTTTTGCAGTCAAAAAAATGCAATAAAATTCTTAAATTTTACTATAAAAATGTTGATTCTGCTGTATCAATATTTAGGGCTTTAGGAGCCGATTACGGTCGACATCATCGACTTACACAGCAAACAATTTCGAACACAGTGAGAAAATTTGAAGAGACTGGATGGGTTATTGATATCGCAAGGCTTTTGCATCATCGCAACATTCGTTCTGCTGAAAATATCGCTGTCGTTGCTCAAAGTGTGGAGAAAGACCCGAATTTTTCGATTCCTCGACGTGCTCAACATTTGGGCTTACCTTGCGGATCATTGTGGCGGATTTTGCATTTGGATTTGCATCTCCATCCGTACAAAATCCAACTCACTCAAAAACTTAAGCCTCAAGACCATACACATCGCAGAATGTATGCGAATCGGGTGATTGAACAACAAGCCATTGATAACGATTTTTCGAACAAAATTTTCTTAAGTGATGAGGCTCATTTTTCGCTCAGTGGTTACGTAAATAAACAGAATTGCCGCATATGGGGCTCTCAAAATCCTCAGGTGATCGTAGAAAGGCCTTTGCATCCGGAAAAGTGACCGTTTGGTGTGAATTATGGTCTGGTGGTGTTATTGGCCCGTATTTTTTTGAAAAAGATCAAGGAACAGCCATTACAGTCAATTCCGACCGCTATGGACGTATGTTAACCGATTATTTTTGGAGAGAAATTGAAGATTATGATCTGGAAAACATGTGGTTCCAACAAGACGGTGATACAAGCCACACAACACAGGCTAATCGAGCACTTTTCAAGAGAAATTTCCAGGACGCGTAATTTTGAGATTGAGTGTGTCAATTGGCCCGCAAGATCCTGCGACCTAACACCTTTGGATTCTTTTTTATGGGGCTATATGAAAATTCATGTTTCCGCGAACAATCCTCAAAATCTTGAGCAATTGAAAACCAATATTCGTGAAGTGATGGCCGGGATATTGCCGGAAATGTGCTGAAAAGTCATTGAAAATTACCTCAAAAGGATTGAGGCTTGTAAGAGGTCACGTGGAAGATATTTGAATGATGTTGTATTTGACGTGTTATGGCAAGGTTCAATTTTTATATTGAATAAAAATTTTGTTTCCGTCTGAATATTTTATGTATTTTCCTAAGCTTTACTTTCCCAAGCGTAAAATGGATAACCCTGTAATTCCCATTTATATTTCACCAAATGCAGCCATGAGGAATATTAAATTATTTATTGCAAAATCTTTATTGCCACTATCCACTGCAGGTCCACAAGCTCTAGTAGACGTTACTGGTGAAGAAATTGATTATTATGAGCGGCCTATGATCCTTGCAGGAGATTTTAATGTGAATTTTTCGTTACCTGAAGCTAAAACATTATTAAACTTTCTTAAAGACAAATTTGGATTGGAAATGATAAATGGTAGGAATGATCCAACAACCAAAGGGGGAATTGCCATTGATGCAGTTTTTGAAAGAAATATTGAAAAAATAGAGCTCAATTATTTTTTATTTTACTTTAGTTATTATAATCCCATTATAAATGTGATAGATTTGGATATTTCTCCACTCAAAAATGATAATTAAAAGATGCGATCAATTGTGAATTGTAAGTAATGATAATAAAGTTTGTCTTAAAAAAACAATATGAGTTCACTTAAAATCAATTTTCACCTCTTCTTATTTTCATTTCCACATTACGAAGTTTCACTTCTTCCGCGCGGAGGGACTCCACGCACTATTTTTTTGTGAAATCAGTGTCATGCATAAATTTGATCAAAATTTGCTTTCATAAGCACATTTGGAGAGAAATACTAATATTGAATAGTACGAGTGTTGAATGAACTTTGATTTGATCTGCACTTTGACCAGACTTCCACTATATTTTGATAATTTGAAAATATTCAATGCTTTTTTGCAGCAATAGCTTAAATCATATCCATTTATTAAAACAATAATATTACTTCTGCAAGAGATATTCTAAATTAGAAATTTATAGCGGAAATCTAATCACTTTTTATATTTTTGTCTCTTTTTCAGCAAAGTTTGCCCGTATCCGTCTAAAAACAAAGTGTTTAATACAAAAACCATGGCTATTGCAAACAAATATTTTACCACAAACCAAAACAAATGCAGGTAAGCGACCTAAAAAGCACGACACATTTCAACGTCCAAAAAGCTTAGCGCTGAAAATCTCTTATGAAACAAAAACACTCAAACAATAGCACTAACATAAATGCAATTTACGTTCGACTTTTGTTTTCGAGGTTTTTTGATTCAGCCCCCAACTGTAGCGGCACTGATGATGGCACCAGCAGCAACGGCAACAACCCCCAAATCATATTGGGTAGCGGTCGGCGCGGTGATGATGATGTGGCAGTGGTGGCTTTTAGAGTGATTTACATAATTAGTTAATTATTTCATTTTCCAATTAAGTTCGGCTTTTCCCCTGTGTGGCAAAACACTTGCTGCGAGCTGCTGGTGATTTGCCCGAAGAAAGCGTGTAAAAATAATAAATGTTAACAATTAATTCCTGCCAGGTGGTTGTAGAGGAAAATTGGATGAATAACAACAAAATAAGTGTGTAATTTGGGGTCACTGAAACGTGTTGTTTTTTTGGGGATTTTACCGATGAAAATTTAACTAATTTCAGAAAATAAATTACTCCGAAGTGCACAGCTACTAATTAATAAATAAATTGTTTGTATTCTCCATCCCCCTCAATCCATTCCCCTGAATATATTCGTGGAGACTTAAAGTTCGATTTCAAAACAATTCTCATCAAAAGAATAGAGTATTATTTTCATGGAAATTTAAACTTTCATCAATATCCCATTATATTATCGATCCCTACTTTTTCAAAGGAGACTCTTAACAGCTCAATACCACAACTTTGCAAGCAATATTTTACTTTCCCTAAAATAAGACTTTGCTGCGTCTCAGGTTTCCTCCATGTACTGCATGAATTTTACATTAAAACTTTCCATTTGCGTAGCAGCCACAAACGATCAATCCATTTTCTCATATCGAATACCATTTACGAGGGCCGCTTACTTCCATTGCACAAAATTCTGAATTTTTCCATATCATCAATAAATACCAAAGGATACGCCATCAATACCATCATTATGTATGGAAGCTTATTTCCATATCATTGGCAAACTCAAACAATAGTCCATATGTATCTCATTGTAGTGATTGCCAACAGTTTCTGTCTCCCACATTTCGATTTCCAGTAGGTGAATTTCGATGAAAATCTATTTAATCCAATAATGTTCAGATGCTTTTGGCAGTGTTCATTAATTTCTTTTTATTCCACAATTTCAACTTTAATACATAGGTTTCATTGATGAAAATGAAATTTGGCATTTTTTAAAATCATAATTGGTATCGAACACCGCTAGCATTTATGCTCGTTATTGGAAATGTATCGGACTGATATGACAATAATTTTAATTTATGGTTTATTGTTGGGCAACTGTTATTAATTTTTGCATCTTTCAGGAATATTTTTGCATGTATTAAGTATTCATTGCTTAATCGAGGGAGAATTTTTGTAATTTATCGAGCAATAAATAATAATTATTCTGTTTTCCGTATCATGGGAATCGATCGGTTCATTGAATTAAAAGAATGTTTGGTAAATCATACAGTGGTTTGGCGAAAATACATGTTTGTTCATATTGAACCGAATTGTAATAATATGGATTATTATCAGTGTGAAGGAGGTTATTAGAGGACATCAGTTTTGAATAACGCGGCTGACAAGGATCTCTAGCACTCCAGCGTCAACATCAAGCACACATGTCACGTTTTCAACGACCATTCGACGAGGTGAAGAGCTGGTAAGGATTATTATTGTAACTTTATTTCTCCTTCTTGAAAATGCATTAAACTTAAAAATAGTAAGAATCGTAAGTAAGTAAAGTAAAAACATTTTTTACTCAAAGACAGAGCTAAGTAGGACCAGGATACCTGGGCAAGAAACAACTGATACCTCGATACTGGAATCCGTCATCGCATAACAATTATCTAACCGGGATCGCTGCCGCGGCTTTATTATTTTTTATTTTTCAATTTCGACGTTAAAAACTGCGCTATAAAGCAATTTTCTACGCGTGTATGGTAGCTTAACCATTCTCACAGGAGATTGCTTGCAGACTGTAACGAACCGCGAATGCGACCCACGCAAATTGCCTGACCTCACCTGAACGTGAAATGAAGAACCAAAGATACATTCGATACACAGACAAGACCAAGCAATGATCCGTAAAAGTTTTGTTGAATGACCTTTTAAGGCTTCAACTATCAGTTGGTATATTTTATATAATCAAATGTGATTGTGCTGGACGTTGGCCCCAGGTAGTGGATGAAATTAGTATATTGGCAAGTATTGAGCATGTTTTGCCGTTTTTCGATTGAATGTTTCTTTTATTTAAAATGAATTTAATTATGAATGAATTATTATATGTAACCTTTTGCCCTTTTTTGAGTAGAGCCATTATTCCATCTGTGTAGAACTTCTGTGGTTTATCGGCGAAAAACTTGGCCAAGTGATTTTCACAGTCCCTTTTTGAAGTGAATTTCTTTTCATTAAGGAAGTTCTGCAAGGACCAAAACAAACAGTAGCCTGATGATGCAAAGTCTGGACTATACGGTGGATACATCAAAACTTCCCGGCCAAGCTCTGTCAATTTTTGCAAGGTCATCAAAGATGTATGTTGTCTGGCATTGTCATGATGAAGACAACGCCCTTTCTATTGATCAATTCTGTCCGGTTTTTTTAATTGCTTGTTGCAATCTGGTTAATTGCTGACATTACAGAGCCGAATTGAGTGTTTGGCCAGATGTTAGCACCCCATGATAAATACTTTCCTTCCAATCCCACCATACACACAGCATAACCCTATTTGGTGTCAATCCTGGGTTTGAAATCGTTTGTGATAATTCACTTCTTTTTGACCATGACCTTTTTCGAACGACATTTTTGTATTTTGTCCATTTTTCATCGCCTGTAATGATTTGTTTCGAAAATGGCTCGATTTCGTTGCGTTTTATTAGCATTTTGTAAATGGAAATTCTGTCGATCAAATTTTTTTGTGTTAATTCATGCAACACCCAAATGTCGAGCTTCATTGTTATCCAGCCTTACGCAAATGGATCAAAACTGTTTGCTGATGGATATTCAGTTCATTAGCAATGTCATGGCTGCTTATATGTCGGTCTTCTTCAATCTTTCGTAAGATTTCATCGACTTTTTCAGTGATTGGTCGACCCGAGCGAGGTGCATCTTTGACATGAAAATTTGCAGAATGAAAGCGAGTGAACCATCTCTTGGCTGTGCCTTTTGATAAAGTATCTTGACCGTAGACAGCACAAATTTTTTCACGAGCCTGCGATGCATTTTCACCTTGATCGTGGTGATACTGCAAAATACAACGAATTTTTTCAGAAATTCCACTCATTTTTAAATGGATACAACTTTTGACACGATTGACGAAATACAAAACTGTCCGTACAAAAATTATAAACTGGAATGTGACTTTTCAAACGCATGTCAGTTTGACTCAATCAGATTAGTATTGCCCGATATATGACAGCAAACACCATCTAGTGACGAAAAATACTTTTTAGACTTTTCAATATTTTTACAACATTGGTGAGGTGAATGATTAGGATGGAGCTTTTGTTACAATATACCAATTTGGTTAAAATTTGCGAATACAAAAAGCCTGAAGAACAAACACAATTAATTGAATACAATGAATATTCTTTTACCACTTATTTATAATTTACTGATGAACTTAATAAACGAACCATCCAATGCAAAAACTAATCCTGATGTTTTACTATTTCTCTGCACAGCACCCGCTCCCTCTAGAGTTAACAATAAAAGATATGTTTGATAAATAGATCGAAATTTGCCGCCAAATTTCTCAGCGTGAAGTACCCGAAATCTTGCATCTAATATCAAACGCTCGACTCAACTATACTAATCTACCTGTGAAATTGGAGGCGGCGATAGCCTTACAAATAACCCTATCAGCTTAGGGTAAAGCTTCTTCATATGTTGAAGTACAAATTTGGGAGATTGCTGAAGAGTCACTGAGAATTATTCGTGAAATTGAAAGGGAAGATGTAACGACTGCTATGCTAGAAGATAATTTGGGCATTTCCTGTTCTATTTCAACCAACGATAGTTAATACATATCTGCAATATTAGTTGTCGAGCCAAACGAAGCAAAACAAACTTAATATTGTTTTCATTTAGAAGCTTCTGCGCGAAAACGTATGGCCGCTGAATGTTGGGTTGTGCCATTACTACGTCTGAAGTTTGAGCAGCGGTGCCGATGGTAACTTAACTTTCAACTTCATCTTCACTGTTGAGGAAGAGCAAAAGCAAAAGTTTTATAAGGGCGAGCGACAGTGGAAGCCTTTTCCCAGTTTGGAACGCGGAGGTGAAGACGCAGCGTGTGCTACGGGTGTAGAATAAGAGTAGTGGATGGTATCTTTTGAGAACGGATTTTCTTTTTACTGATTAAGACCCCGCTTAAATCCCCTGAGGGAAGGCAATCTGACTTATCAACGGCAGCAAAAGGGGAGGGGTCAATATATAGGCAGCCGTTGGAATTTACAGCGATTTACATTGATTTTCCGTCGCAAGAGGGCCCCCAACTTCACAATTCTAATTATTGTTGTTAGTTATTATTATTGTAAATAAAGTAAAATTTTAATACACTAGTTCGTCATTTTAATATTTTGGATTTCTTTTATATTTTTAGTTCAAAGTAACAAATTTTTCAGAATTTAAGCCGGTGTAATCACTCTTGGAGTGATCGCGTCGACTTGCCACGTCAAAAACGTAACAGGAGTGCTGGGATCCATGGTATCTTTTATTGAATTAGTAGGGTTGTATGTGTGTGAACAAACGAATCCGGCAATGAGGTGCAAAGAGTTTTTTTTGGAGGGATTAATGTGTTTTCGGCTCCTTCGTGTCAAAGTGCATTCGTTTCTTCTTTTTTTGCGTTAAGTGCTTTGGATTCCTTTGTGTGACACAGTGGTTTTAGGTTCCATTTTCTTTTTTGTGCCAAAGGTAATTCGGGTTTTTTGCGTCTAGGTGTGAAGAGTACTTTCTGGGGAGCCCAAGCTCGTCAGCGGCTTCGGAGGTAAAATAAAGGTTGATGAGTGGTGCCAAACCTATCCTGTCTCCACGGGTTAGCCAGGAACCCAAGGCCCCCGCCAAAATGCCCAATTCAAATCCAGCAATTATCGCGTTACAATTTTAACTGAGTACAATTGTAATAATTGTACAATTGGGAAGATCGTCACGAAATCCAACGATTGTAATAATTACTGTAAAAGGTTTAGATGACTTTTTTGGCAATGAAGAAACTAACTTTTAAACATACATATTTCCAAATATCTTCAACCAAATATTGAAATTCGAATTGAAAAAGATTTTCCGGTAATATTATCATTCATGTATATATTAATATCACGTTCAGTTAATGTGTGTTTATGTTTTTTTTTTTTGTAGCACTACAGCTTCTTTAGGGCCTTCGCTTAGAGATAGTTAGAGTATCTCATTGTCATGATCGAATGAATCGGCACTCCACAAGGTGATATGATCGTTATCACGCTTGGCCGATCTCGTAGTTTGCTTTGGCGTTCGATGAATTTGAGAAAACGTTTGTTACATTTTAAAGCAACCTTAAACAAGTTGGGTAGACAGACCTACGCTCATGTCAGAAGGGTTTTGTACTCAACTTACAAAATGCAGTAACCAGCAACGAATAAAATCAAGAAACATGTCAAAGACGATTTTATTGGAGAAAATGTGAAATTCGAGGATCATACTATTATTAACAAAGTTGAAAGAATTGTGACTTCTGAGGTATTTGTTTTACTTATACCCATAAATATCTCCCTTGATAATTTTTCCAGATTTTTTAGAAACACATTTTTCATGTATTTCCACCCCCTGTGCCCCCACTGAAGCGAAAACTGTCAGTTTAAGAACTGTTTTGAAAAGCTCTAATAGGGAACTTTCAGTTGATATTCATATCGGCTACCTTTCATGAAATTTTTCTCAGGGCCCACTCCTCTGTACTGTAATCATCCATTCATGGCCTATTTTTTCGAATCCTAGAATGGTTACAAAGCCCTTTTGCTAGGAGCTCTCTCCTGCCTCTTTGACTTGTTTCAATTGTATGTACTCATTTTCATGATACCCATCACTCCTGAAATGTTCATGCAAATCCTAGCAAAGCTGAAGTGCCTAAATCGATAAAAAGCGCATATGGCTCCATAGCCATATGTTTCCATAGTAATACAGGGCATATTGTTCCATAGTAATACAGGAAAATTCAAATCGCTATAACTTCATTAAATACTATTCAATCTTTCAGAAAAGATCAACCTTATAGAAAGTCATCTGTTTGCTAAATTTTATTGAATTTAAGGGTACCGTTTGGATTTTATTCAAGAAAACATTAAATCGATAAATCATACTATTACTAACAAAGTTGAGTGAATTTCGACTTCTCATGTATTTGTTGTTGTTGTACTCATTAAGGCCTACATTCACGATTTTTTTCAGATTTTTCGGATGGAAGGTTACCAATCGCGAGGAGGGGGGGGGGGGTACGTGAAAAGTTCGTACATTTCCCCTTCCCCTGCCTCCCTCGGTATTCAGAAGGCAACTTTAAGACTTGTTTTGAAAAGATCTCATTGAGACCTTTCCAATGACACCCTACTCGACTACCAATGGAGAAATTTTTTTTTGAGGGGTCACCTCCCTGTACGGGGAGACCCCCCTTAAACCCCTTTGAAAAATTTTTCCACCCTTGAACTTTCAAGAGGTCACCACTTCTGACCTTCTCACAAAGTTTCATGGCTGTAGCCTCTATAGTTTCGGAGAAAAAGTGCTGTGAGATACAGACGGAAGGACGGACGGACGGACGGACAGACGGACACAGGTCGTGATTGCAATAGGGTTTTGTATTTTAGTACAAAACCCCTTAAAAATGTTTCCAGCTAATCAGATAGCAACGTTCCGAGACTTTGTTGGATTCAAGGAATCAGGACTCAAGTGGATGCGAGAACATAAAGGAAGAATTGGACATATAGTTTCTATGCATCAAAATCTCACATATCTCTTTCTTTTGATTTGAGTCTTATTTTGCAGTTTAGTCCATAACAAAAAAGTCCTTTCTAAACCCCAAAAATGCAATATCTCATGTGTAGTTTTGTTGGGGAGCCTCATGATCTGCTATGAGAAGTTCCTATATCTGATAATGACTACTACCTTGCATAGAAGCTGCTTCAAGCCAGATACAATAATAAAAGCGTAGTGTTATTGACGCAGTCTTGACACTTTTTTATTCTGCCATCCGCAAATGAAATCACTTGGTATATAAAGGATCATACCGATCAAGCAACAAAAAGAGTTCAATCGATCTTTCTACTCAAGATTACAGATCTACGGGAAGCAGTAGTGGCCTATTTGATTTAACAGTGTTTGTTCTTTGGCATGCATCATTTATGAGAGCAGCAGTAGTAAATTGCTGACAAAGTTGACGTTATATCCTAGTACTCCACTCTAAAAGCACACATCTTTGGAAAAAATGACACAAATTCATCACATGCAAGAATCTCAATGCCTAATGCTTGCAACAACACCGCTTCAGAAAATGCACGGTCTTGCAGGAATGGACCACTAAGAGAAAATTTGATTTCATTACGGAAAAATCGCTTTACTTCCACTGTTTGAGTTCCCGTCATCAGTCAACCAAGTACAACAGTAGGTTTTGATGCAACCGGTGCAACAAATCTCACTATTTTCAACTTCATAATGTATGTAAATCCTCAAGCATGGATCAAGATGAAAATTTGAGCTCCAGCCAACTATCAACACACACTTCAGCTTTCAACCGTGTTGTTTTAGTAGCAGAAGTAGATCAGCGACTCTTACGAATGGCAATTATATAGTTGCACTCTAGCTGAGTGAACACAATGAAAATAAGAGGCACCAAATAATTGCTTCTTGCCGCAGTGATGATAATATTTAAAGTTCATGTCGACAACGTCAAGCTACGGGCATTGTTTGACCAAGCTTTGGAAACCTGTCTGATAAACAAGTTATTATTGCAACACTTAGAACTATGGGAGCAAAAGGCCGAAACAAATGTATGAGGCGTTGAACGTGGAATCAAGAAGGTGGAGTCTACGATTCGTTTCAAGTGCTAACTCCTCAGACCTCAGGAAAAATCCTCACAATGGAAGTCAGGTTATATCCATGCCTTACTCGGCATGGAAGATTTCACTCAAATTCGGTCAAACGACAAGTGAATTCTAGAACTGAAAACGTTGTATCAGCACACATGATTTGAAAGGGTGCCCTCCAATTGTGTTCAAACTACATTAATGCTGCTTGTTGCATAACCCAAGCAGAAGTCAATACCAATGAGTCCCTGAGTGAAGAAAAACTACTTTCAACGGATGGTCTGGTTTGTGGTTGAACACTTTATAGCCATATAAGCAGAGGTCCTACTGCATGATATATGGTGAGACTGCCCTTCAAAAATCAAGGTAATCCGTTGATGCTAGGGTGCTCAAAAGCTTCCGTGCTAAACTGCTTGTTTCGATGCAAAAGTTACGTACTAATTATTCTGAATGTATTGAAGTGTATGCCAAATTATAACATTATAGCCTGAAACGTACTGCCCTACCCTTACAAGGAGGACCATCCTCTTGAAAATCACCTTCCTCTTTGACCCGCTGTAGTTATTAACAGCAAACATTGTCCACGAAAAATCATTATTGTAATCTTTGAAGCGAAGAAAAGCCAGCTGGGATAACGTATTTTCTCCTGACCTCCATCAATTCTGGCTTAAACTACAAAGCAAACTCACGGATTTAGCAAAAATTAGAATATAAAAGTGGATATCATCCATGGATTATTAGACAGTCAAACTACAAGGTTTTAGTGACGTTTCTCAACAAAAGAGCATACGTGATTGCAGTTTAAGTGCCTTCTAGCAGCCAATCCCAAGGTTGCCCCAATACCAACAATGACTATACAACGACTAGAACTGTGTGGTGCAGCGGTACTTCCCAAACTACTTCAGAAAGTCAAAATCGAAAGCCCAGCAGTGAATTGATTATGGAAAGATTCATAAATTGTTTTCGTTTGGCTGCAAGGAGACCCATTGCGTTGGTGAATATTTGTGGAACCATGTCTCTTCGGATGACAAGCCAGCCAATCTGGCAACGTAAGGCCTTTTACCATCGGAACTAGTAGAAAAGTCACTATGATGCAGGAAACCACCCTAGCTTCATACTATAGAATATCTAAAAAAGGGAAGCGCATTTATCAGCAATGAAATGGTTCGGAAAATTGTCAGCGTTAGCAATCACGTTATATGATCAAATCCATTCATAGATGCAAACGGAACCTTGCGAATCGGAGAGCAATTGTCACAATCAAACCTACCTTTTCGCGCGAAAACCCTTATCATCCTGCCGAAGTATGGATATAAAGTCGAATTATTATTGGACTAAATCCGCAAGACCACATGCCATGGCAAAACCCAGCTAATGGTAGCAATATTGCGTCAAAGTTGATGGATTCTGGACAAAAGATGGAACAACTGCCCACACGCTAAGTCACACTATCCTGACTATTCACTAGCATTGGCGTCAACTATTGTGAACCATTCTATGTCAGAGTCAAGAGAGGATAAGCGAATCCAATATACGAAAGTAACATGGCGGTTTACATTTTGATAATTGTCAAGACGATCCGCTAAGAATTGATTTTACGACGCAAGCTTTTTGGCATCACTGAAATGCTTCATCAGCCAATGCGGAAAATGCGAACATGTATACAGTGACTGTAGAATCAAATTTATTGGCACAGATGTCAAGTTGAGAAAAGTTTGGAAAATACTCTATCTTCTGCCGGTTCATTTGAATCTGCCTGTATCTTCCCACTATGGTGGTTTGTGGGAGGCTCGCATTAAATCGCTAAACCTGTATTTATACAAGGTAATTGGAGACCCCAACCTGACCATCGAAGGGTGTGATACGATAATTAATTCAGGTCCATGATTGTTTAACTTCACGGTTACTATGCCCATCATACGACGATCGAGCTGATGCAGGAGCCCTCACACCCGCACATTTTTAAGCGGGTATTCCACCGGTAGCTGCCCCGAAAAATAATATATTCTAGATAAAATGCTGCACTTTGGATAGATGACAGCTATTGCGTACGCTGAATCGAATATTCGCACAACGATGAATGTCCGTTTACATCACTTGCTTGCAACAAATTTTCCCTACTTTCTATCCATCACGCCGCACTTCCCATATTGTCTTTTAACTCTTTTGCCTTTCCTCCACTACTTACCAACATATATCTCCCAATGCTTGAGGCCCTCGCAAAAGGACCAAGGCAATTACATCACATACACATTCATATATTTGCGAATGGATACTCTAAAACTTTAGCATACTATCTGAGCCGGAACGTACCCGCTTCCATATTCACGGCTGTGACATACTTAGAACACCAAGTGCCGGGATGCAGAGTGCAAAGCCCATCTTCCTGGACTCTTTCACAGAGTCCGGTGCTCAGCAGTTGTAACTATACTCTGAAGGTTAAAGTTTTGCTGGAAATCATCTAGGTTTAGTAATAATTTTCAATACATATTTCTGTCTTTTGTGAACTTAATTATTTGAGAGGCGCCTATAATGGAAGGAAACACCTTTACGTATGAATTGTTAATTTAATTGATTGATTGAATAACTCTACAACATACATGTTTGTAAATTTCCCCTCACCCGGCACTCCTTCTTGCAAATGATTCTAGTTTAAGACCTGTTTTGAGAGGATCTCTTCAACGCCTTTCATTTAGAACTTACACTTCAGAAGTCATATTGAGCATATCTACTCTAAAGCATTTGAAATCACGCTCTTGCTATGCCCTCTGCTTAATTGTAATTCACGTCTCAGCAACTGAAGCAAAGTTCTCACAGTCAAATTAGCAATCCCAATTCTATACGGCTCGCCTACCTAGATCGAATGTGCTAAATATCTAGCAACAAAGCTTCATGTTATCCAAGTGGTTCTTAAAAAACCGTCTTCTGAAAAACTACACAGCTTTGTTGGCGTCAGTCCAATTTATAAACTCGCTGCAACGAATCAAATAATTTTTTTTTTCATTTAGATCCAATCATTTGAGGGCTATTCGATTCAATGCCGTAATTCCTTCACATGGTTAGATGGTCGCAAATCTGGTGAGCGCTGAACTGTAATGAATCTTACATTATCGAAACTTATTCGATTGATGCACTCAAAGAACAAAGTTGTGAAACAATTCGTTGAAATTGACTGAAAGCCATAGATATTAGGCATTGCAATTACATCACCAATAGACGCATTAGCACATACTAACGCGAAAATAATTTTGTTCTTGATTCCAATCAATTTTTGTTTATAAATTAATTTATGATCCAACAGTGATATCACAATCATTTACTTATTTCATTATATTGAATATTTCTACGTTTTTCTCCTCCTAAAAGTTTGTCTTCAGAACTTTACTCATTATGCAAATGTCGACGGTTGAATGTATTGTTGACATCGACTTGATATAGAGCTGGCCCACTGCAATTAGCGATCAAATGTGCAGTTTAAGCGCCTCCTGAAGTTTCTTTAATAACACAATTTATTCCGTTTGATAAAGGAGGAGGAACCCCTTTACTTCACCAACGCATTCCCATTCCTTATCGTAAGAACCACGATTCAATGCTAGTAAATATTCATATGGGGTCACCAATTGGGTTCGCTGGTTCCCCAATAATGGGACATTAAATGCCGAGAAATGCTAATAACTGTAAATATATCTACAGTTCTGCTACTAAATCCTTCTTACATCCCCTTTGTGGGGACGTAAGAGGGTTAAGGCGAGTCTTCCCCGCCTGATGCCGCTGGAACGGAAGTCAGGTGACGGGGTAACTCCCCGTCCTTGGAAAACACAATGTTTCAAAACCTGCAGAAGCGCCTCGGAATGGATTGGACTGACGGCAACGACCTTGCAAACGGAAAAAGGACTATAGCATTGGACCCTGCAATGTTAGATCACTCACTTACCCTGGCACTCTCAAGGACCTTTTACAGCAGGCCAGCCAATATTAGTCAAACATACGGGAAATCCAGGAAACGAAGTGGACTCGAAATGATATTCGAGACATGAGATTGCACACAATATGCAAAAGTGGGAAGCCTAGTGCAAAATGAGAATTTGGAGTGGCCTTTATTATGGATAGGGAGATCAAATCGCAAGTAACTGATTATATGGCAGTTAATGAACGGTTGTGTGCAATCTATATCAAAGAAAGCTCCTTCAAAATTTGGCTGATAAATGTATTCGCCCCGACCTTAGAAAAGGACGAAGGAAACGTTTCACAATCACCTGGAAAGACTTGTCGACTCATCGCCTACAAACGAAACAAAAAGAATGCTGGGTGATTTCAACACTAAGGTTATCACATCCAGGAATGACTGGAGGATTAAGCTTTTACGATTAAACAAATGACAACGACCAGCACCTAAATGACTTTGCATGCAGTAGAAATCTAGTCATACGTTCAACTTGCTAACCAAAGCAACGCATTCATAAAATGACCTGGGGATCACTGGGTGACGGCAAACAAAACCAGATTGACCTTGTTCTGATACAACAACGTGAGGCCTCGAGCACACTTAACGGCAGTACAAACGGGGGAGCCAATTGTAACTCAGATCATACTTTATCAAATTAACCTATCGATGTTGTTTATCAAAGGCATATTCGCCGAAGGCCTTCCCCCCTAAAAAATGATATCGAAATGTTCCAAGTGGCGTCTGTTGCAAAAAATTTAACGGAGCCTCTCGAAAACTAGCTCCCGTCTTATCAGACGCATCACTGAAAACAAACAAAGAGCTTTGGATGGAAATGAAAGCGGCTATTAAGACTATGGCAGAATACACAATCTCACATCAAGCCCGACGCAGAAGAAATTATTGATTCGATGATGAGTGCCAGAATGCATTAGCTCAAAAAAAATCTGGCGTATAAGGAATACGTAGGTGGGAAAACCAGGACGAAGAGCGCACACTATGAAAATCTCAGAAGAGTAGTGAAGGCGACAATTAGAATTAAGAAAAGAAAATACTACGATGAAAAATTGAGAAGTATCGACGTAAGTCTAACAAACAACAACAACACAAGACAAGCAAACAAAGTAGTGAAAAGCCTAAAACGTGGTTATCAGCCCAAAACTACGCTCTGTTGTGATGATATCAGCAATATTATTGCTGATGAAACCTATATTAAGGAAATAAGGCGCAATATACTTCAAGAGCCCCTTTAATGCTCTACACAGGTCTAGAACATTGGAGCCTTTAGATGTTTCTGAAGAGCTTTCATCGGCCCAACTAAACTCTTTGAAAATAAAATCGGATCATATGCCAACAGTATTAATGGGGAGTATCAAGGTGGTATTAGGGCAGCTAGATCGATGATAGACCAATTGTTCACAGTCAAGCAGAAGCTTGAGAAATACTGGGAGTTCAACATAGATGTACACCAAATTTTCGTTGACTTTAAGCAAGCATACGACAGCATTGATCGTTAGGTACTGTACCAAATAATGCTTTGCTTTGGCATCCTAGCCAAATTAGTCCGTCGTAACAAAATGAAAACGACGTCGACGACCTCTCAACTCCGCATCAATAACCAACTCACCGATGCCTTTGAGACAAATATCGGACTAAAGCCGACCCAAACTCCAAAGCCAAACCGGTCTGTCAACGAAAAAATTACCACAAGTGATGATGAACAAACCTTCCGAAACCCTTAACTTCACTTTAAATACATTTTTAATCAGGTCATGTAGTTTTTTTTTTTCACCACATAAATTTAAAATTTTGAGAGCTAAGAATCCTTTTAACGTGAGGTTGGGTAAACTTTAGCTTCCATGGTGTTTTTTGCTATTTTGAGACCCATAAAGATCTACCCCTATGATTTCTTTCAAATTTTTCGAATCAGAAGTTTCAAATCGACGGAATGGGTATGTAAAAGTTTCAAACGTTTCCCCTGTTTTAATACCATGACATACATTAGGCAGTTCTAAGACTTGATCTTAAATTTCTTGTCGAGACTTTTCATGTGGCATCCTAATCGACTTTTGATGAATTAAATTATTTAGGGGTCACCTTCTATGTGAAAAGACACACGTCACGATTTGAATACGGTTTTGTACTATAGTAGAAGTCCTTAACTTGATTATATTTTGTTATTTAGATAAAACATACTATTATTTCCTAAGAAGCAGAAATTTAAAGGTTCCGTATTTTAAATAGTAAGCTGAGTTCTTCACAAAAATGTATTTTTTGGAGTAGTTGTTATTTGAATAAATTTTGTGCTTCCATCTATTTTAATCTCCAACCAAACATTATGTGTATTCTATGAAAAATTACGTTATGATCTACCAAATAAGAAAGAAATTCATACAAATTTGTAAATAGTTAATATTCGTATGCTCACTCAATTTACTTTAAAATTTAAGGACAAATCCAAATTATGTTAAATAGTGTCTTTCATCATTTATTTCAATTAAGTATTCAAGTAAATCTCTTAGTCGAGTCAAAAAAAACTTTTGTATAACCACCTAATACCATGAAGATTGCGACATACCCTGAGATTCTCCCATAGGCTATTTGTTCTTGTTCTTTGTTTAGCAATTTACTACCCGCTCTTGCATTGATGAACAACTGGAGAGTTCAGGTCATCATTAAACATTGTTTATTTCCACAATACACTCTCGTCTAAGACATTGTCCCTGCATAGTTAGATACTGAATCATTTGAGAACCTTAATATGCAAGCGCCGTCCGAGGGAATCTGCGTGGAATAAGTGGATCCTCGATTGACCATTTTGCTAAAATTGGGAAGATATTGTTTCGAATTGGGTCCTTTCCGGAGGTGGGGAGAGGGCTAAAATGTTAAAGTTCTTTTCATTTACTCCAACTTCTAAACAGATTGGAAATGGTGACGAGATACTTGGCCAACATACTAAAGTTTGATGAATGAACGCGCAGAATGGAGAAAGGATAATGGAAGCATGTGCAGGGAATTTGTATTGAAAATGCTGATGATAGAAACTTAAAGCATATTGTTTGAATCAGCCTTGAACGCTTACATGTGTTAGAGCTTGAGCATGATTGTCTTCACTTACGAGCATATGCAAGTGGTAGAATATTTTTCGGATTTCATTTGTGCACAAACTGTTCAACAAAACTTACAAAAGCACAAATGGAAACGAAGCCTTAGCAAGAATTAACAAACTAAGCACAAGGACTGGTCTCAATTTTACATTCGCCATTTTCCTGGAATAAGTTCTACAGAATATCTTCTTGTTGGCTAGTGTAAATCTGTCTCGAATGCACAATGAGTTAGAAGAATTGAATTGGGTTTGGAGAGGCTTCACAGCTTGGCCGGAAATTCAATTCAACCAAATTAGATCATTGTAGCGAAATTTAATTTATTTTATTACATGACATTTGTCGCAATGCCCAACAGCAGAAAATTACGACTGGAAATCCTAAGAGCTCCAGGCGGACTCAATTTGTTTGTTTTTCATTTTTAGATTTCAGCTATATTTCATCAAACTTAATCTTCAACCTTCGCTAAAATACTCTCATTCTAGCAAGAGTAGGCGAATGTCCTCGTCTACCTCTTCCAGCCTATCGTCATCATGCACGATAGAGTTTCCTACGTTGGCGTGCTGAGTTTTAGAATCCTTATCGTTTAGCCTCGATTCATATGGAGCGCAGGATACGAAAACGGTAACCAGAACTAAATTGAATTTCCCAGTTGCCTAAATGAACGAGAAACTGAAACTAGAACGAGGATGGAATATTATAAATGACGACGTAGGTTTGTCCTGGCTGCAGAATATGTACGAAGTCTGTTGTTTATCATTGTAGCTTATTTTTCCATGCTTTTGCGCTAAGGTCATGCTGTTGTCTATAGAAGTTGATTTTCTATTCTAGACGTCATTATCAAATTGTGGAAGGATAACGATAATGGAATGAAGTGTTGACATCAGATGTCTATTAAAGGAGATACGTTGATTCGGGCGAAAAAGTTCAATAATTCTGTATGAAAATATCCAAAGATCCTTGTTTTTTTCAAGAAATGGCGGATTAAGTACATCCTTATCAAAATTGTTGCTCGTTTATGAAGACGCAAGTACTATGTAACTGCATTGACCGTAAAGTTTTTGTTAAAATTAAATTCTCTTAATTTGGATTTCTAGCGCGCTTGTAAATCGATTAGTGTAAGCTTATCTCTCAGCACTCGATTTGTCATCGACACAGTTTTTAAGGGAATGCCCGGTTATGCCCTGATTATCACAAAATATAACTCTCGATAAAACAATTAAAGATCCTTTTAAAACAGTCGAGCAAGCCGCAGAGTGCTCCTACCAAAAGGACTTTGTAAACATCCTAGGGTTCGAAACAATTTTTTGATGGCATGAACCGGTGACTTGGTTTATTCATCCAATTCAGTACTTGTATGAGCAATCGTACAAATTTATCCAAAAGATGCTGAGTTTCTATAAGTTTCTATAAGCTGTAATAACTTACTGGCTTGGTCTCGGAGAGAGACTTGGATTCGGCGCTATGATCGGAGGTAATAAGTATCTGCGTGACAGATCTCTGTCCGGGATCCGTTGTCAAGGAAAATACGAGGAGTTTGACAGATTGTAGTTGATTGGAGTGAATTGAGTGAACATTTTAATGTCTGTCAGAGTTCACGTTTAAATATATCATGCGTAATTACGAAATCCGCAAAATTATCTTAGACTAAATATATCTGGCTTGGTTTTAGCCTTTTTTTACGTTCGCCCGTGCTCCATCGTTTTGAGGTGAAAGTGGCAACACACGCATCTACCTCAAGCATTTTAAGGGTAGGAAAAACCCAGGGAAACATGACAACAAATCGATTGGGCAGAACACATGCTACGTTTTTGAAAAAAGGAGGTAGGTAGAACACAATTTTTTTTTGTGGCGCGGCTAAATATGCATCCTTGCAAATTCTAGTGCCATCCTGTTTGGAATCTATGTTCTGAGTGGCTGCGTATTGTCGCCGTCTATCGTGGGAAAAGGATTTAACCACGACATAGATTTTGTAAAATAGTATATCCAAAAGTATCACTAGGGGAAAATATAATATAATCAAAAAAAATTATTCCAAAATTCAAATCGTTCAATATTTCTACTCCTAAGAAATTTCATATTACAATACGTTTTCGTATATTTTCACTCTTCCCGGATACTTTGATGCATAAAATGGCTTTTTGATTTCAGATTGTAGAAGTTCTAGTCCAGACCTTTCATCTGATACCCAACTTGACTACGTTTGGCGAAACAAACTTCTTAAGGACCACTTCAGCATCAAGGGACTCCTTTTCAAATATTTAATAACACCTTAACTTTCGAAAAACTACCACTTCTAACTTTTCCAAAAAGTTTCAGGTTTCTAACTTTTATAGTTTCAGTGAAAACTAACTGTGACGCATAAACAAACAAGGCGTAAAACAGTAGTTATTTGTAAAACAATTTTTACAAAGTCCTAAAAACCATTTATTTTCGTTTTCATTAAAGTTTAAAGGAAAAATTTTTAAAAAGTAATGGGCACAGGTCGCTTTAAGTGCATTATTTGTGTTCGATAGAAGTTTATCGATGTTTCTTCTGACAGTCCACGTCATTTCCTTTATCTGATCATTGCGCGAGTGTATTTAGTTTCTTTTTCCATCGATATTGGAATCAATGAAAGGAGCAGGGGGTTGGCCTCTATGGAAAGACAAAGTGGTGGATGTGATGGAGTACTTCAATGTAGTCAATATAATTGAGCCCATTTTTACTAAACTCTACAGATAAAAAAATGGTTGTAGACTTTTACATTTTCACTGCTAAAAAGTTATAATAAAGCTTCTCTCTCTTGCCCTGAAGCGTGAGCAAAGTTAGAATATGTTTTTAGGCTCTCCTGAAAACTTGAGGAAATGTGACTCACAATACTATGGATCTAGGATACAGACTTGTTGGAAAAATGAATCAGTTAAACGGAAGAATCGTCAAAATGTGTCGAGCGCTAAAACATTCGAGCTCGGAAATTAAGTTACTCGTACCTGCAACCATCTGGACCGAACCCATAGTCACGGCTGGGTACTCCAAAATTGATTAGAAAAATTGTCAAGTGAGGGGAGGAGCCCTCATGAAGTTTAGTTTTATGATAAACAACGAATTAAGCACTTGTGAATTACGAGGTCTAAGTGCTACGTCTTTATTTCTGCACAGAAGAAAAAACAAGGTAGATTCAAAAGCGGTAGTTAAATTATCACAAAGTCTTCCAACAGATTAAAATAATTATTAAAAATTAACAGGAAAAACAACTGAAAAACTAAAAACGCTAGTTTCATCAGAATAATCTTCATCATTCAAAGTTAAAAAAAAAACGATGAGTTTGCTCCAGGCATCTGAAACAGCTTGTAAAGACATCAGAAACCTAAAAACTAAATGCCTACATCACAATCGTAAAGGCAGTTATCGTAGAAGTACTCCTAAGTCTTTCCTAGAAGCTTTAGAACGTGAACATAAGTAAAAATAAAGCAAGGCCATTAACACAAAAATGGACTCTATAATTCGAGCACTGTATGGGTCTTGGTCGAGCTTCCTTCCGAAAAATTCGTTATTCACAATAAATGGATATTTTGTCTGAAACGTCACCCAAAGGGTATTGTCGATAAATATCGAACAAAAATGGTGATATAAAGGTGTGCTTAAAGACTTTGCATTGGCTATGAAAAAACTGTCAGTTCAGTTACGCATTTGAACACAATTTGGACAATTTTGGCGGCTACAGCCACGGAAAGGGTGTAGATTCACTACTCCACTACTTTTGTGTATGGTAATGCGGTTGAACAAATCTCCATGAAGCAAACAACCAGCTGCTCGGATGGTAGGAATTGTGTTTGTCGTTAAAAACGAAGCTTATATGGTCTGACGCAAGCTTCACGCTGTTGAAATCGAAAATTGATGACGTTATGGTTCGTCACAAATTCAAGCAATATCCAGCAGATTGCTGATTTATATCCATCTGTAGCATATACATAAGATTATCGACGCTTTTAACGTGTTTAACGGTCTTTTTGTTATTACACCCGAACAGGAAATGAAAATGTTCGTCCAAGAACTTGGATGAAAGTTCAAGATTATCGTCAAAGAACTGTTCTACTTTTTCGGCCTAGAAGAATCACAAATCAACGGTGATATAGCTGTCAGCCAGCCCGTATTCATGAGTTATGAGTTTTGAAACGTTTCAATTTGGGTGAATGTGATTCGGTCTAAATACCCACCGATAAGCTAGACAGTTTAGCTACAGGGAAACCGTCTGTTAATTTTCCCGATCATTTCATGGAACGAGTCAAAAAAGTTTTCCGACATCTCGCAGGTACCAGGGATCTGAAGCTATGATATTGCTGTAAACGAGACACTCATATGCTTGCTTACTACAGTGATGCCAACTTTGCTGGTTACCATGCCGCTTTCTGTTCTGTAAGTTTCGGATAATTATGCTCGTGGATGCCACTATAAGTTGGTTCAGCCAGCATCTAAGACTAGTGGCTGATTCTACTTGCAAAGCCAGATTAGTATCTTGGAAGGCTGTATCAAAAGAAGAAATCTAGATCTAGGCATCTGAACGAACTAATTGGTTTAATATCGGCGCCACTTCTTCTTGTGGACAACGAAACTGCAAAAGCTCAAAATTTCACTGTAGATCAAAGCATATTCTAAGAAAGGACTTTTTCATTTGTGACCGTATTAAAGTAAAACGTTAGAAGTATCACATTTCAAGTCGTAATCTTAATTAGCAGATTTGTTTACCAGCCTATATCTTAAGCTGGACTTTTGTTTTTGCATCAAAAGTTGGCTTCGAGTCTGTATAATTTTGATCATTTTCATCCCTAAATTATTTGAATAAGGGAAAGTGTAGAAATTGTATTCTATTTACTTAAATTTATTGCACGCTTGTATTCATATATTGATTAGCGTGTGCTTATCTGTCAGCACTCGATTGTTATCGACACATTTTCGCGTGGTGTGTGTGGTTAACCTCTAAAAAACACTTGACGCACCTCTTACTCAAGGAACCAAATACTCTTTTATAAAATCATTTATTTATATTTTTATTCAAGTCAAACGATAAATTTAAAAGTTGTATGGGTAACACACTCCAGGCTTAAGCCTTGCAAGAACAACGAGGCATTATTCTAAGTAAGGTACGAGTTATCGGAAAAAATTCGAAAGATGTTTAGAACGCAATAACTCTTTCTTTTTACTTAATGTGAACAGTAATACGAAAAGTTTCTGGCCTTTTAAAGAGAAACCCATAATACAAGCTAAACAAAAATTTATTTCTCAACATAGTCTCCACGCAAGTCAAAACAATTGGTCAAACGTTTTCCCAACCCTTCAGGCCATCAGAAAAAAATTCTTTAGATAAACCTGAAAAATACAGGTTTATTGCCTTTTCAACCTCGGTATTTGACCCATATTTTTCCCACCCAGAAATTTTTTCAGGTTCGGAAACAAAAAAAGTCACTAGGTGCTACGATTGGTGAGTAGAGTGGGTGTTAAGGCAATACGAACTTCAATTCGTCCGATTTGTTTGTTTTGATGAAACAGCACATTCTTTCTCGCCAAGTGTGGTCGCTACTTCATGAGTTCGGTCTTCAATTCGTTCAACAACGCAGCGTAATAGAGTCCGTTAATGGTTTTACCTTTTTGAATTAATCAAGACTAACTACTCCACGGCTGTCCCAAAAAACAGTCACCATCAGTTTTCTGGCAGAAAGAATGACCTTCGTCTTCTTCGGAGCTGGTTCCCCCACCACAATCCACTGCAGTGACTGTTGTTTAGTTTCGGGAGTATGGTGATGGATGCAAGTTTCGTCGACAGTAATTAAACGGCGCAAAATCTCGGTAGGATTCTTTTGGAACAGCTGAAGATTCTCGCGTGACATGTCCAACCGTGCGCGTTTTTGGTCGATCGTCAACAAAAGCGGCACCTATCGCGTGGATAATTTGCTCATGCATAAATCTGCATGCAAATTCTTATGCACCCATTCAGTTGATATTCAACAAACCTCAGCAATTTCTTTAATGGTTAATCGGCGATCATTCATCACGATTGTGTGCACTAAACTAACGATATCTTCCGTTGGACGTCTAGAATGTTCATCGTTAAAAATGCTTGTGCGACCGCACTTGAACTTGGCCACCTAGTGTTATACGTGTGTAAATGAGGGCGATGATTCACCATACACGAAGTCTAACTCTTCTTTCACTTTCAGAGCTTTTTCTCCTTTCAAATAGAGGGACTTTATCACCGCGCGGTACACAATTTTATTCATTGTTCTTAACAAACGTCATCTGTCAACTTTGAATGGTACCTTGTACTCGTATTTCGTACTGATCGGAATGACTTGAAATTTTTATGGCATATACATGTAAAGGTCATCTACTGGTTGGCAAGGTAACTTGAATGTGCCATGACTTTTTGCCGGTGAGGCTGAAAACTTTTCAAACGTCCCTCGTAGTAAGATTATATTTCTACTGAATATGGATTAAATCGATTTCTAAACGTAGATATAGGGATCGGTTTGGATATTTCAAACTCATTTTATGCAACTGCAATTATCATAAATACATCATCCATCTGCATAAACTGTTTCTATCCCAAACTCATTTATTTTAACCACAGCATGCCGTCTCATTGACTAATTGGCCTCTAATGAATCTTTTATTTAATTCGTTGATAATATTCACAAATGTAGCGTGAGCTTTTTCATTGACTGAAATTACAACTGTTTTACTGCATCTTTGCATATAACCATCAAATGAACGGCTAACCCGTGGGGCAACAAATGTTTGCGTTTTCATTATCACATGCTATCAAATCAAACAAATGATTTCGAGCTTTCCCACCCTACAACATACAATGTCTCATTTAAGCTCGCTGTTATTATTTACCGAGCTGTAGAATTAACATATAACAATATTGCTCCGTGTCCTGATTCCATATTCTTAACTTAACTTCATGCTTTTCCTGCCGTTTATTACAAGCTATTAATTCAAACATGCTTCGTGGAATGCCAGGGGGAAAAGCTTACATTTTCCCGCTAGTTTATCGATGTCTTTAATTGATGTCCTTGACAATGGGAAATGTTGAGATTTCTTTTATGTTTATTAATGCTTGTCAGAAAATGGCAATGATCCCTGCGCACGTCTCCTGAATTTTCCTACTCTGCCTAACCTTGGTCAATCGACGCAATAATGTGTGCAGAGCTTCACCTCGTGCTTGATGATCATAAATCCTGACAAAATCTTCCCTCAACATGATAATAAATGAAATCCTCTTCACTCGGCAAATCCCAAAAGTTCATTCGCATAAAATCAAACAAAATTAGAAATTTATACGGTTTATGTGTTACATTACAGAAAGAATAATGTTAAAGGTGGCAGGCAGATACGAGAATTTATACGGGGCCCAGAGTGGAAGCAAGGAAGGATCTGGAAAAAAATTTGGATGGTGTCAATCAAAGTCGATGAGTTCAATAAATCAAAATATGTTGGCGCTGGAGCCAAGGACGTGCGGCACAGGGGGACGGTATCGATGGATGCGAACGATGGGATTTGATCGATCAGCCTGACACCATTTTAACATGGCATTGTAATGCGATATTGAAAAGGGCATAAATCGACAACGAATTCAATGTTGTTTCCACGTGTTTGTTTAATGATGAGTCTTGATGAATGGATGAGTTAGTAACATGTGCCATGAAATCAATATTGCAAATGTGAAAGACGATGATAATAACTTGCGAACTTGAATTGTAGTTTGCGATGACATCAGTTTGGAAATTAAAGAGTTTGTTAGAGTAAACTGAACAAGATTTTTTTTGATGTGAAAAAATTAGTTTTGAAAGACTTTTAATTAATGCGGCTGAAACCCGTAGACCTTTTTTTGAATGCCTTTTAACAGCCACTCAATTTTCTACAAATTTATTATAGGTCCTCCCATGCACCGAATAAGGACTAAGCGTAACTTTCACGATGTAAAATACTTAATCTTACCTAGTTAAATTTTTCGCATGAAAGTTGAACGCTGCATATAATTTTGGGGAAAATTATGCACGTTATAAGCACATTTAGAAAGATCACAATAAGACAAATGTACTTGGAATTTGTGAGAATTATATGAGGCTAGTATGGCAGTCAACACTACACATAACCATCGCCACGACAATAGAAAATTCGAAAGGTTCGACAAAATATTCCGCAACTTAATGCGAGCACTTCTGCCCTATGGTCTTTGATATGTTATCAAGCCTCTGAGTAAATGGAAATTTAAATGACTAAATCTTTGATCTTTATCTATCATTAAATTTGTAATCTTGGTCATCCAGAAAAGTAGCTGGGACGCCCAAATGAAACATTATATGCCACAGGACGTTTTTGTCAACACTGGCATATGCTTGCTTAAAGTCTACGGAGGGCTGATGCACGTCAATGTTAAATTTTCAGCACTTTTTGAGCACCAGTTTTGAAGAAAATATCTGGTCAATCGTTACGCCGAGTCTCAAGTCAAGATTAACGAAGGTTTTACCAAAAGCTTCCGACAGAACTCAGGCTTAAACGGGAGGATGGGTTTTTTCCAATGTTGCTCAATATTGCTCAGAAATATACGGCAAGGAAAACCCCTGCAGACGCCATAAGCACGCTATTCTACAGGTCAAAACAATGAGCAGCGCATGCCAATTATATTAACTATATATCAAGATCAATTCCAGATGTGAAGGAAGCGTTAATACGGCTGGAGTCAGGAGCGAAAACAATCAAAATTTCGGTCAATGAAACTAAGACTAAATTCATGGCCCATTTCAATCCGAAAAAAATCTGACCTTAGGGAACTATAGTTTCGCATACTTAGGAGTTCATCTTGATAGAAATGGCACAACAAAAGACGAAATATAAAAAAGAATAGACATAGCCATCAAAGCCTACTTCTGAGTACTTCCTATGCTAAAATCCAGAGATGCTCACAGGTAAAATTAGATTCGTGTATACAAGTTACTAATAAGACCTGTATTGCTGCATAGATGTGAAGCCTGGACTCTTATAAATGTTTCTGAAAAGTCCCAGTAAACCATGGAGTAGATTTGAGACTTCGTTACAACAACGAGTTGTATCATTTCTATGATGGCCCATCCGTGTCTTCATACCTTCAGCTACGCACGCTGCAATAGGCAGCACACGTGGAGAGATCACAGGCCGTTGCTGAGATCAAGCACCGAAAGAAAAAGAGTAGATTTTGCCAACTTGTTTACGCCAACGTCAAATGTTATCAATTTATTTCAAATGGCGCCCCTCTGGTGTTGAACACGCAAATGCTACTGTGCTTCACCCTGAGCAAAGAAGTCAGTTTGGGCAATGTTTTGGGTACGTGATGTACCTGTGCGTATGTTTTGACGATGTGTTCTGGGGGAGTGAAACATTGAAACCATTGTGGTTTTCGTGACTCACTGTCAGTGGCTGGGTTTGTTGAGTTTGTTTGTGGTGGCATGAGTGCTGCTGAAGAGATTGGGCTGTTTTTAGTAGGCGACACTTGACGGGATACGTAATCAGACAGTTCAATCCCTAGATAGGCAGACTTCAAACATTCTGTTGAAACATTGACGACTCGGTCGTGAACTTGACTAGTGTTTAGCGGTTCGGTAATGCATTTAACAACCTTGCGAAGACCAAATAATAGTTGTACCAGTGATCGGCGTACCGCATATATGCGCAAAAAGACGTGAGTACTGGCTCGCAGAACCTTATTGATTAACGTTGCATGCGCACGGGGCTGACTGGCTGGAGTCAAATGGAGGCAACCCATCGTCTACCGAATAATGTCCAGGAATGTATCCAGCTCAATTTGGTTTTGAGCGGGAACGAAAAGCTCCCCTGCAAGGTAAGAGTAGCACTAAAGACCAGTTCAGTTCTCTTTGCTACTGTTACATAGACCAAGCAATACTGCAGGGATAACGTCTACCCAATCAAAGCTTAATCAGTTTGATTGTAGAGGATTGGAAAGATCTGCTTTTTATTGGAAAGCATCGACCAAAAGCTCACAATTCATTTCAATGTAGAAATTATGCCTTGCAAAAAGTGCTGAAAATGCCATAAATTGCAATAGATAGCCAAAGATTCTCAGTCGTATGCACTGTAATTGGATCCGGCCAAATTTAACTTCGTTTCGAAGAGTGCGAGCGATAACCAGCTCCCACACTTCTTTTGTATCAACACCGCACCGGGAGCCGCATGAGATGCATCACTAATTAACATAAAGCTGCATCCGGGGTGGTAGTATATCAGTACAACGATCTCAGCCACACTGTCCTTACTGTCAGTAAATGCTTCCGTTGCCTCTGCAGTCTATTAAAACTATATTTTATCTTCCTTCTTTGTAGCTGACAAGAGCACATTTAGTGATGGTTGCATGTTAGCAGCATCGCGTATGAAGCGGCGATAAAAATCAAGTGTACCGTGGAAACGTCTCATCGGAAAGAAAAACTTTCTAACTACCTTGACTCAGATCTGAGGATATCAACTTTCAAAAAGATGGTTTTACTTGATAGATCATTTACCACGTCAACAATATGCCGCATCGGGTACTTATCCAGTCGGGTGACCGTATCCTGCCTACGGTAGTTCCCACATGGGCACCAGGAGCCATTTTTAGGGTTTGGTAAAATAATTTTACAAAGCCCTACTAAAATTGCGACCTGTCTGTCCGTCCGTCCGTCCGTGTGTCACAACGTTTTTCTCGCAAACTACTCAATCTAGAAACATCAAATTTCGTATGAAGGTGTAAAGTGGTGCTCTCTTCAAAGTTCAACTATAAAATTTTTTATAAGGTCTATAAGAGGGGGTCTCCCCATATAGGAGAGTGGCCCCCAAAAAATAATTTCATCAAAGGTAGGCGATATGGTTATCAAATGTAAGGTCTTGATGCGAACTTTTCAAAACAGGTCTTAATTTGATGCTTTTTGCTTCGAGGGATGCGCAGGGAGGGAAAATACACAAAAAATTTGTGCCCCCTCGGGATTGGACACCTATGATCCGAAAAATCTGAAAAATATTATAGTGGTAGGTGTTTATGAGTACAACAACAACAAATACCTTAGAAGTCGAAATTCGCTCAACGTTGTTAATAATCGTATGATATTTGAATTTCACATTTTCCCCTTAAACTGAACGAAATTCGACATTTACGTAGTCCTACTAAGGGTTCTTAAACTTTGTAAGTTTGATGAAAATCAAATGATATACACGGAAGTTATAGCCGTTTGAATTTCCTCCAATTACAACAACAATAACACATGATTTTGGTATTTTATGGACTTTCCATCGAATCAGTCACTGCAGTTTTGACTTGATCTTATTGAAATTTTCCTATAAGGTCAATAACATTAATATTTTTGATAATTTATGATTTGAGTGATGTTTGTCGGTTTGCAACAAAATATGGATTTTCCTTTGAACATGCACATCTCTTTGACATATTTCTTGACGTTATTCATTGCTGGTGGCTGAACTTCTAAGAAGTTGAGTACAAAACCCTTCTGACATGAGCGTAGGTCTGTTTACCCAACTTGTTTTGTTGAGGGGGCGGAGAAAGGCAGCAGGGACCCTTCTCTAGAAAGTACTGAATTACGTTCCTAGCTACTTTCAGTTTTTCAGGAGAGCCGTCGAGGCGAACTGCAAACAATGGGCCTTCTGCGACAATATGATGCCTCGTATCGTGGGCTGGCCCTTAATTTTGGGGCAGAGGGACTAGTAAGCCCCCAGGTAAGACGTATATATATTCGGCTGCTTTCCATTGGGGTTGCAAGATACACTAGTAAGGTTTCTTGGTCTTTCTATTCTTGATGTTGATGAGTAAGTCGTAGTGCGACCACGTTCGTGATAGTGAGTCCCCACCACATCACACGCTTTAGGCCTAAAGAAACATTTAAGCACGTTGTATCATACGTGTTAATGGAACTGTTGCAACCACGTAGGTCACCGCAGTTGCAGACATTAAGTTATAGCAGAGGAGTGCGTGGCTCCGGGTGGCATGATGTGGCCGGCTAGCGCTCAGTCGTTTCGCGGGTCATCCGGAGCTCGTGTTGAACCACCCTACACAGAGACGCAATACGAAGGAAAAGGAGGAGTTACCTTGAGAAATTAAATAAAATTGTAATTTAATAAATCACGGCCGGTTTATTATTTAAATATTTTTAAGCACGATCTTACATCATCAATTCAATAAAATACTGAACAAAAAAAAGTAATTGGCTATAACATGAACTTAATTCCATGAATTAATTTAGACACTCCTTTTAGTAGAATTAAGCGAAACAAAGTATTTACAGTAAACAAATTTATAGCAATCGCAAAAAGAAAAAAAATTAATGCCAAGCAGATAAATGAAATGATAAATAATTACTCACTCTTTTGTAAGCTGCGAAATACTCTGCAACTGGAAGGGGGGAGGGAGAATAATAAAATTTATAAAAACCAAATTAAATTTACTTCAGCAAAGAACAAAAAAATAAAAATCAAACAGCCACAAGTCTGCGTACCAGCTCGTTGAACCTGTTGAAATTTCTTTTCGGTAATACAAGGAAAATAGTCTATAGGGAAGTTCCTATTAATTCTACTAAGTTTTTTGTAGATCTTGTTTTTGATAAAAAAAATGCTAAAGAAACAGCCGTTCGTCTGGACGCCAAAATCAACGCTGTTATTTGATTAATCAGATTTACTCCACACTTCAATTAATAATTCTGTCGCCCACAATCTACTTCCTATAGAAATCAAACAATGGCTTCCCGTAGCACATACGTAACTGTTAGTTGACCTTCTATTCCATCATTTTTCCTTTAACCCCAGAATCATCAGTTTATCGTATCACCCTATTCTAGTTTTGGTATTTTTGGACTATCAAGAACTCCCTCACATATTCCCACTTTTTCCACTCTATTTGTATAAAATTCACGTTAATTTTGATTAAATTGTACTTTTTTAGGGTTTTGTACTAAAATACAAAACCCTATTGCAATCACGACCTGTGTCCGTCTGTCCGTCCGTCCGTCTGTATGTCACAGCACTTTTTCTCGGAAACTATAGGGGCTACAGCCATGAAACTTTGTAGAAACGTCAGAAGTGGTGACCTCTTGAAAGTTCAAGGGTGGAAAATTTTTTCAAAGGCGTTTAAGGGGGGTCTCCCCATAGAAGGGGGTGACCCCTCAAAAAAAAATTTTCACCATTGGTAGTCAAGTAGGGTGTCATTGGAAAGGTCTTAATGAGATCTTTTCAAAACAAGTCGTAAAATTGTCTTATAAGTACTGAGGGAGGCAGGGGAAGGGGAAATGTACGAACTTTTCGCGTACCCCCCCCTCGCGATTGGACACCTTCCATCCGAAAAATCTAAAAAAAATCATGAATGTAGGCCTTGATGAGTACAACAACAACAAATACATGAGAAGTCGAAATTCACTCAACTTTGTTAGTAATAGTATGATTTATCGATTTCGTGTTTTCTTGAATAAAATCTAAACGGTACCTTTAAACTCAACAAAATTTAGCAAGGAGATGACTATTAATAAGATTGATCTTTCCTGAAAGTTTCATAAAGATCGAATAGTATTTACCGAAGTTATAGCGATTTGAATTTTCGTGTATTACTATGGAGCAATATGCCCTGTATTACTATGGAAACATATTGCTATGGAGCCATATGCGCTTTTTACCAACTTAGACACTACAGCTTTGCTAGAATTTGCATGAAAATTTCAGGAGTGATAGGTATCATGAAGATGAGTACATACAATTGAAACAAGTCGAAGAGGCAGGAGAGAGCTCCTAGCAAAAGGGCTTTGTAACCATTCTAGGATTCGAAAAAATAGGCTATGAATCGATGATTACAGTACAGAGAAGTGAACCCTGGAAAAAAATTTCATGAAAGGTAGCCGATATGAGTATCAGCTGAAAGTTCTCTTTGAGAGCTTTTCAAAACAGTTCTTTAACTGACAGTTTTTGCTTCAGTGGGAGCACAGGGGGGGAAATACATGAAAAATGTGTTTCCTCCCTTGCGAATGGACACCCGTGATCTAAAAAATCTGAAAAAATTATCAAAGGAGATATTTATGGGTATAACTATAACAAATATCTCAGAAGTCAAAATTCGTTCAACTTTGTTAATAATAGTATGATCCTCGAATTTCACATTTTCTCCAATTAAATCGTCTCTGACATGTTTCTTGATTTTATTCGTTGCTGGTTACTGCATTTTGTAAGTTGAGTACAAAACCCTTCTGACATGAGCATAGGTCTGTCTACCCAACTTGTCTTAATTCCTTTGCCTTTACAGCACCATCACTCAGCACTTGCTCCCATCTCCTCATAAAGTTATTCGTTTTCACCCTCTGCTATCACTAATAACTGCTTTCGTCATAGCCAAAAGTTCATGAAAAAAAAAACGTTCTATCCCAAACTCCAAATTCAAGGCTTCATTCCCGAATTGAAAATCACTCCCTGAATCGAAATCAAGACTTTTCTTCCCGAATGGAAACTCACGCCCCGAATGTAAATCATGACTTTCTCGCAAAAACCAATCCCACAATCCTCTTCTTCCCAATAACCGCTACGGCACCTAGGTAACATAACCGAAGCTCAGTACACTTCGATTCCGTTCCCCCTACACCTTTCCCATTTTGAAAAATGCAACAATTTCTATTCGCATGCATGGCGACTTGCAGAACCATGATAGCGTTTAGTTATATGCAAATTGTTATACGCACGGAAACAATTACTTTTACCGAAATTAAAAGGAGTGTTCCTACGCCCGAGAGAACTTGAACCCAGGGTGATAGCAGACCTCTAGATTGAGAACCCACTGCACTAGCACCGGAGCCACCTTCTAGTAATCTTCCACTCATCAAATAACAAGTATATTTGAATAGCTACGAAAATGTCGTTACAGCGGACATGAAGTAGAGGTTTGTTGATTTTGGGAAAGAATACAATTTGTTAGTAGAAAGGAACGAATGAGATTTTGGTAGTAAAAGGTATACAATGGAATTTACTAAATGGGAAGTAATGAGTGAAATTTCGTCAGTAGGAAAGATAACATTATTTTTTTTTTGTAGTTAAAAATAATAAAGGAAAAGTAAAATTAATATGATGGGGAATAAAAAATAGGGGTAAATGATTAAATATTAAGAATAAAGTAAAAGAAAAGAAAAAGGTATATGCGCCCAAAAGAAGGTGGAGATTATAAGCAGGTCATTTGGAATTTTTGAATGGGAGAATGCCGGCACGGCACTTTAATTGGCAAAGATTAACTTGAATAGTCGAGGTTTTCTCATTTTCGATGGTCATTTAAGTGGTGACATGGACACATTGGCCCCGGTGTCGACAAGGAAGCTTAATGTCTTATTGCAATCATATACTTACAAGCTATTGGTACTTGCGCCACTTGATTTCTGTGGCCTTAGTGACCCAACTTGTTTCACGGCACGGCAAGCGGCAGCATTTTTTCCTGAACGGCAAACCTCCTGTGGTAGTAGGTTAAGGTAGAACTTTCGTTATCGCTGGTTGTTTGGCATCTTGAACGTCTAATGGCTCGTAATTTTCTCACTGGAGGGCTACGCTAGGCCTTATGTGCAAAAAGAGATTTCTGGGGTGTTAAGTGGATACCAATAGTAAATTACACGGGGAAATAAAAGTTGAAGCAATTAAAAACTTTCTCCAAGTTGTAGATATAAACGATGTTTGACGATTCATGAGTTCAACAAGCTTTTCCCTAAAACATATTGTAAGATTTGCCAAGATAGTTGTACTATCACCACTGAAGAACGATGTCAGTTTCTAAAGGAGTTTAGACCAACAAACCACTTTCAAAATTTTGAAGGAGGAGTTATCTAGTGACCTTATCCTGTGCTTCTATAATCCAATGAAATTATATGAAACTCATGCAAAAATTTGTACTCCAAAAGATAAGCTGGTGTTCTGTTTCAGAATGAATACGTAAGTAACCTCGAGCCAGTTTGCTTTCATAGTCGTTCTTGCAAGAATACAGAGTAACATTATCACTCGCAAGAGTTGGAGGTACAAGCTATGGTCGATTAATTGGAAAGTTTTTTTTTGCTTTGGCACTACAGCCCCTTTCAGGCCTTCGTCTAGAGAAAAGTTAGAGTTTCTCATTATCTAGATCAATTGTGCTTGCACTCGGGAAGATGATATGGTCAGTATCATGGTTTAGCCGTGTGTTCATCCACCTGGCTCCGATACGTTCTAGTTCCACTCAGCTGCAATATATTCTGATGAAAGGAATATGCTGAGGATTACTTCGTGGTCACCACCACGCAACTAAAGAAGCCATGGCCTCCGAGAATTTCCAGACAGTGGTTGAAAATGTCAGAGTATGGTTTTGAATTGGTTCATCGAGACAGTAGAAAGAAGCAGCATGTGGATGATTTGTGTGCAAATGACAAAATAATTCTAACAGTTAACATTGCTGACAAAAACTGATTAGTAACTATATAGAAATAAGATGGATAGCTAATGGAGATCATTTGGATACTGTGGAGAAAGCAACCTTCTAATTAGCTAACATATTACAGTTAGACCGTTTGATTTTTTTTTTTTGCTTTAGCGTTACAGCCCCTTACTGGACTTCGCTAGAGATAGTTCATTATCTTGATTGAATGTATCTGGTGCTCGTCAAGATGATATGGTCAGTACCACGCTTCGGCCGTATGCTCATCCACCAAGCTATAATATGCTCCGATTTTAAACCAGTAAGCATAACTGAATGGTCTTACAGTCCGTCTGGAGAATCATTCAAAACAAATCCCATTGTCACCAATGGGATTCAAACCAGGGACTTTCTCAGCGAGTTTAAAAATGAATGAGCTGTATGGTTAAGTTTATGGAGAGCTCCGATGAGTGACCTTAAAGACGTTGCG
This sequence comes from Odontomyia ornata, assembly GCA_963969285.1. NCBI lineage: Eukaryota > Metazoa > Arthropoda > Insecta > Diptera > Stratiomyidae > Odontomyia > Odontomyia ornata. Next base: position 4,245,971 of record OZ017739.1, on the reverse strand, counting down.
GTGGTAACTCATTGAAAATCTCATTAATCCATGAACATTTTGGAGTGGAAATGACCGGACCAGCTAACACCTTACTATTAGAACAGAGAAATGAGGAAATAGGTAAAGGGATATATTATTTAAATATTGAGATTTTTCGAATAACAAGTATCGAATTGCGATGAGAGACACACATTTTTCATATATTTCCCTTTTCCCCAAAAAGATGGTAACAGTGTTTTCAGACCTGCTTCTGAAAGCTCGAATTAGTACATCATTCGCATAAATGCTGCAAATAAAGCCTCTTACTCCGTACTTACCATTCTATGGTGCACAGACCAAATAAAAATTGTACACAGACCAAATAACTTTCATATTTACAAATTATTATTCAAACCCGTGCTATTACATAAAAGTGAAATATGGACTCTGACAAGCGAATTTGAAGAGGCAATGGACATATTTGAATACAAAGTGCTCCGAAAAATCTAAGACTGAGTTTTAATGGTCCGTAGATTTTCCAGAGAACAGAGACTACGTTTCAACGGTAAATCGTATGAGCTTTTTGATGACTTACCTGTAACTACTTGTAAGAAGTTTGGCAAATTGCAATGGTTGGTAATGTAGAAAGAATGGGAGAAAACCGGCGATCCAAAAGAACATTAAAGGGTAAAGCACAAGATAGGCGTCCATTGAGAAGACCGAGGATTCAATAGGAAGATATGATCGAAGCTGACAGTAGATACTTGCTGGGAGTGATAAACTGGTGAACGAGATCGCAGAACTATGATGATTGGAGGAGATCCTAGAAGCCAAGGCTCAGTTCAGGCTACCGCTTCAAAAATAATGATATTGGTTTTATAAGAAGCAATCACTTCTGATACACGAAACGAATTTGGTGTCTGTAACTACTACAGTTTTAGAGAAAGACTGCTGTGAAATACAAACAGATAGATGGGTTTGTAAGTAGTATAGAATAAAAACAAAACATTTCGAAAACAAAAATCAACCAGCTGATCATTCCAACTTAAACTCATAATTGCGAAATTCACGTTCGTGCCTACGCCGTTACGTTCTTGCAGTTGTGCATATATTTTAAGAAAATGGTCCACTTAAATTAACTTTTCACGACATGTATTTTCGGTGTCTTCAAAATTTTTTAACCGTCATTTCGTCTCATCTCTGTGATTATCATCAGGAAAGCTTCTTATGAAAATTGTAAAAGGTGGCAATGATTTTTTTTTCGTATAGATCAGTTTTCCCAAAAATTCGTGAAAATTGATGCTGTAACGAGTGCTGATTTTGTCATGAAATTTCAGTAAATTATCTGCGAATAAGTGAAATAAACGCAATTGTGCTTTTATTCGTTTACAGTTTTTCAACACCTTTTATTGATTCCTTCCTGTCGGCTGGTTTTGTAGTTAGAAATTCTGGTTCTTAATCCAGTAACGAAGAAAGTTAAAAGTTTCAATTTGGCGAATGCATCATGGTAAGTATTAGTACAATTTAAATGAAACAACATATTGAGATTGAGATATTATTTCTAAAAAAGGCGACAAAATGACCAGCTTCCACAAGAACGATTGACACTTTCTTTTCTAAAAGTCAGAAACCGGAGTCTCAATCTAGTGCTGATGCATCATCGTCGGCGAAAGAATTCATTCCATCAGCTAGTATTTCGATAATCACTGATAAGCTTGAAACCACGTCCCATTCAGCAAATAATACGCATACAAACGAACCATGCTGCAAGCCTCATTTCGTGTCCGATGTAGGGTCTTACGTAAACCAACGCAACATGAACGATTTTACTAAGGCGGATTTACTGAAACATCACTGGGAACCTCCTCCCGATTTTATTTTTCTTCATAATGTCATGATGAAAAATGGGAAGGAAAGGAAGAAGTACGCTCGAAAACCCATCTAGAGAAATTTCCTTGGCTGGTTTTGTCTCATAAAGATCAAGGTCTTTATTGTAAGTACTGCATACTGTTCGCGTCAAGCCCAAGAGGAGGTTACCAAACAAACACTTATCTGAAGCGACTAGTTCGAGAACCGCTGAAAAAGTTTGACGACTTGCTTTCTGCTTTCTGTTCACCAACGAAACCAATATCACCAGAAGGCAGTAGAAGCCGGCAAATATTTTCTTCAGACTTCACAATTCAGCATCAGAAGTGGTCAACCAGTTCTATGTACAGCGATATGCGCAGGTTAATGAAAATCGAGAGCGGTTACTGCCTATTATCAAAACGATCATTTTTTGCGGTTGACAAAATATTTCTTTACGTGGACATATGGATGATGGATTGCTCTTGGATACGTCCGACGGAGGAGACAGTCTGGTGGCAAACGATGGGAACTTTAGAGCTCTCCTTTGCTTCAGAATTGATTCTGGTGACTCTTCTCTTCAACAACATTTAGAAACCGCAGGTGCAAACGCAACATACATTAACAAAACCACCCAAAATCAACTGATAGAAGCCTGCAAAGAGGCAATTCAGCTAGTTATCCTGAATAGAGTAAGAGCGGCAAAATTTTTCTTTGTTATATTTGACGAGACGACCGACAATTCACTCACTGAACAACTCAGCTTGTCACTTCGTTACATCTGGAATAGAGCTGCCAGTGAAGGTTGTGTTACATTTTGCGACGCGTACTCTGCGATTCGTTCTGAAGATGTGGAAGGTAACAAGCGTTGTTTGACTGGAGTTGCAGTGGCACATATTGTCATAGATTTGTATAAAAAATTCGACTTGGACCTGCAATACTTGGTTGGAATCGGTACAAACAGTTAATCAGTGATGGCGTCTGACTTGAAAGGGGCATGTCACGAGTTGATGAAAGTAGCAATTCACGTACCACGTTGTCCTTGCATAACCATGTGTTGAATATTTCTTTATTGAAATCATCAAATGTCACAAACTGCCAAAACGCTTCAGCGAAGATAAAATCATTGTAGCTTTTTCAAATGCTTCTTCAAAAAGACACGGTGTCTTTAAAAACAAGCTTGGCAAAAAAATCTCTTCAAAGTCTTTGTGAGACACGATGAGTTGAAAATCATGTAGGACACCTGCAGTTTCAAGGTGAACGGTTAATAAAAATTTGTGAAGCACTTGAAGAGATTTCAGCGTGGCGGGATGAGAAAAGTGCATCTTCTGCTGCTAACCTTCTTCATGCTCTTCTTAATCCATCGTTCCTAATTTCAACTGCTTGCTTGAATGATGTTCTTGGTATGTATAGAACTTGTACTTTTTTCATTTTTTCAGTTGAACGATTTGAAAAAATTATGCAGAAGTGTTTTGCTCTGTTGAAAAATGACTTGATTCAAATTTACTTTTCAAGAAATAACTCAATTTAATTAATGAAACAAAAATAATTACTATAAAACAGAAGAAAATCAATTCACTGTGATTTTTTTGGTTTTTGTATTTTTCAGGAGTAACTTTACCCGAATACTCCAAAAACTATCATTAGATCTGAAGAAAGTAACCGATTTGATAGCTGATACTTTTATTGTTCTTGAAACGAAAAGAATCATATTGTAGGTCAAATAATTGCAGTTTATAATCATATGAGGTCCAGCTCTTGATCCATATCTTGTCGAAAGCTCTGAGATAGTACCAAGAGTTTGTGGTAGCTCATTCACTTTGTTTCAACTCAATTTAATTTTTGGAAAGCTTAACAAGAATTGTATCCAAGAAATTGATTCTGTATCGAAGTAAAAACCAAGAGAGCATAATTGGATTACATTTTCGACTAATAGAATACTGACCTGCATTGAATGGAAAATATTTTTAGCGCTTTGTCGTTGACATTCTTTCTTTCCACTAATACTCTAGATACATTGGGGGACGGGATGACTGCTCGCGGGCTCAATTTAGCACTGGAGAAAACCGAAGTGGTCATCTTGATAAAAAAGAGAATCCTTAGAGTAAGGATGATCAGTATTGGAGATACACAAATCGAATCGAAGCGAAGTACCTGGGGCTACTGATCGACTCGAAGATGAGTTTCGCTGAGCAAATCAGGGCAACGGCTGAGAAGGCTGCTTCGGGAATTTCGGCCCTGAGTCGATTAATGGCCAACGTAGGGGGACCCAGCCCATCAAGAAGACGCCTCTTGATGAGTGTAGGGTCAGTGCTACTGTACAGAGCAGAGGTATGGGGCGACGCTCTCAGCAAGGGGGTATACCGAAAACGATTGGTACAGGTACAAAGAAGAGGAGCACTGAGAATTGCATCTTCGTATCCAACAGTCTCCGACTCGGTGGTGAGAGTGATTGCAGCCGTGATACCTGTCGCCCTCCTTGCTAGAGAGCGCCGCGCTATTTACCTGCGACGAAACGAGGATGCGAGGGAGATGGTTGTCCAGGAGGAGAGACAACGCTCGCTCAACGATTTGCAGCAGTCTTGGGGGAATCGCACGAAGGGAAGGTGGACTGCGCGCCTCATCCCGGATGTGAGACCGTGGCTAAATCGAAGGCATGGTGAGACTGACTTCTATCTGACCCAGCTTTTGAGCGGGCATGGGTATTTTCAGTCTTACCTGCACAAGATCGGTAAGTCACGGTCTCCCGATTGTCGGTTTTGCCCAGGAGAGGAGGACAATGCCTGTCACACATTTTTTGCGTGTACAAAATGGGTCAAGCTGCGAAGAAAACTCTACAGGGAGACGGGAGAGCTCACCCCGGATAATATAGTTGCGGTGATGCTCGAATCGGTTGACGAATGGAACCAGGTGGCACATTATGCTCGGGCAGTCCTAAAAAATAAAAGGGACTCACAGCAGCCGGAGGCGCTGGGGCTAGGGGATCGCTCTTCTGGCATTTCCTCTTCCCCTCTCCCCTCCCGCTAGGAAAGGAACTCCCCAGCTTGAAGGCGCCCCACGGCGTAACAAAACGAGACCTGGCCTAAAGTAATGCGTCAAACGGCGCCAGGCTAGGTTCTCAGATTGACAGGGGAGGTGTTTAGTGGCTAGTCCAAGGGTATCCTCCATGGGAGTCCCACACTGCCAGACTCGGCGGGCGTAAATGCCTTCACCTCCCTACCACAAAAAAAAAATACTCTAGATACATTACTGTCATAAAGTTTGTGAATTTGAAAGGATGAACAAATATTCTTTCTACGCGTAGAAAAATATGATTCCGAATGTTGAATGGAAGTTGGAGAACACTCAAGCCTGCTAAATCTTAACTTATAGTGGCGTACTTGCTAAAGGCTTATTTGACAAATTACATCCTCACTTTGGTCGACTTAACAAGAAGTCACAATTAGTACGACCATTAACAGAATGATGACAGTTTATTAGTAGGTTGGAACTTAATTTTTTGGCGGGTGCAAAGCTACAACACTATTGCTAAGAATGTAACTTTACGCTCAAAACCATTGTTATAAGATTAACGAAAACCTGGTTTTAGTGTCTGAATCGAAGATCTAGATAGAGAAAGAAAGAACTTTACCGGTGAAGATAGTTTAGGATTTTTGAATTTTGAAACTGAAGAACCGGGTCATTGGACTTATGTTGACAAAAGATTTGCATGCCTTTCACTACACTTTGCAGGTTGAGTTCTATTAGAATGTTGTTTTCCAACTAAGCGATTTATGGATTTAACTAGCATGAAAAAATTTTTGATGAGCAATTGTTGTAGAAGCTTATCTTTTACTAATTGTAGAAGCTTACCTTTCACTTAAGTTGTAGGAAAGTATCTTCATTGTAGCATAAGACACGAGCAACTAAGCTCACATGAAACAATATCGTATTAATCATTGATTAAAGTGTTGGAAAGGCACCATGAACTTTTCAATATAGTGAATTAAAAAAGAAAGCAATGGGAATACAAGTGATGGAAATTTGCTTGTTTATGTAATTTAGTATCAACATAAAAACTGCAGCCCTCAAAAGCAATAATCAGATTGTCTACTAAACATAAATAAAATAATACCAGTTTCTTAGAAGTAAGATGTTCAAGTAAAAAATAGGGAAATTCTTGGCTCCTGAAAGACATCAGAAAACGATGGGTTTCAAAAAAAAGCTACAGTACAAAGTTGCCTTTCCAGTCTAAGAAAATAATAATACCTGTATCAAGATATTAATGAATTGGAAAATTAAATAAAAAGGAATAAACTTGAGGAAGCCTTTAAAAAATAATATGGTCTTAGATGTGAATTTATTACCCTGGAGTTTATTTAAGCGTTAAATCAGAATATCAATCCTTTAGGTTTAGGTCTTACATTTTTCAGACTTGAACTTAATTTATTTTCTGAGTTCAAATGCGCATAGCTTAGTTGTGTTCCTGCACCATGTTTATTCAAATAATTTTAATAGCTTCATAATAAGTTAGAAAAAGAGCATTTTTGTGGGAATCTTTCTACTGGCTATCTGCTTCCAATGTTTTACATGTTATTTAAGATCTGTCACAGCTGATTCGGTTTTCTAAAATCTCAAAAATGACACTCTTGCCGTTGAAAAACAAATGCGACAGAAATCAACATGTTTTCTCCCCATCTTCGCTTTTTACCAGGATGAAATCAGCAATATTTATCAAAAAACTATCAAAAATTCTTTTGAACGATCGGCCAAAATCAGAACCATTTTCTCTTATCAATTTTGAAGCTGGAAGATTCACTAACGCCATATCAATAATTTGCATGTTTTATCTAAATTTGCAGCGCAAGTCAAATAAATGAAATTACAGTGTACCTTAATTAATCAAAAAGAAAGTGTTCATTCCTTTTTTTTCAGGGAATGAATGATTATCCTTTTTGAAAAATATATTTACAAAGGTAGTTAAGCTTTGTTTACTAGTAGTACATTTCAAACTCCGTTTTACTGCTTCTCCTGCACTATGGCAAAAAATCCATTTTAAATTGAGCAACGTAATTCAATTTGGGAAGGATACCAGTTTTAAGACGTACCTAATCTGATAATATCCTTCCTGGAGTGCTGAATCTTGTCTATCGCTATAACCGATGAAGAAAACCTTAAGTCATCTAATTGATATGTTGTTGAGTTATCTTCTCAGAAGAGAATCAACCAGCTGAAACATGTTCTCACTAAAACAGGTACATACCTCCTGAAAGACGTCTGGAATTTAATTCCTCAAAATACACGCTTCCAACCTTACCACTTGCATGCACTTGTAGGAAGTAAGGAAAATATACGAACTACAATATATTTTAAGAGTCATTTACGCCTCAAGTCCAGAAACTGAGTGTATTTCTAGGTACGAGACCAAGCAACCTGACCTGGATTGAATAATATCGTCAACCTATTGCCGTCAGTGCATTCCTTGGGAATTTCCAATTGAATATTAATCCGAAGGGATATCTATAAAATTCGATTATGTAGGATTCGTTTCACGTGTAGTTGATACCATTCCTGATGAAATACATACTCGTCTGGCCAAGGTTAGAGCTGCAATCAGGTTGGCAAGTGTCTTTATTAGATTCAATTTATTGATAACAATACGAATTTTCGATGGAAACCAAGAGGTAGATATTGGTTTTTATTTGAAATTGAAAATTGTCAAGCTCCGAGTTATTTCGGTAGATGCTGGAGAGTTGGAAACATCAACGGAGTTAATGTACTGAAATCAATAACTCGCTCTTAAAGTGTTTAATCGATAATGAATCGGCTCTGGGTGAAAGTTTTGTCGTTGATACAGTGGAAAGAGTTCTGCAAACATTTTCAAAATTTTAACAGCTTGATATTGAAGGATCAAGTACCATTTGGCTATTTTAAAATTAGATATTTGTAAACGGACGAATATTGAATCCGGTGTGAAATTGAATTTTTAATTGCTTCTGGGATGTTTACTGTAGTGACCATTCCTCGTTATTAAAATTTTATTGAGCAATTTAAAGTCGGAATTTGGTTTTTTTGATTTTGATGGTTTGAAAAAAATCTGTATAGATATAAAAAATTCTTAATTCGATTGTTCCTACAAACTATTGATCCACAATTGAAAAAATTTTTACCTAACCTTAACCGAAAAGCATATCGTCCTTGCTTAGTTTCGACAGCGTATCAAAGTACATATACATACATTTGTCACTTAACGGTAAATTCACTAATCCACAGTAATAAAAAAACCTATCGTCTCCAGTAAGCACCATAGCCCATAGGTGTGCTGCCCATCGCACGTTCCGTAGCCTTTTCGATGCTGGCATGAACGCACCGGTAGCAGCACACGTATGCCAAACATCACTTAAATAGTATCCTACGGAATGCCCTACGGAAGTCTTTGTTGAATATTGTGTAGATGGCAGGATTCAGCGCCGAATTCATATAACCTAGCCAAAATGCCACGGCAAACGCTGATTGTGGTATCTTGCACTTTGTACAGGCGGGCGTCAAAATATACAGGAAGAAAAATGGCAGCCAGCAGGCGATGAAGCTGCCCATGATTAAACCTAGAATCAATGTGGCACGTTTTTCTTTTTTCCTAGCTATGCGTCGCTTCTCCTTCTCAGGATCGCGCGGTTTTTGTACCTTCGGTATAGCTGGCTCCAGTTCAGAGGAAGCTGGTTCGGAGGGTTTGGTGCTATTCTTCAACGCTTTTGATTCGTTGCGACGTTGGTTCTTGCGCCCGAAAATAGGCTGACAAAGGCGAAATTTAAGCGGCTTAACAACTGCACAACGACTAACTACCCCCGAGTCAGAGCTCGAAGGATCAAATTCGCTTACCATGTCCGTGTCGATGCCAACGGATAAGGCTCTACAACGACCCTGCACCGGACTAACCTGCAACTCGTTGGGCGATGTACCGTTGACAGCTGCGGTCCCTCGGCCGGGCAGTCCCGTCGAATTGGTCTGATGAACTATCAACCCCACTTTGAGGGTCTCTTTAGAGTTTTGTTGTTGTGTAGCTTGCGGGGTTTCACAATCGGCTGCTTCGCTTGTCGAAATGTCCGAGGCAAAATCACAAGTTACTATTGGTATAGGCATATTGGCTGAACTTGCTGTTTGTGGCGTCTCGATGGTCGCTATTTGATGCTGGTGGACTTGATTATGTTGTTGGGAACACTGTTGTTGGTGCTGCTGTTGTGCTGATGTACTAGGCACGCTTGGCATTGGATGAGTTCCGCCCTTTTGGGACGCTGTGGTGAAGCTCGTCACCTAGAAGAGGAGAAGAAACATTTTGAGTATAATGTACAAAACACTTCTATAAGATAAGAACTTAAACTACTACGCAATCTGTAGATTTTCAAAACTAACTGGTAGCTGTTGTGGCCTAAAGTTTGGGAAGGTTTCAGTTATAAGCTTTCTTGTTACCTATTGCTAATTGAGTTTAGATAAAGCTTGAGAGGTAATAACAAAAACTATAGTATTTTGGGGCTATGAGTTTGAGCTGAATTAATAGGTTTAAGTGGATCAAAATGTCACGAATTTTGTAGGGTATTTTACATTTATTTTGTACTTAATGTTGGATATGTGGACGTCAATAATAGTAAAATAGTTCAGAGTAGTCTTAAAAAAATGTTTCATAAGGTGCTGCTATACACAGACAATTGGCGAATGAAAATCAATGCGCAAAAGTGCAAAACAACATTGTTTCGGACAACTTAATTGGAAGAATTTCAACATTATCGCTGGTGAGGTTAGTTCAGAACGGGTTCCACATACATCCTGTATTCGATACCTCCTGTACTATACTGAACATACCAAAATCATGCTCGGTAAGGTATAAAAATTAGTCATGGCCCTACGGAGACTCTTTCATTCCAAACATATTGATCAAAAGGTCAAAATTATCTGTTACAAGACCCTGGTCAAACCAGTTTTGACATATGGATGTCAGATCTGGTACAACCAGAGTGCTAGTACTATGGAAAAATTAAGAGTTTTCGAAAGGAAATATCTTCGTGCATGTACTGGCTTGTACAGAAAGCCTGAGATGGATTGGAAGCATTATATATCGAATAGAAGAATTTATCAAACTGCTCAAATAACAAGAGTCGATATCTTCATATTGAAACTTCTTCGGAATCATATCGCAAGATCTGTAACTGTGAGTAAAAACCCTTGGATTTCAAAACCATTTAGCCTACCGACGGGTATATTGCGCGTTTTCTCGCTACTGGCTTCATTCCTCCAGCAGCATTCGTGTAATTGGATATGAATTGATATGTTTTTGATTTTGACGGCATCCCAGTCATATATACATATATAGACGGGCCACCGATAAGAGGATAAAATACCCTCCGAACTTAAGTTGACGAGACCAACAATTTCAATGCAGATACTCATTTACTAGATTCATTGAGGCCGGTGGAGTTGAAACGGAGCAATCTAAGTATTGGTTGTTGAATGGCAATGTCTTAATTATTCGTGTTAATATTTTGTTTTTGTGTTTTTGAGTTCCAGCTCCTTATTGCTACATTAAGAGTTGTTGTTTGATTGTGTTGAAAATTGGGGATAGGTTTCGATATTAGGATAGGTATATGTTACATTTATTATATAATGTTTAGAGATCAGTTTTAACGCTTAGGTAAGGAACACGGGCCGTGTTCAAAAAGTAAGGTGACTTTATATTTTTAAGAAAAAATATTTATTTATTCGTATTATTTGTGTAGTCTGCTTCAAAGTAATTTCTCTCAGATATAATATACTTGTGCCAATGCTTTTTTTCAATCCTCGAAGCACTTCTCATAAGCACTTTTAGGTATAGCCTTGAGCTCTTCCAGCAACGCAGTCTTTAGCTCCTCAATTGTTGCAAATCTCCGTCCTTTCACAGGACTCCAGTTTTGGGAACCAGAAAAAGTCACATGGTCATCAGTTATGACCCTTTTGAGCAAATCAGGATCATTATTGACGTCTGTCAGTAGCTCGTGAGCAATGCTCATACGACGATTCTTTTAGTCAAAATCAAACAGTTTCAGAGCAAACTTCATTGACACACGTCTCATGCTCAAAACGTTTGAAAAAAATTGAAGGCATGGGCCAACCGATATGTCAACATCCTCAGCAACTTCTCTGATAGTGGTTCGATGGTTTTCCAAAACAATTTTCGTCACTGCTTGAACGCTTTTATCTGCTGTTGACGTGCTTGAGCGTCGTCATTGGCATGGCCAGCCATCCTGAAAGAATTTGTACCACTTGTAAACAATTTTTTTACTCAGAATAGTTTCATCATATGCTACTGTCCCCATTTCAAGTATTTTGGAGCATTGAATTTCACATTTTTAGGTCTTTGTAAAAAAATTGTTTGCAAGGACCTGCTAGTTTCGCGACTTGTCTGTCCATTTGTCCATCCGTCCGTCCGTTTGTCCGTCTCTCCGTGCGACACAGCTAATTTCCTCAGAAACTATAGAAACTAGAATGCTCAAACTTTGTGAAAAGGCCAGAAGTGATGATCTCTCAAAGGTCAAGGTCTTACCAAAAATTTAAATTTTTTAAGGGGGGTCCCCCTAATAACGAATCAGCCCTTAAAATTTTTAAAAATCAAAGGTAGTCGAGTGGGGTATCAAATGAAAAGTCTTGATTAGAACTCTTAGAACCTGAAGCAAAAGATTATTTTTTGAATTAGGGGATCCAGGGCAAGGCAAAATGTCCAAAAATTTGTGTTTGTTTCGAATTAAATCATAAAATACGTAATAATTTTAATTAATTTGAATTTTCAATTGTATTTTTTGGTGATTAAATGTATTTGATTAATATAGTAAAACTTTCGAGATCCATTTGGTCCATTAAGCTTTAATATTTTCATTGTTTGGAATTTGTTTTATATTTTTTCAAAATTTATAACGATTTTATAAGAAAATTTTGTTTGAGGATTGCTGGTTGTCCTAAGTGAAAGAACTACATTGTTCTTTCACCCGAGCATTTCAGCTATCAACATAATAGCATTATTCGCTCGATGGACTTCAGCTGGTCGAGCTGCCCCGAGGTGATTGATGTGGCAGCTCCTGAGGAGTATATCGGTCACCTCGTACGAAACTGCGAGATTTTTAATGGAACCAGCCTATATGCTGGAACCAGCTGAAGTCCATCGAGCGAATAATGCTATTATGTTGATAGCTAAAATGCTCGGGTGAAAGAACAATGTAGTTCTTTCACTTAGGACAACCAGCAATCCTCAAACAAAATTTTCTTATAAGTTCGCCACCACTGCGTAAATGTGGAAATTACTGCTCGATAGAGCTTGCAGCACTGCCATGCTGCAACATATATATATATATGGGTTCGTGGTCATCTGGAACCCCGCAGTCGAGCTGCCCCGAGGTGACTGATGTGGCAGCTCCTAAGGAGTATATCGGTCACCTCGTACGAAACTGCGAGATTTTTAATGGAACCAGCCTATATGCTGGAACCAGCTGAAGTCCATCGAGCGAATAATGCTATTATGTTGATAGCTAAAATGCTCGGGTGAAAGAACAATGTAGTTCTTTCACTTAGGACAACCAGCAATCCTCAAACAAAATTTTCTTATAAGTTCGCCACCACTGCGTAAATGTGGAAATTACTGCTCGATAGAGCTTGCAGCACTGCCATGCTGCAACATATATATATATATATATATATATATATATATATATATATATATATATATATATATATATATGGGTTCGTGGTCATCTGGAACCCCGCAGTCGAGCTGCCCCGAGGTGACTGATGTGGCAGCTCCTGAGAAGTATATCGGTCACCTCGTACGAAACTGCGAAATTATAACGATTAGTATTGAACAAAGCACTTGTTACTTTGACGGTAATAATAAGTTAGCAACATCTACATTAAATACTCTGATTAAGGACAACACTTTTTCTCCATGTTAACTGACAGCCAAATTGTTGTCATACAACTAATAAATTTATGATCATGTTACCAGTATTGATGTTACCTGAAAATTTCAAGAATATCTTATCGAAACTGTTGAATGTGGTGCGATAGAAAGTCCATGTGCTAGCAAAATATTGTGTTTAAATGGCTATAAACTCCGTAGATATTATTCGGTTTTCACTTTAAACTTGCAGGATATGGGACTACTTGAGTACCGAGCTTCATTGGATTTACGGGTGCTCATAAGATATTACTGATAAAAACTCTGTTAGCACCATCAGCTGGAAAAGTGCCCTCAGTCTCCAAAAGCACATAATAATTTGATTGACACCACTTTGAAAGTCAAACATGGTTTCAGAAAAAAAATTCTATTTTATGAATGCCACCATTGTTAGCCATTTCAAATTTTTCCACGAAAATATATTCAGCACTTTAGTTGCTACTAAAATAACGAGTTTTGTTTCCTTTTTGCATTTCAGGGGCCATGATTTTGAATTTAAGCGTTTGGTTTAGGATTGTTTAAAACAACTATCTTACAGTCTCAACAATAACTGTGCAAAATTGCATTCTCATCGGAGTTTTACTCTAACAAGACGACAAATATTCGATTTTTATTGAAAAAGCCACCAAAAATATTTCATTTCAACTTTTTTACTTATCATTTTCTTCTTCTGCTTCTTATCACTACAGCCCCTCTCAGGCCTTCGCTTCCTGAGAATAGTGACTTCAACTGTCTTGGTCCATTAACCGCGCCCTCTAATTTCAAAATCCGAGCAGCGATGAACTGTCTTCGTCGACTGAGTCAGATCAGCGTTTCCTCGGTTTCCCAACTGGTCTCCACCCTTCATTTCTTCCAACGAATACCTTTTTGGATACCCGTTGTTCACCCACACGATTTATGTGTCCAATTCATTGTAGTTTTCGCAGTCTTACAATCGTTGAGACCTCCGGGTCGTCAAGATTTTCATACAGTCCATGGTTGTATTGAATTCGCCATTGGTCGAACCGTCGCTCAAAGGCGTTCAATATGTTTGCGGATGCTTGGCTTAGGGTCCATGTTTCACACTTATACGAGAGCGTACGAGTATCAAAACACTGTATGTATCATCACAATAACGCACCATCAGACACGTCTCTGAAGGTGATAGCCAAATAGGACCAATTACGATTTGAATTGGTTGCTCGCTCATCGTATTCTCCAGAGTTGCCCCCCCAGCGGATGTTTTCTGTCTACAACGTATAGCAGGAATGATATTTAGATTTAATGTGGAAGTATTGCAAATTTCGAAGCGCATATATATATATGTATATATTGTCGCGTGTTATGGTTTGCGGCCAATAATTTTAAAGTTCCGGGAAAGTGAAAACGCAATGTCTTTTTCAATTAAGTTTAAAAGAGTTTATTTGATCGCTTAAAAATGCACAATCACTTATTTAACTATTTCACAATTTTAATTTTCACTATTAAAAGTCGAACTTCCACTTGTCCATAACTTTCTATCGCAATTGTCTTCTAAAATCACTTCACAATCAACAAAAATCACTTTTCTATTACTCGAACAAATTCGCTTCACACTTTCGCAGTTTTTACTATCGCGGTTCTAATGAATGATCCCCCCATTCATTCAGCTCGCCTTTATATAGAGTCTCTACCCATTCAACCCATTTCTCGTACATTGGCGAATGTTCTGCCGAGAGGTACCTGGTATATTCGAGCAGCTTAATGAATGGAGTGACGTCACTTTCAGATGTTGATCATGCTTGGTGGGTTCTCGTGGTTTCGGGTAAATTCACTTTGATGATCATGAGGTTCTTAATGATTGTGAAAACAATTGCAACAGTAGCTCGCAGAATTATTCGTGCATGTAACAATATATATATATATATATATATATATATATATATATATATATATATATATATATATGTATATATATATATATATATATATATATATATATATATATCTATATATATCTATATATATATATATATATATATATATATAACTATACACATATATGTATATATATATATAATATATATATATATATATATATATATATATATATATATATATATATAAACATATATATATACATATATATATATATATATATATATATATATATATATATATATATATATATATATATATATATGTATATATATATATATATATATATACATATACACTTATATGAGAACGGCCTGATAAGTACTTAGCCTCACTACCGGCGTGTAGGGTAGAACATTTTTGCAGACGGCTGCTGTCAAAATTTCAGCCAAATTGGACTCGTAGTTTTGTTTTGACCGCGTGTCGAAGTGAGTATGTCCACAGATTTTAGAACCATAGAGAAAGAGCGCTTGGATGCTATGTACAGTGAATCTGTTTCTGAAATAGTGACCGGGAAAAATCTGTTTAAGGAGTTTCAACATGGTCGCACGTCGATTTTTGATGAGCCTCGCCCAGGCTCTTGAAAACGGCTACCATGGAGTATAACGTAAAATCGACGAGCTTTTATTGGCAGACCGCTAGTTGAAGATGCGCAAGATAGCTGAGATACTTGACATGTCAAAAGACCGCGTGAATCATATCCTACTTGAAATTTCGGGAATGAGAGAGCTGTCAGCGCAATAGATACCACGTCTGCCCACTCTGGATAGCAAACATAACCATGAGGCCACTTTAAAGCAGTGTTTGACGCTATTTAAGCGCAATCTGAAGGAGTCTCTGTATTTTTTTGTAACTGTTGATGAAACATTGCATCACTGGTATACACCAAAGGCCAAGGGGCAGTTGAAGCAGTGGATTTCACCCGGCAAAGATTATCATATCGGCCAAAATGGTGATGTCCTTTATTTTCTGGGATTCAAAAGGTGTGGTCTGCATCGACTACTTGGAGAAGGAAAAATCGGTCCCAGATCTTCACTATGCCGAACGCACCGGCTCACACCTTGGCCATCGCTACGGCCACATTCTTCATCCACCGTGTTCTCCACACAGGGTCCTGTGTGACTTCAATTTGTTTCGGAACTTGAAAAAGCCATTCGCCGGGTAGAAATTTGACTGGAATGAGGAGGTGATTGTTGCCCCGAAGACCTACTTTGTAGATCTCGAGAAAACTTTTTTTCAGACGGGTTGTGAAGTTGCAGCATTGCTGCGTCGTGTGTTGAGTTAAGAAGAGATTCTTTGAGAAATAAATTGCCACTTTCCCAAAATTTTCGTTTTTCTTTGTAAGCTAAATACTTATCGAACTACATTCGTAACTTGACAGCGATTTACCCAAAAATGTGGAATTTATAAATGTAGGATTGACAAATATATATTATATCTCGGAAGTAAGTTTCTCCCCTCCATTGACACTGAAGAAGGGAGCAACTTACTCCCGAATTATATATTTGTCAAAATATATCATATTTAAAGGAAATAATAACGTTTTCATCAGAAAATTTGGCAAACATCTAGGAAAGCATGTTGAAAATCAAAGGAGATGGTAAAATAATAATTGTGCCAAAAACATTGCTTTTATCAGACATGAAAATCTTGTTAAGAAATTTTAAAGAAAAACAAACACAAGAACTAATTAGTTTTAGTTAGTTTACAGAGCTTCGTGCTAGGTCGTGTGTTTCAGCTGGAGAAAGAGCCGCAAACAGAATTTGTGTATGTGTAGGTCATCAGAATTTCAAGGCAATATTTGATACTTCCAATTTGGTTAAACTAACGCAAGAATCGCAATACCCATTGTAAGGTCATATTGATTACATTAATTTTTTTAAGCAGAAACCCTAAACCTGATTGTAACTTAGGGGATTGTGAAAAAAATTCCAAAAGTTTTTAAAATCTTTACTACTTGAAATGATACTTTAGATATGTTTTATAGTGTCTAGAAGCCAATGATAAGTGTACTCGAAGAAAATGGCACCTTAACGTACATTGCTTTATACAGGAACTATCTCAGAGCCTAGAAAAATTAATTTCACGTCATTGCATTTCCAAGAAACAATCGCAATTTATGAGCGATCAATAAAGCATTTGAATCCTGATGAGAATTTTTTGGAGATGGACTATCTGAAAATTAACTTGATATCATTCAGAATGCCACCTAACCATTCCACTACAATAACGACCAGTGTAGTTATCACGTTTTTATCCTCTATTACAAAGAAAGGCAAGAGCTAAAAACTACAGCCTTGTATCGTGTTCTAACTGCACAACTTACTGCACAAAAGCTGTGTGTTTACTGCAATCTTCTTGGGTTCCTGCTTTTTAACTAAATGTCATTTTATGAGTCAGATGGAGCAGTTCCCCACTTCAAAAATCGTTTTCAAATAGTTGTTACATAGCAACCTAATCATTATATCAAAGACGCAAAAAACATAAGAAAGAGCTTTTAGCCAGTTAGACGAAAGTTCAATTTAAATCATTAATAACAAACATTGTAACTGTCATAAACATTGTATGTACATATATTAAAAATCCATACTATTAATATGCACTGGCACTATCAAAAACCTGACAGAGCGAAAAATAGAAAATAATTACAATTTAAAAGTCATTATACTATCAAAAACCGCATAGAAAGGTAGATACAAAACAAATACAATTTATAAACTAATTATATCAATAAAGAATACTGTTTAGAGAAACAAATCCAATTATAAGTAAAATCAACTAAACAATAAGCATTCAAACATAACAACAACAAAAAAATGCTGAAGCATACCCTCTGACCATCGTATCAAAAGTAAAACGACACCCGATGCACGTAATAGCGATACGATTCAAATTCGGGAAAGCCCAACAGAGCCAAGGATGGGGAATACGGCAGTAACAGATCATACATTTAGACACACAGCAGTGATGATATGCAGTTGGAAATTCGATCATCACAAACGTGTAAGCGGATGAATGTTGACGTTCCGGAGTGAAAAACAAAACGAAGAAAGCCTTTAGTGGACTATTGTTAGTAGTTCTATGGAGGAAAAAAATTGAATTGAAGAAAATCAAATAGCAACATTTCACCGGACTGAATTATTGAACTCTGTTTAGTGAAGAAAATTGAATTGAAGAAAATGTAAGTTCAGCATTTCACTAGACCGAATTATTGAACTCTGTTTAATGAAAAAATTGAATTGAAGAAAATGGAAGTTCAGCATTTCAACCGGCATAGAGTACTGAACTCTGTTCATAAAATAAAATAAATTGACGAAAATACACGGTCAGCAGAAATTAAAGGTGATATTCTGATCGATTTGGGAAAAAATTAATAGCCCTACTTGGCAGCGTCACCATTATAGGTGTATAAAATTGCAAGGAGCAGAGCAATCATTCTCTGTGCTTTCCCAGCAAGCGAAGACGTAAGTTGGCGCCTCGGCTTTAGCCTGGCCACATTCAACTTCAACCGGGTTGGGTCCCTTGGATTGCGCCTGGCCCATCTGCTGTATTTCTGCACTCTACAATTACCTCGTCCCCTCGGCGCACGCCTGGCTGGACCTCACTAGTCGCCATTCGCCGCAAGTTCCAACATCGAATAGGACTCCTAGGTTTACACTTGGCTCTGGGTATCCTATCATTACTTCGGCTCCTCGACTTACGCCTGGTTGGACCTCATCAGCCACCGTTCACTACCGGCCCCACCCACCATCGAAAAGGACTCCTTGGGTTACGTCGGCTCCTGGGCATCCTATCCTTACTTCAGGTCCTCGGCTTACCCCTGGATGGACTTCATCACTCGCTGGTCGTCACTGGCCCTACCATCGATTAGGACTCTTTAAATTACGCCTGGTCCTGGGTGTCCTCTTGTTACATCGGCTCCTCGGCACTCCCCAGGTCTGGTCGATGGTAAACAACTTCACGAGCCCATCCGCCTTCATCCTAGAGGCATTTGATTCTTCTCGCTAACCACTCTATCTATTTGCCGGCTCCCGTAAGCCTAAGAAGAACGCTGTTCCGCTCCCCCGCAGAAGTGCGCCGAGCTACAGTTCCACCTGAAACAACCATCAGGCCCCCTCTTAGACGTTGTTCTCGCTGCGGAACTCCTATCAATCTTCCGGCCCATCGCGTTGAAAGATTATAGGGGTCGACCGCAGTGGAAACAATAGCCCACAGCAAAGTGGAAGCGACATCTCTCCCCAGTACCCCCCCCCCCAAAGTAACGCAGAAGACGTCAGCAGGCAAAGTTGCGGCAACAACTGGGGGAACTGCTGCGTTAAGTTCAGGTCTGCGTCACACCGGAGGAGAAAGCCTGCTTCCACGACCAAGCGTGAGCCCTCCACAAACAGCGTCACAACAAGCAACGGGAGAAGCACCGCTTACGCCGCCCAGACCGGAACCAGTTAGGGGACCTTACACCATTTTGAAAACATTAACCTTGTAGTTGTGTTAATAATTAATATACGAATTATAATGTTTTAAGAAAAAAATCATAGCCCAGGTCTTCTCCTTTTCTACATTAGGAAGAATCTTTCACATGTTTCTAAGGTAAGGTTTGATTGCCAGCCACACGAATCACGAGTGGTTGGAATTATTAATACATTTTTTATAACATGGTTAATTTAGTTCATCATGAAAAAGATTTATCTATTAAGGTAGAATGGGTCATGTGACCGAGTAGGAGCAGTATTGAAGAGTCAAGCAACACGAGCAAGCTTACAAGACAAAAGGAACGAGGCTATTCTAAATTCGTTCAACTGTTTAACTGGACCAAAAATAAATTTCCCAAAATAGCATTTTATCACTACACTCAACAAGACTATGAGTGAGTCTCTAGAAAGCTGGCAAAATAGTTTGATACCGCGCCTAAGGTATCGAAAATTTCTAAAGCTCAAGACTTCAAAATTTACCCAATAATAAGGGTGTATTAAGATATTCTAATGCAACCAAAATATTATCAACAAACAACAACAACAAAATATTAAACAATTTTAAATAATAGGAAGTAAGTAGATTTTAAATAAGAAAAATGCCACTAAATAGGGTGAAATAAAATAAAAATAATTCCTTTGGAAAAAAAGACTTCAAAGGGCGCTAAAAAGGAATAAATAAATTTTATGGAAGCGGTGACAAATCCATTTCTCCGTTTCAGCACAAAAACGTCCAACATGGGCACCATCGCAAAAGAACAGGTAATACTGATATGGCACCGCTTCATTCTATTTAAGGCATTTTGGAATCGGCTCGCTTTTTTTCTAAAAGTTTTTTTTTAAATTTGGAATTGATTATCAAGGATTGATGTCTAAAGTCCTTAGGCGATACGTTCCCGATTTTTAACCGACTTCCAAAAGAAAGAAGGTTATCAATTCATCGCGTATATTTTTTTTTTTTGCATTTTTTTAGGGTTTTGTAAAGTAATTTTACAAAACCCTACTAAAATCGCGTCCTGTCTGTCCGTCTGTCCGTCTGTCTGTCTGTCCGTCCGTCCGTCCGTGTGTCACAGCAGTTTATCTCGGAAACTACTTACGCTAGAAACATCAAATTTTGTATGTAGGTGTAAAGTGGTGTTCTCTTCAAAGTACATCTACCAAAAAATTTTGTAAGGTATTTAAGGGGGTCTCCCCGTATAGGGGAGTGACCCCCCGAAAAAATTTTTTCACTGAAAGTAGCCGATATGGGTATCAAATGAAAGGTCTTGATGAGAACTTTCTTAGTTTGGCAAAGTTCGCTTCGAGGGGCGCACAGGGAGGGGAAATACACGAAAAATTTGTGTCCCCCCCCCTCGCGATTGGACACCTGTGATCCGAAAAATCTGAAAAAAATCAGGAATGTAGGCCTTGGTGAGTACAATAACAACAAATACGTTAGAAGTCGCAATTCTCTCAACTTTGTTAGTAATAGTATGATTTATCGATTTTATGTTTTCTTGAATAAAATCTTAATGGTACCCTTAAATTCTATAATGTTCAGTACAAAGATGACTATTTATATGATTGATCAACCCTGCAAGTTTCATAAAGATTGCATCATATTTAGCGAAGTTATAGCGATTTGAATTTTCCTGTATTACTATGGAACAATATGCGCTGCATTTATTACTATGGCAACATATGGCTATGGAACAACATGCGCTTTTTACCGACTCAGACACTACAGTTTTGCTAGGATTTGCATGAAAATTTCAGGAATGATAGGTGTTATGTAGATCTTAGAGAATCGGTTCAGCTAGTGGTATCAGTAATCGTAAAACAAAATAGTGGCTGTTTTAAATGCGAAGAT